>OX421328.1:9973805-11223805 GCA_949125395.1 Diaphora mendica | reverse complement strand
AGAAACTCGCGTCAGGACACGTGATCTGATCGAATATTCGTTAGACGGAGGCGTAGCGTAATATGTTTATACGATATAGCATTAACCTATATTTTTATAACATCACAATAAGCATTTCTGTAGTTATCGGTTCTCAAGGAATATTAAAGGCAAAGCAAGGCATAGATTCATATAGCTTCGTTCATTGCGTTTAATAAATATAGAAAATTAAAAAAATAATTTAAAAAATGCACACCGTTATTGTTCAAGTTTTCACTTCTGCTGGCATTCCGGAGTGCAACCCTTTGTTTTTTTTTCCATAAAATTGTACACCATTCCATCAGGTAACTTTAAATTAATTCAATCACTACAAAATCACACAATAATTATAATAACATTTTAATTGTCTCATAAAAGAAATTATACATAAATTAGCTGAGCCGGCAAACGTTGTTTTGCCATAAAAAGAATTGGGATATAAAAAAATTATCTTGGTTGATTATCAGACCTACCCGATATGCACACCAAATTTCATAAATATCGGTCCAGCCGTTTCAGAGGAGTATGGTAACTAACATTGTAACACGAGAATTTTATATAATAAGATTTGAAACCTAGACCCCACACTAGGATTCCCTGTGTTGTAGGATATAGTCTCCTTCGTTTGGTAACGTTACATTCATAATCAATCTAATGTTAATAAAATGACCGTCAATTCACCTATACGTAAAAAAATGCTTTCTCTGAATTTCTTTTAACATGTTCTTATATAAAAGATCATAAGAATTTATTTAGAATTATTAAATAATGGAAGTATTATATAATATCACTAAAAAAATTACTTCAAGCAAAGCTTCTCGAACTTTCCGTTCGTATGTGTGTGAAACTCTTACGGTAACTTCTTTGCCAACAAAAACGTGACCTGTTTAATTTTATAATGTGTCGTGTACTTTTATTCCTATACCAACGTGTACCCTTAGCTGCGTCAGGTATGTTTTGTTAAAAATGACAACAAAATTAAAATAATATTAACTCTGAAACATCGGATGTTCACAGTTTGATATCTTTCAATTTATGTTGGACAGACATTTTTAATTTTTATATTTATTTATTTTATAAATATTTCAGACATCTAAACACACAACGCCATCTAGTCCCAAGCTAAGCAGAGCTTGTGTTATGGGTACTAGACAACTGATACAAATACATATATACTTTTTTTTTGTAAATACATACATATTATACATAGAAAACACCCAAACTTCAAAACAAATATTGTGTAGCATACAAACATTTGGTCCGACCCGGGAATCGAACCCGAGACCTCATGATCAGCAATCGCACACGCCAACCGCGACACCAACGAAGCAATTATTATTTACTTATTTACTTTGGAAGAAGGCTTACAGACTAATAAACTTATGTTGATATACATAAATATTTGATCAAGTTGCTGGCTGGATTTATAAGGCGGGGTTGGGTTTGTAATGTTTACTTATTATTTCGTTATTTTTGTACAAAGTTTTCCAAGTAAGCGCATTTTACATGTTAGACCTAGCTACACACATCAAAAGTGTCTAGGGATCAAGCATTTTTATGCGGATTCCTTGAGATTGAGATGTGGCTTTGGCCCTGGCCTGCTCAGTCGCCAGACTTGAATATTATTAATAATTATCGTTACTGTGACAAACGAAAACACTTTATTTGATGAATCCTTAAAGAAAATTTTAATTAATATCAATCAGGAGAAAAGTTATTGCAAAAATATATGTTGATCCCTAGACACATATGTTGATCCCTAGACACTTTTGATGTGTGTATAACTTGCTTGGTCAGAACGGACAACTCAGTAATTTCGGCCTTAACTTCTATTATAGTATTACTCAATTGGTTCAGTAATTGCGCGTTCCAACCTATATAGCCTTCGAATAGCGAAGAATCATGTGATTTCTCGCTTCGCATAACCGTTATTTCCTCTGAACAGTTGCATTGTATCTGTGGCTGTTTACGCTTCCGATTTGTAATATACGCCTCCGCTATCTCATTACTTATTTTAGATAAATCGGGTTGTGACCCTCCACCGGCACCATGTTTTGGAGGAGATCGTGACACACTCATTGCACTTTGCCAATAGAACAGTATATTAACAGAACACAATATAATTGATAAAAGGTGGCACAATAAAATGATAGTGTCTAAAATGATTGTAGAATCGTAGATTCGACGAATAAGATGTATGACTTGTATAACTCACGTAGGTAAACAGTAAGCCTCAAACGCAGAATCGAAGTGTGAGCGAGTTAAATAAAAAAAAATTGTGGTAGCACTGCTCTCGCGGGTGTGAAGCGTGCCTTCCTGCGCAGTCCGCGCACCGGCGCGGCCGCTGCAGTCCTCTTCTCAGTTCACTCTTATTATTGAAAAAGCCTCAATCTAATTGTTATGTTTGTGCAATCTTGAATCTTAAACTATGGTGACTAGCTGTACTATTGAATAATCACTAATTATGATTTTTTGTAAAAAATTGTAATACGTCCGCTCTGTTCGGAAGGTAAACCGAGTACGGACGGACGGACATGATGAAACTTTAAGAGTTCGGAGACGTGAAAGTTTTTTTAATAAACTGCAAATTCATTAAATAATAGGTATCAAATAAAAGTCATCGACATTAATATTGAAATATTTTAACTTAACAACAATGTAAGTTTTAACGTGATCGCGTGGTGGATGCAGCTGCATTTTAATAATAGATTAACCACAGCACAAACACGGGCTGTGCTTGTAGTCTTTAGTGTACACACAAATTTAATTAATTCTAGTATGACATGAACATAGCACGAGTTTCAATACAGTCACGGCACTGTGTACTCTTTAGGTCTCTTGAGAATTATACAGAGTGTTACTCGTAGCAATAAGTTACAAAGCAAACGCACTATTTGACTTATCAGAGTTGCGTCAACTTGCTGTGTTGCAGAAAGAAATAATAATAATATGTGTATGAATTTATTGCAGAGAAAGGGCTTCCGTTGATGTGGATAGAATTATTTATGAATCATAATTTGGTTTTCAGGAAAATAGCAATCTACGGATATTATTTGTGTAGGATTTTTTTTTAAATGTACATTTACGTTTATATTTGAAATGTACAAGTAACGCCCTTTCCAATGATACCAAATATGGCATATTTATCTCAAATTATTTTTTTAATACAGTACTTTATGTCGGCTAGAGGGCGCCACATTAGATTCAGTGACACGTCATATAGCCTATAACCAGCGGACAATCAAGACGCTTCTAATGATAACTCATTTGTCCAGTTCTAATAAGTAGTTAAGGAGCTATGAGGGAACAAATGAACATACATACATACATAGCCTGTCAAAATCATAATCCTCCTTTGACTTTGCCGTAGTCGGGTAAAAAGACCGAAGCAGCACAATTTTTACTAAAACCAATGTATCCCAATAAAGTTACTAAACACAGGCAGCACATCTTTTTCAATACCTACTTTCAAAGTTTGATGTTTAACTCACTAAAATCTTCATAAAAGCGATATAGAACAGACTACATATTTAACTTTTTTCTTTCTTTTGAAGTGTTATGCAAATATATGTTAATATATTCTGAGGCTCAATGTTTCATAAACGACGGTTCAAAAATGTGTAGGAAAGCCTCTTCAATGCACGTTTTCAAGGATACTCGTCTGCGAACAGATTTTTATCTATTCATGCTTGTAGCGTACTCATAAATTAATAACGCATGCATTCTATTATGTTCTACTATATTTAGATAATGATGCAATTATCTATATATTAATACGTGAAGCAAAAACTTTGTACCCCTTTTACAAAAAATATGCGAACTTCGGCACACTTAGGGTTTACATGGAGGAGTAGTATAGAAAGCTAAAAAAAAACGGACTTCCAAAAAACATCCAACGAAAACTCTCTGCCAAAAAAACACTTAAAAGCGTAAAATAAACTGATTCTTCATAAATTGCCTATACCTAATTCTTTATTCATTTAAATAGTAGTATTATAATGAGTGCTAGGTACCTAAAATCTGTTTGAAGTCGGTGCCAAGTGACTATCGCTTAGACTTTTGTAATTGTTCGTTTGTATTCTTTTTGGCTTAGCACCGACTTCAAACAGATTTTAGGTACCTAGCACACATTATAATACTACTATTTAAATGAATAAAGAATTAGGTGTAGGTAATTTATGAAGAATCAGTTTATTTTACGCTTTTAAGTGTTTTTTTTGGCAGAGAGTTGTCGTTGGATGTTTTTTGGAAGTCGTTTTTTTTTATATAAAAAGATTTTCATTTTTCAGTTTTTAGTGCAAATAATCGTAGGTAAGTAGTAAGTTGAACTATTTCATCAAATTTCATCATCAAGAATACAAATTAAGGTCTATACGTACGTGTAATATTAAAATCATTCTCTAATCCCTAACTGTTGAAGATTTTAACCTTCTATCATCAGGTCACCTAAATAACTTGAAAGTATACGACTGAAGGTCTTTAGATACGTATGAAATTGAAAGAATTATCCTCCAACTCCTAACCGTTGAGGAGTTGTACTTTCCACCTTGCATCATCAGCTTACCCAAATAATTTGAAAGAATACGACTAAAGGTTAACATATATCCATATGATATTTAAAGATTTATCCTCCAACTCCTAACCGTTAAGGAGTTGTACCTTACATCACTAGCTTATCGTCATAAAATGATGACTACCAGACGCAAATACTGGTGTAACTTCAGAAAATATACGAAAAACATAGTATGTACTTATAAAAAATGAGGGTTTCCCTCGATTTCCCTGGGATCCCATCATCAGATCCTGATATGGTGGCAATGGGACATCCTCGGGAGCATAACCTTTCGAATACAAAAAAAAATAATCAAAAACGGTCCACAATTGACGGAGTAATCGGTGAACAAACATTACAAAAAAAAAAAAAATACATACAGTGGAACATAGAACCTCCTCCTTTTTGGAAGTCGGTTAAAAAAACAAAAATATGACACTGAATTCGAATTTCGGACCAGGCGACCACTAACATTTTTTAATCAATCATTTTAGAAACACTTTTATTTTTTTAATATATAATAATAATATAATTTTATTTGCTTAAAACTGGTACAAAAAGATGGTAAAAAATAAAATATGCACGAAACACATTTCACCAGTAATGGGCATGCAAATTTAGTGTTGCAGTCTTTCGTTTGTACGAAAGACTGCAACACTATTTAAGCAATAGTTATTAAATTGCTAAAACTATATTAATTGCTAATTAGCAATAGCGAATTAACTAAATCAGAATCAATTTAAAAACACTTAAAAACAATTTAAAAAGATTACGTGTAACACTTTGAAAATACATACAAGAACTACTTAATAAATTCAATACACACCTACAATGCATTTCTAAAATGATAAGACGGACACGATTTTTTTTGTAGGAATTCCTTAACGGAGTAATAACTGTTTTCTACCAACCATTTTCTAAGAACAACACAAAACTTATTGAGTGGTAGGTCAGTTATCCACTTGGGTATTGTGTTGTATATAAGGGGAGCCATATACACGCAATTTCGTCTAAATAGTTCGATTCTGGGTATTGGCATATTTAATGGAAGTTGTGTTGCTGCACGTTTGCTAAAATTAATTTTAGATTCAAAAAGCGAACGGTTATTTTTAACAAATATTGCAATTTCATATATATAAATACAAGGAACAGTTAAAAGATTGTGAGCTTTCAAGACAGGTCTACAAGATGAAGTCCATTCCATGTTAAAAATTGCGCGAATACATTTTTTCTGGGCTATAAAAACTCTTTCAATTTCAGTAGAATTACCCCAAATGACTATACCATACCGGATTATGGAACAAACATGAGCGTGGTAGACTGTCATTGCAGTTGACCTTGATACCTCATTACTTACTACTTTCAGAGCGAAAACTAATCTGCTAATTTTCATACATATTTCTTCAATATGGTTTTTCCACGTGAAATGTTCGTCAAGTATAACACCCAAAAATTTAATTTTATGAACTTGCTCTATCATTTGATTCGTGTGTGAAATTTTAATAGGGAGATGGCTGTTTTTCGGTGTTTTAAAATTTAATATTTTCCTAAATTAATCTTTAGTACATTACACTCTAACCATGCAATGATCTCATTTAAGGTGGTTTGTATATCTAATTTATATGTTTCCTCATTTTTACAATTTATGATGATTGTAGTATTGTCAGCGAATAGGATGCATTGTTTTTTCACTGCTTGTGGCAGATCATTCACATAAATAAGGAAAAGAAGAGGTCCCAGGATACTTCCCTGTGGGACTCCAAAGTGATTAAGTCGCGGATGGGAGTCATAATCTACAATACTATTGAGTTCGGCATCAAATTTAGTTATTCTAGTTATCTGATTTCTATTTCCTAGGTAGGATTTAAACCATTCTAAAGCTGGGCCTCTTATGCCATTTTTATCTAGTTTATCAATTAGAATAGTATGCTGAACGAAATCAAAGGCTTTACTTAAATCGAGAAATAGCGCCGTAGTTTTTATTTTTGCATTAATGTTATTTGAAACTGACTTAAGTAAATGAAATATTGCTAATGAAGTGGATTTATTTTTTCTAAACCCATATTGTTCTGTTGTAAAAACACTGAACTTTTCTAAAAAGGAAACACAACAAAACAAACTCTTATAAACAATTCTCTCAAGAACAATAAGGATACTACATAATTTTTATGGCAAAATAATGAAAATAATTACATTTAAACAATCAGATATACCAAATGTACTGTTTAGGTTGTATTAAAAATCTATTTAATAAAATCGTTAAAGGTATTACATTCCTGACTAAAATTAAAGTAAATTTATTTATAGAAATAGAAATGTAAAAAGGCTTTGTCCACTGAAAAGGTTATCTTATCACTTACTGGCTTTTGGCCCCAGTTTCGCCCGCGTGTTAGATTAGGTTTAGATTACCACTGTAAATAACAGCCTATATCCTTCCTCAATAATCAAACTATCTCCATGCGAAAATTTCATTAAAATCGGTGCAGTAGTTTAGCCCTAAAAGCGTGATAGACAGATAAACAGTGTTACTTTTGAATTTATAATATTAGTATGGATAGAGCAGTTCTTACTTAGTGGTTACGTATGCCAATTGAAGGTGACTAAAAATCACCTCGCGTTCTTAAATCAGTTTTTTTTAGGATTAAATGGCTTTGTGTGTCAGATGTCTGAAATATTTATTTCTATCGGATTATACCTCGATTATACTATCGAAATTTAGAATTCGCAGTGTTAAAAGAGTTTAGGTTTGTACGAAGACTATTCACAAATCTGTCCAAAATGCTTATCTTATTTTTCAATTTTAGCTACGTCAGCTTTATCATTGATCTGAATTCAGATTAAAATAAGTCGTATTATTTGTTTCTAAGTATATAGATAAAGTTATGTAAAAGGACTTATTTTACTAGAATTTTATTTAAATATGATTTACTGATAAAATAATATTATACAATAAAATTTGTCAAATTTTTTATTATCTTGAATATGCCCCATATATTCAAATGGGAGTTACTTAAACATTATTAACTTTCTAGTCGCCTTTGAATTTCTGAACAACTAATTAAACCCCATTTAGTTTAATAATGAATTTAAATACAATTTAGCAATTATACGTACGACATGACCCGACTTCGCCCGTATTCTGCTCGTAAATTATGTGGGCCTAAGTAAACAAAAATATTAATTGTGTATTATACGGTGTTATCTCGCTACACAGATATAAATTAGATGGAAGAGTGTAAAGTTTCGGCTGATATTGAAGTTGCTTCGGGAACTTTAATCATAAACCTTTGTTTATTGGGTTTATTACCTTGAGATTACTTAAGCTTTAAGGTTGTATACTAATACCAACTCTTGGGAAGAATGAGGGCATTTTTTAAAATTGAAAATCTTTTTTTCCCACATACATAGATATATATTGAATTTAATAAAAGGTGATTACCTTATAAAATTCGACATATATATGTCGGAATGTGTGTTTGGCTTTAGTTCAGATTGGCTGTATCTGTGATTCATGTTCTCGTTTTATTCTCGTGCATTCCGACACATATATATATATATATATATATATATATATATATATATTAGGCTGTACTAAAAAAGTACAGTATTGTCATCTTCCTAGCCTTTACTAACCAAAAGATTTTTCGAGGTCGAGTACTAGATCAACTAGTTTTTCCATGGATTCGGACCTCCGCAATATATCGATATTGCCATAGATTTTCATGACAACGGTCCGAAACACGAGCTGAAACACCGACAACATCCATACTCCGGACTGTTATTAAAAAAAGTAAGAAAAACTCAATAAAACTTTTCCGGGATGCAAACTAATAACAAAAATGTCTAAAAATATTTGTGCGCATTATGCGATATCATTGCAAGACGGAGATGAAATTTATAAAACGTGACATTTTGGTCTCAACGCGGATTTGGTGATCGCGATAAATACGTTGGCTACGAACAGGTCGATTATAAACATACGAACAAGAGAATGGTTGCAAGGTTGCAAGAATCCATTTAAAAAAACAAAACATGACCACGTAAAAACTTTTGATAATATTCATAAAGCCATGTTATCTGATCTGTTCTTAGAAATCCATTCACCTCATATGACACTTTAATCATTAAAGTCGGTTCAGTAGTTTAGACGCTACGGTGGAACATACGTAGACTGCCAAAACTAGTACTTCTTTTTGTTTTTTTAAAAGACAACTCCCGCATTAGGAATATACATCCTGTGTCGCGGGGGACTTTTACAAACATAGATGAAACGGACACAAAGAACACCCAGACTCAGAACAACAATTTGTGGATCACACAAAGTGCTGTCCCATGTGGGATTTGAACCCACAACACTTGGCGCAGTAGGAAGCGGCGTGGCGACCGCTTAAACCACTAGGCCAACCGTGCAGTCGGACTTCCTTTTGGATTCGTCGTAGTAGGGTAAAAGAACGCTACGGACAGGTCAGTGATAAATATATGAAATAGTTGCAAAAATCGTATAAGATCAGAAGCATACAAGCTAAAATAAAAAATAAAACCCTACGAAAGCACTTAATCGTGTACGCCAAAAAATGCCTTACATCATTTTGAAAAAGAGCTGATACTCTTACACTACTGGACCGATGTTAACCAAACACCACCGCAAGGAAACTGACTTTCGAATGAAAACAACCGCATCGAAATCGGTCCATTTGTTCAGAGCTATGATGCCACAGACAGACAGACAGACATCGACGTCAAACTTATAACACCCCTCTTTTTGCGCCAGAGGTCATAAATAATACAGATAGAAATCCAGAAATGCATAAGTACATAAATGGTCAAGGTAGAGTTGTTAATGCATGCTCAGTCTTCAGCTGCAGGTGCTAATAAGCAGCTAAATGAATATAGTATCAGAGGATCCAATTGATAATAATGGTTTCCACATTTCACCAGTTAAAAAAAATTTTGAAGCATGTCTCATTAAAATAACACTAGTGTTAAATGCAATCAATATTTTCAGCCTATGAGCTACGAATATTTTTGTCTTGGAGACTTGATAGTGACAGACAATCCCTGAAATTCAATAAAATAAACTGAGACTTTGATATGCCTTTACCACTAGTACCATCTTAGACTGCACTTACTTATAGCTTGTCTAGTTAAATTTCTATCTCCACGAACCACCTTCGTTTTGTATCAAGTGTGGGCAAGCACACAAAAGAGCTAATTGTTTGCGTCGAGACGGGCATCAGCAAACAGATACAAAACATAGCGTATGTTTGTTTTTATTAACCAAATTCATCCTTATCTACGAACACATCTTTGAAGGTGACACCGTTTGGTATACCCTACAGGAAAAATATAAATACCGCGCAAATAATTTCTAAGATTGTTTTAGTAGTAGTAGAAAATTGTATTGGCTTTGCTTGCGTGTACCGTTTTTATTGCAAAGAACTCTAGCTTTTTGGGGTTCCGTAGTTCACGTCTCCGAACCCTTATAGTTTCATGTTTGTCTGTCCATCCGTCCACGGCTTATCTTCATAACGGTTGGTTCATAACGAAAGATGAAACTTTGTATATAAAATAAAATAATGAAAAAATATGAATAATAATCTAAGAAAATCTGATGATGAACTTTGAAGGAAAATTAATAACCTTGTTAGTTCAGAGGAGTTATGGAGGCCTAATCTGTAAAATGCGCTTACTAGGCAAACAAAATAATGAGTAAACATGTAAAATACTGCACGGTTGGCTTAGTGGTTTAAGCGGTCGCCTCGCCGCTTTTTATTGCGCCAAGTGTCGTGGGTCCAAATCCCACGTAGGTAATACTTTGTATGATCCACAAATTGTTGTTCTGAGTCTGGGTGTTCTTTGTGTCCGTTTCATGTATGTTTGTAAAGTCCCCCGCGACACAGGATTTATTCCTAGTGCGGGAGTTGTCTTTAAAAAAAAAGTACGTGATGCAAATCGCAAACTGACCTTTAAAGAAAAAATTTGAATCCACTAATACGGATAAATAAAATTAGGGGATTATATATAGGCGATTAGATACCGTTGTGCATTTCATTTTCCTCGATAATCTTATCTAATGATGTATAGTTTATGGTACAGAACTCTTCGTACGCGAGTCCGACTCGCACTTGACCGGTACTCTTCATAACATTCGTTATCTCTAAGTGAGATTTCCGTGGAAACCAATCTTTAAAATCAAGAAAATCACGGACAGAGAAAATTGAAGAAAGAAGATTACAAAAGTATAAGATAAACATTCAAATGCATTTAATTTAATCGAGTCGCTCGAGTTTAATTAATTGGTTAAGATATTCAAGATATTTACAAGATACTTAGTTCTGTATACAAACAACAACCACAGAAATCCCGCAAACAACGCACTTGTGACGCTTCTGGTGTTGCAGGTGTCCATAGGCAGCGGTAATCGCTTACCATCAGGCGATACATCTGCTCGTTCGCCGGCCTATAACATAAAAAAAGAAGATAACCCATAATATTGCCCTGCTGGGCTCGGGTCTCCTCTCAAAAGAGAGTTAAGGCCATACGTCCCTACGCTGTTTACGTAATCTTACCGTTGGATGTTTTTAAGCCGCCCAAAGGCCTCCAACTAAGCTTCACGACTGTTATCCTACGATAACAACCGAGACTGACTGCTTAACGTGACCTCCGAATCACGGAGACGCTCATGGCTCATGCCACCAGCGGTCACCCATCCAGATACTGACCGCGCCGTCGTTACATACCCTCGGTGATTGTTTCTAATCACCGATTGCAACTGGGCTACGAGCACCTTATAGTATATTTCACATTTATTCACATAATCATTTAGATAGCCCATGTTAGACAAATCCTTGACCAGTGAAGCAAAAATAAAAAAAAACAATTCACTGTGTATTTTGCTTCACAGCGCCATTGTTATTTAAAACTTCAAAGCAATGTTTCACAGAAAAAAAATGTTCAGAGGTACGGATAAAAAGTTTTATGTGTTAAAATATAAATATGTTTATGTTAGAGGTTTCTTAATTAAAACATCAAACGCACGTTGTGTTCATAAAACTTAGTTCTACTTTTTCATCCCTTTAGAATGTACTTTAATTTACAAGATGTTTACAGAAAAATATAGAATTATGTTCTATTGGGAAGCTTTTCTGATAATAGGATTTAATGATTGTATGTCAACTAAGTGAACGCGAGATACGTCAAAAACAGTTTATTTGTTGTCATTGTTGCTGGAAATACTAACTGTGTCTTTGATTTAATAGAGAATGTGATACTTCTGTTTTATTTTCACGGGTTCTTAAAGCGGGGTGTTAAAAGCATGTCACTAGGCCATCATAGGTGTGGTCACCATGCTGCATTAGGCGAAGTGGAGTCATGTGGCAGCTATTTATGATAATAAAAATATATTCTTGCATGAGTTTTGTATTTTCGTTTTAAGTGTTACCTTATCATAAATGACTACTACATCCAGCAAACATCTACATGTTGCATGGAGGTTTTAGGTCCATAATCACCACGCATGCAAGCAGGTTGGTGATCGCAGGGCGGAGCTTGTTGCATCGGTATCGCTGCAGCCCTTCACTGGCCTGCTGCATTTAGCCAGCCTGTCAAGATGGATATATCACCAGCGGTTGGTTGCCAGAACCTCGTTCGTCGTCCAGCAGGATGTACCACGTGCAGGTGCGGTTGGTTCGGAGTTAGAGATGGTTGTTCGCTCCCTTACATCCCACTCACACTTGCGATTTACTGTGGAAATCGTCATCATGGCACAAACGCTGCAAGAACTACAACAGATGCTTAACGACCTGGCTGACTCTTACGGATGAACTTGGACAAAATCAAGGTCATGTTCAATGGACTTGTAATACCGGAACCAGTTGCAATACAAAGTACTGTTGTTCAAAAATATATGTACCTCGGGCAAACTTTGCAGGTGGGTAGAAACAATTTGAAGATGAGATAAATAGAAGAATTCAGCTGGGTTGGGCAGCATTTGGGAAGCTACGTCGGGTCTGCTGATCGTCGATCCTATAGTGCCTAAAGACGAAAGTCTTTAATCAGTGCATTCTACCCATCATGACATACGGAGCCGAAACGTGGCCAGTTACGGTACGGCGTTTAGAGATCGAACCACATAATTCTGAGAGGTCAAATATTTGAAAAACTTAAAGGAAAAATATTATTAAAATAAAAGTATTTTGATAATATTAGATATTACAAAAAAAAAACGGTGCTGTGCAACATTCACTTTCAATTCACGCATTGTTTTAATAATCGTTCAATGTGTTCTACAAATTTTATTTACTATAAGTGACATCGTGGAAGCCTTAATTATTATACAACGACAATCCCTGAGAATTATTAATAGTTTTCAGACCAAAAAATAAACATGAATTGGGATACGGAACAGATAGAAAGAGCTTGAATTTATCGTTATAATTTATTTGTAATAATAAAATTATAAACTTATGAATAGCAAGTTGAAAAGTTATTGTTATTTATTTATTTTGTTCCAGTATTATTAAGTATAAGTTAAAAAACGTAAAAAAAAAAACAAACAGAAGGTGAAACTTGATTAAAACACACAATTCTCACAACAAAATTCCGAGCGATACATACATAGTGACTTATCAAGCTAGCGACTTTCACTGACTGACACATGACGCATGAAAACAAAGGAAATTTTTCAATGCTATGACAATGGCAAACAAGCAGACATATCAGCTTTTGTTACAGGGTTTATGGGATTATAACTCGCTCAATGCCAACTTTTTATTCATCCCCAGGAGATTTGTACCATGACCGTAGCAACTAAAATTTTTATAATATTTTCTGAATGCAGTATTTTATTGTATTTCACCCATTTAATTAATTCCATCTGTATATATCATTTTATTATAGTTATCTTTTAGTATGAAATAATTTACATTGTATTAAATGCCAGCCAAATCGTATATCAAAATCATTTTGTACTTTTTATTAGACAATATTATTAACATTAGCTCTCCTTATGAAGGAGGTATAGGTCTGCCATCTATACCACGCTGGGAAGACGGGCTTGTATAGGGTTTATTTTTTATTTATTTTAAAAAAAGACAACTTCCGCACTAGGAATAAATCCTGTGTGGCGGGGGACTTTACAAACATACATGAAACGGACACAAAGAACACCCAGACTCAGAACAACAATTTTTGGATCAAACAAAGTGTTGTCCTACGTGGAATTTGAACCCACGACACTTGGCGAAGTAGGAAACGGCGTGGTGACCGTTAAACCACTAGGCGAAACGTGCAGTTAATTTGGTTTTATTGGGGGTTTATTGTAAGTTTTCTTTTCTTTTTGCAGTGATCTTGTCTTGCGTACTTTGCTCCTTAAATCGCCTGTTACGACGTCCATGGAATGACAAGGTGTAGTGCCACCACAAGAAGATCAGAGTTATAAAGTTAAATATTTTATATTACCGTGGAAGAGCCACGCTTCGGCATGAATGGGCCGGCTCGACCGGAGTGATACCACGGACTCACAGAAAACCGGTGTGAAATAGTGCTTGCGCTGTGTTTCATCGAGTGAGTGAAAATACCGGAGGCCCATACCCCAACCACTTCCCCTATCCTCCCCCCCCCCCTCATCTCCCAAAGGTCGGCAACGCAGTTGTGACGCCTCTAGTGTTGAAGGTGTCCACGGGCGGCGGTAATCGCTTACTATCAGGCGATAAGTCTGCTCGTTTGCCCGCCTATTACATAAAAAAAAACTAAATTCCAAATTAGTAGGTGTCCATAATTCTTCTGCATGACGATTTTTTGTTTCAAAATACAGAATCATTTTTCCATAATTATCTAGTTCCTAAATTACTAGATGACGATAAGCCTTGCTCTCAATTACGTGTGGCCAAATTACAGTTGACAAATTGAAGGTGTTGAATATCATTATCTAACCCTTCGGGGATACAAACATGTGATGATAATATATATGGGATGCAAGCATGTATGTATGTAAGAAATCGATGGTCCATATTAATAATGTCGGACCTGCAAAGATACTATTTTCAGTAGAACAGTTCAAATGTTGTTTTATTGCAGAACCATCATTATTAATAGGGACCATCGAGATATTGAACTAAGAACACCACAGTATATTGTACCACAAAGTAGATTTCACACGTTATTCAGTAATCTATTCGTTATTCATTGCACTGTATGGCTGTATCTGCATCTGTTCAACCGTGTAGGCTTTGTTGATAAGTACATTCGCGTGCAATGGTACAATCTTTTGAAATATTCATAAATGTCACTTCCTAGAGGAGCGATTGTATGCAGGCATGAATATTGCAATGCTTCACAATTAATCTACGCCTACTGCATAATTTTGACGGATTGATTTCTGATAACTGTAATATGTTTTGTGTGGAGGATATTATCAGGGTCATGACTAGAGTATACCATGTTGCAAATAACACAGTACATCATTCAGGGTTGTACTTTAATCCTATTCATCTTAAAACAAGTAGGTGGACTTCTGTGATTACAATAATGTATGTCGTTTACCATAGAACGACAGATCTATTTCTGGGCTATAGGTGAGCATTAAATGTATGACTAAATAACTTATAAAATAGATAACAATTAAGCACTGATATTTAAATTGAATGCAAATACTAGAAAAAAAGAAACAATAAAAATATTTACAATATTTACACTGAATTATTGTCACTGATAGATAAATTAAACACAAGATACATTACTTGCCGTCACATACTCCCGGTACCTTCAAAACAAATTTGTGCTATAGTGATTCCTACATTTACTATTTGTTTCTACCTCATCTACCTTAACAAAGCATTTGATATAGAATTCTCATTTTATATTACGACATCGCATTTAATACCACTATACACACCCAATATGATACTTGAAATAGAAACGATGTTACACTTATTAAATGGCCCATTACAAGACTTACACTTACACCGTGTACAACGTGAAAAAAAAACATTTTATATAAAAATCGAACACACATTTTCCGCGACAGTACCGTTTAATATACGAACATAAACGCTCCAATAGTTCGGAACACCTTCATACTAGAACTACGTCCATTCTGAGCGCGTAACAAAAACTTGCCCCTTTTGTATTCATAGCGCCGCGTTACGTGGCTGCGGCTAAACCGATCTCAGACACCTAACATTTTAGCTATATAAATTAAGTACATTGCTTCTGAACCTTTATGATAGAAGAATTTTCTAGAAGGTAAAATCGTAAGGTTCTTGAAACAAGTTTATCTTGTATGGCAAAATCTTGTCTCTCAGTATTCATAGCACATCGCGCCGAACAAGCGGGATCGGGATAAGCCGATCTAAATGGTAACGTGGTGTACACTGCTAATGTTTTTCTAGTCAGTGTACTTTTTGTTAATTAACAAGACGTGTTTGATTACAATTCGTAGTTAGTATGTAGACTGATACAAAGCTACACATCCTTCTTCGTTCTGATGGAAAATGCTTGGTACCCAATCGTTATAATTAAAGTAGGTAGTAACTATTATTCATTTTCAATAGCTTAGTACTTTATAAATACATGTGTCTGTGTATATCCCTGCTTAAATATATATTTAAAAAGAAAGACAATTATGATGCCTAATTAGCATGCATTTTTGAGTACAATAAAATAAATGACTTATTATAAATCTTTTTAATATGAATCTAATCATATTATTATATTTATACAATTCTCGTGTCACAATGTTAGTTACCATACTCCTCTGAAACGGCTAGATACATTTTTATGTAATTTGGTGTGCATATCGGGTAGGTCTGAGAATCGACCAACATCTATTTTTTATACCCCATTTTTTATGGCAAAACAACGTTTGCCGTATCAGCTAGTTATATATATGATTTATTAAATAGTGTTCTTAATTTGTTAGAAAAAGTTTCTTATTTGAAAAACTGTTTGGGCCGAATAAGTTATTTTAAGTTAGTTTAATTCATATATAAATTATATGAATTAAACTAGTAATAAAAACAGCTACATAGTAAGAAAGCTGTAATAGTGTATTTTCTTGTCCAAAAACACACTGGCTTTAATAATTAATTCGTATCAAACACGTTTTAGTCAGGAAAATTCCAAACCAGTTTTTCCAACTTTGTTAACCCTGTAAAATCTTCGTCGTCAATACCGTACCGTTCTTGAATATTCCATGGATACGCGCACGTAATATCAGTGCGGGTTGGCAAAATTCCCTTAGGGAATCCTAGCGAACCGTGAGGTCAAAAACGAATGATGCGTTATAGGTATCACGAGATTCCGGGGCTTGAGCTTGAAACCTATCGAAGTCTAGAATTACTTTATTCACGAAGGACGTTATTAACTGGATATTTTACTTATGTGTAACATTTTCTTTGAAGATGGTCTAATTACCTTATTATTAACTAGCCGACCCACGCAACCTCGTTTGCGTCTCCTATTGCCCGTAGCGTGATAATTTTCCCCCGTTTTTGAAATATTTTTCATTGGTGCTCCGCTCCTACTGGTCGTAGCGTGATGATATATAGCCTATAGCCTTCCTCGATAAATGTACTATCCAACACTGAAAGAATTTTTCAAATCGTACCAGCGGTTCCTGAGCTTAGCGCGTTCAAACAAACAAACTCTTCAGCTTTATATAATAGTATAGATAATCATTAAAACGTTAAATATTTCTCTCTCACACAGAATAGTTAACAAAATCAGTTCATAAATTAGTGTTACATGATCGAATGGATGTTTCTGTGTGAGAGACTGGTATCTGCAGTAGCAGAACCTTTATGACAGATTACCAACCTCTCCTATGTCCTGATAAGCCAGAGTTTGAAGTAAGTGTAACCACGTTGATTCATATTGAGAAGTGAAAGACTTGAATAAGAGACAAAAGTTAAACGATGTAACAATGTGTACGAGTATGTATGCTCGTGTGAGCGATCGTGCGTGGTGTGAGTTAGTGTAGATAAGTATGTCCATGTATAAATGTGTGTGCATTTGTGTGCTTTTGTGTGTATGTGCTAAACCTACGACAATGTAGTATAATCATCGGACTATTCTGTAGATAGTCTATATTGATAATCTAAATATACTGTGAAGTATCCATTAAAGTCTTACAATAACATTGCAATCTCTGTTTATGCCGCTTCATTAAGAACTTCAAAAAAAAGTACAGTAACGGTAACTTTATAAAAGTGTACAGTAACTTCGCGAAAAGTTTAAATACTTTAAAAGTATAAAAAACGTAATCCTATAGGGTTGTCGGTTGTCCGTACTTTGTTTAACAGGTAAAATGATGCTGTAAAGACTTAAACTCATTAACTTACACATCACATATTTCGGTACACTTCTAAGAGTAAAGCTTCTTTATATTATAGAGTTGCGATTAGTACTAAATTGATTACGGGGGATTTTAAACCTAGGTCGAAATAACACAACACAAGTAGTGCACGAACCTAACGGTATTGGTACTAATTCTCTCACTAAACTAAAATTTGTCTTAAATTATCTTTTATTCTCAAATTTTAATCAAAACTATTTCCAAATCCCTACTTTGTATGTAGGTATTTAGAGAACTTCTAGTGTGACATACCTCATTTTGAACATTTAGAACGCCGTTTCAATTTGGTCCAGTTCTTGAAGTCGTTTTTTTTTGTAAAATGAAAAAAAGATCCTGTGTTTCGTAACCATTAAATTCCGTATTCCATGTCTAATCAAACTAATGCCTAACCACCAAAAATCGAATTGGGCTAGCGACGTTTTGAATGTTCCGCTTGCGGAGGAGAAGACCACCGCGCTCTGTGGTGATTGTGCTCATACCGAAATAGAAAAACTATCCGGTAGGCTAAGCTCAGCGGCTTTTGCTGTAAAAAAGATTCGACATTTAACTGATGTTGATACAGCTAGAATAGTTTACTTCAGTTACTTTCATAGCATAATGAGTTACGGTATCCTACTCTGGGGTAACTGTGCAGATATTAATGCCATTTTTGTTTTACAAAAACGCGCCGTACGAGCCATTTATAAATTAGGCCCTCGAGTTTCTCTCCGTTCCAAATTTAAAGAGATAAATATTCTGACTGTATCTTCACAATATATATACGAAACTTTAGTTTATGTTCAAAAAATATATCAAAGTTTCCTAAAATCAGTGATGTTCATTCTGTAAATACCAGAAACAAACATAATCTTAGTGTTCACGTCACTCGTCTCCACAGAGTAGGCAACTCGTTCATGGGACAATGTGTACGCTTTTACAATAAACTCCCTATTGATATTAGGAATTTGCCATTAAAGAAATTTAAGAATACCATAAAATCTAAGTTATCCGCAAAGGGGTATTACACCATAGCAGAATATCTTGATGATAAAACCGCCTGGGATTGAACTGCCCATTCTGCACATGCTGTTTATTTTGAATGTTTAAATTTATTTTGATGTGACGATAATTTATAGTTTGAAACAAATTCATTTTAAATTATTGCTATTGTTAACATTTTTTTTTAAATTATTATCTTTACTGATTATTGTAATTGTGACTCAAATTGTAATTATCGTATTTCTTTTATTGAAATAATGTCTTTTGCATATTGTCTGGACTTTAAACGAGAGACGTTGATCCCTGAGTTTGTTTCGTCCTTTCTTCTCAGGGCTAGTCCAGTTAGGAAAGGCCGAACTCACCTGCTCAAAAAATAAGTTTAACTTGCAAAAGTGTTCATGTAACCTAATTGCAGAATAAATGATTTCATTTCATTTCATACGTCTAGTCCAATCGAGTGAAGATTTTGCCGGCGCACGATAAACGTGCTATCGTAACAAATAAATCTATAAGAAGGAACCTTTCGATATTTTGTGTGTGTGATTGACTCTAAGTGATTTTAGGCCTAGAACATAAGCTATAAAAAGTGAAACACGCGACTCGGAAAAAGACGCGTCATGGAAACCCCAAGTTAGGTGCTCCAGCAGTACCCCAGGATAAGAAACGGGCGTATGTCGCCATAAGGTAAGTTTTAATCTTTTGGTGGCGGAGTTCATGAGCGTTTGCAGCCCATTCGATAAACTCAGTACTGGTGGCTGCCCCCAAAAGTGGCAGGAAACGCCTTTATGTCACATCCTGCATATCATTAATGTATTAAATAAAAAAATTGTAAATATTTCGAACATCTGAAACAAAACGCCATCTAGCTTCAAACTATGCTGAGCTTGCTCTTTGCAACTAGATTGACTGAATTACATACTCTTTTCTTATAAATACTTAAAATGTACATACTGTATTATAGAAAAACTCCAATTTCCGAAACATAATTTCGACCCGGGCATTAAACCCGACACCTCAAGCACATTAGTCGCATACGCTGCTGCGCAATCAATGCAAATAAAGGTAAATTGAAGTGAAAAAAAAAATAGACTATCTCCATTTTTTAACCGACTTCAATCAAGGAGAGTTCACAATTCGACTGTATTTTTTATGTATGTTTATTACCTCAGAAATTGCGACTGAGTGAACCGATTTTGATATTTTTTTATTTTTTTTATTTGAAAGCTGGTGTTTCCGGTGACCCGTGACCAAATTGAAATGGGTGATCCCATTTCCATTTGGTCCAGATCTTGAAGTCGTATTTTTTTAAGTTATGGAATCAGGCGTTACTTTGCGGAAATCCATGACATTAAATGCTATGAAATATATTTAGCTTTAATTCCGCGAGACAAATATCCAGATCTGAAAGCAGGGCACAAATCCCACCGTCATGCATATGTACACATACAAAACAAGTGAGAAATAATTAGCATGCCATGCAACCAAACCTATACTCGACACGTGTTTCGCCCCTCCACGGGGCATCCTCAGGATATGTTGACTCGTCAAGCGTTTGAGCTCGATGAGCTCAAACGCTTATTATTTCTCACTTGTTTTGTATGTGTACATATGCATGACGGTGGGATTTGTGCCCTGCTTTCAGACCTGGATATTTGTCTCGCGGAATTAAAGCTAAATATATTCAATCGTATTTTTTTGTTATAATAGTGATAGGTTTGAAAGTAGCCACTACACATTTAAGATGTTTATTTTATTTGTTCTCCCTAATTATTACCTATTAAAAATATCCCAAAAAATTTTGCTGTTCCAAGTTTGTTCGTTGTTCACATAAAGTAAAGACGTGATCTCTTTACCTTGTTATAGCTAACTGTAAATCTTGCAGGTGCTACTCTGTGAGGCCAGTACATACAAAATCTTATATATGTAGCCTTGTGTCCAGCACATTCTGCTAGAAATTATTTTCGAGTATTGTGCTTATATATTGTAACATGTAGATATTGTATTGTGGCTAAAACCAGCGGTGTAAATGTCTAATAAAAAAAAACAATTTTTACATATACGACAAGTAAGCAATGCTTACGTATAATGATGATAACCACATGCTTTCGAATTATGGTCGAATTTTGACCTATTACCAAATATAAATTGTAAAACTCAATAATAACTTGCCCAATTTGTTAATCCTTTTTTTACATTTTTTTTAAAGTACTAGTAGGTTTTCACGGAGATAAAAACGTTAGAATAGCGAGGATATTAGTGAAAACCATTTTTTTCGCATTCCAACTACAGAATAAATTTGAATGAAAATAATATTTTAAAAATCTCCTACTTTTTCTTTTATTTCTCTAAAAAAAACCGTAACAAGAAAGTATACACTTCTGTTTCTAACCTTTTTAAAAAAATAAGAGGTTCTCAATTCGTCGTTCGCTTTATATATATAGTATGTCCAGCTATATTTTCGAAGTAATATCAAATCGATTTTAAAAAAATCTTTTTTTTTCGGTTCTGATTACAGCTTTCAGGCTTAAATTGGTAGATAGGATTGGTAATAAATAGTAAATAAAAATAATAAATAATAAATATTTCGGACATTTAACACACACAACGCCATCTAGTCCCAAGCTAAGCAGAGCTTGTGTTATGGGTACTAGACAACTGATACAAATACATATATACTTCTTTTTTTTGTAAATACTTGTAAATACTATATTATACATAGAAAACACCCAAACTCCGAAACAAATATTTGTAGATCATACAAACATTTGGTCCGACCCAGGACTCGAACCCGAGACCTCATGATCAGCAGTCGTACACGCCAACCGGGAGACCAACGAGGCAGTCAATGTATTGTCAATGCCAATATATTATACACTAGCTTTTACACGCAGCTTCGCTCACGCAGGCTTTCATCCCCTGATTTACTGCCTTAGGGGTGGAATTTCAAAAAATCTTTTCTTAGTGCTCACTTACGTTATATAAAGAACCTACATGCAAAATTTCAGGATTCTAGCTTTAGCGGTTTGGGCTGTGCGTTGATCTCTGGGTATGTCAGTCAGTCAGTCAGTCACCTTCCTCTTTAACTATATAGATTATTATCTATTATGGGAAACCTATCTATCATAGTTAGTAGACAGACAATAATTATTAAACACTCATTCAGTACTGGAACCGGGTGAATGAGATAAATATAAATATTTCGAACATCTAACACACAACGCCATCTAGTCCCAAGCTAAGCAGAGCCTCTGTTATAGGTACTAGATAACCGATAAATATATTATACCTACATATCTTATACTTTGTGTTGTAAATCTATACTAATATTATAAACGCGAAAGTTTGTAATGGATGGATGGATGGATGAATGTTTGTTACTTTTTCACGCAAAAACTATTGAACGGATTTGGATGAAACTTTACAGTAATATAGCTTATACATCAGAATAACACATAAGCTACTATTTGCAGCGATAACCGACATATACACGGGCGGAGCCGCGGGAAACCATTAGTACATATATATAATAAATAGAAAACACCCAAACTCTGAAGCAAATATTTGCAGATCATACAAATATTTGGTCTGACTCGGGAATCGAACCCGAGACCTCAGGCATATACGCTTCCACTACGCTACCGAGGCAATTATTAGTGTTTATATTATTAAAATTGCTATCTACTACCACAATAATTTCTTTCACAACTTTTTATTTAAAACTAGAAACGTAATAAGTAATAACACACAAAGAAGTAGTAAAACAAATATCAAAACCACAAAATAAAATAATGAGTGCAATATGTGTTAGGACTCTATAGCGAATGTAGTGGTGACTGCAATAAAACTAACCTCACAGGTCTCCAACTATTTTCTATCATCAGACGAAGCTATTGGAAAACTTTTTCGATCTCGTGAATAGTACGCCGTACGTGGGACATAAGCGGTACAGATGAGCTCCCTTTTATTATTCCGCACACAATGCTTAGACAAGCTCGACTGTTTTATTGTACCGCTTTGATACATTTAAATTGATTACTATTTGTTCCTACGTAATGCTACTTTTTATTACTTACGTATCTATATATATAAAGTTTAGAGGTAAAATAGTTTTGGGAATTTTGTTGAAATGTTTGTGAGTTACTAAAGTTTACGATTGCGTCATGTATTGTTACACTGACCCTACTTTTAAGTCATAAAACCAGATTTATATCACTAGAATTAAAAATTTACTTTATTCATAAGGAACTGGCTACGAGCTAAAGAGAGATATGATAGAAAGGGTCTGATTTGGAATGTGTTAAATTAGTTTTGACGTCAATATAGAATCACTTTCTTAACGTCACATACAACCAATCAACAAATTAAGAAAAAAATACATAATTCTAGTCCTGGCTAGATTTACCGAAAACCTTAAAACTTCACACACCGCTATTGTGGGCAAACAAGCACCTGATGGAAATTGAATGATGCCTATGAATGCTTGCAAACGAGGAGTCACAATCGCGTTGTCGGTCTAAAGATAAATATTGTTGATATTTAAAAACATCCCTATCGAAATCTTTTTAGAAACTATACGTGAATTAACCAGTGCATTACTTACAGGATTAAAAAAAAATCCGTCACTAAAATTATAAGACGAGTTGGTACTCTGTTCATAGTTTTTAGTGTGCTTCGATGTGCTTGTTGGGACTTAATCAATATCGCCATTACAAAAAAGGTTAAAAAAAACAGAACTAATATATAAAAATATACCTAACAAAATTTTTAGGTACTGTAATTCAGGTCAAAATAACAAAATTCATGTAATGAACACTAGGATTTTCCTCGTGAGGTAATATTACTATATAATGAATGCGAATAATGAAGGAAGTTGATATTACATATTATATATTGAGTTATATACGAATATAAATAATGTTTTAGGGTTCTCGCCCGTACCTGAATAAAATGGTACCTTTGTTAAGAGTGTCAATCATAATAATAAGAACTGTTCTCACCAGAAAACCCCAAAATTTCTTTGATTTTATAATATTTTTATATACCATTTTTCATCTTAGGAAGTCTTGAACTTTACTCTATTTCTTAAACAATACTAAGATTGTATAAAAAACATACCGTCAAATCGGAATGCATCAATTTCTTGCGGCCCTCTTTATAGAATTAAACTAAATACGTCAAAAACGGTAAATAAATATAAATATATATATATATATACTAGCTGATCCGGCGAACTTCGTACCGCCATATTTATGACCCACGTAACATCGTTTACGTTTTTGTGAATCTAAACCATTCCCAGATCCCCTTGAACACACACAAAAAATTTCATCAAAATCGGTCCAGCCTTTTTTGTGAATCTAAACCATTCCCAGATCCCCTTGAACACACACAAAAAATTTCATCAAAATTGGTCCATTCGTTTAGGAGGAGTTCAGTCACATACACACGCACACAAGAAATATATATATTAAGATATATAAATATACTACCATGGTATGCCAATAAAGACAAATACAGTATTAATATTACTTGCTCTATGTAGTAAATCGTTTTTTTTTTGTATAAGTGGCGATACCCCTCTACCGGTAGCCACTAGCAGTATGGCCTGTTCGAAACGTCGGGATGTAGAAGGCATTTTAACCTTTTAAATTATTTTATCACGAATAAATCCCGCTTTACAACAAAAACTATCATCATTATCATGAGGTGCCATCTTCAAAATGTAGTTTGGAGGTCAGCAGACGGTATCCCTCGTGATCATGAGTGGCCTCTTTCAATTGGTGATATTTTTCTAACCCAGTCCAGGCCCTAATATCATCTATTCGCTTGATTCTTGGTCCACCTGGTCTCTTCCTGCCAGGTATTTTAACAAAAACGAACAAAAACTATATGTGTAAAGGCCTGTATTCATTTTGCTTAGTGCGAGTTGGGTTGGTGATGGGATTGGTGGAAAGTACGTGTGGGCAGCGAATTCGCGGTCCACAAGTATTTTCTACCAATCGTTGATCGCCTGCGCTTCACACCTGCACTCGCACTAATCAAAGTGAATACGGGCCTTGAGCGAAAGTCAAAGTAGCGAAAATCTAAAAACAGTTAACGCTGATAAATTTTCTTCAGTTTATTATAGATGACCCCGAAAACATATGTTTGCCCTCCGTAGGTGTAACCTTAGCAAATATTTAACTTAACCAAATATTTTTCTTTCAAAATAATACCCAAATGATGTTATGTAAAATTTATTTCATAATTCTATAACTTTAATACGAATATCGTTACAGTATTCTATTAGGTATAAGCAATATGCAACTTGTACTTATACAGTGAATTCGCTTGCAGTCTGGCAGGTGACTCGACACGTGTCATTATCGGCAATTCATTTGTGCGATACCTTCAATTGCATGCATCAGTATAATGTCTCATTTACATTACACGCTTAAGTGATCATTTTATTCAATTGAAATGTAGTATATTATTATTATTTGTATATTCAATTTACCATAGGCAGGAGACGGTAAGGATAACTCAGTCGTAAACTAGTTGACTATTCCGTTACGTAAATGCTATGGAAATAACTAGGATACTACATAAACTACATGAACCCTCTCTTCATCTTTCTAGTCACTTATTAGATTGATAATCGTGGGCACGGTAATCATAATAATAGATATTTAAATATTTCGGTCAGGTTGTTCACAAGAAACGCTCCATGGAGCGATTCGTTGTCCAGGGTCAAGCGAAGGGCTAGCGGTTGCGCGGGCGCTCACCTACGCGTTGGACAGACATCATCAGAGCTGCAACACAGACCTCTATTGTACAGTGTTCTCGAGACGCCATGGACCGTTACAAGTGCAGACACATCGGGGGCACCTCTTTGGCCTACGAAAATGCAGCATCGTAAACCACGACTACTCAGTTAAAAGCAAACGCCTAAAAAGTAGAATAGGCACGGATTACGATTTAAGAAATTTTATTTCTCAAAAAAAATAACAAAAAATATTTAGATGACATGAGAACTAGTGGGTATATGTCTCTAATTTATTTATACTGTGTACATATCGAGTAGCATTTTTTTTTCTTAATGAGAATATTGTATTTATTATTATTATTATGTAATATGCGGGCAAACGAACAGACGTATCGCCTGATGGTAAGCGGTTACCGCCATCCCTGAATACCTGCAACACCAGAAGCATCCCAAGTGCGTTGCCGGCCTTTGGGAGGATGGGGGGAAATAGAGGGAGTGGGTTGGGGTATGTGCCTCCGGTATCCTCACTGACTCGGTGAACACAGCGCAAGCACTATTTCACACCGGTTTTCTGGGAGGCTGTGGTATCACTCCGGTCGAGCCAGCCCCTTCATGTCGAAGCGTGGCTCTCCCACAGAACCGTTACCGCGGGTTAAAACTTGCTACTCTTGAATTCAGACTGTGCTTACATTAGATAGGTATATTATTATCATTTAATATTAGTAATAATTAAAGTAGAATCACGAATTATTTTAAGCTATCTTCAGTTTTTATTTTATTACTTTCTTGTTTATTTCTATCTATCTAAACGAGACACCTTGATCTTCTTTCGTTCGTTTGTGGAATATTAGACAACCATCGTGGGCGTTCGTTAGAGTTTGTTATATGAGATTGCCGTATTATTCATTAAAGTTGTACTTAAACTCCTACGCGGTACTAAAATATTTGTTAAAAAGTTAAGTATTTTGGTTAATAGAGAGTTTCTGTTTCACTAGAATAGGTTTCCTGCGACATTGTAGACCTCTAGCACTTAACCATATCATTAACAAATTTTACATTTGCCTTAGCAAATTATTGTAAGTACGCCTAGAATATGTAATAAGGTTTTATTTATGATCTCACTCATAAAGTTGTTGGCATACTTTCTTTAATACTTTTTATTCTAAACTACACCTAAATTCACAATTTTCTCAATAAAAGAACAGTACTAAAGTCCCACTTAAAAGTGTATTTGACAGTCAAGGATTTAATGCTAAAATATAGCAGCAATTGTCCGAATATTGCAAGCCATTTCCCGCCCGTGAAAGTCGTTAACGAAATCTAACACATGCGGGACGTCGTGTAATGTAAATGAGCTATTATGGAACTTGGCTTGGGATATTAAGTGATACTATCAGATCTTGATACGTAGATTAGCTGAATTGATCCCCAACCGTTTCTAATATAGCAAAATATTTGAAGAACGTTTCGAAAACAGCAAATCTTTTCACAATATGGATTAGTATTACGGGTCGTAAAGTAAGATGTTTCATTCTGAAACCTTACCTTTAGGGAGCCCTGTGTTCTTGGGAATGCCAAGTTAGTAGATGCCGTCGTTTTCAAACCCACTGGCGCAAATAACATTAGCATAGTTATCGAAGCGCCGGGATGAGACCTCCGTAAAGGTCCCGTTGGGGCTGGGACGGCTCTTAAACCCGCTTTTCCGATAATGACTATCGATGATTCTACCCTGAATGCGGGCCCGAGCACAATATTATTACGTAGTTTGGCCGTTGTGGGGAATTGCGAAATATAACATGCCCCGGTATTCAGTTATTTGCGGCGAGAAATTCCACAAAAATGATTACTGTGCTTTTTGAGGGACATTCGATTTTCTCTAATTAGCTTATATATTTGGATGCAACGTTGAAATAGTAATAATATATTGAGTCTATACTCAATTGATTGTATATTGTTTTTACTAAATTTTGTTATTGTTTTTATTGTTATTGTTTTCTATTAATTAATGTTTTTTTAAAGTATTATATTTCTGAATTAAAATTGATTGTATATGCATTGGTTATACATTGGTTGACTAGAAAAAGTAATAAAGTGTAACATTTGCACTGAATGAATTGTTAATAACATTTCAAATAATATTGAGATAAATTCAACAAAATCACCTGAACTTACAAGCCAAAAAATCATTAAAATGTAAAAAAAAACAAGTTACTTATAATGAAGTTGAAACTAATTTTGTGACCACTAAAGTGGTCTTGTGTTAGCTGAAGCTACTCTTCGGTCTAGTGAAAGGTGTGTAAAGGGATATTACCAGTCGCCGCAATATCTTACTAGATATCGCGCTTATTCAATGTTTCTCTGATTCAGAAGAAGGTCAATGTTAATTGCATTCATTCGTTAGCGACTAGCGTCACCAATTATTCCACAGATGGCCTAGCCTGACAGCATTTTTAGGATATTTCTCTTTAGACCTCTCCCTCTAGATGATAGAATTGTTTGACATAACAACGTTTAATTTCAAACTACGAAGAAACAAACTACGGAATAACTAATACTCCTGTATCGCGATATAGCAATTCTCGCGTCAGTTGGCATTATTATACGCAACTTCTCATCATTAACCGTCACTCGCGGCCCACCAGGCCTTATCACCTGATCTGGAAGATGAAGGAAAAGGTCTCCAGAGAGATCTTTTCCTTCACAAAATTTAACATAGCGATAGGTACTGTTTTTAAAGGCAACCCAAAGACTCAGAACAACAATTTGCGGATCATACAAAGTGCTGTTCCATGTGGGGTTTGAACCTACAACACTTAGCACAGTAAAAAACGGCATGGCGACCGCTTAAAACGAGTAGGCCAACATTAAGTAAGATTTATTTTGCAAAATAATAATAAAAACCAGAATGAAGATTAGAAGTAGTACTTATTCTACGCAGAGTGACTCTCGGACACTAGCTACCTTAGTACATACATAACAACTTCATCTCGCTAGATGTACCCATATAGATGTGAGAGGTTATTCCTTATAAATATATATGGTGAAGCAAACCCGATATTAATATAAAAAGGTAAAATTATTTTCAACTTATCTTATTTACGCCACCAGAGAAATTTAGACATTTACCATTCATGAGGTAACCACGTTTTAACAAAGGGTAATAATAATAATCATCTTTATTGATACAAAAATCCTTAGATATTGTTTAAAATTAGGATACATAACTAGGTTTAACTAAAGGTAATACGGATAAGGTAAACCCTTAACATTCCTCACAATCAGGCGAAGCGGTTTTCTTCATAATAAATTTAGCTACATGATGAAGAAAACCGCTTCGCCTGATTGTGAGGAATGACGAGTTGTGGAAGACTTACACCATTTATTGATGGACTGTGTCAGATATGAGTCTAGTAGAAATAGTTTAGTGTTTGACTTGGATTTAAAAGGAGCCGACGTAGGAATGTTTCACAAAATTCTATCGGAACCAAATAGCGATCATGCGAGGGCTTTGTTTAAATTCATGTTGATTGTTCTTAGACGATAACTATGTAGTAACCTGTACAGGATACGATGGAACTGGCATACGCTGCGCGTAAAAGTTCAAAAAAAAAAACAAAAAAAAAAGAAGGTAAACCCTGACTCCTTAACTAGGTAATCCTGTGACTTAGGAGTCAGTGTTCTGCTATCAATGTGATACAAAATCTTTATTGTAGTGCTTTATCATTAGGGTAGTCGTTAACATTACAGATTACAAGGCATATACTTTTTTCGGAATCGAGTCTTTATGTAAGTTAGTTAAAAACCACCGATACTATGTACATTTTCTGTGTTAGTTAATTGTATATACTATGGGTATTTTGCTTATTACTAACTTATTTTAAAACTTGTTCGCAACCCGTGTGTATGCATTCTAAAACCACATAACATCATTTCATCTTAATCACTGTAGCAATATCTCAAGCATTTACTATACAAACACCAACAAACCAAAATGATCATAACTCTTTACAAAATAGGGTCGCTGTCAAAATAAGTCGTTAATCTAAATTATCGTGTTTGATTTCATGTGTTTGAAACTGAATGGGGCCCTTGGGCAGTTTGTTTTGTTTGCCAATTTAGGTATTTCACTCGCGTTGCAATTTTTGTACACCTACATAATTATATATACAATGTGTTTGGCTTACGTAGACTTTGCGAGACTAAATAGTGATGATAATCGTAGATAATTGTTTTTTTTTACGTATAGTGGGTGTGGCGACTTCCACATACAGCGCAACAGAAATATACTACAGCGCCATCTACCGAAGTTACACTGAACTACGGAGTAACGAAGGAAACTAAGAAAGTACCAATCCTGAATCGCGCAGTGAAAGTTCTCGCGCCGATTATCATATATACAACATCCCAACATCAACCGTTGGAGAGTTGGCCTGCCAGGCATGATCACCTCGCCTGTTCGGAGGATCCTTCCTTTGTGTTGGAGGGACATGACACCCGTTCCTCCACAGTGGGTAAGCGAAAAGACCCATAGGCACACTAAAATCTTGAAAAAATAATCATGGTGTCTGACAATGGACCACAGTTAGAGGGGAGAGTTAGGTCTGCCCTAAACTTGCTCACTATGTGAAAAATAAAGTAAGAATAGTTGCTAACACCAATTTTCTTGAAGCGCTTAGTGAAGAGGCCACACCAGCTCATCTTTATATATATAATTCTTCTGTGAATAAACTGTCACTGAACTTCTCTCAAACGACTGGACCGATTTTGATGAAATTTTTTGTGTGTGTCCAAGGGGATCTGGGAATGGTTTAGATTCACAATTTTGTCCGCTGGACAATGTTTTTTTAATTAATTTTTGAAATTTTCAAATTAAAGAAGTGTAGACAGGACAACGTCTGTCGGGTCAGCTAGTATATATATATATATACTAGTGGTTGCCCGCGGCTCCGCCCGCGTATATGTCGATTATCGCGGTAAATAGTAGCCTATGTGTTATTCTGATGTACCTATACGCTATATTACTGTAAGGTTTCATCCAAATCCGTTCAGTAGTATTTTGCGTGAAAGAGTAACAAACATCCATCCATCCATCCATCCATACTTACAAACTTTCGCGTTTATAATAATAGTATAGATAGATTTCACGGCAAAATAGCAAGTGTTTTAGTGATATCCATCCAGTAATAACTACACACATCAAAAGTGTCTAGGGATCAAGCATTTTTATGCGGATTTCTTGAGATTGAGATGTGGCTTTGTAATAAATTTATGATTTTATAAATTTATATGGATCCTTTTTGGTGCATTTCATAATTTGAATCAGGAACTGTCAATCAAATTCGAGTAAAAGATGAAAATCAGCTGTCAATATTTTCCCTATAAAAACATACAACGCATTGAAGACTTTTAATAATTAATTATTAGTGCTACTGTTTCCCTACTACTGATTAAAACCAACGTTATTATGGAGCGGCGACGTCATTTAAGCAGGGAAGAAATGCTCAGAGCCGTGGGAATGATAGAAGCTGGTTCCCGGCAACGTACTGTGTCTTTAGCTCTGAATACAAGTCAGAGTGTTATCTGTCGACTTTGGACACGTTACCGAAGCACTGGTACCGTGGCTGAGCGCCATGGAGGACGGTATCGCTGCACCACACGGAGACAAGACCGATACATTCAAATCTTAACTCGAAGAGCTCCAACAATAACCGCCATGATGTTAGCCGTGAGGCTTCATCACTCTTCAGGGAACTTAATTAGCGACCAAACAGTCAGAAACCGCTTGCATGAAGTGAACCTTCATTCCCGAAGACCGCTACGGGTACCACCTATAGCAATGCACAATCGTAGGATTCGATATCAATGGGCTCTTGAACACAGAAATTGGGCAGAAGAACAATGGCGTTTCGTGTGCTTTTCTGATGAGTCTCGTTTTGGTATGAGACCGGATACAAGACGTATACGACACCGGAGAACCCCTGGACGCCAACAGCGATTAAAATCCTGCCAGGAAGTCCATCCTTATAGTGGTGGAACCATCATGGTATGGGCGGGTATTTGGATCGGCGGAAGAACTGAGTTGATTTGGATCAGAGGCAACCTCAACGCTCAAATTTATGCTGAGACGATTGTATCAGACGTCATCGTTCCTCTACAAGTGCAAATCGGTCCCTTATTTCAGTTAATGCATGATAATGCACGACCGCACACCGCAAGAGTTGTAAGACAGACTCTCGCCGCAGCTAACATCAATGTCCTGCCCTGGCCTGCTCAGTCGCCAGACTTGAACCCGATTGAGCATGCATGGGATATGCTACAGAGAAGTGCTCTGCCAAATATGGAGGGTATCCAGTCGCAAGAAGACCTTTTTTTGTTGTTGCAACGAACATGGGCGGCCATTCCACAGCGTGATTTGGATGAACTCATTTTGAGTATGCCAAACCGATGTTCTTGTGTTGTTAGTGTTCGCGGTAGAAACACGGATTATTAATTGTTTAAGTTACCTAATAAAATTTTAAAGAAAACTGTTATTTCAGTCTTTTTTTCGAACTTTAATGTTAGTGGTTCAAATGTCAAAAATCCCTTTATTAGGAAAATGGCAAATTTCTTTATTAATGCAAAGGTGACTTGGTTTATCGTTACTGTGACAAACGAAAACACTTCATTTGATGAATCCTTAAAGAAAATTTTAATTAATATCAATCAGGAGAAAAGTTATTGCAAAAATATATGTTGATCCCTAGACACTTTTGATGTGTGTATATTGAAAGATACTGTACTGAAAATATTGATACCTTCACTAGAACTAGGACCAACATTACCTTACATTCTAAAATCAAAATCACTTGTACTCATTCCACTATTTTATTTATGTTATATCATTAAAGGTTAATGTAATGTCATTAACCTTTGATGATGCCTTAAGGCGAAACCGGTCAGGTGTAAACATAAATAAAATAGTGGAATAAGTACAAGTGATTTTGATTCTAGAATGTATAGTAACAAGTTCCATCAAGTGCCGACAATCGAGAGTATAAAATAAAATTACCTTAATTATGCCTCACCTGAGTAATGCGATAGACATAGTGTTGTGTGGTAAATAAATTGTATATTTAACGGTATGATGTTATTTTTACGTATATATAATATTAGCTTCTACGCGTGTTTCATACATGAAAGGTTTTTAGATTCCTTCATGCGATCCTTGCGTTACATAATAGTTCAATGTTTAACCAATTAATACTCGTTTAAATAATTGTAAAGTATCTATAAATTATATTTAGACAAATCAAGGTATTCTTGTCTCGTCTTCAAAAAACAAACTTGTAATGGATTGTAAAAACTCATTTACAACGTATTTATCACAGTAAACAATAACACAAATTCTATTAAAAACTTTCCCGAGCTCATACGTCAATCGAGAGGTGAAATTGGAAATTGTAAAACAAAAGAAACGATTTAGATTTTACCAAACCTTTGCTTTTGACAAATGTAAACAGATGGTCTTAAACAGTTCTACCAAGATGGAAAATTTTCGATTAATAATCTTTTCTTCACATTAAAGGGAGGCAATGAAATAAAGGATTGAGCCGGCGTGAGATTCAATTTGTTACAATCCTCAGGAAACGTTTTCAAATGAAACATTTTGTGTTCAGAAGGAAGTTAAATTGTATTTCTTATAAGAACCTTGTTGGTTGGGCTTGTTTGTATTGGCGAAACTTAACGTAAGTCATTTTATTACTGAATAAATACTTTATGTAATTTTTAAGTCTGCTTGGAAATATTTGTTTAGTTTTTACCTATCGATCTTGTTTATGCTTTCGATGTATTAGTGATAACAAGCATTGTGTATAAAATGCTGAATTTGGTAAACCTTTTAATGAATAAAATTATTAAAGATAAACTTTTCTGATATAATTTTTTTGAAATGTAATTTAGAACATGTCACGGGCCCAAAAGAAACGATTTTGAATAATAATACATGTTGAAATGTTGAGTTCATATTACATGAAATAAGAAAATACAAATAAGATTTACTTAATGTCGCACTCGACAAGTATCGGAATTATTTTCAAACTTTATAATAATAATAAGGTACTCTTAAACCGATGCTTTTAAAAATCAAACCGAAAAATATTGTAAAATATTTAAATATAATAACTCGGAATCCCTGCGCATTGCTTGTTTGATTAAATGCGAACACATTTGCCATTCAAATCGGTCTTTTTACTGATCATAAAGTATTCAAATGTTCAAGTTAATATTTCCGACACGTCGTCGGGTGCCGCTGTGGCTTTTTATATTTTTTTGTTCTTACAACATCCCACCAGGCGCGTGATTTATATCCGTGTATGGTTCATGTTCAACTACATAGTGACATTTTTGAATAACGCATGTTGAATAAAGTAATATGCGTTTAATTGAAAATAATTTATGAGTTTTGGCTAAGCTTACGGCGCAATCAGAAATTAATTTTACTATACCAGCTTGCGGTTTCGGACATCTAACACACAACGCCATCTAGTCCAAAGCTAAACAGAGATAATATAGATTTACTTTTTTTTGTAAATACTTACATATTATACACAAGAAACACCCAAATATTTGCAGATCATACAAACATTTGGTCTGACCCGGGAATCGAAGCCGAGACCTCAAGCACAGCATTCGCATACGCTACCACTACGCCTCCGAGGGCCGAGGCAGTTGACTGTATGTATTTAGATTACCATAATGTATTTAGAATATGTATTTAGAAAATAAAGACAGCGGCGATTGTCTGACTCACTGAATTCAAGAGTGGTGGTCACCATGCTCATTGCGAATGCAACAATGTAGCATGGTGACCCACGCCATGATGGCCTAGTGATTTCTCCTTTACTTGCTATATATGACTTAATCTGGGCCTTCCTCGTTTTCTCTTGCCTTCTATCTTTCCTTCCAGTATTGTTATAAACAGATTATCGTGTCTTATCAAGAGGCCAACCAATTCGATAGATTTCACATTTCTGATTTTTTTTTGGTTGCTGTCTTATTTTATATGGTTTAACAAAAAGGAGCACTCGCATTTTAATCTTATTTGTGTTATACAATTGTCGTCGTAGCCCTTGTACTGAGAGCAACAAATGCAATACCTCTCACGTAAGTACGCTCTCAAGGGTTATTGCCTTCCCGCCTGTTCGGGCCGCCCTTAGTCTGTTGTATCGAATGAATATGGCCCGAAGGAAATGATGAGAGTGCCGGCCTGCTATCAGAAAACTGTGGACAAACATCATCGTAACTTTTCGGGCCAGAGAATAAGCGAAATAGAACATTGATTAAGCGATCGAATTGAAAGCGTTTAGTGCCGTGTTTTTGGCAAATTGGCGACTGCACGAATGAGGTAGGAGTTTTAGCGGTTACCTCGCTTTCTACTGCGCTAAGCGTTGTCGGTTTAAACCCTACATGGAACAACACTGTGTGTGATCCCCTAATTGTTATTAGAGACTAAATTTTCTTTGTGTCCGTTTCATGTATGTTTGTAAAGTCTCCCGCGACACAGGAATATTTCTAAAATTACTTGCATTGACGTGATTTGAATTTTGATTTTACCTTATATTGTAAAAGTTGCCGAAGTGATTATACTCTATCTGATGAAAAGAATGAGTAGAATCCAAAAGTGGGGGCCACCATTCTCAATGCGAATGCAGACAATGCAGTATGACGGCCTAATGAGATGTTTATTCATGCCAAGCTTAAATAACCCGAGATCACAGTAAGTGGAAAACACGTGCGCTGGTAGTGAGTTTCAGTTTTTAACTGCTCGGCACAGGAAAAAGAGCCGAACTGTTTAATTCGAGAGTATATTTCTACCACTCTGAAGCGGTGACTTCCAAGGCTCGCACGTGTAGTCCTCTAGAGGAAGGGAGAATGTATGAATGTAATGTTCCTAAATTATGTCTTTGGATTTGTGATAAGAATTTGAATTAGAAAGTTATATTGTTATTGACACACATACAGTGTATGAAATATACATTGCCATTTCAAAGCTTATTATCAAATGTACATGGTTTGATGTTATAGGTGTTAAACGAACTTTCTAATGATATGGTGACAATAAACACTATGAACACCTGTAACTATGAATTAGAAGTATGCTGCTCCCTTCCCAGAAAGAGTAAAAAAAAAATGTATAGCCCGCTAAAATGACTCTACTCTGCCTGATGGAAAGCATAATCAGAATCCAAGAGTGGTGGTCACCATACTCATTGTGAATACAGACAATGCAGCATGGTGACCCACACCATGGCTTCCTAGTGATGCTGTTGCATCTTTTAGACTAGTCAACAAGTGTGGAACTTGTTAAGTATAAGTGTATATGTGTTAAGTATAGAGTTTTAAGGCTCTTATAAACTGACTCACTTGATGCAAAGAAATGAATCAACTGCTAGTTTTCGATATCCTCCAATTGTGGCTTTCAGTAGAACTGGCTTTGAGATTCTTTCTAATATCAAAACTTGAATACTTTTTAGAGTTCCGTACCTCAAAAGGTAAAAACGGAACCCTTATAGGATTACTTTGTTGTCCGTCTGTCTGTCTCTCAAGACCCTTTTTCTCAGGAACGCGTGGAGTCATCAAGCTGAAATTTATATCAAATACTCAAGTCTACTCTCCCTTTAATTTGTCAAAAAATCAAATTTCTAAGCCAACGCAATCAAACGAATCAAAACCTACAGGGTACTTCACGTGAACTCAGGATCTTGAAATTCGATACGAAGCAACGTCTTATAGCACAAATAAAGGAAAAATTGCGATAAGCATAAATTTTTAGTTACATCATATATACTTAATAAAAATATCTTTAAAAAAATTAAAGTTACTACCCCTTTCCTCATGAACACGTAGAGGTATTAAATTGAAATTCATATCAAATACTCAAAGCTATAATACCTTTAAGCTGTAACAAAATCAAACTTCTATATTAACGCAATCAAAAGAAACAGCGGATTAAGTCCCATATTTTGAAACTCGCAAGGGAATCAAAACCTACAGGGTACTTCCCGTGAACTCAGGATCTTGAAATTTAGTACGAAACAACATCTTTTAGCACAGATAAAGGAAAAATAGCGAAAAGTATAAATTTGTAGTTACATCATATATATATATATATATATTTTTTTATAAATTACTACCCCTTTCCTCATGAACGCGTAGAGGTATTAAATTGATATTCATATCAAATACTCAGTTCTAATTGCCCTTAAGCTGTGCAAAAAAAAAACAAATTTCTAAGTCAACGCAAAAACGCAAAGGTACAACCATTTTTACCGCATATTTTGAAACTTGCAACTACTTGCAAGGGAAACAAAACCTAAAGGCTACTTTCCGTTGACATAGTAAATTGAAATTTGGTAAGAACCAATAGCTTACAGCACAGATAACAGAAAAATTCAGAGTACTTTTACTTATATACCTACAGGTTTGTACGGAACTCTCGGTGCGCGAGTCCGACTCGCACTTAGCCAGTTTTTTTTATTGAAACCCTTATATCAACAGTATCTTTGTGGTAATTTTAGTAGCCATAGACAAAACTAAACATTTTCTTACCTGTTACGATGGCTAACACGATCTCGTTCAGTTAATAATATGCAATTGAAAAAAGCTAAACAGAGTAAGTCCTTTTACGGTGGAGTCTATCCGAACAATTGAAATCCTGTATTGAAAATATATTATTATTTATTCTTTTATCTTTCGCAAATTATATTATAAACATTTACTCTACCTATTTCACCATATTATATGGAATAATAAACATACTTAACTAAGAATGTACACACGTTGTGATCTAAAAACTACGAATATGCGAAATACAGAATATATGTAAAGTTAAATAATTATATAAACATAATTATTTTAAGTATTAATTGCGCACAAAACACAAACAATAAACTTCAATATCATGATAAACGTTAACTGAATACTTACAAAGTGGAATACACACATTTGAGCGAGCACAATATAGAGATGCCTGTTAGTATCAAATTAGCGACGTCTTGCAGCGATAATTAAACGTTGCCAGCTAGAGGAAACTGCGTAGTTAAAATTAAACTAAGTTATAGGGAACGAATTGACTTGTACAAACCATCTGGCTTACCTTTGACAAGTATTAAAACTATTTAGTACATCCAGTTATAACAAGTTGACTTGTATTAAGTTTTGTCATTTAATGAGACTTTTGAGAAGATTTTTTTTACAATTTATTGCGTTCGCCGACATTCGCTTCCTTACTCTCGTATGTACATATTAGAAGTACTTCTAATATGTGCAAATAGCCTAAATGAAATCTAATAACTATCTGTATTTAAAGTTTAACTGCTTTAGTTCTATAACGAGGATAACGTTTTTTCTTTAAACATTTACTTACTTAATAAAATACAATTTATTTTTGGCTAATAACAGTGTCAGTCATCACAGTGTTTTGTTTGTAATCGACATAATTCTATCCTCCCAGCCCATGTAACTTTGACCGACCGACAATTAAAGTGAAAAACAATGTACAGACGTTTTAATTATTCAATTAAAAATACTTTGAAAGACAACGAAGCTAAAACTTGCTTTTAATTTATTCATTAATTTATCTATTTCGCAAGGCTAAACACTGAAATGGTATGGATGAGCAGACCTTGTCAGGAATTTTAGCACCAGCTTTATGACTGTTCAGAGCATGGAATAGACTACTTTTGAAAGTGACGTGCAATTGGAGACACCTGCCTATTATTATTATTGCACGTACGATAGCACGTTTAGCCTAATGGTTTAAGCGGTCGCCACGCCGCTTTCTACTGCGCCAAGTGTTGTAGGTTCAAATCCCACATGGGACAACTCTTTGTGTGATCCACAAATTGTTGTTCCGAGTCTGGTTGTTCTTTATGTCCGTTTCATGTATGTTTGTAAAGCCCCTGCGACACAGGATATACTATTCTTAATGCGAGAGTTGTCATTTGAAATGTATAATTAAACCGTGGGAGAGCCACGCTTCGGCATGAATGGGCCGGCTCGACCGGAGTGATACCACGGCCTCACAGAAAACCGGTGTGAAACAGCGCTTGCGCTGTGTTTCACCGAGCGAGTTAGGATACCGGAGGCCCAACCCCCCCCCCCCCTCCCCATGATGGCGCAGTTGAAAGACAGATTGATACCCCAGGAGGGTACCAACTGCGCTAGCGTTGGAGAATCCCTCTCTGGGCGTCCGCGCTCAGGACACAACGCGCCTGAACGTGGATGCCGAGGCTGCCCCTCGTATTCTGGGGAGGGCAAAATTGCGCTAGATCACGCTCGGGGTAAGAGCAGTAACATCACGGCACCCCCTACCACGCTGGTCGTGGACTTCTGCAACGTCAGGGGATTACATAGTAATCTTGATGCTGTCCATCACCACCTCGAGACAGCAAAGCCAGCATTGCTCTTTTTGACCGAGACGCAGATATCGTCTCCTGCGGACACATCCTACCTCAGCTACCCGAGGTACGGACTAGAACATTCCTTTATGTCTAAAGCCGGAGTGTGCGTGTACGTCAGAGACGATATTAGCTCTCGCCGCCTCAGCAACCTTGAAGGTAGGGACCTCTCCATCTTATGGCTCCGTGTAGACAGCGACGACCATCCCCGCGTCTATGCGTGCCTCTATAGGTCCCATAGCGGTGATGCCGAAACTGACCGACTCATTGAGCACATCCAGATGGCTACAGACCTTGTGCAGCAGCAGATCCCTTCCGCAGAGATCATCGTACTTGGCGATTTTAACGCTCACCACGCCGGCTGGCTCAGCTCCAGTAAAACGGATCATGCGGGGAGATCTGTTCACGACTTCGCCCTGGCTTATGGCCTGACACAATTGGTTACCACGCCCACGCGAGTCCCAGATGTGGAAGGTCAGAATTCCTCTTTGTTGGACCTTCTGCTGACTTCTCATCCGGACGGATACCACGTATCCGTAAACGCCCCACTTGGCTCCTCAGACCATTGCCTTGTCCGGAGTACAGTGACACTCACATGCTCACCGCGATCGCGAGTTGCACGCAGTCGCCGTGTGTGGCACTACAAGTCAGCAGATTGGGATGGGATGCGGTCCTTCTTTGCGTCCTACCCTTGGAGACAGTTGTGCTTCTCGCCGGATAATCCCAACACCGCTGCTGCTGATGTTGTGCTACAGGGTATGGAGATTTTCATTCCATCCTCTGTGGTTCCCATTGGTGGCAAGTGTCGGCCCTGGTTTGGTTCATCTTCCAAAATAGCTTCTCGCAGGAAGCTTACCAAGCCTGGGCTGACGCAGCGGTGGTACGGGATCAAAACACCAGCGCTCTAAAAAAGGAGTACAACTTTGCCTCCAGGTCCTTCAAAAGAGACATAGCTAGGGCGAAGTCGGCGCACATTGCTGGGATTGGCGAGAGGCTTGAGCGTCTTCCTTCGGGGACTCGAGCATTCTGGTCTCTTGCCAGGGCTATCGAGGGGAATTTCTGTAAGCCATCCCTTCCACCTTTGCACTTGGGAAATAATCCGTTGGCCTATGACGCAAAGGAGAAAGCCGATCTCCTGGCAAAACACTTTGCGTCCAACTCGACCTTGGATGACGGGGAACAGGAGCCGCCTACCATACCGCGGTGCGAGAGCCGTATGCTGGATATCCAGTTTCACCAACGCTCAGTGCGTATAGCACTTTTATCCCTGGATATCCATTAGTCGAGTGGCCCGGATGGAATCCCCCCTATAGTGTTGAAGATGTGCGCTCCAGAGTTGGCACCGGTCTTAACGCGTCTTTTTCGGCTCTCCTACTCTTCTGGCGTAGTCCCGACAACATGGAAGGCAGCATTAGTCCACCCGATCCCAAAAAAAGGCGATCGCTCTAATCCGTCCAACTACAGGCCGATAGCCATTACTTCCCTCTTCTCGAAAATAATGGAGTCCATCATCAACTATCAACTCCTACGGTATCTAGAAGATCATCATCTGCTTAGCGACCAGCAGTACGGCTTCCGTAGGGGTCGATCGGCTGGTGATCTTCTGGTATACCTGACACATCGCTGGGCACAGGCGATTGAGACTAAGGGGGAAGCCTTGGCAGTTAGTTTGGACATCGCGAAGGCCTTCGATCGGGTCTGGCACAAAGCGCTTCTTTCGAAGCTCCCTTCCTATGGGCTTCCCGAGAAATTATGCGATTGGGTCACTAGCTTTCTAGCAGATAGAAGCATTAAGGTCGTAGTCGACGGTGAATGCTCTGATTCCATATCTGTGAATGCTGGTGTCCCGCAAGGCTGTGTGCTATCGCCTACTTTGTTCCTCCTCCATATCAATGACATGCTGCAAAATTGCGGCATTCATTGTTATGCGGATGACAGCACCGGCGATGCTTTTTACACCGGCCGCGCCAATATTTCTCGGGAAAACGTCATTAAGAGTCGAAACAAACTTGTGTCTGAAGTCGAGACTTCTTTGGAGAAGGTCTCAGATTGGGGTAGACTTAATTTAGTCCAATTTAACCCCACAAAGACACAAATTTGCGCGTTCACCACTAAAAAACTTCCGTGGGTCGTATGTCCTCGTTTCGAAGGCACTCCACTATCTGCCTCAGCCAATATTGGAATTCTTGGTGTCGACATGTCGAGCGAAGTCCAGTTTCGTGGCCACCTGGAGGGTAAGGCCAAATTGGCCTCGAAAAAGCTTGGTGTGCTCAACAGATCGAGACAGTATTTCACTCCGGCCCACCGCCTTATACTTTATAAGGCCCAGGTTCGGCCTCACATGGAATACTGTCCCCATCTTTGGGCGGGGGCACCCCAATACCAGCTCCTCCCTTTGGACCGCATTCAACGGAGAGCGACCCGAGTCGTCGATTGCCAAGAACTTTCAATTCGGCTAGACTCTTTGGCGCTGCGTAGAGATGTAGCTTCGCTGTGCATCTTCTACCGCATTTATCATGGGGAGTGCTCCGAGGAATTGTTCGGACTGATTCCTGCCGCCTCTTTCCGCCATCGTCCTACGCGACAGAAGTTTCATCCCCATCATTTAGATGGTTGGCAGTCCTCAACTGTGCGCTTTTCCAGGAACTTTCTGCCTCGCACAACAAAACTGTGGAATGAACTGTCGCCTGCGGTATTCCCGGACCAATACGACCTTCAAACCTTCAAGAAAAGAGCGTACTCCTTCTTAAAAGGCCGGCAACGCACTTGTGATGCCTCTGGTGTTGCGGGTGTCCATGGGCGGCGGTAATCGCTTACCATCAGGCGATACGTCTGCTCGTTTGCCCCCTATATCATAAAAAAAAAAAAAAAAAATATATATATATAATTATATAGTGGACTGCAATAGGCTAACAATGATGAATTCGAAACAGTAACGCATTTCCCTGTACAAATGCAATACTTACAATTTCAGCTACTGTTTAAAGCACTTTAACCAATTTTACCTTGATTTCAAGAGGTAGATGCATGGACACCTGCAACACCAGAAGCGTCACCAGTGCATTGCCGGCCTTTTCGGGATGGGGGGGAGGTAGGGGTAGGGGATTGGGGTATGGGCCTCCGGTTTCCTCACTCACTCGGTGAAACACAGCACAAGCACTATTTCACACTGGTTTTCTGTGAGGCTGTGGTATCACTCCAGTCGAGCCGGCCCATTCATGCCGAAGCGTGGCTCTCCCACGGTGTTTTCCATGTAGACGAAATTTTTCTTAGTCGGATACTCATGACAGAGTGGTTGTGGCCGTAGATGGGCAGTGTTGCGGCTCGCCGTCATCGCCGTCCAGTCTCAGGGCTGCTGCACGTCTCGCGATGTCCCTACATTTGTGCCGGTTTGTCGTATTGTGGGCACATTGTACTGCAGTCGATTTGGTCGTAGTTTTAATTGGATCAATCCATCGGGTTGGGGACCGACCCCGTGGTCTCGTACCCTCCATACGAAATTATGGACATTAGTTAGTTACAAAAATATAATAACACAGAATTAATTAATTTACCAAAGTGGTGCAAAGACGTGCAGCCATGTATTATTCTACACTACAAAACATGGAATGCGATTTTTTGGGCATACGAGACCGCGGTAAAATCATAAGATTGTTTCAACAGCAATCCAATGTCTATAACGACCTCTTGGATGAATGGCAGCAACGATGGGACGAATCATCTAAGGGGCGCCACCTCTACCAGTTCTTTCCATCTGTTCGCGAACGGTTGTCAAGGACATGGCTTGAGGTGGATCACTGTGTCACTCAATTTCTTACAGGCCACGGTAACTTTAAGAGCAAACTATACTCATTTAAATTAGTCGATTCACCATTGTGTCAATACTCAACACCTGATTCTAGCTGTGAACAGTCGGCTCATCATATCCTCTGGGAATGTAGTCTTTGGTACAATGAACGTAACATGATGCTAAATAGCTTACAAATTACGTCTGGGGTAGTATATTATGGGGATCTTGTGTCAACTGCGGTGAATTTCCGTGCGTTTAAGCGATTCTGCCATACATACTATAGAAATCAAATATAGCTCACTTAGGACCCATAATATTTTATCCGTGGTGCTTCCCGGTTTGAAAAAGGCGTCTGCCTATTTTGACTTCATTTTGTCTCCCGCTTTGCTAAGGAGGGAAGTGGACTTATTATATTTCCAACTCCTCCAGTTTTCTTCTGATTAATTTCGTTGCGGGTTCCAAGACAGTTAAATTTTTCCTGGGACTTCCCGAGTGTCATAACTCGGTGTGTTCGTGGGTCACCGCTGTTGATCCTGGTGTACAGGAGTTACAGTGGTAGGCGTGTGGGCGGGATTAGTCCCATTACCAAAGTGGATAATAGTAGTATTATACTCTAAATATGTTTGTATTTTAATACTGATCCGAATTAAAAATCTATGTACTGGAAATGTATATCTTTGATCTTTTGATATTTACATTCTATAATAATAATGTACATAATTTTAGATAACAAGATTTGTTTTAGAAGTTGTTAGGTAACAATATAATCTATTCGATTGTTTGTGGTAAAGCCTTACCTCATTTTATTCCAGTTATAATACCTGGTACACACCGTAATTTATACTAATATTATAAAGCTGAAGAGTTTGTTTGTTTGCTTGTTTGAACGCGGTAATCTCAGGAACTGCTGGTCCGATTTGAAAAATTCTTTCAGTGTTGGATAGTACATTTATCGAGGAAGGCTATAGGCCTATCTATAAGCATATATTATTACGCTAAGACCAATAGGAGCGGAGCACCAATGAAGAATCTTTCAAAAACGGGGGAAAATTATCACGCTACGGGCAAAAGGAGACGTAAACGACGTTGCGTGGGTCAGCTAGTACTATATATTACGTGAATCTTGATGATCCATACAATAGCCTATCGATTTTCAGTGCAATTAGGAATTTATCAATATAACTCCACAATGAAATACAATTTATCTAAACTATATATTAAATATATCTTATTTTATCTATACTAATATTATAAAGCTGAAGAGTTTGTTTGGTGGAAGCGCTAATCTCAGAACCCTAGGTCCGATTTGAAAAGTTCTTTCAGTATTGGATAGACCATTTATCGAGGAAGGCTTTAATATATATATCATCTCACTAAGACCAATAGGAGCGGAGCACCAATGAAGAATGTTTCAAAAACGGGGGAAAATTATCACGCTACGGGCAAAAGGAGACGCAAACGAGGTTGTCTGGGTCAGTTAGTAAGTTATATTTTTCAAGTTTATCTACAGCATCAAAGCTACTGCAAATGCTCCAATTCACATAGGCATGGCATTTCGAAAACAATTAAAGTTAAGTAAATCACTGAAAAATAGTGGAAAAGAGTTCAGATAAGGGCTATCCCCAAAACGCTCGGTGCGCAAATGTTCTGACGTTTTCAGTAATACATCCTATGCTTTAACAAATAAATAAACAAAATCGGATGTAATGCGGTTAATCCGCTCGTTGGCTCGAGGATGTATTAATAGCTGAATAATGTAACATCAAATTTAATAATTGTAGCAATAAAACATTGCTTTTAATACTAATTTCATAAGCGCAATGTTAGTATCAATGAAAATAATCAAATATTTGTATTAGTAATTACAGGAAACCTTTATAATTCTATTCTGTCAGTATTGGTGATTAAATGAATAATACAATTTTGTTAGTTACTAAATATACTCGATTGCATCTCGAATATAGCATGGACGTTTGTATTTCATAATTATGTAGCGAATAGCAAGAAATCACTGACTTTGCATACCAATTTCAAAATAGCTTTGTAAAATAGTAGGTAGGTGAAATATAAAAGTGTTCACTCAAGCTAATACTTACACGATTTGCATGAAATAACACAAGGAACCGTTGATCGAACTGAGATTGCGCTTTTTTTATTCCATAATACAAAAATTGTATTTAAAGTAAGACAATACTGTATATGCACTAGGCACTTTTGTAATGATTTTATGTACAATAATTACCTACCACAAAAAGTGTTAATTAATGCAATACGTGGCTTTCAAACTTTGGTGAGGTTCATGTATCTAGACACGCGGTAGCGTGTCAAGCCAAGTTCAAGCTAACAGAACTGGCGAGCAGCACCGTGTGTAATATTACACGAACCATTTGGAGCTACTTTTGACAACCTCATAACTCAAAAATTATTTCACGTAGACATGTCAAATTTGTTTAGGATTCAATATATTATCTTAAGTTTTAAGAATAAATGATATATAAGTTGTTGTAAAATATGTTGTTGTTATAAATACATTTTAGAACTGACCATTGAACTTGGCACCCATTTGGATCTCACTACTTTTGTCATTGAAGTGAATAACCAAGGCATACATCATATTATTGAACTTGGCTCTCATTTCACATTTATGATTTTGATTGATGGAATTGGTTTGTGTATAAATAGAGACTTAATTACGTCCTAAAGTTTTCCCTGCCCTTTGGCAAACAAAACTTTGTTTTACTCCTTAGACGTAGAGAATATTTACCTCCCTTTTATCAATCTTCCCAAAGTAATAAAGGATTTCGAATTGTAGGGGACTACGGTTATTTCAATGGGGACTCCCTGACACTGATAAATTTACTAGTGAAAGAACTGCTGAGCACTGTATTCTTCTTTTTTAACCGACTTCCAAAAAGGAGGAGGTTCTATGTTCCACTGTATGTTTTTTTTTTTTTTTATGTATGTTACCCGATTACTCCGTCAGTTGTGGACAGTTTTAATTATTTTTTTTGTATTCGAAAGGGTATGCTTCCGAGGTGGTCCCATTGCCAGCATATCAGGATCTGATGATGGGATCCCAGGGAAATCGAGGGAAACTCTGATTTTTTATAGGCACATACTATGTTTTTCGTATATTTTCTGAAGTTACACCCGTATTTGCGTCTGGTAGTCATCATTTTATGATGATGAGCTGATGATGTAAGGTACAACTCCTTAACGGTTAGGAGTTGGAGGATAAATCTTTAAATATCAGATGTATATATGTTACCTTTAGTCGTATTCTTTCAAATTATTTAGGTAAGTTGATGATGGAAGGTGGAAGGTACAACTCGTCAACGGTTAGGAGTTTAATTCTTTCAATTTCATACTTATCTAAAGACCTTCAGTCATATACTTTATAGATATAGCTGATGATAGAAGGTTAAACTCTCTTTAACAGTTAGGGATTAGAGGATGATTTTAATATTACACGTACGTATAGACCTTAATTTGTATTCTTGATGATGAAATTTGATGAAATAGTTCAACTTACTACTTACCTACGATTGTTTGCACTAAAAACTGAAAAATAAAAACTTTTTATAAAAAAAAAAACGACTTCCAAAAAACATGCAACGAAAACTCTCTGCCAAAAAAACACTTAAAAGCGTAAAATAAACTGGTTCTTCATAAATTGCCTATACCTAATTCTTTATTCATTTAAATAGTTGTATTATAATGTGTGCTAGGTACCTAAAATCTGTTTGAAGTCGGTGCTAAGCCAAAAAGAATACAAACGAACAATTACAAAAGTCTAAGCGATAGTCACTTGGCACCGAAGAACCAGTTTATTTTACGCTTTTAAGTGTTTTTTTGGCAGAGAGTTTTCGTTGGATGTTTTTTGGAAGTCGGTTTTTTTTTTATAAAATGTTTTTGTTTTTTAAAAAAGACAACTCCCGCACTAGGAATAAATCCTGTGTCACGGGGGACTTTACAAACATACATGAAACGGACACAAAGAACACCCAGACTCAGGACAACAATTTGTGGATCACACAAAGTTTTGTCCTACGTGGGATTTGAACCCACGACATTTTGCGAAGTAGGAAACGGCGTGGTGACCATTAAACCACTAGGCCAAACGTGCAGATGACAACGTGGTTTTAGCATTATAAACCAAAAACAGCATGGCACTTTAGCAGGAACACGTTATTGGCAGATGCTAAATTGGTTACCGGAATATGAGTCTGGTACGTATAGTCATCAGTATGTAATGTTTATGACATTCTAATCGAAAGGGAAACAGTTACATATATCTGAAGTTTATCTGTAATTTCAAAAAACGAGCAATCCCTCCTTTTTCTTATTCTGGGAGGAAGACTCAGTATACCATAAAGGGGGTAGCACACTTGTGACTCCTAAATTGCTGATGCCCATTAGTTTCAATAGGTACTTACCATAAGTAGATTTGTTTTCTTTTTGCTTCTGAAACCATGTAAAAGAACATTGCATCTGGTATAAAAAAAACCATCATCATCAGCAGCCTTTAACAGTCCACTGCTGGACATAGGCCTCTTCTTAGGAAGGCGGTGTTAGCCTATTATACTACCGTGGCTAGACGGCTTGGTATAGAGCTGGTTTACTTCTCTTTGCAGTGATTTTGTCTTGCTTAGTTTGCTCAGTTGCCTCTTACAATACGCATGAGATGCGTAGGGGTGGTGACACTGTATATTCCAAATTTTTCACAGTACAGATAAACAATTTGTGACTGCACGTTTGGCCTAGTGGTTTAACGGTCACCACGCCGTTTCCTACTTCGCTAAGTGTCGTGAGTTCAAATCCCACGTAGTACAACACTTTGGGGGATCCACAAATTGTTGTTCTGAGTCTGGGTGTTCTCTGTGTCCGTTTCATGTATGTTTGTAAAGTCCCCCGCGACACAGGATTTATTCCTAGTGCGAGATTTGTCTTTAAAAAAATAAAACATTACTAATCTTTATGCAAAATTCAATCTTACACCATGAATACATTTTTTCTTCTAAGTCGCTGCAAAGACGCAAGTTAAAATTGTTGTTATTGATATGAGGTTAAGATCTTCATGTAAATGACTCTCATCATGACTGTCAATTACTTTGTACGTGTGTATTCGTTTTCATTAAATAAAGAAAAAAAGTTGTTTAAAACTTTCTTGAAAGAGCTACCATGAGTATCGTAGGACGACAGCAAAGGGATTCTTAAACAAAGCTCGGTCATCGCACCGGTCAAGAACCTTCACTGTAACAATGGTCTTTGCGGTCCTTTTATCACAATAGCTTGCAGGACAAACAATAATATATTATAAATTTACATAAATGTCAGTGGTCACATCCAAATAAAAAAGAATTGGGATAGTATTACACTAATTTTACACAGCAACTAGATCTATTTAGTTTTATGTTTAATAGCGACGATTCAGGCTTCTTCAATAAGTATTAAAACTGTGAAACTAATATTTTCTTAATCATTTGCTATCGTAATGTTTTCTTGTCATAAGTACTAAGAGCAATAATCACTGAGCCTATGTCAAACAAATAACAAGGTCACTGTAAAAGCCAACCGAGTGGAACAGTTTAGGAAGTCCTCATCAAATCTCGGGTGAAGTCAGGCGGTTGACCTAGCCAAAGAGACGCTTTGATAACATTTGCTGTCGACGAACCGTGAGCTTCATTTGAATAAATCAAACTTGATGTAATTTAAACTATATTCTAGATGGAAATGTCCCTACAGGGAAGCTTACAGTAAATTTGTTATCAACCTGGCTCTCAAGACGAGAGCTTAATAAATAAATTGGATTTTACAGCATTAGTTATGCTTTAAATTGTTCCAATTAGTCTTACGAAAATTATATCAAAGAAAAATAGAAACTGAATTTCCTTCTATGAGTAATAACCTTTTTTGGCTTTGGCTGCTAGGGTACTTAGGAGCAAGGAATATGACATGTGTTGATTTCACTAAAAAGCACACCGAATGCCGGATTCAGGACTCTGATGACAAGGACCATATTATTCAGGTCCCTTCAACAGGTCCAATCACTATATGTCGCGGCCTGGTCGCAATCTGGAGACCAAAACGCCCATCTTAAGCCGGCCGCAGCAATTAATTTGCTATCAGAGGTCCCCACTCCAACTAGGATATACTTGGAAGTTTAAAATAAATACCTGAGACGGCGTATGGTTTCTGGTCGGTTCAAGTCTGACCACACCATCAGCAGGTGGTATCCGAGGGGATTCTTGATCAAAAAAAGGTGTGAAAATATTTAGTTCACTATAGCACTCAACTAAGTCTGACTGTGAAAACATTTTTAGTTAAAATAAAAAAAAATGTTTTTATGCGGAACTCAAGAGTTTTTTTCTAAAAATGTACTAAGCATTAAAAATATCGAAAAAGGACGCTTATAGCAGCTTAAAAGTTTCTAACAATTATGTATGTGCAATACAGGAAATTCTAGGAGAACTTTGCGAACCATTTTCTGGTTCTAAATAAAGTTATAAGTATTTGAAAAACTTAAATCCTTATCTGAGAATAGATTTCTGCCATCAGGCATCTTGAGTTTACTCTTAGGTTCCTCGAAATTTCTGAATGAAACTTTTCTTATATCCTTTTTTACATATCGCATTAGATAGGTTTTGTAGAAATTGGTTCAGACGTAAATTATAGCATTTTTTTCTTGCCGCATGCTGCAGAGATCCCGAAGGCTATGATTTTTATAGGTGAAAAAAACAGGCTCAGACACAGGCTATGTTCATTACCCATGTATTTAGCATCTGATACAATCAATCGATGTCATATCCCTTGTCATATAAATAATAGCAATCAACAGTCTCATTTAAAAATATACATATTTACAAAACCAAAAATCATTTTTATTATTTAGCAATCCACTGAAGTAGTAATCATAGAGTAAAATTTCATTCGAGGAACTATAAAACAGAATGGAATGATAATTCTTCTTCATTGTTTTTACTGTTAGGTTAGGCATTTCGTGTGTTTGTGGATTATTATCCACAAACACACGAAATGCCTAACCTAACAGATAATCCACAAACACACGAAATGCCTAACCTAACAGTAAAAACAATGAAGAAGAATTATCATTCCATTCTGTTTTATAGTTCCTCGAATGAAATTTTACTCTATGATTACTACTTCAGTGGATTGCTAAATAATAAAAATGATTTTTGGTTTTGTAAATATGTATATTTTTAAATGAGACTGTTGATTGCTATTATTTATATGACAAGGGATATGACATCGATTGATTGTATCAGATGCTAAATACATGGGTAATGAACATAGCCTGTGTCTGAGCCTGTTTTTTTCACCTATAAAAATCATAGCCTTCGGGATCTCTGCAGCATGCGGCAAGAAAAAAATGCTATAATTTACGTCTGAACCAATTTCTACAAAACCTATCTAATGCGATATGTAAAAAAGGATATAAGAAAAGTTTCATTCAGAAATTTCGAGGAACCTAAGAGTAAACTCAAGATGCCTGATGGCAGAAATCTATTCTCAGATAAGGATTTAAGTTTTTCAAATACTTATAACTTTATTTAGAACCAGAAAATGGTTCGCAAAGTTCTCCTAGAATTTCCTGTATTGCACATACATAATTGTTAGAAACTTTTAAGCTGCTATAAGCGTCCTTTTTCGATATTTTTAATGCTTAGTACATTTTTAGAAAAAAACTCTTGAGTTCCGCATAAAAACATTTTTTTTTATTTTAACTAAAAATGTTTTCACAGTCAGACTTAGTTGAGTGCTATAGTGAACTAAATATTTTCACACCTTTTTTTGATCAAGAATCCCCTCGGATACCACCTGCTGATGGTGTGGTCAGACTTGAACCGACCAGAAACCATACGCCGTCTCAGGTATTTATTTTAAACTTCCAAGTATATCCTAGTTGGAGTGGGGACCTCTGATAGCAAATTAATTGCTGCGGCCGGCTTAAGATGGGCGTTTTGGTCTCCAGATTGCGACCAGGCCGCGACATATAGTGATTGGACCTGTTGAAGGGACCTGAATAATATGGTCCTTGTCATCAGAGTCCTGAATCCGGCATTCGGTGTGCTTTTTAGTGAAATCAACACATGTCATATTCCTTGCTCCTAAGTACCCTAGCAGCCAAAGCCAAAAAAGGTTATTACTCATAGAAGGAAATTCAGTTTCTATTTTTCTTTGATATAATTTTCGTAAGACTAATTGGAACAATTTAAAGCATAACTAATGCTGTAAAATCCAATTTATTTATTAAGCTCTCGTCTTGAGAGCCAGGTTGATAACAAATTTACTGTAAGCTTCCCTGTAGGGACATTTCCATCTAGAATATAGTTTAAATTACATCAAGTTTGATTTATTCAAATGAAGCTCACGGTTCGTCGACAGCAAATGTTATCAAAGCGTCTCTTTGGCTAGGTCAACCGCCTGACTTCACCCGAGATTTGATGAGGACTTCCTAAACTGTTCCACTCGGTTGGCTTTTACAGTGACCTTGTTATTTGTTTGACATAGGCTCAGTGATTATTGCTCTTAGTACTTATGACAAGAAAACATTACGATAGCAAATGATTAAGAAAATATTAGTTTCACAGTTTTAATACTTATTGAAGAAGCCTGAATCGTCGCTATTAAACATAAAACTAAATAGATCTAGTTGCTGTGTAAAATTAGTGTAATACTATCCCAATTCTTTTTTATTTGGATGTGACCACTGACATTTATGTAAATTTATAATATATTATTGTTTGTCCTGCAAGCTATTGTGATAAAAGGACCGCAAAGACCATTGTTACAGTGAAGGTTCTTGACCGGTGCGATGACCGAGCTTTGTTTAAGAATCCCTTTGCTGTCGTCCTACGATACTCATGGTAGCTCTTTCAAGAAAGTTTTAAACAACTTTTTTTCTTTATTTAATGAAAACGAATACACACGTACAAAGTAATTGACAGTCATGATGAGAGTCATTTACATGAAGATCTTAACCTCATATCAATAACAACAATTTTAACTATCTGACACAGGCTATGTTCATTACCCATGTATTTAGCATCTGATACAATCAATCGATGTCATATCCCTTGTCATATAAATAATAGCAATCAACAGTCTCATTTAAAAATATACATATTTACAAAACCAAAAATCATTTTTATTATTTAGCAATCCACTGAAGTAGTAATCATAGAGTAAAATTTCATTCGAGGAACTATAAAACAGAATGGAATGATAATTCTTCTTCATTGTTTTTACTGTTAGGTTAGGCATTTCGTGTGTTTGTGGATTATTATCCACAAACACACGAAATGCCTAACCTAACAGATAATCCACAAACACACGAAATGCCTAACCTAACAGTAAAAACAATGAACCACAGGTATATCATGCAATTCATATTAAAGTCTAATACATTTATAATTGATTAATACTAAAACATTTTAAGAAAAAATAAAACTGACTACAAAAAACATCGAACGAAAACTCCCTGCCTAGAAACACTAAAAAGCGTAAAATAAACTGGCTTTGATTTGGCTACCTAAAATTACTATGTGACAATGTCACGAGAAGCGTCAATCTGTTGCTAGTTGTTTAAGCATAGCGCGAGTTCTCGGACCCCATGAACGTAGCGTCTAGACCCCAAACGGTTTAAAAATGAAATTACCTATTATAATTAGATTTTGGTATTAACGCCGTTTGAGGGAGAAACTTTCCGCAGAAGCAGCAGCAGCGCCGGCGTAACCAGCTCTACTTGGAAGATGAGATGGCGCGAGGGTGTCGACGCAAGTTGCGTCCCACACCAAAGGTTTTTGAAATGGTCTTTTCACTATCTTTCATTTCATAGCACAACAAAAAAACAAATCAACCCCCCCCCCCTTTTTTTTCGTTTAATTTCGCTATTTCGAAAATTTATAAAGCCTATGTCACTACCACGATTCTGATGAATGCAACGACACCTCATATGTCATGAACAGTTCGGACTCTAGGCCATGCAAAAGAAATGGACAGACATACCCATGTGTATACATAAGCACGAAAAATATTACCCTCCTTCTGACGCAGTCGGGTAAAAAGAAAATACGAATCCGACGATTTATTAAGTTGTTTAAAAAAGGATCAAAATTAATATCTATACCACATTACTGGTTGTGTTACCATATCACTGTTATTTTATTTTTAAAAATCCTGTAAGGACCTGAAGTACGAGTGATTACAATTTTTTTCAAACCACCAAGTATTTAAATGCTCCAGTTCAAAGCTAAATACACATTATAGTCGTGCGTTAATAAAGGTTGTCTCAAAAATCATGAATTTTATATTGTTGAGCTAATTGGATATTGTTGGCCTTTTTAATCGCAAATCTCATAAGCAATTTTGAACAAAAAAATAAATCTAAGCATATTTACAAAGTCTGCCGTTACAGTAAAATAGAATCACGTAAAATATGATTTTGTCGAACGTGTCCCGGGGAATGGAATACACTGTAAGGCATACCTGCAACTGAAGTGCGCCAGCCACAGGCACGTCTACACAAACCGTATCGCGATAACGACTCCACCAAAAATAGGTATTTTTTATTATACCTACACTGTGACAATTTGTTTGAATTTACTGAGAGTGAGAAGACTTCCTTTAATATGATGCAAAAAGAATAGACTAGGTTTAACGAGGACATGTTGTTTTGTTGTCACGCTTATAAATACTGGTGTGACTACAAGCGGTATAACCCGTTCGAAATGTCGGGCTATAGAAGGTATCTGTCACAACCTGCACTTAGGGTATCGTGATGGTATGAATCAAACTTTGGAAGATGCACTAATAACAATTTATTTATTAAAAATTGTACAAAGCACCCGCACATGCGTCTTAAATTATTTGGCCGAACAGGCCGAGAGAGAGAGAACGATCGGATTTCTCACAGTATCGTATCCTTTTAAATTATTTTATAGCGAATAAGTCCCGCTATATAATAAGAACAGTTATTAGTAGGACGTTAGTCACTACTATTTTTTATAACATGTAAGTGGTTGCTTTAAGTATATCGGATATACAATCACTCACCGTTTTAGAGAGTTAATTTTGTTCTAACTCAAACTTTACTTATTGGAAAACTAGAGCTATGTTTACTGCACGTTTGGCCTAGTGGTTTAATGGTCACCACGCCGTTTCCTACTTCGCCAAGTGTCGTGGGTTCTAATCCCACGTAGGACAACACTTTGTGTGATCCACAAATTGTTGTTCTGAGTCTGGGTGTTCTTTGTGTCCGTTACATGTATGTTTGTAAAGTCCCCCGCGACACAGGATTTATTCCTAGTGCGGGCGTTGTCTTTTTTAATAAAAAAAAAATGTTGAACATACATCTTATATATAAAATTCTCGTGTCACAATGTTAGTTACCATATTCCTCTGAAACGGCTGGACCGATTTTTATGAAATCTTATATATAAAATGTATTTGCCATTGATGTTGATGCCGCGTCCTTTCCAGTGCAGCGTCTTGAAGAAGTCCTCCATTGCATTTGTGAACCATTTCGGGGATATGACGTCCCCTTGTCTCACTCCTCGATGCAATGGTATGGGTCTTGTATGCTGATTCTGTACTTGGACGGACATAGTGGCGGCTTCGTAGAGACATCTCAACACTTGGATGTATCGCCAATCAACTTGGCAACGCTGCAGGGACTCCAGAACAGGCCAGGTCTCGATCGAGTCAAAGGCCTTCTCATAGTCCACGAATGCTAGACACAGGGGCTGATTATACTCTTCGGTCTTCTGTATAATCTGCCGCACTGTGTGGATGTGGTCTATGGTGCCATATCCGCTCCGAAACCCAGCCTGCTCCGGTGGTTGGAATTCGTCGTGTCTTCGCGCAAGACGGTTCGTGATGACTCTTGGGAACAGCTTGTAGACGTGGCTTAGAAGGGAAATGGGCCGGTAGTTCTTCAACCTGGTCTTATCCCCCTTCTTGAAGAACAGGACGACCACACTCCTACTCCACGCCTCTGGAGTTCTCCCTTCGAACAAGACAGCGTTGAAAAGCTTTTGGAGTTCCCTCAGTACGGGTTTACCTCCGGCTTTCAACAGCTCTGTAGTAACGCCGTCCTCTCCAGGGGCTTTTCCATTTTTTAGCTGTCCAAGAGCCATCTCGATTTCGTCAAGGCTGACTTCTGGCAGATCTTCAGTGCAATGGCGTGTTAATGTAGCTCTAGGGTCCTCATTTTCGGGATCAGGTCGAGATGCATGCGAAGCGTACAGACTGCCATAGAAGCTTTCCACTTCCGAAAGTACGGCCGGCTTAGAAGCAACGACTTCTCCACTTGCTGTGGTCAACTTCGTCAGGTGGCTTCTTCCAAGAGATTGTACGAACACTTTTGACCCCCGATTCTGCTCGATTGCTCTTTCGATCGAAAGAGTGTTGGAGCATCGGAGGTCGTGTCGTACTAGCTTACTGATCTCTTGGTTTAGAGTCCGCTTTGCCGACGAAGTGACAGGTGGGTTCTCACGTCGTTCCTTCGTTAGCCCTAGTGTCCTCTCTGAAAGCTTCGACTTCCTGCTTTTACGCTGCATTTGACAAAATCTCGTACCTTCATCCCTGAGGATCCGAACCACATTTTCAAGGTTCTGGTTTACGTCTCTTGTGGTTTCCATGGCAGCAAATCGGTTTTCCAGAATTGACTGGAATTTTTCAGATCCCATCACGGCTTGGAGCAGAGTTGGTCGGAGCCTGGATTTCATCAAACGGATACGTTCAGCCTTAAAGTCGATATTCAGAGAGCCTCGGACAAGTCGGTGATCACTACCGGTGTTAAACCTATTGATCACTGAGACGTCTCTGAATATGTGCTTCCTGTCCGTCATGATGAAATCGATCTCATTTTTGGTCATAGCGTCGGGACTTTGCCACGTCCACTTTCTTTGGGGCCGCTTTTTGAAGAATGAGTTCATCAAAAACAGCCCCTCCCGCTCGAGAAAGTTGACTAGCATTTGCCCCCTATGGTTCCTGCTTCCAATTCCATGGGATCCTATTACCGATTCGCTGCAAGTTTGTACTCCCACTTTGGCGTTGAAGTCACCCATAACAACGTTGTAGTGGGTCTTAGTAGTGAAGTGGAGGGCCTTCGATATGTCATCGAACATCTCCTCCACCTCATCGTCCGAGTGAGCCGAGGTCGGTGCGTACACTTGTACTACCTTGAGGCTATACCTCTCAGTAAGCTTGACAATGAGGTACGCCACCCTGTTCGACACACTGGACATTTCCACAACGTTGCCAGAAAGCGACTTGTTTACCAGAAATCCCACGCCACCTTGGGATTGTTGGTCTCCCTCGCGGAAGTACATCAGGTGGCCTGAGTCGAGGGTTATGGTGTCCTCCCCCTCTCTTCGGACTTCACATAACCCTAAGATATGCCACCTAATCTTCCCAAGTTCCACCTCAAGTTGTGCGGCCATTAAACGTTGCCAGGGTCAGTCGTTTGTGGTGGCCTCCCGTAACCCGGTGATTCTTAGCACCCCCTGTCCCGCCGTTACCGTGGTCGCCACCATGACCAGGAATAGCAGGACTGCCGGGAACTGGGGGCCGTGGCTTTTGATGCTTTTGCGTTGGAGTGTTTTGCCCATAATCACCACGCTGGGCAGGCGGGTTGGTGATCGCAGGGCGTAGCTTGTTGCACCGGTGACGCTGCTGCCCGTCACCGGCCTATTGTATTTAATTACGCCGGTTTGGATGGATATACCGCCATCGGTCGGTCGCCAGAGCCTCGTTTGTCGTTCAGCAGGGTGCACCACGTGCAGGTGAGGTTGACTGGGAGCGAGAGATTGTAGTTCGCTCCCTTACACTCCGTACATCTCTCACTTGAGATTTGCAGACGACATCGTCATCATGGCAGAGACGCTGCAGGACCTACAACAGATGCTGAACGACCTGGCTGACTCTTCTGTACGCATCGGCCTACGGATGAACTTGGACAAGACCAAGGTCATGTTCAATGAACATGTACTGCCGGAACCGATTGCGGTACACGGCGCCGTTCTCGAAGTTGTTCAGAAATATGTGTACCTCGGGCAGACTTTGCAGTTAGGTAAAAACAACTTTGAGAACGAGGTGAACAGGAGAATCCAGCTGGGTTGGGCGGCGTTTGGGAAGCTTCGTCGGGTCTTTTCATCGTCGATCCCACAGTGCCTGAAGACGAAAGTCTTCAAGGAGTGCGTCCTACCCGTAATGACATACGGAGCCGAAACGTGGACACTTACGGTACGGCTGGTCCACAAGTTTAAAGTCGCTCAGCGTGCTATGGAGAGGGCTATGCTCGGCGTTTCTCTAAGGGATCGTATCAGAAACGAGGTGATCCGGCATAGAACCAGGGTCATCGACATAGCCCATAGGATTAGCAAGCTGAAGTGGCAGTGGGCTGGCCATATTTGCCGTAGAACCGATAACCGTTGGGGTAAACGAGTTCTTGAGTGGAGACCTCGTCTCGGCAAACGTAGTGTAGGACGTCCACAGGCCAGGTGGAGTGATGATTTACGCAGGACGGCTGGCAGAAGCTGGATGCGAGAAGCCGAGGATCGAACTAAGTGGCGTGCAATTGGAGAGGCCTATGTCCAGCAGTGGACTGCGATAGGCTGATGATGATGATATATAAAATTCTCGTGTCACAATGTTAGTTACCATACTCCTCTGAAACGGCTGGACTGATTTTTATGAAATTTGGTGTGCATATCGGGTAGGTCTGAGAATCGACCAACATCTATTTTTAACCGACTTTAAAAAAAGGAGGAGGTTCTCAATTCGACTGTTTTTTTTTATGTTAGTTACCTCATAACTTTCGACTGGGTGAACCGATTTTGATGATTCTTTTTTTATTTGAAAGCCGGTGCTTCCCGAATGGTCCCGTTTAAATTTAGTCCAGATTGAAGTCGGTTTTTTTTTGTTAAAATTTGTAATTATTTATATCCCAATTTTTTTATGGCAAAACAACGTTTGCCGGATCAGCTAGTATAATATATTATTATAACATACTATATTATATAAAATATATTACTATACATGTATTGAATCGATATTATACCAGAATAACATTACATCAACAGCCTTTAAAAGTCATAAAATAAAAAACGAAATTATTTTGCTATGAAAGACTGCGTGAAAGAGGATGTCGAGAGATAGAAGAGGATGTCAGAAGAAAAATTGCTAAGCCAACTTTAAACTCTAAAAAGATGACTTTCCCCTCGCTGCTGGTCACTCCGATCTATTTCCCTGTTTTTCACACTTATACCTACGTGACTGAAGTCACTAATCTTGTTTCTCAAGTTTCAAACTAATATAAATGTTTTAAGCACATCAAATTGGGGCAGATTTGGTTTTGTTCACTATTACATATCAATTCTAGTACGTCTGCGTGCATCAATGGTCTAACTTGTTGGAACGTATCTTTTACGTATACTTGAATTGTTTGCAGAAACGTGTAATGCACAAAAGCCTTCTTCACGGCATTTTGGTAGCAACAAAATATAATTAGAAATATTTCTTAAAAAATCTCCGTTCCACACCATGGCACCACATAAAGATTTCTTTAATTAATTTTACGCCTGAGAATAGGAAAACTATAGTTATATCTTAAACTACGCTCAATTTTTGCTGCAAGTTATAAAATCGATAATGCGCTGAGTCATTGCGACACTACCTCGGGTTTCCTTTGTCTTCTTAACGAACAATTCCTTACATTTTGAACCCATTGTGATTTACAGAGTCCCTATAACAGCTCTGTACAGTTTATGTAATTTATTTGCTCGAATGGAAATCAGTTTTGATACAAATTTATATGTTTTAAGGTCACTACATCTTGCACTACAACTTACTTTTTGATTTTACCCTTTCAAAGCTTTTGCCTTTGGTTAGTTTACGTCAATTTCTAAAAGTTTTTCAAAAATTTCTTTCGCGGTCGGTGCGACGATTTTTCTCTTCTAGAATTAAATATACCTTTATTCAGTTTTTAGAATTTTATTTTTATATTTTCGTAGGCCAATCTTTATTCAAATATTTATTAAATACCTTAACTTACAGTACTAAACAATTCAAGAGTTTTTAATTTTTTCTTTTTATTGGGCTTACTCTAAAACGCCTTTTCGTAATATCTTCTTTATGGACCAATGAAAAAATTCAAAACTAAAATAGACAATAAGAAACATTAATATATTAAAGTTCTACTGATTGTCTTACAAGTCCCATAAATGTTAGGGCTATTGTAAAAATTAACTTACTTTAGCGACTTGCTAAAGAAAAATACTTTGAAGAAAAAAAAAACAGAAGACTCCACACTGATTGAATTGTACAGCTGTTGGAAGTCCTTGACGAAATTATTTCTATTGGAACATTTTGTTCAGCGACAAAGTTAAATTGGATTTCTTATGGTGCAAGTGTCTCATGAAAGTGGCAACCGAGCGGTTGGTTTTATTCAGCTCGAGCTGTTTTAGGTGTATTATGACAATAGCCACTTTTTACCGTCTCCTCGACATCAAAACTTTGGCTTATATTATTTTGCAGGATTTTCTTAGGTCGATTTATGTAAGGCGTGACATTTTCTTGTTCAAAATCTTAAAGTTAAAGTTAAACTTAAAGTTTTTGCACTTCAATTGTTTAAAGTGTTCAATTATTAATTTTTAGTAGATTAGTGTAGAAAGATTAGATTCATTCCTGATTCCTGTACGTTTATCATTCATAAATATTAAATAAAGAGAAATGAATATACTTGAAGAGTTCGAAAACATCAATGAGTGTCTTAAAGCTAAGAAAATGACAATGCAGTCGCTTTATTGTTAAAAAATAATAAAAGCATAACTGGATAAGCCACTGCAGTATCTTTCGAGTTAGCAGATATGTGGAATCGTAATTGTATAACATAAAACTTATAAAGCTCTATTCACATTGGATAGGCGAATGGTTGTTTTAATTGATTGAGATGATGGAAATATAAAAATGTGTTAACACCTTGCATCCTTTCTTGAAATCAAGAAGAGTAAAAATTACTAAATTAGGCATAGGTAAGAATATTGGCGTGGAGATGGATTGAAAGTACGGAGTGTTGGGTCAGTCACTGTCAGCGACTAAGTGAGCGAACTACGTTGAACAAGATCACTGCAAAGAGAAGGAACACCTGAACCAAGTCCTATACCAATCTGTTTGGCCAGCGTATTATAGTTGGCCAAAGCCTTCTATCGAATGAGAGGCCTATTACCAGCAGTAGACTATTAAAGACTGTTGATCTGATTAGGAATTAGCACCTGGTGACTCCCTCCAGCACTAAATGGCTCATAGAACTGACATTTCTCTCAAACACTAGTTTCTTCTCAGAAAATAAGTTGTTTTCCGCACTGAGTTGTGTTACTGAAAGGAAAGAATAGTTTTTATTTTAGTTTTAATTAGGGCGCTCTAAAGTCGGTGATACTTATTTGTCTAGAAAAGCACGTGAAGCCATGAGATGTTTATATGGTTACCGGGACTTATGGCTATGAATATTGGGAGCCATCGTTATGAATATTTGGAGCCTTAAAAATCCGACAATAGTCTTTTCACACATCTTTAACATCGTCTAGTACTTTGGTTGAAAGTCTGGATGGCCGTTGCTCTGCGTAAAAAAACGACATTTAGCCATATCGCAGTAAATATTTCGACTCGACTAAAATTCGACTGCCTTGTTGGTCTAGTGGTTAGCGTACGCGGCTGCTGATCAAGAGGTCTCGGGTTCTATTCCCGGGTCGGACCATATATTTGTGTGATCCACAAATATTTGTTTCGGAGTCTGGGTGTTTTCTATATATAATATGTATGTATTTACAAAAAAAAAGTATGTGTATGTATTTATATCAGTTGTTTAGTACCCATAATACAAGCTCTGCTTAGTTTGGGACTAGATGATGTTGTGTGTAAGTTGTCCGAAATATTACTGACTGCGATAGGCCGATGATGATCTTGATGAAACTATTACATTTATTATTGACCTCGTAGTAGTGTAAAAAACGCTCGGAGGGAAAGTTAAAATGTCAAACAATAAAATTAATCCATATTTTTTACTATAATAAAATTCTACATCACTATGCACAGAGCCTAGTAAGTAATTTTTTTCAGTTACGAGGCTCTTAGCTCAGGAATCACTAATACACGAGCTGACTCCTAGACTATTCGCTATTTTACGATTTCGCTTCACGGATGAGCTATTTGTCATCTATTTCATAGTCTATTATGATTGAACTTCACTGTGAGTGAAAGTGCTATTTGGATTTTATTTTCCATATGTGGACCTCACAATATGAAAATCTTGCAGATTTATGTAATAACGGCGCATGATTGGTTAGCTCATGGCTGTGCAGCAATGAGTTTTGTTTTCTTTGGTCGACTTCGTTCTCATTCAAGTCTCTAAGTAAAAAAAATTGTAAACCCTATTATTATTTTTTAAAAGGAGCAACAATGGAGTTTCTTGCCAGATTTTTCTCCCTGAAGGGTAGGCTGCACTTGGAACTGGCGACTAGAATCACTCGATTTTTAATTTTAAATATTGACTATTCATAAGTGCCTGTAAAATAAGTGCCTATTTGAATAAAATCTTTTTAAGTTTGAGTTTGAGATTGAATAATATATTATGTATATGTAGATACCGCTTAATCATATATTATACTGTTTCTAAAAATACTTAGATAAAAAGCCACTCGTCGTTTTTCAAATAAAAGTTAAAACAGTGTTCTGTTTATTGTTTGCATTCATTGAAATGTTTTGTTTAATAGGTATTTAAAAACGTCGTTCTGACGTAAAGTATGTTTTAAAATATTATTATATCACTGTGAATTTATCATTACAATATGATTTTAAACATAAAATGCTTTTTATTAATATAAAAGGCAATTTATGTTAAAAAAACATTAAAGCGATGTAAAATAATTCAGCGCCCAATCATAAGAGAGAAATCAGTAAAGTCCAAGTTAAACGAGCTAAAATTGCCGATGAAGTAATTAAAAGTTAAGTATTTCACCGACGTTCATTTAATTTCCAGTAAAATGTAGTAGAACAAACACTAAAGTACACGACTAGCACATATGTAAAGGGCGCATAGCAAACCACTCAATGAATTGTTTTAAACAAACTTCACATGAAGCAGCATTTAGAAATTTGCTCTATATAACAAGTAAATACATCAGAAACAAAAGTCATTCGTGAAATTCCAATTCAGAAATTCTAATTAAATTACAAACTCATAGGGCTGATACACAGTAGCTAACTACAGCCGCCCTTTATCAAAAGTTGCAGAGTTACTTCGACAAATCTAAAGTATTTGTTCGAAAGTCAACTGGATTTTATTAATGCTAGGGCATGCGTTCAAGTTATATAAATTACACTCTACATATTGAGATCTAAAGCAACAAAAGGAACCATAATTTAAGTAACGCATATCAAATTAAATCAAGAAACTCTGAATTAATACCTAAAGAGGGTACTAATATTTATTAATATACACTTGCTTCAATAATTTGTGACTATATTAAAATTAAATTATAGTACTACGAAATAATAAAAAAAAAGAAATAATAACAATATTTACATATAAGCGTCGTGAAATTCCTCCGCGTTATCGCTTACTGGTAGCGTTCCCACAAGGCTGGCAGCATTGCCACGTTGAATCGTAATGCTAATTCTATATAAATTAAATTTTAGTGTATTAATTAAATAGCAGTTTATTAACCGACTTCCAAAAGGAGGAGGTTCTCAATTTCATCGGTTTTTTTTTTCTTTTTTTTTTTTAATTACCTGTTTATGAAAGCCATGCGTGTATTGACGGGACGACACACGACAATTAAATCTTGCAATAACTACAGACAATACAAATTCCTTATAGACATTCGCTGTTCGCAAAGCACATATTGGCATATCACAACAATCGTTAACACGCCCCATTGTAGTTGATTCCGCACAATCGTGGCGAGCCCTTACTTACTCATCCAGACTGGATGTGGTAGGCACTTGAACCGGGTCAGATGGTGATGCGATACGGCACGATTTTGCTCCTCACTGCACTATGACACTCCGTTAAGGAAGATGAATGTTTCTGATGACTTACTGTAATAATTATATAGGTGAATTGTAATTAAAATAAGGTTTAAATTTTGATTTTATCTTACTTTATCACAAAATATAACATATTTTTATATAATATTCATAAAAAGACAATGTAACGGACTAGACAAATCGTTTTATATTAACATTCCGAGCTCATGATCAAATTCCATTTGAAAATAAGGAACCAAATTCACTAGACGATAATTTCACTCTTATTACCTCTCTTGTTCTTTAATTATCATTCGTAGGACATCCGCATTAAGAATTCAAAATGAAAAGTCATCCAGTTTCTCAGCTTTATTGAGTTAGTTCTTGAGTAAAACTCAGGAAACTTTCTCTAATTGGGCAAGCAACAAATCGACAATATAAGTTAAACATTTCTCTGCATTTTAACTGTATTTTGACACAGTACAGGTTGATAATTTATTTGAGTTTAGCTTTAATGTTCTTACAACAGACGTTCTCATAAATATTTGAGTCTTGCTTTAAAGTTATTCTTTTAACAAAGTTTGACTATTATGGGGTAAAACTGAATGAGCGCTTAAATATTATTTTAAGATGAGATTTTGAAAATGTTTTTCATAAATTTAATATAAATGTACGACTTGAAATCATCATAAAAGCGAAATATCTTTGATATTTACAACCGAATCCAAAGATTGAGTTTAGCTATCTACATAATTATCTTTAATGCGTTATTTGAATACATATTATTAGATAATTGATTAGTATTTAAATTTCAGAAACAAAATTTTCAAAAACATTAATTCCTCTAGTAACACTTAAATGATAACGTTTTGATTTTAAAAGTCGCTCGAATTCCGCCAATTAAAACAAATCGACGCCTCTTTAGCAGTTAAATTTAAAATTCGTTCAGTGTCCAGACTTGCTAAACCAGCAAAAATGCAGCCCCTAGCAGAGAATTGTGAATAAAAATGGTCAAACGTGAGAATGCCATATAATTACCGGTTTAATGAAGTAGGGGAAGAAATTCCTTCATAACAAGTTTTTTTTTAATTTCAATCTAGTAGATAGCAAATGAATTTTATAGATTTAATTAAATGTTGAGTGGATGCTTAAAAATTATTTAAGTTTTAACATTAAAGTAATAGACTTTATTAGTTTCTGTATGAAAGATTTTAGAACAAAACAGATTAGTTAAAGTAAATTTAGATGCTGTTAATAGGTACGTGACTCCTTGATTGTTTGATATGTACGTTCGTATTTCTTATACTAGCTGACCCGGCGAACTTCGTTCCGCCATATTTACATATCTGTCTCAGCTTCCCACAGACAGTGTACAGTCGCAGACAAAAAAAACACTTTTCCCGTTATCTTTTCTATCTAGCAGAAAAAGAATGAATGAAATCGGACTATGTGTTATTGAATTACAACTAAGTACATATTTTGACTTTCATCCCCTCTCTCCAGGAAACCGTGCTGAATTTCGGGATAAAAAGTATCCTATGTCCTACCTCGTAGTATGAACTCAAATCATGCCAAGTTTCATTTGAATGCGTTCAGTAGTTTCGGCGTGATGCGCGGCCAAGATATAGACAGACAGACAGACAGACAGACAACAATTTAAAAAATTACAGTTTTGGCTTCAGTATCGATTATAGAGAGCCCTCCAAAAAAATTTTCAAAATATCTTTAATGTACAGAATTTGACCCGTTACATTTTTATTATAAGTATAGATGTATTGTATGTGAGTACTTTTGCGCTACATCAGTAATCAGTTCCTTATCTAATGTCTTCGTCTCACTTATCATTCGAGCTATACTCAGGCACGTTTCATTGAGTTGACTCCTGGCTGCATCAGCACGGCATGCGGCTGGCGACACTCCATATAATTAACGTTTCCCTCCTAAAGGTGATTATTAACAATCCAACTTATTTATGATCATCAACAGCTGTTTTGGCTTACTGGTTGGATACAAACCACTCAATAGAAAAGCGGTGTTGGTCTTCTATACCACGCTGTCTTAGCTAGACGGGTTGGTTTTGGATTTTTAAAGGTTTAGTTGGCACGGCATCACGGGATAAATACCATAATGCCACACGGATAATACTCGTATAGCTCGAGTGTATATTGGTATTTAAGTTGGGACTCAGTTGTTTTACCGTGGGATAATGTTAAATCGGTAACAATATGTGAAGCTAATTGATATACATAAATTTAAACTATATAATGTTTTCAGTTCTGCATTACTAGATAGTGACTACAAAACTAATTACTCTATGTATTTAACTAATGAATTTCTCACATCATTGAGAACACTGTGCAGCCAGGCAGCGGTGGTTAAATTAAATATTTATATTGTTTAACACGTTCAGTGCGAAACGAGGCTTGAAACACCTCGTCCGTGTCTCGTCTTTATAGCGGTAAGGAAAAACTTCTCTGTCGTGCGAGGGGCGTAACTTCCGTCTGGTTCAGTCTAGGAAAGAGATAACTATATATCTGAGATGTGCTATTGATGTCGAGTTTTTTGGTATACCTACCTTAATACCGGGTTTTTTAGGCCTCGTACCGCACTGAATAAATAAAAGTTTAATACAGTGCGTTACGAGGTTGCGAACACCTCGTACCCCCGCACTAGCTTCACGCGGTTATTGTTGTGCAAAACGTTGAACGCTGCGCCCGCTACTATATAATAGTAGTCGAAACGTTGCCGAAGAAAGTTAATTAATAATATTATTGATGACTAGCTGACCCGGCGAACTTCGTACCGCCATATATCAGTCCCAGCTTCCCACAGGTTGTGTACAGTCGTGGACAAAAAAAGACTTTTCCCGTTATCTTTTATTTATTTTTCTTTCTAGTAAAAAAATAATGAATGAAATCGGACTATGTGTTATTGAATTACAACTAAGTACATTTTTTGACTTTCATCCCCTCTCTCCAGGAAACCGTGCTGAATTTCGGGATAAAAAGTATCCTATGTCCTACCTCGTAGTATGAACTCAAATCATGCCAAGTTTCATTTGAATCCGTTCAATAGTTTCGGCGTGATGCGCGGCCAAGTACAGACAGACAGACGGACAGACAGACAGACGGACAGACAGACAGACAAAAATAAAAAAAAATACAGTTTTGGCTTCAGTATCGATTATAGAGAGCCCTCCAAAAAAAATTTTCAAAATATCTTTAATGTACAGAATTTGACCCGTTATATTTTTATTATAAGTACTAGCTGTTGCCCGCGGCTCCGCCCGCGTGTATGTCGGTTATCGCGGCAAACAGTAACCTATGTGTTAATCTGATGTATCTTCTATACTTATAAAATAACATGTCCTGACTGACTGACTGACTGATTCATCATCGCCGAGCGGAAACTATTAAACTTGGGAATACAAAATTTGGTGAGTATGATCGTTTCATTAAGTAGATACCCATTAAGGAAGGAATTTTGGAATTTCTACCCCCAAGGGGGTGAAATAGGGGTTGACGTTTTGTATGTAGGTTAGTCTGGAAGTCCGTCATTTTCGAAGTTAAAAACATGAAAGTTTATTTTAGGGCTATTTAAGAAATATGAAACTTTATTTTTGGATTACTTATAAAAAATTGTAGATATGTATTTCAACGTTTCCTAATATTCTACCCCTAAGGGGGTGAAATAGGGGTTGAACTTTGTTTGGAACTTCGTCATTTTTAAATTAGAAACATGAAACTTTTCTTTTGGTTTGGGCTACTGATTAAAAATGAATAGATACGTATTTAGGCCTTTCTCGATATTCTACGCTGAAGAGATGAAATAGGCGTTGACATTTCGTAAGCGGGTTAGTCTAGAAGTCCGTCAGTTTTGAAGTTAGAAACATGAAAATTAATTTTAGGGCTATTGATAAAAAAATAGGAGATACGTATTTAAGCGTTTCCCAATATTCTACCCATAAGAGGGTGAAATAGGGGTTGAAAGTTTGTATGGAAGTCCGTCTTTTTAAAGTTAGAAACATGAAAAATTATCTTTGGGCTAATAGTTAAAAACGCGTAGATACTAAGTGTCTCTGGATATTATACCTACCCCTTTTTTTGTGCGGAAATTCCCTCGGATATCACCAACTGGTGGTTATGTCGGACTCGAACCGACTAAAAACCGCACACCGTCTCGGGTTCTAGAAACCAGGGAACCAGAGCGCCCTCAAAAGGAAATCCCATGAATGATATTTCTACCCCTAAGGGGTGAATTAGGTGTTGAAATGTCGTAAGTAGATTAGTTTGGAAGTCAGTCATTTTTTATTTAGTAGCCTGAAACTTTGTCCTTAGGCTTTTAAGTACAAATAAATTAATACCTATATCATCATTTATGGGAATTCTATTTCTAAAGGGGTAAAAATAAGGGTCGAACGTTAGTATGAAATCCTTTTTAATGGGCTATTGATTAAAAATAAATAAACAGGTACGTTTAAAAACATGAATAAATTATTCATACATACTTACACAGTTTTAATTAAATATATTGTAAATAATCAACTTCCACGCGAGCAAAGCTGCGGGCAACAGCTAGTAAGCTACATTACTGTAAAGTTTCATCCAATTCCGTGCAGTGCTTTTTGCGTGATGAAGTAACAAACATACACCCTCACAAACATTCGCTTTTATAAATTAGTGTGATGTGATAAAATCGAATACGAAAAACAATGTTAAATTTATCACTACAGTTGAATGAAAAATTAGACATAACGAATGAAGCTTATTTTCAAAGCGTAAATAAAAGTAAATTAATTAAGTATCTACAACTTAATCAACGAAAAAAAATGGAAGGTATCTACAACTTACTAAAAGAAATTAAAACACCAACAAATAAGGCTAAGTAATTAAATATTTGCAACGAAAAACATCTGCTTACCTATGCCTATACCAATAACCTAACTAAATCCTATAAAAAGTAAATTATAGGTACCTAGGTACCTATGCTATAACCTTACAAAATTCTAAAAATTCCGAGAAAAGCAATTAGTATCTACAAAAGACTATTTGCTAATTATTTAGGTACAATAAAAATCGCCTGCTTATACCTATGCTATAACCTGACAAAATCCTAAAAAAAAAATTCGTTTTAAAAAAACTGACTTCAAAAACTAAAAAGTATCAGTTAACTTAATTTGCATGTGCTACCTAGGTTTGAACCCAGTGCCAAGCCAAATGTAATAGTAGGTATCACACTCGCTACATTTCGAGACGAACGTCAACGACGTCACCGACGCTTCAGTTGTTTTGTTCTACGCGAAGAGCAGCTATCCCGCTCAAGGTCACGCGCGGCGAGTGCGGTACCTACTATTACATTTTGGCTTGGCACCGACTTCAAACCTATGAATAGGTAGCACATACAAATTAAGTTATTAGGTACTTTTTAGTTTTTTCAGTTCGGTTTTTTTAAACGAAGTTTTTTTTATTTTTCACTTTTTAGTCTTTCTCAAGTCTCTCGTCATCATTTCACCTAAATAACTTGAAAGAATACGACTAAAGGTAACATACACGCTGTATAAAATCGAAAGGACTTCAGGTATTTTTTTGTAATAAAATCTCAAATGGACTATCTTCTATAGGTTACTATAATTCAAGTGATTTCAGGTAAACTGACTATCTGAGGTTAACTCTGATGTCGTTAAGACCCGTTTTATATATTACAAAATTAAATGATGTCTACAGAATATGAAGGCATGCAGACAATTGCTTTAACTTCATTGCAGGCGCTTACATAAATTTGAGGGTTTCCTTCGATTTCCTTAGGATCCCATCATCAGATCCTGATATGGTGGCCATGGGACCACATGGGGAGCATACCCTTTCGAATACACAAAGAATTTCCAAAATCGGTCCACAAATTGACGGAATAATCCGTGTACATACATAAAAAAAAAAAATACCGATGAAATTGAGAACCTCCTCCTTTTGGCAGTCGGTTAAAAAAAATATACCGATGAAATTGAGAACCTCCTCCTTTTGGAAGTCGGTTAAAAATACAGAAGAAATATTATAATACCAAGTAATATTTATAGTAGGTAGAACAAAAATCAAGTAAATAGTTCCAAAAATAACTTTTTATCCGAATTTACATTCAAGAACTACTACTGAGTTTTGAAGTCGATTTGGGTGCGTGTGTCGTGTAGGGAGCCGACCGACCGCGCGGGTACTGCTTTTTAAACAATTTGGACGTGTTTGGTAACCTACGCAGGGCAGTACTATGTATTAGTTATTCTGTGGCAGGGCGCAGGCCACGCGCCCGCGCTGCCTTTCGGGTACCTATCATAAAGATGTTTTGTATCATTTTCTGGTAAATTATTATTATGTTATATGTTTACTCCTCTTTCAAGTATTTTAAACTTAAAATAAATATCATAATTTTAAATGACCATTTAACGTTTATGGCATTCTAGTTTTTGGTTTAGTATCAATAAGAGCATCCTCCCAAAAAATCTAAATTTCTTTAATGTACAGAATTGATCTTATACACTTTTCTTATGCGTTTAAAAGTTATCATATTACGTACCTATTGTAAAGTTAGTTACTTGATTCCAAAAGATGTCGCTGTTTTAAGCACAGTTCGTCAGTGAGCACAGAAACAATTTTCAAGAAAATGTAATTGCTTTAGTATCGATTAGAGAGCCCTCCCAAAAAATCATCTAAATTTCTTTAATGTACAGAACTGAACTGTTACATTTTTATTATACGTTAAAAAGAGTAATCATATTACGTACTTATTGTAAAGTTAGTTACTTGATTCCAAAAGATGTCGCTGTTTTAAGCAAAGAAAGTTTGCAGGAAAATTTAAAACAACCCTTTCTATGGAAAGAGAGAACATAAAACAAATACCTACCTATCAAATACTAACTATATACCACATTAATCACAATGCTTGTGCATAAAACGTTCCCACGATTATTTTGAATATTTAAGTCATGCGGGCACAACCAAACACACAGATTCGACGTCTACAGAGAGATATAGATATTCTTTTTCCTATGGATAGAGAGGTTGCGATAAATCAAATACTTAATGCTACACCGAATTATACGTAATACGTTCTACGATTATTCCACGATATATTAATTAAAGTGTTATTAATTACGCTTGGCTGGCAATAGATGTCGCTACATGTTTTTTTACGTAATGATAAATTCTTTATAAATTTTTTTTCCAATAGATAGAGAGATTGTGATAAATTAAATACTTTATGCTACAATCTTCAGAGTATCTCCTTTCTAACAAAAAAAGAATTATTGCGATCGGACTACTCGTTAATGAATTACAATTAATTACACATTTTGACTTTCATCTCCCCTCCCAAGGAAACCGTCCGGAATTTCGGAATAAAAAGTATCCTATGTCCTACCTCGGAGTATGAACTCAAATCATGCCAAGTTTCATTTGAATCCATTCAGTAGTTTCGGCGTGATGCGCGGCCAAGAAACAGACAGACAGACAGACAGACAAAAATGAAAAAAAAAATAGTTTTCGTTTCAGTATCGATAACAGAGTGCCCTCCAAAAAAAATTTCAAAATATCTTCAATGTACAGAATTTGACCTGTTACATTTTTATTATAAGTATAGATTATGTTCTGTTGGAATAAAGTACTTTAATTTATATAGATAATTTGAATATAGAAACCGCAAAAAAGAAACGTTATATTTTTCCTATTTATATATTATATTAAAACTTTTTGATACTGTTGGAAACCGATCGTAACATAAACAGTATTGTTGTAACTGTAATGGCAATCAAGCAAACAGATACTATTATAGATTTTTATTACAAAATAGGCTCCTTTTTGAATTAATTTAATTTTTCAATTAGTTTTTTAAAGTGTGTACAAAATCAAATCCTACACACCCTGTTAGTTTTATATTTCAGCTCAATATATAGGACTTACTCAAGTGTCTTTTGCATTTTTAATCCATGCTATCATTACTAATATTATAAACTAGAGTCCCGCGGTGTTACCCGCAGTTATTGCTGTACTTTTAAAATCGCGAGAAACACCGCGGGGCAAATTTAGTCTAAAAAAAGTAGCCTTAGTTACTCCTTATAACATCAGCTATCTGCCAGTGAACATCCCGTCAAAATCAGTCCAGCCGTTCAAGAGATTAGCCGGAACAAACAGACAGACAGACAGATAAAAATTGTAAAAAAATGTTATTTTGGTATATGCACCGTGCATTTAGTAAAAAGCGGGTATTTTAATATTACAAACAGACTCTCCAATTTTATTTATTTGCATAGATGTATAGATTCTTAAGTAACTCTGCTCTCGTTACGCTTTCACGGATAAACCACAGTACTGGTTTCAATGAAATTTGGAACGGAGATACTTTAACTCTTGAGGAAGGATATTGCCTACCCTTTTATAACTAATGTCAGTTATCGCAGTAAAGGGTAGGCAATGTGTGTATGTACACACAGGCGGATCCGCGGATAATAGCTAGTTGGACATAGTTAAACTCGTGTATTTGAAACAAAATAACAAAGTGGAACCTCGTTTCTAGACAATGTAGTATTGTTATTTATACTCTTGATTGTCGGCACTTGATGGAAATTGGAACTTGTTGTAATACATTCTAGAATTAAAATCACTTGTACATAATCCATTATTTTATTTTTGTTTACAACTGACCAGTTTCGCCTTATGGCCTTTGATGATGCCATAAGGCGAAACCGGTCAGGTGTTAACAAAAATAAAATTGTAAAATAAGTACAAGTGATTTTAATTCTAAAATGTAGTATTGATTGAATTATTTTTGGACTCAAATATGCGAAGGCGGTTTTATAAGTTTCTAACTTCTCTCATAACAATACTAGGTATTGTATTTCATCTTAAAGATTCATTTAAAATATTCAGGCCAGTAAATTTGTAGAATCAATTTTGAGACGAGATGTTTTCTTAATTGAATTGTAAAGGTATTTTATATTTTTTTTTTTTTATGTTTGGCCCGCCAAAATGACTCTACTCTGCCTGATGGAAAGCATAAGCAGAATCCAAGAGTATTGGTCGCCATACTCACTGCGAATGCAGACAATGCAGTATGGCGACCCACACCATGGCGGCCTAGTGATGCTGCTGCATCTTTTAGTCTAGTCAACAAGTATGGAACTTGTTGACTAGACTATTTGGGCCTCCGGTATCTTTGATCTTTGCTGGTAAACCTTGTTTTAAAATAGTCATTAGAAGCTTAATATTCGCTATAATCTAGAAATAAACAATTTATTTGAACGTACCTAGTATAATTATCACTAGACGCTACCTGACTATAGACGGCCAGACCTGTCCAACAATAGATATTTCATAATACAATTTTTTTTTTTTCACTTTTGAGTGAATTTCCAATTTAATGATCTAATTTCTAAATATGTGTGTTTGTGCTAATGGCGTAGGTTTATGTCTACTCTACTGACCTACAGTAGGGTTCAAACACTACATGTGCAACATTTTGTATGATCCATATTATTGTTTTGAGTCTGGGTATTATTTGTGTCTGATTCATGTATATTTGCTGAGTCTCCCGCAACATAGGATTTATTCCTAATAGCGCTAAAAAGAGGTCTTTAAAAATAAATGTGTCTGTTACGTACGTAGGAATAAAATTATAATCGGCAAAATGTGGATTTAGGATTTTTTTATGAATTTATATTCTAATGTATTAGGCACAATACACAAGTATTTACAAAACCTTTTTAACCGCTACCGTATCAAAACAGACTCATTTAATGATACTAAGCAATGATAAATCTCTTTAAAATGTTAACCCCCATCGTATCAACATAATAATACATAACATAATTACGCGCATACAGGACAAAGTTATATGTAGCAAGCAGCTGTCCCGGCTCCCTTACCTCGAACAGTAAGATATACGTGCCTATCCCGGGAGAAAAATCGCTGGCCTTGTCGCTGCGGCGCGGGGGGACCATTTCTCAGCACGACTCCACGGCCACACAGGGAATATTAGACGTGTGTAGATGCGGCTTAACTTGCGATCTTCATTATACTCGTTAACTATAATTCTGTTCATTTATTATTTGGTAATTAGATTATTGGATAAGTCTAATTATCAATGTTTCGGATTATTACGGAGGAAATGTTTTATGACTATGACAAAACCTGTACAAATTAGGAAAAAAATGTAACCAGGTTTCCTATTAGGGTATATCATTTGATATTTATTTGTCAATCGTCGACGGCTATCGCGTATGACGCTTTTGTTGCCTTATTATTTTGACACTAGAAGACATGTTGTTAATTTAGTGGTATGACTAGTGCGTTTTATTAATAGTAGCAATAAAGATTAACAATAGAGATCAAATAATTGGTGTAAAATGATGAAATAAAATGCCCTAAAGTTAGTAAGTAAGTCTGACTTGAGTCTCTCCCTGTCTACCATACCCTAAACACAGTGTTTTACATTGGCAGGTATTTAGTGATCATTCTTTGAAAAAAAAAACATTATCTAAATAGCTATGGTCAGAGTAATGAACTGGACATTTATTTTAATTTGTCGTTAAATTTGCTTCACGTTACAGATGCGTAATAAGCACCACTTGATAATATTCAGTTTTTAAAATAAAATCATTTTACTTCTAGGTGAAAAAATTAATAAAGATCAATTTCGCTTACGAACACTATCAACGTCAGTGATTTATGTCACTTAACACACAATGACATAAAGTGTCAGCTGATAGCTGATAAATTGGGCCTTTGTACCAATTATTTGCTTCGTCGTTTTTTGAAATATCAAAGTGATGTACACAAATCACTTCAATCTGTCGGAATATATACCGTTATTTACGTGAATTCGATACCTCAATCACGCAGAAATAAAATCAATTTTATTGTATCCATTTTTTTATATATTGTCGAATTATAGGAAATTTTCTTATCTTTTACATCCCTAATAATATTATGTCACAGTGTTATCGTAGCAAAATTGTTATTAAGATTTTCTGCTGAGAATCCAGGCAGGCCGTCACTCATTTTGGAAGGATGTGTTTGAAATGTTTATGAGAGTACATAATTCATAGTCCATTACGCTGACCAAGTATAGTTCGGTAGGTTTAGAAAGCCTCTAAACACTATAAAGGCGTCATCCAGGCTTAAGATTCAACAAGTAAAATATTAAAAAAAACCGACTTCAAAGTTCGACTCGATTTCTCTTGGATGCCATCATCAGATCTTAGTGTCCTTATCATGGTACCACCGTCGGGACTATCTCCTTTCCATTAATAAAAGAATGATTAAAATCGATTCATAAACGACGAAGTTATCCACGAACACACATAAAAGAAATATATACGGTCGAATTGAGAACCTCCTTCTTTTTTTAAGTTGCTTAAAAACAAGTGGTTATTCATTTATTATATTCCTTAAAAAGTCTTAAAATATAAAACTGAAGATCTGACGACACGTTAAATTGATTGGTTATTATTACTGTACTGTCTTAGTCTCTTAGTAAACATTGTGAAAGATAAAATAGGTAAAAGGACAATATATACAACAATTCTGTTTTAATAATTCTGATGTTGCGTCACTAAACAAAAATTTCTCTAAAATCATTTTCTAATCTCTTATTTTAATGTAGCGATTTCCAAAATGCTATTTTTTATGTATGCCTTCAGATTACGTCTATTTTTAATGCGACAAACTTAGTCAATCCTTGTCATTTAGAACGTTATTTGACAGGACAAAATTTATTTTTAGTGAGTTTTGGTTTAGTTTAGAGTTTTCGAACGACAGAATTAGCAACAATATCAAGTTCATATTGGATCACATTCACAACAAACATTATATAGGCTTTATAAAGATATCTTCTTGGAGTCACAGGTATCACATATATATTAGAAAACGATTTTAACGCGTGTTATGGTGATGAAAATGAAAAAGAAAATGGATCAGAGTGGCGTGCAATGGGAGAGGCATATGTCCAGCAGTGGACTGCAATAGGCTGATGATGATGTTGGTGATTAATAAATTGTATAATTCAAACCTTAAGTATTGAATGAGTTCAAAACCTTGTCTTCATACTAATATATTAATAAATTAATTATTACCGACGCAATGCTTGTTTTAATAACAGTTTAAACAAGTTAATGATGAAACCGACATCAAAATTGGAACTTATAGATCGACACAAACAGGCAGTAGATTTTGGTGTTTTCACCTAATAATACCTTGCCAATCCAGTACATGCTGTGACGTTTGTTCGTGTCGATCTATGCTTTTGTAGCTTCAATTTAAAGTTCATAAATGTCTCTTAGTGTCATAATTGAATAAATGATTTTGAATTTGATTACTTATGACTAGAGACACAATATTACCTAGATGATGAAGCTATTAGACGGATCCATGGACGGTTTTCTTTTATGGAATAGGCGGGCAAACAAGCAGACGTATCGCCTGATGGTAAGCGATTACTGCCGCCCATGGACACCTGCAACATCTTAAGCGTCACAAGTGCGATGCCGGCCTTTGGGGAATGGGGGGGATATAGGGGGAGGGGGTTGGGGTATGGGCCTCCGGTATCCTCACTCACTCGGTGAAACTCAGCGCAAGCACTATTTCACACCGGTTTTCTGATAGGCCGTTGTATCACTCCGGTCGAGCCGGTCCATTCATGCCGAAACGTGGCTCTTTCACGGTAGAAGATGGTTATTTGTTGTTAGGTCATAATTCACTTTAATTTCGGCGTCTTATGGATCTAGTAAGCTGAATAATAGCGTACCTAAATTTATTGTAACAAAAACAGCCCACCGTTTGTATGAAACCACACAACCATCTTAAAATGAAGACAACTTTGTAGTTACTTCAGAAGTTACGACGTATTACATTCCTGGAGAACTAATTGTCTAGTGATACGACGATATATACTCGTTGATAGAGTTACTATCAGTTTAATAGACGGTTGTTGTTTCAAGGTAGAAGTGTAAACAAGTACAAATTATTAAAAATAGAAAACCCGACTGCCTCAATATTTAGCAATAAAAACATATAAGTTTTATATATATTCGTAATCACCGTAAAAAATCTTTATTTTGATACCACACTCGATGTATTTTGAAAACATAAATTTTTTAGATCACTTTTTGGCGCCAAAAATCCTTATTTTTTATTTTGATGTACCCATTGTCACTCTCACGACTAAGACGAATCTATTGACACCCCTCACAAAAAAATATGACAAGCCGTTTAGGCTCTAGGGCGTGCCAAAGAAATATACATACATACATATATACACTCGAAAAACATAATCCTCCTTTCGCAGTCGGGTAAAAAGCACTGCGTTTACGGTTTTATCTTCATTGTGAAGCTGTTATGTCGCTTATTATTTCTAAAGTAAATTATTAAAGCAATTATGATTCAACATTGTGTTTTAAAACTTAAACTACAAGGACATTAAACTGTATAGTAAATAAAATATTAAATGAAGATGTTCTCCTAACCGATTACGTTCACGGCGGATAGTCTCAAAGGAGACCAGTCAACTACGCAGGAGTTATTATAGTGCATAAGTGTATGCGCAAACACAGGTGCACTCTCTGTTCCCTCTCTCTCATAATCCGATTGGACGGTTAACCGACACGACCGGGGAGAGATCAGGCGCAGGACCGACAGCTTTACATACTCTCCGAGGCACGAGGTTCAGACCACAACTTCTAAACTCCGAGCTGTTATTAAGTATTTCTATAATCAGAAAAACTCAATAACACTTTTGGCAAGACTCGAAATTCGAACCCGAGACCTCTTGATTGCAAGTCGCATACTTCAACCGCTAGAGGAATGAGGCAGTTAAATGATATCTATGTATTAATACGTGGAGCAAAAACTTTTATCCGCTTTTTATCGGATCGCTATATTATGGATCGACACAGGCAGGCAGTAGATTTTGGTGTTTTCGCCTAATTTACCTCGACAATACAGCACATGCTGTGGCCTCTGTTTGTGTCTATCTATGATTTTTAACTATTGCTTCAATTTGACGTTCATAAGTGTCAATTGGTGTCTTAGATGAATAAATGATTTTGATTTGATTTGATTTGATCAAGAAAATTCCAAAGGGCGAGTATGAAATTTGGCACAATTTCTTTAAGAAAATATACTAGAAATCAGATCAAGTAAATTATTTTACTGATTCTTCGAAAAAAATATCAACGTATGTCGTAGTTGCTTTCTTCCTCCTAAATATAGGATCAAATATGGCCTTAACATATAAAAATGATAAACCAACGAGCTACTTAAAAATAATCCTTAGACAGTCATCCTAAAATGGGAATTCCCAGGCATGTGAAAAAATAAACGATGAAATAAATTGTCTCAATAATAATAATCAATAATGTTTAATTTAGTTAGCCAAATTTTATCTAACGAATTTGTTAACAGGAAATTAAACAAACAAACCTAAAATAAACACAAGTCAAAAGGGTTACTCAACATGGGGTTGTACAAATTTTGATTAAAAATTCATCAAATTTTATCCTGTAATACATTCTGTATACAGGCCATGCAAAAATCACAAGCTTTATGGTGAGGCCACCGCGGCACGCAGCTAGTACAAACAAACAAATTTAATTACACACCAAATAACTCTTTTAAATTAAAAATCGTATCAAACAGTATTGTGCGCTGCATTACATAACAATATAGATGATTGAATTACCCTAATAAGTCAGGGCCAACCGTGCAGTCAAAGATTTATAGAAATACAGTAAAAGAACTAAGTAAACAGTGTACTTGGATTCAATCTTTATAAATGTCTCAAAGGTGCAAAATTCAGTCAAGTCAGAGCCTTAAGTTCTTTAAAAAATAACTTAAGAAAAGAAATAAAAGGCACAGGCGTTCTGTAATATAAGACCGTTGATGTTATTGCTCACATATTGAGTAAGTAATAAATAAATAAATATTTATAAATATCACTACAATGAGACCTTATAATTACAATTCTTATAATGTTCGCTTTAAGTCCTCCATGACATAAACAAATAAAATTAAAGTGCCTGTTTTAAATTTCAAATTAACAGCTTTTTACATTCTTTTATTTGTCTGTTTGTTTCGGCTAATTTTGTAACTGCTGGACCGATTTTGACAGAACTTGTACTTGATAAGAGCATAAAAAATAACTTAGGCTACTTGTATTTTAGAAGAAAATAATAGGATTTCCTGATAAAAAAAGGATACGATGATAAGTGATATACGAAAGTAACTCTGTCTGCCTGTCTGGTACTGCACTGATTTTTATGGGCCTCCGGTATCCTCACTCACTCGATAAAACACAGCGCAAGCTCTGTTTTACACCGGTTTTCATTGACGCCGTGATATCACTCCGGTCAAGCCGGCCCATTCATGCCGAAGCGTGGTTTTCCCACAACAAGACACACTATCAGTGACGATTAAACAGAATAATAAGGAAAATATTAAAAGCTTTTCTATCGAAACAAATTACTGACAATATAATTATGGTTTAGATATTTTCAGTAAAAGCTTATTTTTATTAAATAAATAAATGATATTTCGGAAATATAACGCACAACACACAACGCCTTCTAGTCCAAAACTAAGCAGAGCTTGTAGGTACTATTACGGGTAGGGTACGATACGGTATTTCCCATCCAGGGCAAATCTTTGTGTAATGAACTCGATCATTTGATCTGTGTCTAAAAATCCTAGATGATTTGGTGTATTATTGTTTATTGATAAGCATATTTAGACAAAGTTGTTTGAAATAATTATTTTCATACTTTTTACTGCCTCGTTGGCGCAAGTGATAGCATATGCAACTGCTGTGCTTGAGGTCTCGTGTTCGATTCCCGGGTCGGAACAAATATTTGTTTCGGAGTTTGGGTGTTTTCTATGTATAATGTGTATGTATTTACAAAAACATATATATTTATATCAGTTCTCTAGTACCCATAACACAAGCTGTGCTTAGCGTTGTGTGTTAGATGTTGTAAATATTTATTTATTTTATTATATAATAAAAATAAATTAATTTCCGGTTATTTTTTCTAAGTATTTGAATACTGGTGTCGTTATTGTCCTGTTAAAAAACTTACCACTCAAACTACGCAGTTTAGATAAACTAGAAGTAGGTTTTTTCATAAATTTATGCGTCTTATTGCGCTTGCATTAGTTATAATTTGACTGCCTCTGTGACGCAGTGGTGGCATTTGCGACTGCAGTGCTGAGATCTCGAGTTCGATTCCCGGGTCGGACGAGAAGTTTGTGTGATCTAGAGTATTGATTTCAGAGAATGGGTGTTTTCTATCTATAATATGTATGTATATATACAAAAAAGGCAATATGGTAGGCCACTGTATACGTCACGATAACTTTATAAGTAATATCATAGAAGGAAAAATAGAAGGAAAGAGAGGAAGAGGAAGACCGAGACACAGATATATAGAGCTGATTAAGTAAAAAGAGGCGGTTGCGACATATAAGGAGATCAAGGAAACGGCTCTTGATAGGGAGAGCTGAATAAAGGTGCATCGACAAGAGCATAGCTCTTATGTTACTGATGATGATACATTAAAGGCAATATAAAAATTATATCAGTCAATTTAACTCTCATAGTACAAATACAAGCCTGCCTAGTCTGAAACTGAAAAAAACTAATCTTATGAATTACTAATATATTGTTTAATAACAAAAGCGAAGTTATTATTCCTCTTTTCATTAGAATTTCATTTGAATTATAATGATAATAAATAAATTTAATTAAAAGCTTTTTCAAAACAAGCTCGATGATGTTGCGACGTTTCTTTACAGAGTTCCTATGGCCAGCTTCCAGCTCCAGCATCAGATCAGCTCCATGTCATTATAATATTGTATTGTCACGCTGTATACATATGCTTGTAAAATTTCAGCAAAATCGATTGAAGATATCTGCTTCAAAATTGAGTTTCAAGATTCCACCCGAACATACAAGCACACATACATACGTTGCAAGTTAATAAAAACTTATAAAAAAACATATTAATAAGCACCTTGGGTGCTACACCAATTTGGGCACTTGATGTTCTTATTCTGATAACATCTTCAGTCACAGTCAAAACATTGAAGTCTAGATAAATATTCCGCTTCATAAACTATAGCAAGAATGGACGGGCGCGTATACCTCAACAAGATGAAGGTCGTTTTATTAGCACTCTCGCGGTTTGCCACCTGGCACTTGGCAAGTAGCGTCATTAGAGATGATCTTATATTCCAGATATTGTGCATATATTATTATATATTCCTTAAGTTTCACTGAAATCACATCATTTAGAAAATTTGTAGACTATCATTGTGACAGCATTTTTGAATATATGAGCCAGGGTGGTGAGTAAGGTGCTATAGGAGAGGCTCAGAAAACATTAACCTGGTATATCCGATTTTATCAGGTTTCATGTGTTATTATACTGCCTCGTTGGTCTCGCGGTTGGCGTGTGCGACTGCTGATCATGAGGTCTCGGGTTCAATTCCCGGGTCGGACCAAACGTTTGTATGATCTACAAATATTTGTTTCGGAGTTTGGGTGTATAATTTTCTATGTATAATATGTATGTATTAACAAAAAAAAAAAGTATATATGTATTTGTATCAGTTGTCTAGTACCCATAACACAAGCTCTGCTTAGCTTGGGACTAGATGGCGTTGTGTGTTAGACGTCCAAAATATTTATTATATTTATTTATTATAATGTAATATAAAGGTACCTATTAAAAGAATTTCTAAAATATGATACAGTCAAATGTTAATCAGTCAGTTTCAATATATGAAAATTATTTTTACAATCGAATCGAGATGAGTTTACCCGAAAGCAGCCGAAGCGGGCCGAGGGTGCACGATATCCTCACCTTTAGAAAACATCGTCCAATGCCGAATCAGTGCTCGTTCGCAGTTCGTCGCGAATAGCTGTCGACTCGTCAGCCCGCTCGTACCAGCTCGCGCAACCACGCTCAAGAAAATAATCGACTATTTAATTTGTGCTTTGTGACGTAAATATTCTTTACCTGTTGATCATATCGAGCTTTTCTTTATAATTATTTTAAAAAGTTGACAGTGTGAACTTAAATACTAACCAAAGTTTGAAAAGATTTAATTTTCAATTAAACGAGTTAAAAATTGCTAAATAAAATTATAAAGATAGCAAAATGTAAGCTATACACAGGATGGAACCGATTAATAATTGGGTATGTTAACAAATAGGCATAATTGTAAATTATAAAATACCACATAGTAAAATTCGTAGTCACAAATAAATTTACATACTATAAAAAGCGAAATCAAAATAAATATTCTTCTAAATGCTTTTTACGTTTCGTTCGTTAATCGTTTATCATATTAAAAGGAAAAGCTTTCTTACGTAATTAACAACCGTTTGTTTACACAAGACTTGCTAGTCATAATTTACGTTAAACGTGCGTCTCTGCGATGGTTTCAATAAATTCAAATTTATATTTTTAGTCACTTACTTACTTACAGTCACAATATATAAAAAATGAACCAGCTAAAGAAAATCAATCATCACAAATTGTAGAAATGAAACTTCAGAAAAAATCTGGCGGATTTTTTCCACTCTATTTCTCTTCGAGTTTTCCACGCATAGCATAGCACGATATAGCAACAGATACACTACAGCTTCAAAGTATAAAACAATCTGCTAATATTCAATTCGTCAATATTGTGTTACATACATTATTCATTCGTACATTATACGTTCTTGTGATTTAATCTCAGTAGTAGTATAACAATCACCAGTAATAAACCTAATAGAAAAATTCACCAAAAAATAACTCCATGATTGCCTTTACTCGAATTCCAAGAATGCCTAAACATTTTTTCATTGACTACAGCCATACTATACACTAATACAATAGTATTTAAAAGAGCCAATAGCACGCACATTCTAACAATGTAGAAACTAATGTTAATTCATGTAAACAGTGACAGCTAACGAAGCCAAGAATGATCCTAGATTTATTGCGTGATGGTTTTAGGTATATGAATAATTTCAATGTCTACAAAGGTGTTCTATTTGTTAATAATGAGCTTACATTCTTTGTACAAAAGCTCAATTATTTAAGAACATGTTCACTGGTGGAGAATATTGTTTTGCTTCAGAAAAAGCAAAAGAAAATGGAAAACTTGCAAAAAGATGCAATTTAAGCATAAGATGCATCTTTTTCTACTTGGGTAATATTGGCTTAATTTTGATGAAACATGAAACCTTTTTGTTTTCCAAAAGTAATTTGAAAGGTTTTGCTAATTTAATATCTTGTATAATTATTGTAAGGATGTTTACGTTGTAATAATACACACACACACACGCCAGTAGTCAGTAGTTTTTTATACATGTAGGTTTAAAATCCTTCTATTTTGGGATGATATTTCAGATTAGAGAGGCGATAATGTACTGCGTTTTTTAAAAAAAAAGTTTTATTTATTGTCGATAAGTCATACATGTAAGTTCAGAGTGGTGAATGTTACCACTACTTATACTATATCGATCTTATACTGACTTTGACTCACTTTTAGAGTACAAGGTGCCAGCCAAATTATTATATATAGATTTTTCCTTCGCATTGGTCATGTTTTCATCATATTTACATTGATATATACTTATGTCTGCATACAAATAGTTAAATGAGGCGGAATGGACCTTAACATTCCTGACGTACCAGTTAAATCAGCGCTACCCCCAAATCTTAGAATACGATACTATGCAAGCTTATATAAAGTTCCATCCAGAGGAAAGGAGAACTAGAAGGTTAGCAATGCACTTGTCTCTTGAATTGCATGTTTTCTTGGCAGGTACTAGGTTTATTATTCTTTTACATTTGCTAACAAAAAATCATTATCTTTTTTTAACATGCAAGGTCACTTGTATCTTTCCACAATATTCATTTATTAATCGTTTTTTAAGGTTTATTCAGGTCTTATCTCAGGCCCTTTCAAAGGATACTTTTGAAAACTACTAAATATTTGAGTTTTTAAATCGTTCAACACACTAATACACTGATATAATGTAGGTATAATAGATTGAATAGAATGTAACTGCAAACTTTCAAGTTGTCAAAACATCAGCCCACTATCGACGGAGAAATTGTAAACATAGATACGTAAATAAAAATTCACTAACTTAAGTTAAATCGTTGCTTTGACCTTGAACAGTACGAAGCGGCCCGACGTTTGGAGCCATATATGGCTCCATTTGAGCTGCTTCAAAACGGACGCGCGGACTTGGTTTCTATGCGTTATCATTCTAAGACTGTACCTAAATTCATTTCAGTACACAATGGCAAATACGATATTTAAATAAATCGCTATCCTGTAAAAGCATAATGTGTACGCTGCTATAATGTTGTACTCCATCGCAAGGCGAATACTGGAGGAATGAGGAACAACGCGATGAACATCGCGAGTAGGGGGGTGTGTGGCTGTTAGGGCAATATTCACGGCAGCGCGAGCAGCAGCGCGAGTGGCATAGTCTGGCTGTAGGGTTATACATATGCCATTAACGGTTAGTTAGCTGTCAGTGTATTTCCCTTTCATACCATGTATGTATGTACATTAAAGAAAAACATTGTTTTCAAGTAGTATAATTTACTACTTCAAAACAATGTACAACTTGTGATCAAAATATGTTTCTGTTTCGGATGCTTTATGAAAATAAACCTGACTTGTACATATCTTTCTAAACTTCGGATTCTTCGACATAATTTACATGAAACTCGAGACACGTGATAATTTGAATAACGTGCCGTTGCATACGTAGAAAGGGCTAATATAAGACTCAGAAAATTAAAAATTACATTTTAGTTTACAAAAATTGAAAAAAAATAAAGTAAATAAAAATTTAACCAGTTTTCGCAAATAGTTCATTGAAAATATAATAATAATAAATAAATATTTCGGATATGGCGTTGTGTGTTAGACACACAACGCCATTTAGTCCCAAGCTAAGCAGAGCTTGTGTTATGGGTACTAGACAACTGATACAAATACATATATACTTTTTTTGTAAATACATGCATTTGCTTCGGAGTTTGGGTATTTTCTATGTATAATACATAGAAAATACCCAAACTCCGAAGCAAATATTTGTAGATCATACAAACATTTGGTCCGACCCGGGAATCGAACCCGGACCTCATGATCAGCAGTCGCATACGCCAACCGTGAGACCAACGAGGCAGCTATATAAACAATAAGTTATATAAACGGTACTAAGCCGGGTCTCCTGCGACACTGTTTTATGTTTTTAAACACAAAACATCACATATTTATCAAAATATGGGCGTGGCTTAACTGTTTTGTTATTTTAACAAGCAAACATGTTATCCAAAGTGGACTGAAAACATCCCAGCGTATACTTCTCGTATAATGAAACTGAACTGATCTAACATTAATACTTATATTATTCATATTTATACAATAAAAGTAAGTGTACTATAAGTCATTTTGTCGAGTAGATAAAAGACTTTTGCTTTTCGAGTAATCGTGTTTGATCTTCGTTTAAAAGTCCGTCTCCTGCGACTTTTCGCTAACATGTTTAGTTAACAAGTTTTGTTAGTTTGTTTTGTTATTTTTAGCCGCAGGAGACACGTCTTTACAGTTATGTATTGAATGGCAGCCGTGACTGCTCAGCAGGAGGTAGGATCACGGCCAAGACTAATACTGTGTCATCATCATCATCATCAGCCTATCGCAGTCCACTGCTGGACATAGGCCTCTCCAATTAATACTGTGTAATTACTATTTAATTAATTTGTGCCCAGATGTCAATAACAAACTGGATTGTTTTATTATTGTTTTTATTACTTTTTTCCTTACATAAAATTTTGGTAATTTTTCTGTGTCGCGGGGGTCTTTACAAACATACATGGAATGGACACAAAGAACACCTAGACTCAGAATAACAATTTGTGTATCAGTAAAGTGTTGACCTATGGATTTGAACCTTCAACACTTAGCGTAGTAGAAAGTGGCGTAGCAATCACTTAAACCACTAGGCCAACCGTACCACGAAATAATTTAAATAAAATAATAAATAGTACTGTCGTACAGAAGTTTCACTCTCGAACAAAAGTCAAGTTTATCCATAAAAAGTTTTCAACTTTGTCACCTTGCACGCGAATTTGAATCTTGTCGTGTGACTCGAGCATTCATATTCCGCTCGATTTACTACAAGAGCACGGGGCTGCCGCTTGCTGTACATATAGGTAAATATTAAAATTAATTATAAAAATATAACAACTTTAGTAATGAAGAAGAAACATTTTAACAAACAATAATCATGTCTACGTACGTACTGCTCGTTCTGGGTACCTTCATGATAAGTTACAGATTTTTGTATTGACAAAACATGTCTATCATAACATAGTTTCCAAACAACTAATTAAATAATTTTATTGCTAACTACAATTTTGTACAAACAATTAGTTCGTTTTGAAGTAATTTTTCCGCAGTATGTAATATTCGTCATCAAATCAAATCAATCAAATCACACAATCAAAACGTAATATTCAACTTATTTACGCGCGACGCGGCTAGCGCGCGAGCCGAGTGCAGGGTGGCAACCATTGCCACATAGTTCTTCCCGGGAGGCGCTCGGCGAAATACAGGTAAACTGAGAAGTGAAACCCCCTTGACCGTACAGTCAATTACACAATATTATGTTAGAATGAAATTATAGTCAACAAAATATAATGTTTGATACTTCTTCATGGATGTATGTACCCCTAATAAAAATAAATAGTTTTATATTTTTAGTTACTTTGCTATTAAAGCATGTTTCTTCATGTTTCAAGTCACAATTTTAGTACCAAGTACAAGCCCTTATCGCGTAATGGCAATAAATATATTATGGTTAAATTAGTAATCGTAAAATGAGTTAAATTAGTCGTGAGTTAGAAAGCAAAAATTTCATAACGAAACATTTCCACTATACGGTTAAATATATTTATGAGAATTTGTGTTAAACTAATCGATTTCCAAACAACATGTGTGTAGCTTTACTCTACTATAGGTTCAATTACCCAAATAACTTAAAATAAATAAATAAATATTTCGGACATCTAACACACAACGCCATTTAGTCCCAAGCTAAGCAGAGCTTGTGTTATGGGTTACTAGACAATTGATACAAATACATATATACTTTCTTTTGTAAATACATACATATTATACATAGAAAACACCCAAACTCCGAAACAAATATTTATAGATCATACAAACATTTGGTCCGACCCGGGAATCGAACCCGAGACCTCATGATCAGCAGTCGCATACGCCAACCGCGAGACCAACGAGGCAGTCGAAAATATCAAAAAACCATATAAAAGATAAGAAAATGTTAAAATTCAAACAAATAACTGAACCCTTATTGAAATCAAATACGTAAGTATGACATACAATAACTAACAAAATTTGATCTATTAATATCTCCATACTAATATTATAAATTCGTATAATATTATAGTTTCGACCGTGTGAGAGCCACGCTTCGGCATGAATGGGCCGGCTCGACCGGAGTGATACCACGGCCTCACAGAAAACCGGTGTGAAGTAGTGCTTGCGCTGTGTTTCACCGAGTGAGTGAGGATACCGGAGGCCCATACCCCAACCCCTCCCCCTATCTCCCCCCCCATCCCCCAAAGGCCGGTAACGCACTTGTGACGCCTCTGGTGTTGCGGGTGTCCATGGGCGGCGGTAATCGCTTACCATCAGGCGATACGTCTGCTCGTTTGCCGGTCTATTCCATAAAAAAAAAAATTAAAAAAAATCGTCATTCTGTCTGTCTATCTGTCTGTTGAGCTTTCACGACTTAACCGATTAAGATGAGATTTACAATGATACAATTGTTGAGGAATGACATTGGCTACTATTTACCGCTATAACCGACATAATGACGGAGCCTTATTGAGCAAAAGCTAATTAAAAAATAAAGTAATAAAAAGAACTGCATAGTTAAAAAACATGTTAAGACCTAATTAGTTAAAGCTCTCCGCTTACCTAAGAGTTTCTTCCCAAAAACAGCATTTCAGTATTAAGGTTGTCTGTGTAAAAGGATCACACAATCTAGGATTACTCAATACAATTTCGTTCTTACACAGTCAGAAAGTATAAGAAGGTATTAGGATCCACCCTTATAGTGTTCATCCAATATCTTCGGGTAGCTTGAACGCTTAAAAGAAAACTTATTAGTTATTGTCTCCGTTCGCTAGTAATTCTACTGAGCAGCTATCGAGAAAGTATTAAAAATAAAGAAATAGACCTCGCTGAACACCAACAGCAAAAGCCGTTTTTATTGAAATATCTCTCTCGAAATGAGATTTTTATTATAAAAAATTGTCAGCTTAATATCAAGTTGCAAGTAACTAACTTCGTAATAATTTTAAAATCAATATAAGCGTGTTTCAGGTCAAGATCTTTTATGTGTAGTCATTATTAACTATTTTAGTTTTAAGACATTTACAAAGGTAATGTTTTAGGTACAACACGCACTTTTAAACGGCTAACATGTTATGTTACTAACCATATCAATACATTATCTTTAGAAAGGCACACATGAGTTAATGTATTGACACACCACAACACAATTTATTGTAATGAAAGATCTTGTGTGTTGTCATTGTAGAAACTGATTCAAAACTTTTGTGTCAATTACGGCCTCGTTGGCGCAGTAGTAAAGTACGCGACTGCTGTGCCTAATGTCTAGGGTTCGTTTCCCGGGCTGGCCCTTCAAATAATGTACTTATTCAAGGATTACCTCGACTTGGTAGGTATTATTTCTAGATCACACATTTTTTTACTAATCATCGTGGAATTGACACCAACATGTCCACACTAGTAACAACCTGCTGGTGCTTTCTTGGTGTTAGGCGTCCGAAATATTTATTTATTATTTATCTATACCGGAGGCCCATAGCCCAACCCCCTCCCCATATCCCCTCCCCATCCCCCAAAGGTCGGCAACGCACTTGTGACGCCTCTGGTGTTGCGGGTGTCCATGGGCGGCGGTAATCGCTTACCATCAGGCGAAACGTCGGCTCAATTGCCCACTCTTCTATAAAAAAAAGATATTAAGATTTGCCAGCTAATCTTACAAATGCATCGACTATCACTGTAGAAGTAATACAAGTCAAGTTAAGATGGTGACCACCTCTTGGATTCTATTCATGCTTTCTATTAGGCAGAGAAGTGGCACAGAAAAAAAATTGAGTTGGTGAGTGCGAGACTGGACGCCCAAATAGTCTAATCAACAAGTTCCATACTTGTTAACTAGACTAAAAGATGCAGAAGCATCACAAGGCCGCCATGGTGCATTGTCTGCATTCGTAAAGAGTATGGCGAGCTTGACCGAATCTTGGATGTTACTTATGCTTTCCATCAGGCAGAGTAGAGTCATTTTGGAGGGCTATAAATAAAAAAAAAGAGTCATTAATGTAAAAAATGAATTTCAGGAAACGGTGTTGCCACTTAATTCAAAAGGTTTTAAAGATCTACGGTACTTTAACTGCTACTATTATAAGCTATAAACAACTCACGGAAACTCGCCATAAAGCACCACATATAAAGTATATATAGTACACATTACACACGCTCAGACTTAGCCATCGTTATGGTGGCCGATTCTTACATAGTGTTGCTATTATAGTTCTACACATACTATCATTCTTTGAACTGGCCAATCATTATTATTCACATTAATATTTACTCATTATTATGAATTATGATTTGTCATCAGTTCGATTCCCACTCAGTACAAATAATTGAGTAATTAGCATGATCATTTTGTTCCGTGTCTGACTCTTCTTTTTATGTATGGCTTGCCAACATGACTCTACTCTGCCTGATGGAAAGCATAAGCAGAATCCAAGAGTGGTGGTCACCATACTCACTGCGAATGCAGACAATGCTGCATGGCGACCCACACCATGGCGGCCTAGTGATGCTTCTGCATCTTTTAGTCTAATTTAACTTTAAAAAAAATTATTTTATGACAAATTATTGAGCCAAAAGCATGATCATGAGTTCTGTCTATCCTTAATTTAGCTTTAATACATTTATATTTTGAAATATATAAGTATATTTATCAGAAATCTGATTACCATAGCACAGATTCTGCCTAGTTCGAAATCAGACATATAAAGTTATTTTTATATGTATTCTAACTTTTTCTCGCGGCTCCAGCTTTGGTTATCGCGATAAAGAGCCTATGTCCTTCCTCAAGAATCAAAGTATCTTCATGCCAAATCGCATTGAAATCGGCGCAGTGCCTTAGCTGTGAAAACAAAACAAACAGATAGACAGACAGGCAAAGATACTTTCCTTAAATATGGATAGTATCCTCAATACCGGACCACAATACATAAACATTTAAAGCAACATAATACAACACTACCCAAAGGTGAACACAAACACAATTTAACTTAAATGTAAAGCTGTGGGTCTCATGTAGACCAACTAGTACCAAACATGTTTTTCAAAGACGTAAATCCAGTTGCAAAGTTCGGCAAAGATTTTTGAGGTGCCTGCCCGTAACGACAGTCGGAGATTTGGGGACCGTAAGCGTACGTGTTTTTTGAGCACGGACGACTTTCAATATGTAAACAAGGGTCACCTACTGAATATCTGATCCCAATTACGTGCTTTACCAGCTACGATATATTCTTGCCTTATTTCATAACCATTGCTTATTTTTTTCTTATGCTATAAATACGGTATAGTTTCTCTTAAAATAGTATTTTTTTTATCAATATTAATAAATAATATTGAAGTTGTATGTCTGTTCGTTATTTCCATTTCAAAAATTTTCACTAAATCCATATGCAAGTAGATACGATACCCTAATCAAAAAACAATTTCTACTCCGAACTCCAAGCTGTAATTAAGCATTTCTATAATCAGAATACTCAATAACACACCCAACCCGAGATTCGATCCTAAGACCTCAAGATTAGCAGTCGCATACGCCAACCGCTAGACCAACGAGGCAGTCAAATCATACATAATATACATATACGTAATGATATAATGGGATGCACAAAGTGAATTGTTGACAGCTTATTTATAAAGACTTTTAATTTCGAGTAGTAACTGACTGTTTTTAGACTTTCGCAACTTTAACCCATAGTTTTTTATGTATCGCGAGACTTATTCGCGATAAAATTATTTAAAAGTTTATGATACGGAGTAATAACTGATTCAAGTCAACTAATCTAAGTAACTGTAACAATTGACTGCCTCGTTGGTCTCGCGGTTGGCGTGTGCGACTGCTGATCATGAGGTCTCGGGTTCGATTCCCGAGTCGGACCAAATGTTGACCAAATGTATGATCTACAAATATTTGTTTCGGAGTTTGGGTGTTTTCTATGTATAATATGTATGTATTTACAAAAAAAAAGTATATATGTATTTGTATCAGTTGTCTAGTACCCATAACACAAGCTCTGCTTAGCTTGGGACTAGATGGCGTTGTGTGTTAGATGTCCAAAATATTTATTTATATTTATTTATTTAATTATGTGAACTCCTCTACCATTAGTTGCTTATGTTAAATAGCACAGCTTTGGAAATGTACGAGCTTTCACAATTGTGTAGCACTTGTTTATCTTTGTCGGCAATCACTTACCCGATGCTGTTTCCCTAAATCATGTGAAATGTATTTTACCTTTTCTTGAAAGAAAACTGAAAAAGAAGAGATATTTACTTAACTTATGACAAGAAATTGTTAATCATATAGCATGTAGCTAGGTTTGTTGTCATGATCAGCCTATCGCAGTTCACTACTAAACATAAGCCCCTCCAATTGTACATCCCTTGCTCCGATCCTTGGCTTCTTGCATCCAGCTCCTGCTAGTCATCTTGCGCAAATCATTACCCCACCTGACTTATAACAATAACTGTTTATTAGATCGCAACTAGGCCCAATGTGTTAGTAACATTTTACATACGTCTAATATTAGTAACATAAAATAAAAACATATAACTAGTGTAGGGCGTTTATTATAAATTAAAATAAATTGTTTTATCTGAACCACTAAATCGTGTTCATTTTTAACTCTTCATGCTTTTACATCAGCTATGAAATCTACACGTATATATGCTAAAAAGCGAAGAATAGCTATTTCCGCGGAGCTCCCGAATTTACTTTCCGCGAAGCGTATTTTCCTAAAATCGACACTTTTGCGATGTTGAAAGCCAATTCATCGCATTTTACTCGAAGCAATATCTACACGAAATATATCTTATTATGGCCTAATAATTGTATCCTAAGTTTTAACTTGATATTAGTTAACTTTAGTAAAATCTAATCCCCCGACGCAAAAAGAGGGGCGTTATAAGTTTGACATCGATGTCTGTCTCTGTGTGTCTGTCTGTGGCATCGTAGCTCTCAAACGGATGGACCGATTTTGAAGCGGTTTGTTTTTATTTGGAAGCCAGTTTCCTTGCGGTGGTTCTTAGCTATATTTGGTAAATATCGGGCCAGCAGTGTAAGAGTATCAGCTCTTTTCCAAAATGATGTAAGGTATTTTTGGCGTATGATTACTTGATTAGGTGCTAACGTTGTTTTTTGTTTAATTTTTAGATTTTGCTTGTTACATATTCACTGTAGGTACATATTTCCTTATAGTGTTTATTTAACAGTAATCACGAATACATCATACATATTATTATATTGTGAATGTAACCTTTGAAGGGTTAGAAAAAGGTATTTTAACATATATATTCAGAAAGTTTTTAATAGATTCTGCCAAATAAAAGTTTTCTTTGGGTCAAAACGAACCCAGTCACACGAAGATTACGGGGTTAAGTTTACGTTAAACTAAATATTTGAAATTTTAGAACTACACTGTTGTATAAGCAATACACTTATATAGAATGGATACCATTCATCAAAAGCCTTTAAGACTCCACAGTTTGACACAGGCAACTCCTGAGAAAGAAGGTGTCAGCCTACTATATCACGCTGGCCAGACGGGTTCGTATTTTTTTTTATGGACTAGGCGGGCAAACGAGCAAACTTATCGCCTGATGGTTAGCGATTACCGCCGCCCATGGACACCTGCAACACCAAAGCGTCACAAGTGCGTTACCGGCCTTTTGGGGTTGGGGGTAGGTAGGGGTAGGGGATTGGGGTATGGGCCTCCGGTATCCTCACTCACTCGGTGAAACACACCGCAAGCGCTATTTCACAGCAGTTTTCTGTGAGGCCGTGGTATCACTCCGGTCGAGCCGGCCCATTTATGTCAAAGCGTGGCTCTCCCTAGTATAGGGTTTATTTCATGTTTTCCTTCTGTTTGCAGTGATGACGTCCTCTATAGTTTGCTGTCTTAGTCGCCTCTTACGATACTCATGGGATGAATAGGGGTAGTGATACTTCGTATTCTTTATCCGTCACTACAAGAACAGTTCAAACAATCTAAATATCCGAATGGTATAATTTAAGTATTCTCATCCCATTCGTACTATAAAATTGTGTTTATTACTAAAGAAAATACTATAGCTAATGCTGAAAAATACGTATAGTTACAGTTGTATGTAAAATCTTGAATAATATATATAATAAATATCACATTAATATATATAATAATTATCATTTTAAATTTTAGAACTTGTGTCCGGTGAACCAGTATTTTATTATTCATCAGAATAATCATCCTAATCGACAGACATCATGGATTCTTACTCAGTTTCTTCGCAGTTTTTCTCAATTAGGGTCGTTACTATTACTACTACTACTATAAGCAATTAAAGAAGTTCATATATTCAGAGCCTCGTTGGTATAGCGGCAAGGGTATGCAACTGATGATCAAGAGGTCTCGAGTTCGATTCCTGGGTCGGGCCTAAGAGTGATAAAGACTATTCTGACTATAGAAATGCTTAACAGACCGAAGTTTGAAAGTTGGAGTTGTCTTAAAACTGTCGGTCCTACGTCTGATCTCTCCTCGGTCATATCGGATAGTAATCACATCGGATTGTGTTTTTTTTTTTTTTTTTTATTTTTTTTTTTTTTTTTTTTTTGTGAGTAAGGAAACAAAAAGTGCACTTGTGTTTGCGCACTCACTTGTGCATTCTAATATTTACTGCGAAGTTGGTTGGTTGAAATTGGTTATAAGTACATCAGGTTTATATTCAATAAATAACATTTGGATTTGATCTTTTAGTAGTTCATTGGCTCTACATAGACTTCTTCTTCAAAAATTAGTTTGGGCCTACGGTACAAAGGCTAATTGGGTTGCTAGAAATGAAGCACTTTGATCTAAAATATTTATAAAGGTAATTTGACTCTCACTATTAGCTTACTCAATTTGTTTCTTAAAAATACCATTTTTGGATCACCCCTGTAAAATAATATTAAAATTGGTTTACAATAAAGTTTACTCCATTTGTATTGTTATTGGAAGCACTCTCTGCTCTTACATACTTAGATCAATAGCTCTTACTTGGAAAAGCGTGGTGAATTTTCACTCTAACAAATCATCTACGGGAGTATTTTAAAGTTATTGGCATTTTCCGCCTCCATGGTATGTACTCAATAAATGAGAAGTTTTTTTGTATATATAAATATTATGTTAGTCAATTTTAAACATATTAAAACATGGTATGCCTAAAAGTATTATTACATAGATTCCAAACAGATGAAATCGTTACGAAATATATTTGTGTAAGAAAAGTACCTTCGAATTACTGTCAAATAATACCTACTTCTTATGTGCAGTTTTCTTGTAGATAAAAACTAGACTTGAAATACAAAAGATGTAAAAGATTGGGTGTGTATTTATGACAGGGAACTTTTACTACCAGTTCTGTTGTAGTCTCAATGAAACCACGAAAAAGTTAATTGAAAATTTTGCTGCATCCAGTCAAATTATAATCTTGAGTAAAAGTAAAAACAGGCTAATGAAAATAGTTACAATAAAAGTTTTATTAAGTTATGCAATGTTTATGATAATAACGATCATTTGTTGTTATAATATCTTAAAAACTTTGAGATATTTACGTAAAAATATTACGTCTTGTCTTAGTCATAGAACTGCGTAGCTTAGGATTGCATCTACAACTTCTGCTACGATATTGCTACAGTATTTCGTAGACATAGCAAGCTATGACTACGAATGCTACACACTGCTATGAACGCATAACGCAATCTATGCAGTAGGTACATATACACTGTCGTATTTAATTAAAGAAGTTTAAAATATAACAGTTAATAGATTTATACTCAATAAGTCTATATTTGTCAAAGTAAAATAAATGCCTACACTAAACTACCCTCAAAGATACTACTACGAACTACCGTTATTTAAGCCATTTTAATTTGAACAAACTTAACACGTAAATTTCTTATCATAAATCTAACAGGAACCTTAACAAACACATCTATCTCAGTGAAGCCTTTACCCATTATATACCTTAACCAGCAAGGAACATCTACTAAAACATCAATATGAGGCTATTAACCGAAATTCACACATTAGCGTCACCAGTGATTACTAAGGCTGATATAAAGGCACCATCCAACTAAATGGGCTATCCTTACACGCAGATACATAGGTATTCGATATTAATAATAATTAGAGATAATAGCAGCGAGGCCGTAGCGTTGGAATATTACCGAGAGATATGCCGTGAACACTATACGAAATTAATTATCTTTTTTATTGATAGCTTATGTGTTAACGGTGATAAAAGTCTTTGTAGCGAAAGGTAGTAGAGCTAGTTTAGTACAATCATAATTTTCACAAAAACATAAGGCAGTAATGAGGACTCCCGACAGAAGTGAAAACTTAAGATTATAAATAAACAGTTGTTTGAGCTCACCTGTAATGACCTCTACGCTCTTTAAATAGAAGGCGCGATAAAAAGATATAAAAAATATAGCTAATGGAAAGCGTTCGGTGACGATGACGCGAGTTTCATGATTTTTGTTAACCCAAAAAGTGCTTACCGCGCCCAAAGATGGTATAATTCAAAAAACACAAAGCAATCTTGAGGTGACAGACAGAAGTTAAAGTACACAAGTAAGACAGTATTAAATTATAGACTGAGATCCCAGTCAGCCCAGAATTACGTCACATTAGGAAATATTATATTTTTAGGATCGGTAGTCTAACATACACTCAGAAAGGAATGGATACTCGCTAACCTGAAAGCAGGGCCGTTTTATAGTTAGCAGGTATCAAAGGTGGAAAGAAACGATGCTAACTTACGTCATTTTAGGTAGCCTGAATTTTAAATATACCATTAAAATATTTTACAATGACCCAGACTAAAATGACGGGCCATTATTCCTCCCAGAGTCGCACTAACTCAGAACTATTTTTTAATAATATGTCTTTACCTATGAAATTGCCGTTTTGTATGCAATAAGTGAAAGTACTTATTTTTTTTAACTTTTTTATTTCTGTTATTCGAAGTAATAACCATGCAATCGACGCATCTTTGCCATCGCATTGGCAGTTTATTGATGCGCTTCTTGTAAAAACCAGCTGGACGGGAGGCAACAAACTCTTCAAAGGCATTTTGTACTGCCTCTCGGGAATTGAATGTTTTACCCACTAAAAAGTTGTCTAAATTTTGGAAAAAGTAGTAGTCGGTAGGTGCAAGGTCTGGTGAGTATGGCGGATGAGGGAGAGCTTCCAACCCCAGCTCTTGCAGCTGCTTCACGACAACGCGCGACCCCATACTGCGCAACAGACAGTCTCCAAGCTGCAAGAAGCTCTCCTTCATCCGCCATACTCACCAGACCTTGCACCTACCGACTACTACTTTTTCCAAAATTTAGACAACTTTTTAGTGGGTAAAACATTCAATTCCCGAGAGGCAGTACAAAATGCCTTTGAAGAGTTTGTTGCCTCCCGTCCAGCTGGTTTTTACAAGAAGCGCATCAATAAACTGCCAATGCGATGGCAAAGATGCGTCGATTGCATGGTTATTACTTCGAATAACAGAAATAAAAAAGTTTAAAAAAATAAGTACTTTCACTTATTGCATACAAAACGGCAATTTCATAGGTAAAGACATATTATTTCCCAATGAGTCAGACAAATCTCGCGGGCCAAATTTCCTCCCAAACTCGTTAATAGATCCGCTGTGGGAAATAAATGATCTAAGGCCAATACCTTAATTTATTAAGATTTACATTTATGAAATAGGTACCAGTTTCTAGCGTACTTCTAATGCAGACGTTACGTATTGCACGTTCTTTTTTTTATTTCAGAACAAGTAATGTTCTTAAAGTGCTAATAGATATTAGATACTATCGGTTCACGATGTACAGTTTTTCCTATCATGCCCAAAACAGTCATTGGATTTATAACATTATTTTCACAGGCCAAAAGTCGTTGCCATGATCAGTGCATAAAAATTAAGACTTTACAAATACACGACAACACAAATATTAAATTTAGAAAATCAATGATTGTACCGATATGTAATTCCAGAATTAAATTCACTTGTACTTATTCCACTATTTTTATTAAGTTTAATCAGGTTACTTAACTTTTGATAATGCCATAAGGACTTAACAGTTTAATTTTAAAATGTATTGCAACAAGTTCCATCAAGTGCCGGCAATCGAGAGTATAAGTTACAAATTATTAATATTATCAATTGTTATTTTTCCACACTCATCTCTACGGAGGAAAATATAAAAGAAAAGTATCAGGTGCTTTTCTTCCTACGTACGTTCTAAGGGTCATTTACTAGCTCCGTACAGCGTGTACGGCATTTGAACGTAATAAACTCATTCTATATTTATTCCTTGCACTGTCAATACTACTACAGACTGTTATTATGCCATTTTACCTTGTGATCCATAAGTTTTTCAAGGATGTCTTTGCCTTATCTAACAGAGGTAAAGATATATTAATTATTTGTTTAAGTTAGAATATGTTTTTCTTTTTGTTTTCTTTTTTATAAGTATAGGTATTCTGTGTATATGTTACCGTCAGATTGTCAAAACCGTTAGGTTGTATCTATCTCGCGAAATTGCAAATAGTCGCCATAACTATCCATTTTTATAAAAAAATAGCTTTCGCCCGCGTCTTCGCTCGCATTTCATAAAAAGTATGCTATGTTTCTTTTAAATACCTACAAGAATATGTGTACAATGTTTCATGATGATCGGTTTAGTAGTTTTTACGAGAAAGCGTAACAAACAAACTTACATGCACATTTATAATAATTAGGGTTATACGAGATGTTATTGATAATAACAGTAAAAAAGTTTAAATACTCGCGCCATTTCTCCGACTACGATGAAACTGAACAGTAAAGTAATGGTTTTAGCAGTCTAGGTATGTGTTAATGTATGTTCCACCGAATCACCTAAATAAACTACTGAACCGATTTTAATGAATGAGGTGTCAATAGATTCGTAGTGTTCAGTCCTCTCACCAATGGGGCGATCACTTTGTGATACTTGTAATACCTATAGGACCCATGAGTATAAGCATTAACTCGCTACTAGTCCATTGGCAAGAAGAATGAACCACGGCGATTCACCGTGTTCTTAATCTAAACTGGAGTTGTGTGACTTCAGTGTTCTCGGCGTTCCAAGAGATCTCTTGGGTAGTTTCTTCTCTGCGTCGTCACACAAACTTGCTCCAAGTGCTGTATATCTTTCAAGGTATTCGAATTACAATGAACTCGTATCAGCTATCACGGATAGTCGAATTACAACTCACTTGCTTCAGCTATCGCGGAGTGCGCCTACAAAACTCGCGAGTCCAACCAGACATAACAAAAACGGTAAATCACTAAAGGGACCGGGTCGATGTACAATTAGCTTAATATCAATTAATTACGGTTCTCAAACAACAATCGTCGACCGTTCACAACACGCGTCTTTCCAGTACTCCATTAACCTCAAACGTCAAAACGTCAAACACAAAAAAAATGACAATCGAAAAATGTTGCCATTACAATGACGTTCGAAATCCAACACGTAGTAATAGCCCAAATGAGTAAGATATATATAAAGTTTATTAAAAGTATTACATAGTAGGGTGATATTTATTTTTGAGAGATTTTTAAGCTATTGCATAGCTTTAATGGACGAGAGAGCTGCTCCGAACGACGAATCTGTCAGAGACAGACAGATTCGTTGACGAGCTGCTCCGAAATCTGTCTGTCTCTGTGGCTTTCCGAGATATAGTGACGAGAAGACAGAGAGATCGAGATGACGTCATCATCACTATCGCTGGTTGTGGTTGGTCAATGATATTATATAATATCATTGTGGTTAGTTCATTTCGTGCTATGTTACTATAAAGTGGTAACTGGATAGTGACGTCAAATTGAGCCACTCTCGGAATGCGAGATCTTGTTTTTTTAGACCATGAATATGGTATTTTATGGTATAAGGGGGCAAATGAGCTATTTAATACCGGTTTTCTGTGACGCCGTGGCATCATTCCAGTCGAACCGGCGCATTCATGCCGAAGCGTTGCTCTCCTACGCTAATGTGTGTAAATATAATAATGAGAAAAAAAACAACAGCGCTGCAAAGAGAAGGAATACTTGATACAAAACTCAGTACCCTCTTGCTAGTGTGCTATAGTAGGCCTAAAGCTCCTTTCTAAGGAGAAGCCTAGCAGTGTACTATTAAAGACTGTTAGAGCAAGAGCCCACGACGGCCAGACCTTCGTTATTTTATAAAATCTGAGTTTTTTTATCCCGAAGAAAATATAAAAATATTGAGCTTTATACTTTAACGAAAATTAGGTACTATTTTATACACCTTTACTACCTGTTATCTGCCCAAGTAACCCCAACCCAAACTCTATAATCGCTGGTCGTTCTAATCTATATCGGGGTCATGCACAGAAAAACTTTCAGCTTTTATAAAATAACGAAGGTCTGGCCGTCGCGGGCTCTTGGTCTATGTTGATGTGATGTTAACTGTGACGCTATAGTATGTCTCTGATCAAACTGGGCTGGTTATCTAACATTTCTTGCCTTTCATATTCTATGAAGTGAACTTAAACTGAGATAGCATTATTTGCTAGTCAACATTTGGGTGATTCAGTGAGGTAAATGGCAATATACAAATATCATTTATTATACTACATTATTATACGGTTTGGATTTGAGATAAGTGGGAACTGTCGAGTTATTATGTTTATTGGTTCGTATTTCATGCGCTACCATAACGTTTATCCGTGTATTATGAAAATTTGCATACATATTATCAAGAATATAGAGTAGTTTTGAAGGTAAAAAAGTTGCCTTAGAATGGACGAATCACTTAAACGTACAAGTTACGTTATTACTAACACAAATGATATAATTACAGCTATTTCTTAGTTGTGGTCGCCTAGCGGTCGAAATTCAATCATAAACCATTAAAAATGGTTTAGCTTTCTGCACTTCTCCTCCATATAAACTTTAACTTTAACTTTAACTAAACCTAACGTCGTTCTTTAAAGGTAGTAGAGCCACGCTGATTTCAGCACGCATGGGCCGGCTCGACCGGGGCGGTACTACCCTCGCACAGAAAATCAACGTAAAATGACCACGTTCGTGCTGTCGTGTTTCGTTGGTGAGTGCGAGACCGGAGGCCCAAATAGTCTAGTCAACAAGTTCCATACTTGTTGACTAGACTAAAAGATGCAGCAGCATCACTAGGCCGCCATGGTGTGGGTCGCCATACTGCATTGTCTGCATTCGCAGTGAGTATGGCGACCAATACTCTTGGATTCTGCTTATGCTTTCCATCAGGCAGAGTAGAGTCATTTTGGCGGGCCAAACATAAAAAAAAAAAAAAAAAAAAAAAAAAATAACTGTGCCTAAATCATACTGCGTCCATAATATAATTTTCGTAATAAGGCGTACAAAGTTGTTGCTTCAAGTATTAATATATATATAGATATAAACTTAATGTTACTTAGCTGCCTCGGTGGCGTAGTGGTAGCGTATGTCACTGCTGTGTCTCGGGTTCAATTCCCGGGTCGGATCAAATGTTTGTATGATCTGCAAATATTTGTTTCGGAGTTTAGGTGTTTTCTATGTGTAATTTGTAAGTATTTACAAAAAAAAAGTATATATGTATTTATATCAGTTGTCCAGTACCCATAACACACTTGGGACTAGATGGCGTTCTGTGTAAAGATGTCCGAAAAATATTTATTTCTTAAGTTACCTTTTTAATCAAAAACATACACTTAATGTTACTTTTATAAGGCCCTGTCTTAGAATAATAACGCATAGAAGGCGAATCCGCGCGTCCGTTTTGAAGTACCTTAAATGGAGCCATATATGGCTCCAAACGCCGGGCCGCTTCGCAGTGTTCAAGGTCAAAGTACGCCGAACGTGTCTCGCTGTGAATGTTTTGTTTTATTTTACAGTATTTTGTAAATAATTAGGTCAAAATAGAAATGTTTTGTTTCAATATTCCGTTTGCATGTGTGCGTATCGCCGCGCGTACCTACGTAATCGACTCGGTTAAGTGCTTCATTTTTGACAGGGCGCTTTGTATGAAGCTATCTTTCTATGCGTTATTATTCTAAGGGCCTTGTATAACATCATTTCCTTATTTTGACTAAAGGAGCTAAAGTTTTTGAAACTAAGTATATATGTTGAAAGAAAATGAAATTTATTAGCATAGAACATAGGTTAGTATCAGGTTGTTGTCCACGATATATTACTACTATCTAGTGTCATTATAAATAGCAAGTTATTTGAAAAGCTCCCATGTTATTTGGAACCTTAACCTATGATTGGAAATTATTTATGTAAATTGAATTTTTTTATTTGACATAATGTATTGTATAGGTACTAAATTCTCACTTATCAGATCTAGTAGGTACATTCGGATCAAATATTTGCCTGTTCAAACATATGGAAATCTAACAAAGAAACATGGGTTATTTTTCTCACACTGATCGGTGTTTTATACATCAATTCAATCGAAGTTTTGATTATCTGTCAGTGATGAAAATTAATAACAATGATGCATATAAAATAATAAAGAAAAAAGCACTACTTAAAATAACCAATGTCTAAAATTTCCTTTAAACGTTTTTCTTTTTTAAAAAAAACATAGTTAATATGCAAAAGAGACAATCATGGATCGCTGTTTAGATGACAGTTTTATTACAAGTTATTTCTCTGACGTCAACCTGTATTCGTCCCTATAATTTCCCTGCAGGGCGCTTAGTGAATAAGTATTTAACATGATGATAGGCTGTGTGAAGGGAGCGATATTGATACTATGTATTTACGCTAAACTTTTCACTTACAGAGCAGGTATTAAATGAATTAGTTTTACGCTAATGGATTTTTTATTATTCAAACTGAGTAGAATTTTATGAATTGTTTTTGCCTTGAACTTGCGACTGTTCTTGAAAATAAGTGTGTAAATCAGTTAAAAGAATCATTTCTCGCTCATTGCCAAGCGTAACTTTTTTTTCTTTTATTTGAATGATAACGTTTTTAAAATTAGCTGTTGTTAAGAAATACAGTCAATAAAACGAAAGAAATAGATATAAAAATAATATTTAAAGACAAATCTTTGGTCCATGTTTAAGTAACCAATATTTACACAAGTTACGAAAAAAATATAATTATATTAATACTATTATACTGTATGTTTTTTTATATTTTAATATTATCCATACTTTATTATTATCTACATCTACACTATTATATAAAGAGGTAAAGTTTGTGGGTTTGTGAGTTTGTGACGTTGTAGGGGGTAATCTCTGGATCTACTGAATCGATTTTGAAAATTATTTTACCAATAGAAGGCTACGATATTTGTGAGTGACATAGGATATATAATAACCCGAAAAGTGGAAAGACTTTTTCGTGGTAGCCGGATTTGCAAAGTAAGTCGGAGACAAAAAAAAAACCTCCCAACGAAGTGGGCACGGGTTAGCTAGTTAAAAATAAAATTATAAATTAAAGCAAATGATCACATATCACACGAATGAGTACTCATTACACAAATACTTTGCTTAGACGGCAATAAAAGCTAAACCACTACCTTTCGCTTAGTGGTAAGTAGCAAAGTCACTAAACAAAAGACCAAGAAACTATAGTTCTGAGACTGTTTCTCGACTCGATCGCGCTTGAAACTCACTCGTGAAAACAAAACGAACGCCATAGTTTTATGAGGACGGAAACAGAAATGAGTCTCGTCATGCGACGCCGTGGTGCCACGAGATTGACCAATTTGTATGCATGCGTATGTTAGTATGAATGAAATTCGTAAAAAAAATCCTTCAAGTGAAATTATAGCTTCAGAATTTCAACACGCCAATCATAAAAAAACTTTCGTAACTTATAAAACTTTTGAATATTTCTGTGCCAACTTTGGTGATCATAGTTAAGAGAAAATCTTGACTGATATCGTTACAGTATTTGAACATTCAAGTTTGTCCTCTTTGTCATGTTAAACTGAAGATTAATTACACTTATACTAAAGTTCGTTTAACAAATAAAAATTTGATCTTTATCCAAAATATATCAGACGTGTACTACCACTATGTTACTCTATAGTAAAAGAATGACATAGTTAAACAAGTAGTAGGTCTTCCCTGGGGTGGAAATACTTTTAAAATTAGGTAACCTTTAGGCTTTTTCCGATCTTCTAAGCTATGCATTCTTTAAAACAAAATCATAAAACACATAAGACTGTTCACCACTTACGACTGTTTTCAATGTTTTTTTTTTTCAATTTTTCAGTATTATTGATTCAATACTACGAGTATCATTAACATGAAGGATCTTTGTTTTACTTTTATTTGACACTAGTGGTTGCCCGCGGCTCCGCCCGTGTATATATCGGTTATCGCGGCAAATAGTAGCCTATATGTTATTCTGATGTATAGGCTATATTACTGGAAAGTTTTATCCAAATCAGTTTAGTAGTTTTAGCGTGAAAGAGTAACAAACATCCATCCATCCATCCATCCATCCATACATCTATCCATCCATCCATACTTACAAACTTTCGCGTTTATAATATTAGTATAGAGTATTAGTATAGATATAGATTCCTAAAAGTGTTAATACAATATCTTGCTTTAATATAGGCTTACCGGTTAATCCACAAGCAAGCCTTAAGTCGCGCTTACATGGTATATTTAAAATTACTTTTTTACATAAACGTAGAAGGTTGTATCGTGACGAAAGTTTCTATCAAAACTACACACATCAAAAGTGTCTAGGGATCAAGCATTTTTATGCGGATTTCTTGAGATTGAGATGTGGCTTTGGCCCTGGCCTGCTCAGTCGCCAGACTTGAACCCGATTGAGCAAGCATGGGATATGCTACAGAGAAGAGCTCTGCCGAATATGGAGGGTATACAGTCGCAAGAAGACCTTTTTTTGTTGTTGCAACGAACATGGGCGGCCATCCACAGCGTGATTTGGATGAACTCATTTTGAGTATGCCAAACCGATGTTCTTGTGTTAGTGTTCGCGGTAGAAACACGGATTATTAATTGTTTAAGTTACATAATAAAATTTTAAAGAGAACTGTTATTTCAGTCTTTTTTTCGAACTTTAATGTTAGTGGTTCAAATGTCAAAAATCCTTTTATTAGAAAAATGGCAAATTTCTTTATTAATGCAAAGGTGACTTGGTTTATCGTTACTGTGACAAACGAAAACACTTTATTTGATGAATCCTTAAAGAAAATTTTAATTAATATCAATCAGGAGAAAAGTTATTGCAAAAATATATGTTGATCCCTAGACACATATGTTGATCCCTAGACACTTTTGATGTGTGTATTCTTGACAGTAGGTAATTAAGTCAGTGTACGTATTTTGATTATAGAACCTACACCTACCTCCCCCCCCCATCCCCAAAAGGCCGGCAACGCACTTGTGACGCTTCTGGTGTTGCAGGTGTCTATGGGCGGCGGTGATCGCTTACCATCAGGCGATACATCTGCTCGTTTGCCGGCCTATTGCATAAAAAAAAAAGTACAAATGTAGAAAAGGTATATAAATTGTAAGCTGTCGTGAAAACATGTTGTTTCGTACAACTTTCATGTTCGTGGTAGCAGATGATGACAATTTCCCCCTGAAGACGGCACGTCAAGGTTCGTCTATACCGCAGCTCGACATGCGCGCTCCAACAAAGAATTTCTTTCAATCCGAATTTCCCGATACAATGTTCGTGACTCGAGCCTTTGTCGACTCCATTCAGCTTTGTACCTCCCTAAAGATTATACTCTTCTCACCTCCACCCTTAGATCCAATTTAAAGCCCGATTATAAAGTATTTCTGAACTTAATAGCTCGTTTACCCTAATATACAGAGATAAGGCAAATTAGTTGTCTCAGCCTTAATTAAACCAATAATTCAAATTTTATTAAAGTAAAATCGTCACCAACACCATCTTAATAAGCCAAGGTTTAAAACAAATCCAGGGAGTTTTTCGTAAAATGAAATTAGCCGAAAAAGGCGGCGCCATTAAAATTACATTAGCATAAATAAGAGGAATGCTAATCTAAGGAAAATAAATCTTGGGCAAGAAATAAAAATAATCCTCGTGGCCAGCCGTTTTGTGACGCCATGACAGATTTGCTTAGCGGCTTATTTTACGACTGTCGAATTTCCCTTCAGCAAAAATAAAATGATCTATTAGATTGAAGACACTGCATCAAACAATGTTTTAGATGAGAACATTTACTGTGGTATTAACATTGTAACAGTTCAAGTACCTACTAGAATTTTATATTGGAGCATGGGAAAGATCTTTTTTTAAATACTTTTTTCTAAATACTTGAGTTGTTAAGTTTTGGAAATCAATTAAATTGACAGTGATTGACGAAAAAAACTGAACAAGTTTTACTTACGATAGCACAGTTAGTTGTATTGTAATTGTAACTCGAAAGTGAGTTTGTCTGACCTTTGATTTCACTTTCACATCTTTACTACTAGTCAAATAACTACAAAATGATTCTGTTTCATTTACTTTGAAAAAAGTATCGTATACAAAATAAAGATGATGTGATGAAAAACGTTGTGTGCCACAAATCAAATATTCAAGTTTTGATACTAGCTGAAATATACATTCAGTGAAAGAAATGTAACAAAAGCATAATTTAAAAGAAATCCATCTTAAGTAAATTAAAGACTCTAGGAAATAACTTAGAGACTCGTAACAATTCACTCCATAAGAAACGGTAACTTTGTGACTAAATAATACTTGTTTAATGTCAAGGATTTTGATATCGATACGATCTTTTTTTAATATAATTGGCTTAACAGATTAAGTAATAGAAACAAACAAAATTGAAGAAGATAATAGAAGTGGTTGTAGATATATTTGCTCTTGTCTTGGTAGAATAACGTTAGAGAGTCAATGATCCTAGTATAGTTACTCTAATAGACAACAAAACATACCCAAACTTTTTTTCTTGTTATCCGTGGCATAAAAATGTGAGTAATACTAATCATAACAACGAAATGTCTAAACTAACATATTATATAACACTAGTTCTAATAAGCATATTGCATAACTTCAAATAATCTCACCTAATTTTGTAAATTAGTAACGTAATTATAATTCAAACTTCATAGCCCAGACTTAAGTCTAGATTTGGAGCATGTTCCAATATAATAAAATTAGTCGAATTAAGTGGTCATATACGTGTAAGCGTTCATATAAAAAAATCGTGAACCATGTCATGTTTCGACAAAAACTATACTTGTAAAAAGCTGTACACAGCGAATCTATTACATAAATAAAGTGATGACGGTACATTTGTATCTACTGTATAGGTACATACATAACAATATGCCGAATTCAGCAATTTTCCTACACGGCATCTACACGTTTTCAGCCGAATTCAATTCAGGCCTCTCAGATATTCCACGTGCACAAAAATAGTCGATTCGGCTCCCGGTTGGGATCGATGGAACTACGCCCTGGAAAAGATGGCGTAATATCACAACAGATGTCGACGACGGTTATGTCAACTGGGCGTCCATTCACGAAACTAATAAAAGATTCAGCATTGTCGTTTGCCCGAAAGAGGGTTCTTCCGAAGCATTGACGCCCATTCCGAGCGGTGTGCGTACGGTTCATACCGGACCTTAGCCGCTATTATCGCTGGATATGGTTTAGAATGAACACTGCCTATAATCTCACGTTGTTCCATTTTTTTGAGCGCCCTTTTGTATTAGCTGTTTTTGACATATTGGGTGAAATGAAAATTGCCTTGTATATTGCCCTGTGTTTACAACGTGTAAACAGGTATTCGAAGTTGTTCTGCGAACCAGTCAACATGTTTTCACCTTTGTTATACAATTAACCGAGCACTTACGCGCATGATTGCAGGTTGTTTCTATGAAGCTGGAGTTTATTTTGTAATGATTTCACTTCGTGGAACTTACTATAAAAAAGTGTATAACAACTTTTTCCTTCTATAATTTACTCATAGTGTTTCAATAAAATCATTATATTTTAATATTAAATATTTATTGCAAAGAGTCAAGTGGCTAACACATAAAACCAAAAACACAAAACTATAATTATTACAGCCGCTTAGCGGCGTTTCCTGAATATTTTTGCTTACAATTTGTATGCAAACAATCAATAAATTCGTTGTAAAACAAATACAATTATGTAAAAACACGAAAAAATAGGAAGAAATATGAGATCGAAAAGTTACAGCATAAAGTATATATCAAATAGCAATTGGCAATTCGGGATAGGAAAGGTTCGACCTATAAAGTACGTGAGGCGGTCAAAAACAAACTTGTGCAATAAATAACCCGATCGGATAAGAGAAGGTACGCACTGAGCCATTTTATATTCAATAAAAAATAAGATAAACTAAATTGTCTTGCGATACAGTTGGTTACAAGATTTATGATGCAACAACAATATTCATGTTTATTAAAAAGTTATCAAAGTAGGGATGTCTCTTTTAGTATCCACCGTGGCAAGGTCAAACACTTGTGGAATATACCTACACTTGTTAGTCTCAGAACCGAGCACGTATTTTGTGATGATACAAAAAGACGTTGATAATATAAGTTCTCATCTGATATAGAAGAATGGACCTTAATAAGATCGGTATAGTTCACGCTCTATCAAATATTTCAATAACACCAAATAATATTTGTGACAATAGAAGGAATCGTTCTTAGGTCTAGATTAAATAGATAATGCTTTATTTGTACACCTGGGTTTCTATAGTTATAGTGAAATACAAAATGTACAGCACAATTTGTTGCTGGCAAACTTTGGAAGGACTGAAATTATTGTAAAAAAATATGTGTGTTATTCTATATGTGTTGTTTATGAATTTTGAGTTCTATTGTGGTTTCGCTTACCACCTAAGACATAGATATACCTCTAATTATTATTATTTATCCAACCTTTATGCACAGTTTTTGCAAAGGCGGTCTAAATACAGAAAACAAAATCATAAATACAGAATATTATATAAAATATTAATGCAAATATACATAATACATATGTGGTGTATATATAACACACATACATATAAATACAATAAATATTAAAAGGAGAGAGCCTAAAATTATATTAGATCAGAATTAATGCATTATAAAATGTAGAATAAGTGCTCATTTAAGGTTTTGAAAACTTTATTTATTGTCATTAAGAAAATAGTCCTTGCTCGCAAATATAATCCTAACGTTTCAAATCATAAATCTGTATATAGACTGCGTTTTCCAATTACCATTGCCCGCACCAGTAAATAACCTGAATATCTAATATCGGTCAAAGTACTGTGGCGTGATTTCTAAATGTCACCCTATTAATGAATACTTCAATGGGAATTTATTGAAATATTCACAAATCTGCTTCATAACAGAACATACTATTCTATTTCAATATTAGGTAAATAATTATGTAGCGTTATCATGTTACAGTTAATACGAAAAAAGTTATTAAGTTTTATTGTTGCCATACAATTTGAATAATGACAGTATATTTGGAAGCTTTATTACATAATATAGAAACCTATATACATAACCATAATTTATAAAAAAAATAACAATATTTACATACAAGCGTCAAAAAACTCCACATCTTCGCCTACTGGTAGCGTTCCCAAAAGACTGGCAGCATTACCACGTTGAATGGCAATGCTGATTCTCTGTGCTAGAAAAAGGCCGGCCTTCTGGTCGCGAGAAGCGTCAATCAGTTGCTTGGCTAGTTGTTTAAACATAGCGCGAGCACTCGGACCCCATGAACCTAGCGTCTCTACCCCAAACGGTTCAAAAATGTAATTACCTATTAAATTTTGGTACTTACGCCGTTTGAGGCTTTCCGCAGAAGCAGCAGCAGCGCCGGCATAAAAAGCTGTACTTGGAAGATGAGATGGCGCGAGGTATATATATATATGATATTTGAATAATTACCAAAACCGCTCACGGAATAATTTTTTCAAACATGCCTCTTTGGAAGCTTTTATCGGGTTTATGTATAATCAAACCAGGAGGGTTCGTACGTATAGTTTATCCATCCTAATGAGCTCCGTCAATCAATATGAAGTATTAGTCTGTAGAAGAATATAGTTTACCTACATTGATAGGCTTAATATAACATGGGAAATGATCGTCTTCTACTAATAACTATAAAGACACACAGCCGTGTGATAATCATCTTATTAAAATTATATTTTAGATTGTTGTAAGTTTAATATCTCAAAATTAAGTCCACATACTGCACAATATCTATTTATACTTCTACTTTAAGATTCTAAATTCAATAAGTATGTTTTTTGAACATTTATGAATATTTTATTAATGTTGTTTTTTTTTATTTGTGAAATATATTCAGATCCATAATATTGTTTTACGATGACCGCTATCGTTGAAGACAAATTATTACTATGTAGCATTAAAAAAACTTTTAAGTGAGCCAAATCTCTGCCAGAACCTAGTCTGAAATATTCAACTTTTAACTTGGTGTATCAATTGTGCCGAAAAAAAAACTCGGTATGATGAACAGGACACGATTTATTAGTACTTAAATTTATTTATATTTATTTATTTATTTCAAACCTATTTCACATGACGCACAAATGTGAACTTAATGCCATGAGGCATTCTCTATCAGTCAATCTTCAGGTGATGTAGAAATATGATGCGGTAGGTGCAAAGATAAAGTACTGAATTTGACAAAGATCAAAATGTTTGCGTAAATAAGAAATAAACTTACATCAGATAAAACCAATATATATAAATCTACTATACAACTACTATACTATACTACTATACAAATTTATACATACATAACATATTAAATTCTAGCTTAGTATTTTGTAACATCCAGACCTTACTATTATATGTAATGCCAACTATTATTACTGTTAAAATCAACATAAAAGCAGAAATATTCTTGAAATTTAATTTATTATAATATGTATGATGTACCAAATCCAACCAAAGTAAATAATGGTCTAGGTATATATACATACTAGTAAACTATATACTAGTATTATATTAAGAAAGTAACTCTGAAGACAATCTGAAGCAACAGCTGTCACTCCAACTCAAAATATATTTCTATCTAATATAACTTTAATAAAATATAACACCCAAATTGGTTACAACAACTATGTAGAGCGACGTAGCCCTCGGGCTTTTACAACTTTTTATTTCGTCCTTAATAATCTTACATCTCCTACGTACATTTTTCACCTTCAATTTGTGTTTTTGTGAGTGAAAGTTTTATAAATATTACTCTTTATATCTGTGGGGGACGGGTATCCTCCAACACAAAGGGAGGATCCTCCGACCAGGCGAGGTGATCATGCCTGGCGGGCCAACTGGCCAACGGTTGATGTTGGGATGTTGTATGTATCTTAATTGGCGTGAGAACTTCCACTGCGCGATTCAGGATTGGTATTATCTTAGTTTCCTTCGTTACTCCGTAGTTCGACGTATCTTCGGTAGATGGCGCTGTAGTATGTTATATTGTTTTTACGCTGTATGTGGAAGTCGCCACATATCCTACACGGATATTCTCTTATTTAGTTACCATGGCATTCTGACCTAAAATGAGATGTCTGCAAAGTGTAGGTACATTAATTATTAATATATTTAAAGGTAAAATAAATTTGGCTCATTAGTTAAGCACACCTTTGTGACTTCATAACCATATAAAAAGAGATAAAATGAATATTTTTTTAAACTTTCATGGTCATTAACATTATAAAATAGAAATCTACTACTACAACTAGAATACATTTAGACATTATATTAATACATTCAACATGTTTCAAGTTCAAATAAATATTCATTTTAAAATAGAAATCTACGGGATTGCTACCATGTACCTTTTTGTTTGTGAGTAAATAAATACACACATCAAAAGTGTCTAGGGATCTACATATGTGTCTAGGGATCAACATATATTTTTGCAATAACTTTTCTCCTGATTGATATTAATTAAAATTTTCTTTAAGGATTCATGAAATAAAGTGTTTTCGTTTGTCACAGTAACGATAAACCAAGTCACCTTTGCATTAATAAAGAAATTTGTCATTTTCCTAATAAAGGGATTTTTGACATTTGAACCACTAACATTAAAGTTCGAAAAAAAGACTGAAATAACAGTTTTCTTTAAAATTTTATTAGGTAACTTAAACAATTAATAATCCGTGTTTCTACCGCGTACACTAACAACACAAGAATCGGTTTGGCATACTCAAAATGAGTTCATCCAAATCACGCTGTGGAATGGCCGCCCATGTTCGTTGCAACAACAAAAAAAGGTCTTCTTGCGACTGGATACCCTCCATATTCGGCAGAGCTCTTCTCTGTAGCATATCCCATGCATGCTCAATCGGGTTCAAGTCTGGCGACTGAGCAGGCCAGGGCCAAAGCCACATCTCAATCTCAAGAAATCCGCATAAAAATGCTTGATCCCTAGACACTTTTAATGTGTGTAGTTACTCCGTGATCATGGCGCTTGCAACAGCGCCGAAATATCGGATACTCACAAACAAAAAGGTACATAGTAGCAATCCCGTAGATTTCTATTTTAAAATGAATATTTATTTCAACTTGAAACATGTCTAAATTTATACGTATTTTATGGTTGCTTGTACCCACATTTATCGATGGTAAACAGTGTTGGTATCTGTTGCTGTACTAAGCTGGTAACTTGTGTTTCAACGTATTATTATTATTGTTAAGCGGGACGTCACTCATTGAATCTCTTGGGTGAAACGGTAAATAATTCTATGTGGTATTAAGATCATCTCATGTTATATACTCATATTATATAAAGAAAATGAGTATGAAGTAAATAAAATAGGAGAAAAGTTTAATACATATTGTACCTGCCTACGATAACAATTCGTATTCATCCTTTATCATTCAGAAGCCCGCTTCTGGTCCGTTCCATTTGACCGAGTATTACACAACATAATCGAAAAATAAATTTTACGTTCCTGTTTCTAACCTCTCTGGAAAGTTTTTATTCCCCAGGACAAGGGTCAGACGCTTTTGTAGAGATTAAAAGACATTATTTACCCGTGTATATGCCTAACCAGCAGTCAAAGTTTTATATTTCTGACAGGGGACTGAAAGCTTACCCTTTGAACATATGTTCTACTAGACGGTTCAATGTGTTTGTGACCAAAGAGATTTCGTTTGATGAAAGGCACTGAATCCTAATTAATATTAGCGTATTCATTAGTTTGTTTCACTTTATAGAGATAGTTTAAATAATCGTTTACACTGAAACTAAAGGCTTTAATAATAAAATTGCAGAAGATCAGTTTACGTAATTATATAAGCAAATTTTAGAACAATTATTAGACCCCAAATAATTAGTTAGAAATACTGATGTAATCTGACTTTCTTAATAGTATTAATTAATTTAAATAGGTACTTTATTTAACATCACAGTTTAACCAAAAGAGTATAATTGCTTAGTTAAGGTATATGAAACTAAAAACTATGTTTTCCAAAAGTATATGCTTTTTATCTTGTTAATCTAATTAGAAATAGAGTAATAAAACAGTCTAAATAAATTAAGATGCTGAACATTTTAGATCCAGTTTTATTCAGCGAAATTATCATTTCATGCAAAGAACTCAGTGGGCTTGCATGCATCAGACACAATGTGTACTGTAATTTTGATAGTAGATTGTTCACCAAATAGAAGATAAGTGCACTACCCACCAATTTTTAACCCCCGATGCAAAAAGAGGAGTGTTATAAGTTTGACGTGTATGTCTGTGCGTCTATCTGTGGCACCGTAGCTCACGAACGGATAAAGCGATTTTAATTTAGTTTCTTTTGTATGAAAGGTGAGTTACGTGCAAGTGTTTTTAGACACGTTTCATAAAAATCGGTTGAGACGTTTAAAAGTTATGGGGGTGAAACTGGGGAGGAATAACAGAATGTCTGCAAAAATATCATTGGCGTATGATTACTCGATTAAGTGCTTGAGTAGGGGGTTTTTTACATTTTGAATTTTAGATTATTATCTCTATCATTTGAATATTAAATTTCAAACAGCAAGTAATGAAATTATTCTAGTAATTTTAACATGCAAGTAAATAAAAAGCTTTAAACTTTGAAACTTATAATTCCTTTTAAAATTATGTTTATATGCAAAAAAAAAGGTTTACTCAATTTTCTATTTATTAAAGTATTACCGATTCGTTGGTCCTTTTCCAATCTTCCTCTTCATACAAATTACCCTGTTTAAAACAAAGGGCCCAATGTTTATCAGGAGTTTTATGAACATCAAAAATCACTGAAACTCACTTTGGTATAGAAAAAAGGTTAAAAACCTTCTTCAGTAAAATTCTTAGAATTAAAAATAGCTTTTTTTTTAAAGACACCTCCCGCACTATGAGTAAATCCTGTGTCGCGGGGGACTTTACAAACATACATGGAATGGACACAAAGAACACCCAGACTCAGAACAACTATTTGTGGATCACACAAAGTGTTCTCCTACGTGGGATTTGAACCCACGACACTTGGCGAAGTAGGAAACGGCGTGGTGACCGTTAAACCACTAGGCCAAACGTGCGGAAATTGGGCCTAAATAGGGTTGCTTTTAGTCGTCAGGCAAAAAAAACGTGCATAAGTTGTACAATGGGCTCAAAAAGAATTATTAGTCAAAGAAGTGATATAATACATTTATTTGAATCACTTCTGATATATCTGATATACCTGATATATTATTCAAACTTTGTTATGTATAGAATATTTTAACACCGTGGATAAATTTGTTACTGTGGTCACAAGATTAGACTCACAGCAGCATAGCTGCATGTGGATTACAAAGTATTGCATGCATTGCAGACAGATCGACAGTTTCATCATCTAGAGGCGACTCACAGTACTCATTGTGAATTCCATCACAATTCAAAGTATATATAAAGATGTTTGTACTGTTGACTATTATTGAGTACTTAAAGTATAGCTTTATCTCTCTGTTTTATCTCTGTCAGTCAAGTTTACCATAATAATCACAAATTTTAACAAAAAAAAAATCGACTTCAATTTGTACCAAATTAAAATGGGACCAATCGGGAAGCACCAGCTTTCAAATAAAAAAAGAATCATCGAAATCGGTTCACTCAGTCGAAAGTTATGAGGTAACAAACATAAAAAAAAATAAAAAAAACAGTCGAATTGAGAACCTCCTCCTTTTTTTAAAGTCGGTTAAAAATATAATGGCAACATATCGCAATACCATGTGAAATGTCTACTACAGACCATTTAGGAGGGTGTTTTTTTTTCACTTCAAAAGTTACTACAAAACTTTTAAATATACATTTTTTTTAAATACTTAACCGCTAGAAGTGATACATATAACTACTTATACATTACATGTAGGAACATGCTTTGCATATTACTTGTACTCATATAATAAATCGAAGGCAGTCTTAAGTAATAGCCTTTTGCAAGCAAACTATTCATTCTGTTATGGAAGATAATGCACTAAAATTACCTGCGAAACAACAAATATTCATGAAACTGTCTGTTTAAACTTCGCGTGAAAAGGGAAGTCCGAGTAAATGTCAATTTTGCAATCAGTGCATGTCTGCGCTGACTAACCAACTCAAAGCGTTACAGCGCGCGGTTTGTAATTTATTGCTAGCATTCATTGGTTATCATCGCAGACACGAACGTTAATATCGAAGCTAGAAATACGAAGAGAATAAAAATGGAGCATTTTGTACCTAGATATCATTATTTTTAATAAAAAATCTCTTATCACCCATAATGTCCCACTGCTGGGCTCCGGTCTCCTCTCAGGAGAGGGTTAAGCCCATTCGTCCCCACGCTGGCCGTGTGCTGGTTGGGGATTGGCAACACAACCGTTGTGGCTACGTAATCTTGCCGTTGGATGTTTTTAAGCCGCCCTAAGGCCTCCAACTAAGCTTCACGATTGTTATTCTATGATAACACCGGGACCGACTGCTTAACGTGACCTCCGAATTACAGAGACGTTCACGGTATCGTGCCATCAGCGGTCACCCATCCAGGTACTGACCGCGCCGTCGGTACTTACTATCGTGTCAGACCACGCATAAAATAGGGTTTCGTAGTCGCCCATAATGGTCACCTTACTTGTTATTTCGTTATTTTAGTACGAAGGTTTTCAAGTAAGCGCATTTTACAAGTTTGAAATCTCCTGAACTGACAGTTATCTAAGCTGATTATTGCAAATATATCTGCCATTATGAATTTTAACATATTCTTCGATACAGCTGTTTGCCTTATACAGGGGCGAGGGAGAGCACGACTTTTTTTTTATCTCCTAAAAGTTGAATACTTCGCAAAATGATACCTAAATCGTCTTGGCTCTAATTTTTTATAAGACCTATCTAACGATACGCCATGCTATGAGGTGGACTTACGCATAGGGAAGGTATCTTAAAAAAATGATGTGACTTTATTTTATCACTTTCTCGCTGTCGTTAATACGTATTTATGCTATTATATTAATGCATAGTTTCATCTTTCTAGCACTAACCGTTTGGAAAGGAAGCCGAGGACGGGCGAACATGACGAAACTATAAGGGTTCCGAGACGTGAACTACGGAACCCTAAAAATAAAAACACAAAAACACTTAAAATAAATATTACATTGTTACAGAAAGTTATACAAATAAATTTAACAATGACAATGTCAATATAATAAGTGAAAAAAATATAAATGATCATGTTTACGAGTAATAATTCATCAATGAAAATAAAAATAAGAACGCTGCCTTATAAGGCTTCCTGTGACAGTGGAAAAAAATTATAATTGTCTGTGGTGTTGTGCGTTGTCTATAATGCGATGTGATAAAGTATCGTAAAAGATGTGCTCAGTTATGTGGTTGCGGTTGTTGGTGATGCTCGCTGCCTGCTGGGCTCAAGAAGGGGAATGGAGTGAAGACGCAGAAGACTTAGGTAAGCATATTCCGTATTATTAATCATTATATAATAATATTATGGTAACTAGGGCAATATAAATTAAGGTGATACAATAATAAATCGAGGTATCGTTTTCGAGTGAAGTTCAATTCATTATTTTAGTTGCTATTTCTCAATATAATAAGATAATCTTGACAAAACGGATTAAACTGTCAAAAACTTAATCAACTTCTTAAGAAATAGGTTTAGTAATAACACGTACGCTGAAACTATTGATTTTACAAAAAAAAGGTTACTACATAAATTGTAGGAAATTTTCACTAGTTAAAATTATTACTACCAATTTTTATCGTAAAATGAGTCAGAACGGAGTTCTTCTCAAAAAACTGTTTTTGAGCGCCATTTTTTCATTATTTCGGCGCGAGCGGCATTTTATCTTTCCATCAGGCAACGTAGAATCATTATGGAAGCTAATACTTAAATGGATATAGATAGTATGCACTATCGATAAATTGCAGTAAGCTATTAGGTTATCTTCATCAACAAAAATTATTCAAGTTATTGGTTTAGTAGTTGATTCATTACTGACTACTCACTAGCTAATTAGTAAGTGGTTCTAGACAACCATAAGATGGAAAGAAAAACGCTCTAACGGTAATTTGACTGGCGAAAAAACTATCTACATATAAATTAACGAATAATAAAAATCTATTTTTATTGTTGCTGAATGCCACACCTCACAGTGAATCGCTGAAACGATCAAATGAAACAAATCGAACAAACTCAAGTGGGAATCGCGCTGAACCCATTAAACGCGATTGCTTGTCGAAAATAAAAATGGGTAAATATATTTTCGTTTGTTCGATGGATCGTTGTTCCATGTTTTTGTCTGATTTTTATGCAATCCGTCGGGAACTGCGTTTACACGCAACAAATTGCTCAATTTGATTGAGAGCGCATAGCAGCAATCGTGCCTTTTTCCAGTGCGAAGCCTGTTAGAAGGAAGTTTTGAGGTAGCTTTACTCAAATATTTAAATTTTAATGAAAATTAAGACACTTTGAAATACCTACATAAGTCTGAGAACGCAATTTTGGTTGAGAAAAATCTTTAAAAGTACATTTGAAATTTTTTAATAAATCTTGGAGTTCCAATTATTTAAACGCGAATGTCTTAATTTTGTTGCTGCTGTTCTTTGCAGACAGTTGATACTAAATAAAATAATGATTTTATTAGCTAAACACGTTAACTAGCTTTTTCCCGCGGCGCTGCCCGCGTGTATGTCGGTTTTCGCGACAATAAGTAGCCTATGTCTCTTTCAAGCTCCAATCAATCTCTATACCGAAGTTCATCCACATTCGTTCAGCGGTTTAGCCGTGAAAGCGCAACAAACATACAGAGTTACTTTTCAATTTATAATATTATGAAGTATAAGTTTATTTATTGAGTATATAACAGTAGTTTGGTATTATAGGAAACATACAACAAATACTATAGTTTGTTTTGAAATGTATATTCAAAGTTCGTTCTATGCCTAAAATTGTAATGTTCTACTACACTAAAATGTTCAGTAAAGTTACTTCAGTAAAGGTATTACAAATTTAATAAGTTTTAGTATTTCAAAACTTGACGCCAAGAACAAAGTTCAAGAGATGGTCATTTTAAAACGTTGTAAATATATGAAATTTAAGCGGCATTTAAATGTCTAAGCCTATATTGGCGACTTGCTCAAGCTCCATTACTCATTTGAATGCTTGCTAAAGGAGCAAAAGGAGCGACCCAATTAAAAAGTGTTCATGCATGAGTGATTCTATTCGAGTCCAGTTTTATTGGAACGATTAATTTTATTGCAAAAATTCTGAACAGCGGAACAAATGGAAAATGAGAGTATACCGAAGTGGCTTCACCGACCTTTTTGTGGTTCGGCGATGGATGGGTTTGTTCAGTACCAAGTCTAATCAAAGAGCACACAGCCGAAAAGTGTTCACAGCTCGCTCATTGTGAACGTGATGAATAAATTGAAATTTTAATGTAATTGGATTTTTGCGATGATCGAGTATCAATGCGTCGCTGCCGGTGCCTCTATCCTTCACAACAATCGATATCCAAAAAATAAATTGCCCAGCCACGGGCTATTCGATATAATGTTTCCTTTAATTTATTATCATTTCGTATTGTTTATATGGACTGAGTTGACTTGTCTGTAGAAATTAAATCGTCATCTATTTTTTTCGCATAACATGCCAAAAACACTAAATGCTTTCACATTTTGTTGAATGGATGTATCAAAGAGTAACAAAGTTGTAAATTGTATGGAAAGTACAGGATTATCAAACTAAGATAGACGAACAAAAATTGAAGACCGCTCTATTAACGTTCAATAAACAAAAACACAAAACATTAATTCAACCGACATAAATTATTAATAATATTCACATTAAACGAACAAGAGCAAGAAGAACGTAGTTGCTTATGTGTGTGTGTGTGTGTGTACTAGTCTACAAACCATAACTTATAAACTAACGTAATTTGTCCTAGTACAAAGCCTCAGGTAATAAATCATTATGACACTGAAACTTAAGAAAACCAAGCACATGCTCATTAATGAAAGTGCAAATTATTTGTTCACGTCATGCTGAGAAGTTAGCGCAGACCGCAGTCGCTAAGGTTTTAGTACTGTCGTTATTTCTGATGCACTACTTACCCAGTGTCGGCACTGTAGCAATAAACTTTAAAAGGTTACTAACGAGTGATTCTAAGAATCAGATGACCGTAGTTCCTTTTACTTACCCACTCACTAATGTTAAATAATATATATAAATGTGTTCAAAGCATTTTAGTGTACCATAAGGCCTTGCGAATTGATTTACAGGGCTAAATTATAGTCATTTGAGTTGATTTTTATGTTTCAAAATATTTGATATTAGTTTAGCTAAACTTTGTAAAAATACAGTTGGTAAGATACAAATATATTAGTCTCTGAGCTAAATAAACACTGCAAGTCTGAAATGCATAATTATAACGTACATGATATGAGGATCGGACTCAAACTCTCAACAGTGGCAATTAGTCTCCGCAGCACTAAAACTAGAATCTCGCCTATTCCGTTACGACTGTATGACTGCTAATTCTGTTGCTACGACACTTAGCGAAGCTAAAATTGTTCTAAACTTTTCTTATTTTAATAAATCTATTTCCAAAATGCTATTCTTATATGTATCATCATCATCAGCCTATCGCAGTCCACTGCTAAACATAGGCCTCTCCAATACTTTGTATGTATGTATTACAATAACAAGCTAAAATTCAAAATTAAAAAAAACCCCTACTGAAGCACTTAATCGAGTAATCATACGCCAATGATATTTTTGCAGACATTATATTATTCTTCCCCACTTTTACCCCCATAACTTTTAAACGACTCAACCGATGTTCATGAAACATGTCTAAGAACACTTGCACGTTACTCACCTTTCATACAAAAAAAACTAAATTATGTGATCTAAGACGTCTATTTTTAGTGTACCATTTCTAATTTTAGTCAATATTCGGTAACTAGGATGTCGTTTCACAGGACAAAACTTTTTAATTTTTTATTTTTTATGTATGGCCCGCCAAAATGACTCTACTCTGCCTGATGGAAAGCATAAGCAGAATCCAAGAGTGGCGGTCACCATACTCACTGCGAATGCAGACAATGCAGTATGGCAACCCACACCATGGCGGCCTAGTGATGCTGCTGTATCTTTTAGTCTAGTCAACAAGTGGAACTTGTCGACTAGACTATTTGGGCCTCCGGTCTCGCACTCACCAACGACACACGACAGCTTGAACGCTGTCATTTTACGTTGATTTTCTGTGCGAGGGTAGTACCGCCCCGGTCGAGCGGGCCCATTCATGCTGAACTTATTTTCGAATAATACAACTGCAACAAATAAACGTTCAAAATTTGCTAGTAGACTGCACGGTTGACCTAGTGATTTAGGCGGTCGCCACGCCACTTGCCAATTCGCCAAGTGTTGTGGGTTCAAATCCTACACGGGACAACACTTTGTGTGATCCACAAATTGTTGTTCTGAGTTTGGGTGTTAATTGTGTCCGTTTCATGTATGTCTGTGTCCCGCGACACAGGATGTTTATTCCTAATACGGAGTTGTCTTTAAAAAAAAAAGAAAAAGAAATTGACGATCAGCGTGGAATAGAACCACAAATTTCTGAAAACAGTATCATGTTAGGAAAGAATGCAATATATTTAAAGTGATGCAGAACAGATAACATTATAATCTATTTCCATTTATGAATAGACTGCTAACAAAGTTGAGCTAGTTGCAAGTATATATGGGAATAGTTAGTCCGAGCAATATCCTGCACATATGTGCGCAGTATAGTGAACAACATCAGAGTAGTTGGCGCGAGAGACGAGTAGGTCAGGCCCGAGGCTTGCGACGTGTCTCAACAATAATTTTATTAATATTACCCCCGGAAGCCTGTCACGCGCGAAACCGACGCTCGTATATCTTCAGCGTCTACGAAAAAATATGATATATTGAGAAAACGAGAGACGTAAGAGCTTTTCTTAGCTTCCTTTTACAGAGTTTAGCGTCTTTTAGTGTACTCAAGGATGTTGTAAGGTTTTACTACACCTCGACACTGGGAACTTAGTATCTAAAAATAAAATTAATAGCTTTCCTATTTCTTTTTTGTTGGCTTTTCTTGAAGAGATTGCTCAAATAAAGTAGTCTTAAAACGTATATTTATCTATAAAGAAGTTAATGTATAAGAAGGAAGCTCGTAAAATAATCTTGTGGAAATGTTTACAAAAGACTTATTTTCAGATATCACTTTTATATGTTGGCACGTCAGCAATTGATCAAAGGATTTGTGATATGTAAATTTTGTATGCAAAATATAAGTTTGTATAAGATCTTAAAACTGGACTCCGATGAGACTTTCATATATTATACGATTCAATTCCCAGGCACGTAACAAGTCCAAGAAACGAAAATAATTTATTAATACAACATATATCTTGTGTTCCAAACTAATAAAATAGTATCGTAGGCTCCTACCTGAGTATTTTTCTTTATTATAATAACACTATCAGGGTTTTTTTAGCGTCTATATTCACATTATTCTTTAATTATTATGATACACTAAGAGTGCCCTTTTCAACAAAAAAACATAAAAATTCAACATTAACAATATTTTAGATAACAATGAACATAGAACCAAGTTTGTTGTTATTTAAACGGGAAATCGGTCCTACAACTTACCTAAAATATATTCGATTTCGCTCTCATTAAGTATTAAGGTTGGATAAATCGAGTAGATTCACACATGCGCCGATCGCGTGCCGTGACATGCCGCCACCACTCATCTGGCCACATTCGGCACCGCAATAATGAGTACCGCAATTCTTTAGTGCCCTCCAACACGACACAATCTTTGCGGGCGTGTTATAGCCACCCATTACACGAGCAAACCCCCAATCTAATATAATTTATATTTCCGATACATTATGCGTGACATTCAACGTCGAAAGTTGAGGCTTTGTCAGAACAGCTTTATTGTGAAATTATTCTAACTCAAATGCGGCGGTGACATCGGAATAAAGGGGCAAGACCGATTTGGAATTTCATTTCTTCCTTCTTATCTTAATGTGCTTGGGCGTCGTGTCTCGTCTTGCCTGCACAATGTTTTTGTTTCCTTTTGTTTTGTCTTATAGCGTTTATCTAAATTTGAGTGTTATTTTCTTTTTACTTTTACACGTTTTATTGAATTAAGGATACCAAAGTAATTGTATTTATTATAAACTTTTATAAGCTACCTAAACTTAACATTTAACTTTCAGAATATGCGAGAATATAATAATGGGATTGCAATAATTAATTATGAGTTTGTAAAACATAACTAAATTTGTATTTATTAGGTTAATTAACAATATTAACCTTTGAGGATGCCATAAGGCGAAAACGTTTCAGGTGTAACTTAAATTAAAATAGTGGAATAAGTACAAGTAAGTTTCATTCTAAAATGTATTATTAGGTTAACTTGTACTTTTAAACGATTATATTATGTCAAGATAATCGGCCACTAAAATGTTTTTTAACAATGAAATAAAGAAATTCATTTAGTGAAAACAGTAAAATATATATTTATGAAGTGTATAGATTCAAAAAGTCCGTTAAATAAAATATAATAGAATTTTAAGTTATGTGAATAAATTCAATAATAACCAAAATAACATTCATACAAAACAAAGGCTATAAGTAAACTGAACCCTATTGACAAAGTTCTGACATTGATTTCAATTAAATTAAGTTTTAATTTCCTTTCCAAACATTTATGTACACTTGCGTAAATGTTGCAATTTTATATAAATTTCATTTCTTAAGGTTACTACTGTATTGCACCAGTGGCGGTCTCGAGAGTCTTTAGATGAGATGTTTTTAATTAGTTGACGTGTAAAGGCAAACTTAATAGTAAACTGTATAACGCAAAGATAGACCATTCTACTTCGGGGACGATAAAATGTGTAGTGAGTATGCGGTAAAGATTGTTCGATAAAAATATATATTACAGTTTTGGCATAGACGACATTATAAATAGCGACAGGGTTTCAAGGTTAGTTTTCTCGGCAGTAAGGGCTATTGTAAGTAATTTGTCTGAAAGTAAAAAAGTAATACACTAGAATATTGGACGCACAATACCTCTAGAGTATTGGAACAAATTGATATCCAACCGGTACCACAAGACCGAGTAATCCGTCTTTATTAGAGTAGTCTCCACACTGAGTAAATTGAAAATTCCTTCTAAGTATGACTGATGGTATACATTACTTGTCCCCAACACGGTGACAGTTTTTTCTTAAAGAAAAGAAGATTATTTCATGCGGTGTGGAAACGGAGCGTTTTAATATTACGTCTATTTATATTCACATTCTCTTTATCGCCCCCACGAAAGGAAGCCGAGAGTCGTAACGATGTAAGTACAGAATAACAGTGATATTCACTTAGGAATTCTTTCTGTTCGGGTTGTACGAAGGCAACGCTTGTTACCCGCCACTCTGAGCGGGCCATGAATGTTTTGTGTCGACGATTTGGGATACCGAGATTAGCTTTCGTCTGCTGTTCAACAGAAGTATACAATATACATACATTTTAATCTACGAAGAACGAAGTGTGTTGTAAATATTCAATTTTGTTGATATTACTTATCAAATAACTTTTATCCTCTTTGATTATTATAATAGTTAACAATACAAAATTGAAATAATATATGATGTACTCCAAAATGGATTTTCATTACGAGACATTGTCGACGTGTGTGCTAGAGAAGGGGACGCAAATTGCATGAAATTAACCAAACAGAAGACGAACTATGTACTATGAGAAAATTCTTGACGTAATTTACAGCGCTTACAGTATAATTATAGCTCAGAAAGGCCGACTAGTGAGAGCTGTGGAGAGGCTTAAGACTGTATTATATCGTGTAATAACGTGCGCACTATGTGTGAGGGTGTGGCTACGCTACAGAGAGTATGAAGGGTGAAGGGATAATGAAAGAAATAATGAAGCATAGAACCTAAAAGGAGTAATGTTGGGCCCTATGTAACAGGCAGACTTGAATTAATTAAAGTTTAACGAAGAGCACTATGGGGCGGACGAAGCCAATGAGCTGTGATTGGTCGTTACTTCGTCCTTGAGACAATGGCGATATTCGCCGTCTTAAAACAGGAGAAACTTAATGGCACCCAGAATCATTAATTACTTTAATTTAATAATGCTAATAAAGCCCAAAGACGTCGACGCGATTTGGCCTTGGCGACTTAGCGGAGTTATACTCATAGATTGAAAAATTAACTTAGATATTTTAAATGTAATTTTTTAATTTCAATGTATTTTTTAATTTGTATATAAATTTAACTTACTTCAAATATTTCAGATACATGTTTCTTTATAATGTAGTAATACTTTAATGTTAACTTTTATGCATTAGGTGTATATTATAACTTAAACAAGACTGTACCAATTCTTTCTAAATGAATACTGTCTATTAAATTATAAAGCAAAAACTTGACTGTCTGTCGATTGTTGTTTATTACGAACCACGATAGAGTATCTGAAAAGATGTCTTCTATCACGCTTGGACAAATAGGAGCCGAGCATGGCTGAAAAAAGACGCTGACAAAACTGCATAGGTCAACTAATATATTTCATAATCGTTTGCATACGTCTTGACGTTGGTTACAATTGCGGTTACAATTATTCTTTAAAATTGTTTTCCTTATAAAGAATGGTTGGGGTATGGGCCACCGGTATCATCACTCACTTGGTGAAACATAGCGCTAGCGCTTTTTCACTCCGGTTTTCAGTGAGGCCGTGGTATCACTCCGGTAAAGCCGACCCATGCATGCCAAAGCGGGGCTCTCCCACGCTACGCTACCATTACATCTGATCAAATTCAAGCCCTTCATAAGTAAAAGTATTTTCATAAAAAATTATAACTTAATTAGAATATAAAATACTTTTAATTATGGACAGCTAAAGTTCGATGATAGACAATTGAACCTCGTAATTAAAAACATTTTGTTCGCTATAAGGTTCAGTTAGCTGTTGCATTCAGAATTGAGCAATTTCCGAACGACTGAATAGTTTTTTTTTTCTTTGTTACAGTGTCGACTGTGGATGTGGACGCAGTGTTGGGGCGAACAGCGTCCCTGCCGTGTGACGTCACACCAGACACCAATGAGGACAGAGTTTATATGGTCCTCTGGTTCAGAGCGGGGAAAGCGACCGGTGGGAAACCTATATACAGGTATGAATGTATAAAAAATTGTAATTCTTATTGCTTTTACGAGGACATATCTTTAAACATATTACGCGTCAATATGTTTGAGTCACTATCAGTTTACTTATTTGCTAGAACATGAATATACTTGAAGAAATTTAAGTTATACGGTGAGTTCATAGGGAATAACAGTTAAAAGATGCTCGTTAAGGATTCTCGTTTTTTTATCCTTTAGAATACTTAATTCCACTAATTGCCATGCCAATTTACGATTTTAATCTAAATAATGTTTGTGCCATAACGGATCCCCTGCTATGAATGACTTTGAATGTCTAAACCCTGATGATCAAAAACCACGAAAAAATAAAATTCTTATTTTATAATAGGATACATGTGAATTTCAATATAACATAGAGATTTTTTAATTAGGCACAATCTAAACATTTTCACAACCGACTCAAAAAAATACCATAGAAATAAAATACAGTCGTGTTTCAAGTAAAGAAAAGGTAGTAGAGCCACGCTGATTTCAGCACGAACGGGCCGGCTCGACCGGGGCGGTACTACCCTCGCACAGAAAATCAACGTAAAATTACAGCGTTCATGCTGTTGTGTTTCGTTGGAGAGTGCGAGACCGGAGGCCCAAATAGTCTAGTCAACAAGTTCCATACTTGTTGACTAGACTAAAAGATGCAGAAGCATCACTAGGCCGCCATGGTGTGAGTGACCATACTGCATTGTCTGCATTCGCAATGAGTATGGTGACTACCACTCTTGGATTCTGCTTATGCTTTCCATCAGGCAGAGTAGAGTCATTTTGGCGGGCCAAACATAAAAAAAACCATATACATACTTATGCAAATAATATTGACCAATGAAACACGTACGTGATTCGTTTTTACAATATAACTGAATTTACAAGAATTTATTTTACTTCAAACAATATATTGCTTGAAAACTATACTTTAAACCAAAACGCTTCTTTGTTCATTTCGTAACGCTCTACACAACAAGCTACGAAATTCTACATCGTAGATATACACGTAGCAAATTGTGCTACGGGTAGTTTCTGTTTGATGTTGATTATAATTGTTAATCTAATACCGCTGAGCAAATAGAATATTTGTATCAACGATCAATATTCTATTAGTTTACTGTTAATCAAAAATTCAAATTAGCTCCTTAATTACTATGTTTGTCTAATGCTTGGTTTGGAAATGTCATTTGAATATTTCTTCTATTTATTTTTATTAAATAGAAGCAATAACTGAGAAAGATAGTTTTTAAATGTTTTCTTAAATAGATTAAAATAGAGCCTTAAAGTTAAATAAGAAATATATACGCTGTTATTTATGAACAAAGCTATTTTTATCGAATCACTGGAAACAAAAAGAAATAAATAAAAATGCTTCTACAAACCTTTAGTGCTAGTCAAACCACTAGACAATAACCACTTCGTAAGACTAAAACCTTACATATCATATTAAAAAAAAAACGCGTTTCACAAAAATATTCTAGCGGACCGGTAACGCGCCTAACCAATCAATAGTTGCGCGATGTATAGAGTAGGCGGGCAGAGCCTGCGGCCGGAGATAAGCCTAGCCAGACCCAAGACATCAATCACTCGTTGACAAATTTATGTGATTCGGACACCAGATCTTGTACATGGACAGGAGTGTCTGGACATCTATATGGACTAAAGATTGTCAATGAATTCACTCCAGTTAATCGATAAGCAAAGATGGATTCGAGGAAATTTGATCTATGTTTGATCAAATGTAATGTTTTGGGTAGTTTATAGAAATCTATTCTTACCATATAACTTGACTCAAACCGAGATTCTAGCCAGCCTTAATGACAATGACTACTCGTAATATGAATGCATATATACCATTGAACAACCTATTTGAAAACATGAATATGAACACTATGTCAGCTAACACAATATTGACACCTGATCGATAAGAAATTATTACCACTTTAAATGCGTCCAACAATTTGAGTGTCTTAATTTTGACTGATTTGAGCGACAAAATTAATTTGATGCTGACTGTATTTTCTTAATACCAGAGCGATTAAGTGTCAATTTGCATTTATTATTTAGAATTAATATTCCAATATTGTTTTTTTTCATTGGAAAATAAAATAATCTTTCTATGGTTATCGAATCAGTCTCTGCGTCAAAAGCACATATAATGAGTTAAGTATATTTATTTATTTTTTTATGGAATAGCCTGGCAAACGAGCAGACGTATCACCTGATGGTAAGCGATTAGCGCCGCCCATGGACACGCGTAACACCAGAGGCGTCACAAGTGCGTTACCGGCCTTTGGAGGATGGGGGGGGAGATAGGGGGTGGGGTTGGGGTATGGGCCTCAGGTATCCTCACTCACTCGGTGAAACACAGCGCAAGCACTATTTCACACCGGTTTTCTGTAAGGCCGTGGTATCACTCCGGTCGAGCCGGCCCATTCATGCCGAAGCGTGGCTCTTCCACGGTAAATAAAAAGTATATTTCCAATACTCTTCACTCTTAATGTAATTCGACTCCTACAGCCATACTATTTTAAGCCTTTCTATACACACAAAAAAATGAAACAACTAGCATTACTTTTTTAATTCAAGTTAACTAAGTATATCGAAAAAGAAACAATATGCCACAACCAACTCACTCATGAATAAATAAAGGAAAATAATATCGTGTACGTGAAGACAAAAGGATAGATACTGTAGATGCTACTTGAGATTGTATTACTTCCCCCTCTCCCCCCGCAGATACACATTTACACTAATGTCGAGGTAAATATGAAATATGAGATGGCAAGCAGAAATGGTGGATTGATTTACTGAGCCGTCGGTGGCCGGATCTCGGGGAGATAGGGACTTCCTTACTACACGTAAATGTTACACATTAGGGCTGCTGCGGACTTTTTTATTCATGAGCTTTTTTCAATCGCTGTTGGTAAATATGTACCCACTTCCTTACTTAAACATTTTCACGAACTTTTTAAATAATTTATGTGCGTTTTTCTGTTTCAAATAGTGTGTTTTTGTGTGGCGCTTTTTTTGGACTATAATTAACAGTACCCAATTAAATAATTTCTTGAAGAATAGTCAACGTGACTGCATCATTAATCAGCCTATCATAGTCACGGCTTATAAAGGCTGCTTTAAGGTACAAATATGGAAGCTTAATAACTCTGCTCATGAGTTTCATATTCTATTTATTAGAGAATTTGTGTGAATCTAAATGTACAGTAGCTAAGCATTTTTACAAGCTTTTTATTAACTTGCAATGTATGCTTGTATGTTCGGGTGGAATCTTGCAACTCAATTTTGAAGACGATATCTTCAACCGATTTTGTTGAAATTTTGCAAGCATATGTATACAACGTGACAATAAAATATTATAATGACATGGAGCTGATCTGATGCTGGAGCTGGAAGGTGGCCATAGGAATTCTGTAAAGAAACGTCGCAACATAATCGAGTTTGGACTTGTTTGATTCGTCTCGAGGCATTCCAGTAAAAGCTTGTTTTCAAAAAGCTTTTTTGAATTTAATTCATTTATAAGTATTTAGGCAATTGAGTATTACGAATAAAGATAAAGCAAACAATTAAAATATCTTTGCGTACTTCATAACAATTTTTCACATAAACCACTTTATACTCATTTGTTTTATTGAAAGTTACAATACTTTACTACAAATTTACCTATTTACTATTAATTTTCTTTTAGTAATTACTTTTTACCTCACGTGTTGTAAGTGGTACAGATTATAGTTAAAGTACACAGTCAAAACAAGCGAACGCTTCGAGCACTTTATTCCCAGAAGCCAACCCTGTCGCTCTTCCTCATCTCTCCTTCTGCGAACTCCTTCAAATACTTCGTGCTGTTACAATCACTCCTTTAGTGTTGCAGCTGGTCGGCTATGGAATTCCTGACCACGTGCGATACGCGCCAGTCCTTTTCTAAGTGTGTTCAGGAAGAAAACCAGGGATTATTATCTGTCCCTACAATAACCAGACAATATGTATATATGAATACCTGTATGTTTTTACGCATAAATATCGTATATGTGTAACTTGTAATATGTATGTATAATATATACATTCTACTGTATAAATTAGTATTATTATTTCTCTGATGACTATGCCCTTACAATTCTCTGCTATCCTCTATTCACTCAGGGTTTGCTGGCAGAAAACTCAATTTTGGGTTAAGCACGCCTTTTTACATAAAACTTTCTTGTATTTTTTTCCTATTTATGTGTTTATTGTGTACAATAAAGAATAAATACAAATACAAAACAATATTTTCGAGAGCTCAAATTATGAACACTTCATTAAATGTTTAGAAACGCAATATATACAAATTTCATCCGCATACTAACATATCAATATTAGATAATATGGTTTGAGGGAATTACATAAGTTCAAATACATTCTAAAATAATTCCACAGTCATATTGATTCTGAACGTAACTTTAAAGTGACATCCCTAATATTTACATGAATGACCAACTGATAGGTTTGATATTTGAATCAATCCAATTTCATCCATATTGCACTTGGACTGGGGTTCATTATACAATGTGCACACGCAAAGTGGATTGAAGTATCGGATCTGGATCACATCGTAAACAGACCAGGTAGTTTTTCATATTTCACGAAGTCATATTTCGTGAGGTACAGAAATGTCAACCATGTTATTATTTTATAAAACTTGTCGACTTCACTCAATCACTTACTATGATTCATAAAGTTTGTGTAATAATAAGAAAAAACATTGTATCGTATCAATTTTAACATTTTGACTTTTGTAAACAGTAGTGATGTATCGATATTTAGACCTAATTGACAAGTCTTGAGAAATAAATATTTACGATTATTTGACTGCCTCGGTGACACAGTGGTAGCGTGTGCGACAGCTGTACTGAGGTTTAGCGTTCGATTCTCGGTTTTTTTTTAATATTCAAAACAACCTTTTCTCGTCAATTCGTCTATTAGCATTTTTTGTTTATAATACATTGTAGATCTCACCAGATAGTAACTGTCCTACTTACTAGACTGCTGTCTTCTACACAGCACTATGGAGCTACTTGGGAACAGCTAAACAGGAAGAAGTAGAATATTTTAATATGGAGTAATTTAAATAACAGGACTATAGCTTAAGAAGACGCGGTCGTATTCTTGTAAATCAATCTGACAAGAAGCCCCCTAACTTCTTTTTAATTAAAAGCATTCTGTGAGAACGCATCCATAATTATTATATTGTTGTCTCGCTCTGACGCTCTCTCTGTCTCGCCCTGGTTGTCAATTTTCTGTTTTGTCCATACATACATAAATGTTATATTGTTATCTGAGTGAACAAATATTAATAAAACGTAAATAATAAAAAACAACTTACATGAAATGAACCCAGGATGTTCTCAAATAATTTATTAGCAGTTACTTTAAGTAATGAACTTATTTTTTATTTCTTTCGTTTGCCCTTGCTTCTTAAGTTGAATTCTCCAAATACACCTGTACAGTACGTCTTCTAAAGAATATTTATAATTTAAATATCTTATGTTCGAAACCAAAGCTACAGTTTTTATGTCCTGCCTTTATACGTTTTAGCGATTCTTACATCAATTTAATTACTGTTGCTAAATGTATGGTATGGTAATTTTTACTAAATAAAAAAATAAAACAACTAATAATTGTAGTTATAAAATCTCAATCACCTTAATCCTTAATAAATATCCATTGCATAAAATTATATGTAACATAATGATATTGGAATTTCATACTCGTAATTAAATGAAGAAAACTAATAATGTTTTTTAATTTGGCTTAATGAAGCTTAAGGACTTATATGAACGACAACAACAAAAATCATGTATTGTTAATGCACACTTCGTCAAATCACGTATATGAATATTTTTTTAGTGCTTAACATGGCTAAAATACAATCTTTCGACGTCCCCAACATCAAGAAATTCATCAAAATTCAACTAATATTCATACCAACTGATCTTTATCAGTTTTAGATTTATATATTTGAAATTAGCGTACTCCTTCTTAAAAGGCCAGTAGCGCATTTGTGACGCCTCTGGTGACATTAAATATGAAACTTGTAATTAAAATATTGTGATTCACAGAAAATGATATTTAAATGTTGGATGCTCGACGAAAATTATGCCGAGTTTGCGTCCAATTACCCGACCTGGCTTCCGATATTAACAAACCATATATCAAATATGGTTGTGGGGTCGCGATGATGCAATACATTGTAATAATAAAATGCATGATCAGCTAATGTAGCACATCGCACCTCGGGCTCGACAGGGCTCCGTTGGAGTCTTCAGTCAGTCCGCACCTTCGAAATGTAACACACGTTTGGTTGGACTAGTCAGTCCGCACCTCCGATAGCTAACACACGTTAGTGTCAGGTAATCTCAGTCACCATCTGCTAAATTGGTGACCCCGCCCGAGAAGAATATGCAACCTTGGAGTGGAGAAGGAATCACTCGGTCCGCAGCGCAGCACCGATACGAGTCGGTCTGCATAGTGCATCGTCGATAAGGTACGTAACGTACATCAGATACGATATGGGCGTCTAATTAAGAAAAATGTAACCTTCAGATCACGTCGGGGGGTATAGACCTACTTATAGAGGCGGCCACCGACGTGGATCATATGTAATTGGAATCAAGAGAGATTGCGGACTGCTCCCCATTGTTTAGAAATGGGTTACTGGTATTATATATGCATTTTTGGATATCACGTTTAAAAAATGACACCAGTACTTCCGACAGATTAGTATCACAAGAACAGAGAGATATCACTACAGGTACGTCACCAGTACATTAAGAAGGCAGGAGAAAGGTCTCCGTCTTACTGGTGAGTGTATAAAAATGTGGCAAGAACGCCAAGAACATGTGAGCAACCGTGCAACTGGAACAAGGCAAGTACGTCATCAGTACAAAGAGGGCTGCAGAAATATGGAAACGCCTTACTGGTGAGTGTATTATGTGAAAGTATAGTGAGTGAATATAAATTATGTGCCGTGAATAATACAGAAATTAAAATGTGCAGATTAAGGACATTAGAATTTAACTTAGGGTTGAGCAAGGTCATTTAAGTATACCATTAATCACGTGACGTCAAGGTAATTTTGGGCGCAGATTCGAAGAACTCGTCAATTACTCTATTTTAGCGAATTTACTAGCGAATTAAGTATATTGGCAGTTTGAGGTGTTATCTCGCTAATAGGAAAGGTCACAATCACTCTAAGTTAACACAAGGAACATAATATGAATTGTAAGCACATCGACATCGGTAACAAAGTAGTATAGTATATGCATTGTGAAGTTTCTACTAAGTACGACGCTATGTACCTGACAATTCAGGGAATTAGTTTGTCATAGCATTCATGAAATACTTACAATTGTGATAACGTTATTATTAAATGGATTTTTGCTACATGTCGGATTAAAATCAAAGTCTGGTTTAGGAAAGAAATGGTTAATTTTGTCAATCAAGCTCAAGGCCAAGTGTAAAATTGAAAAATGTAATCGATTATTATTATGTTTTGTAATATGTAAACATTTTTATCATGTATTTTATCAGAATATGTATATTTTTTAACGTATTCTATGTTATGTAAACTATTGTGAAACAGCGTATAATATTTTAAATGAAAACTGTAATTAATGTTAAAGTGTAAATGAAACCATAATGTAACTTTGTATTCAAATCATAATTTAATTAAATAATTTTTATATAAACATTGTAATACCTGCGACATGCATAAGAGCATCAGGTTACGCGCGTGGGCAAGCGCTTATTTTACGAATCATATTGTTGTGACCAAGGCTTAATCAGTGTCAGCACTTTCTTGTGTGCCTCGCGCGCACTAAGTTAAGTTTAAAATTTTATTGTAATGAATGATATATGATATTGTAATAATATGATAGAATAATTTTTTTTTGTAAGAGAGGGATGACTGTGGGGTCGCGATGATGCAATACATTGTAATAATAAAATGCATGATCAGCTAATGTAGCACATCGCACCTCGGGCTCGACAGGGCTCCGTTGGAGTCTTCAGTCAGTCCGCACCTTCGAAATGTAACACACGTTTGATTGGACTAGTCAGTCCGCACCGTCCGTTAGCAACAGTTAATCTCAGTCACCATCTGCTAAAATGGTTCTCCGATTTGCAACACTGGATTTAAACGAGAATCTGTTTAATTACCATTAGTAGCCTGTGTTCCCTTTGCCCCGGTGTTACAATTTAAGTTTAATATAACTTAAAATTCTCCAAGAAATAGATTATTTTGTTATAATAAAACACATTGTTCTCTAAATTTATTGTGAATAGTTTTGATGATGTAGTCAATGGAGGTTTGGATTTTTTATTTTTTTTTGTACAACATTCCCAAGGAAAGTTGATATCGAACTGACGATGACGGCGCACCATAAAGAAAACCAAGCAAAGACTCCTTGCAATTTTTGAATTTTTTGAATTATATTAAAAAAAAAAATAAACAAATCAAAAGTAACAGCCTGTGATAGGTCTCGACAGCTATGGCTTTTTTTTTTGTTTTTTTTTTTTTATGTATGGCCCGCCAAAATGACTCCCGGCTAAGTGGACTCATTTGTAAAAAGGGAATCTCACATTTTGAAATCAACCTATTGCCGTCCAATGTGCGAAGGTCCACACTATAAAAAATAATAATGGAATCAAAATTAGTCGGTAAGTTCAATCAGACTTTTTTTAATTTCATGTAAATAAAAAAAAAAACAATTAAGATCTGACAAATATGCATTGGACAAATAAAAAAAAAACAAAATTAATTAATTATTTTTACTGCACGATGTGTCACCAGAATAATTGTTTTACCAGCTAAAAATCATCTTTGAGAAGGGTTATTGATGTATATGTTCAATTTTTTATTAAGAAGCTACTAATAACGTGAAAATTTGTTGATACACAAATCGTGATCGTTAACTAGTAGCACGTGTGAAATAGGCTTTAATAGGCATGTTGCGACGTTCCTGCGGCTTACGAATCACGCACGGTGTTAACCGAGTTCCTGAGATCTGATGCACACAGGTAAAACTGGGATTATATATTAATAGAAACGCGTCTAAAGGGCTTACCACACTAATTTATTATTCAACAGACTTAACTAATCAAGTGATTCATCTTTGTTTACCGAAAGTAGGGGTGCGTTTCAAGTACTTTTTTAATGATGTATGTTGATGGGTTTTTTGTGTTTTTCTATCAATAAAATATGTCTCGCGTTGTATTTTTTTCTGATTTCCATAAGAAATTAAAAAAACTCTTTTATTTTATCTTTTAAGCGATGATCAGATTTAAAATTAAAAAAGGTGATTCACTGATTCGATGTTTGTATTTACATTAAAAGTACCAAACATGTTATTGTATCAAATTTTAAGCCCCATACTCGTAACTAAAAAACGTAAAATTTTCATATTATACAGCCTCTGAAAAAAAAACCTTTGCAAATTAGCTTTGTATGCCTTGCAGTTTTCAACACAATGGTTGTATTTGATACCTCATAGTACGGTATGACATGTTTTCAAAAACGAAAGTATTCCTTTACATCCAGTACTTGTAAAGCTGTGATATCGCTCCGGTCGAGTAGGTGTTTTTTTAATAAAGACAACTCCCGCATTATGAATATACACATATTGTGTTGCGGGGAACATTATAAACATACATGAAACGGACACAAAGAGCAGCCAGACTCAGAACAACAATTTGTGAATCACATAAAATGGTGTGGTGGCGTTAAATCGATTTACCTAGGATAATTTTTTAGAAACTTTAAAGTAAATAATATTTTATTTAATTACTTTTTTATTTCCTGTAAATTTACAATGCTGCATATATTAGTCAGTTTATCAGTCTTATTCTATGTTATTGAATATATATATATTGTTTTTTTTCGTGTAAATATAGTTATATCAGTATTTTAACCATTGGCTTGTAAGTGTATTTATGTGATTACTGCATTTTATAGAACTTAGTTCCCACTTAAGTAATACCAATAACCTAAAAAAATTATAACCTAAAATATATGTAACTTTAATATCTATGTATTATAAAATATATAAAAATCCTATCTATGACTATTTTGGCTACATATATTTATTAAATTAATCTATAGGAATCCCAGAATGGGTAAAGGCCTCCTCCAGTGATGCCCATTTGACTCTGTCTTGTGCTACTTGTCTCCAGTTTGGACCAGCTATTTATTTAAACTTTATCAAAAAAAAAACGAGCAAAGCGGTCGGTCATCCAGGTACTAGTTATTAAAATATCTTGACAAAATGTGGTTATTGTGCAAGTTTGTACATTTTAAACATATTTTATTTTAGTTATTGGAAATGTTGTGTCTGTTTTTGAATATTATACACAAGTTTTGCCCTTACAACATCGACACAAGTTTGTCCTGTACACAACAATAGCGTGTTACATAAACCGAGTCCCATCATATACAGCAGTTGGGAGTTAGCAATTACCGTCGAGTGGTTTCATAAGCATTCAGTAGGTAACACGAGACGGCTAAAGTTACACCACACCCGGGTGCAAGATAGGTTTCCTATATAGATATTTATGTATACATTATACATAGAATGAATTGCAGTGACTTTCAGCTTCAAAAAGGTCTTAGATAAATAGGTTCTCTTTATAGCACACAATAACTATGAAACATACAATGTGGGAAACAAAAAAAAACAGAAGTACAATCGTAGTCTACAATCTCTTCCAGGCAATCTTTCTTGTGTTATGTCTTAGTAACGTTCCTAACATTTTAATATTAAATTTTATACAATATAATGTTAAAGTTGGTGTTGTAAGTCGTATTTTTTTATATACCTACTTGAAATTCTTATCTAGAGTTCCAATAAATGTTAACAAAAACCGTCTTCAAGGTTCGACTCGATTTCTCTTGGATGCTATCATCAGATTTTAGTGTCCTTATCGTGGTACCACCGTTGGGATATCTCCTTTCCATTAAAAAAAGAATCATCAAAATCGGTTCAGAAACGACGAAGTCATCCGCGAACAGATATTAAAAAAGTGGTCAAATTGAAAACCTCCTCCTTTTTTGAAGTCGGTTAATAAAAATAACACTTTTACTTACAAAACGGTTTCAACATATTTTTAATAAAAAATTCAACGTTCTATGCTATTCAAAGGAGAAATTTCAGAAACTTTTCTGTGATGCAAGGCATACGTTGAAAGCTTTCACATAATGCAAACAATCATACATTCTTGCATGTGGATACAAACAAATACAAATGTTATGTCGGTTATTGTAGTAATAAGTAGCCTATGTTCTTCCTCAAAGTATCTCCGTGCCGCTATTCATTGAAATCGATGCAGCGATTTGACCATGAAACAGACAACGCAACAGTCACATAGAGTTACTTTAGAACTTATAAAATTAGTAAGTATGGATAGTAGGGATGGTTTATACCAAAACGACCTTCAAAAACTCTTTCTTCAAAGGCTTACGATGCGCTTGTGCCTCCTGGGTTTCAGGCGTTTATGGGTGGTGGTAATCACTTTCCATCTGGTAACCCGTCTGCTTGTTTGCGCCTTCTATCACGATAAGTATTATATTCTCGTGTGAATAAAATATTTTATCAGTATGTCTATAATATTATGAATTCAAAACTAACTCTGACTGTCCGTTAGCTTTCACGGCTAAACGGCTGAATATATTTGGACAATTTTCATTTTAGAGAGATTAGACTTTGGAAAAGGGGATAATGACTTTCTACCGTGGGAGAGCCACGCTTCGGCATGAATGGGCCGGATCGAGCGGTGTGATAACAGACGGCCTCACAGAAAACCGGTATGAAACAGCACTTGCGCTGTGTTTCACCAAGTGAGTGAGGATACCGGAGGCCCATTCCCCAACCCCTCCACCCATTTCCTCCCCTATCCCCCAAGGCCCTGCAACGCACTTGTGACGCTTCTGGTGTTGCGGGTGTCCATGGTCGGCGATTTTTTTTGACCCATTTTGAAAATTCTTTTTGTATTCGAAAGGGTATGCTCCACATGTAGTTCCATTGCCATCATATAAGGATCTGATGATAGGATCCCAAGGAAATCGAAGGAAACCCTCAAATTTGTTAGGCACGTACTATGTTTTTCATATATTTTTTAAAGCTATTACAGTATTTACATTTGGTAGTCATCAGTTCATGATGATGAGCTGATGATGTAAGATAAAACTCCTTAACGGTTAAGAGTTGGAAGATAAATCTTTAAATGTCATGTGTATGTATGTTACCTTTAGTCGTATTCTTTCAAGTTATTTAGGAGAAATGATGATGAGAGACAGGAGAAAGACTAAAAAGCGAAAAATAAAAAAAAACTTAGTTTAAAAAAACCGACTTCAAAAACTAAAAAGTATAAAATAACTTAATTTGTATGTGCTACCTATTCAAAGGCTTGAAGTCGGTGCCAAGCCAAAATGTAATAGTAGGTACCGCACTCGCCGCGCGTGACCTTGAGCGGGATAGCTGCCCTTCGCGTAGAACAAAACAACCGAAGCGTCGGTGACGTCGTTGATGTTCGTCTCGAAATATAGCGAGTGTGGTACCTACTATTACATTTGGCTTGGCACTGACTTCAAACCTATGAATAGGTAGCACATACAAATTAAGTTATTTTATACTTTTTAGTTTTTGAAGTCGGTTTTTTTAAACGAAGTTTTTTTATATTTTATAAAAAAACGGACATAGACTACTTTTATCGTGATAACCGACATACTACGGTTGGAGCTGCGGGCAAAGGCTAGTAATTAATAAATATGTTTATTTTGAATGTATAATATATATTAGTCACTGGATGACAACTAGGGCCCATTAGATACAAAGTTTCCGTAGAATCTAATTATGTAATCTGTACTCATAGAGTAATACGCGTGGGTTTTATTAAACAACAGGCCGAAGCGTGCCCACCTCTGCCATTAATCACTAAAGCTATTATAAGGGGAACTGTTGAAGGCTTTGAAATATCCACCCCTTAAACAATCGGTGTCAAGGCGATAACTGGTCGTGGATTGAACCGTTCGATTCTATTCTACGGACAAATTAAGTGATCGATTAATTTGTTATGGTTAATTTGCAATAAAGAGACTAATTTGATTTGTAGTTATATAAAAGGTATGTTGACACTTAAACAATCTTTGGATTTATATTTGCACTAGCTTTTGCGCGCGGCTTCGTCCGCGTGTTTGTTGGTTATCGCAGCAAAGAGTAGCCTATGTCCTTTCTCAAGAATCAAAGTATCTCTATGCCAAATTTCATTGAAATCAGTGTAGTGGTTTGGCTGTAAAAGCAGGACAGCCAGACAGAGTTACTTTCGCATTTATGATATAAAGTATGGAAATTATGGATTTTAAATATCAAAGGATGTTAATAATACTTTTAGAGAAGAACGACAGCTTTCATTTTAATTTTAGGCATCATTTAATTATACGATTGAGGTGATTTAGCCTTTCAGGATTAGCAAGCATTGCTCTCAAGCAAGTATATACACACATCAAAAGTGTCTAGGGATCAACATATGTGTCTAGGGATCAACATATATTTTTGCAATAACTTTTCTCCTGATTGATATTAATTAAAATTTTCTTTAAGGATTCATCAAATAAAGTGTTTTCGTTTGTCACAGTAACGATAAACCAAGTCACCTTTGCATTAATAAAGAAATTTGCCATTTTCCTAATAAAGGGATTTTTGACATTTGAACCACTGACATTAAAGTTCGAAAAAAAGACTGAAATAACAGTTTTCTTTAAAATTTTATTAGGTAACTTAAACAATTAATAATCCGTGTTTCTACCGCGAACACTAACAACACAAGAACATCGGTTTGGCATACTCAAAATGAGTTCATCCAAACACGCTGTGGAATGGCCGCCCATGTTCGTTGCAACAACAAAAAAAGGTCTTCTTGCGACTGGATACCCTCCATATTCGGCAGAGCTCTTCTCTGTAGCATATCCCATGCATGCTCAATCGGGTTCAAGTCTGGCGACTGAGCAGACCAGGGCCAAAGCCACATCTCAATCTCAAGAAATGCGCATAAAAATGCTTGATCCCTAGACACTTTTGATGTGTGTATTTTTGCTAAGCGTTAGAAAAAATACATTTGACTAATGATTTTGTGGATTTAAGTGAGTTTAAAAATGAAAAAAGCTGTTTTAATATTTCCCTTAAATATGCAGCCTTTGAACAAAATACTTTTATTTTAAACATAAATAATTAGTCACCTGAGTTTCCTTGGATTTCATCAAGCCTGTCTGAAACACTTCGTATATGTAAACCGAGGCGTAGTAAATCAGTGAGTTAATTCCATAATCCTTTTGGACATCTGCCTAATTCCCAATAACAATTACAATTAATCGATCTTAATAACCTATTGAAATCTAGGGCTTAAATAACGTTTTCTATTCTGTAATAGCTCTTATCATTCGTTAAGTGACTTGAGAATGGAAAATTTCCTTTCTTATTTATAATAGAATTAACCCTCAAAATATAATACTATGCCCATTTTCTTTGAAAAAAAAAATCTTTGTAAAATATTTTGTTGGAATCGTTAATATGCTTCAATTCATCGCAACGTTTCTTAGAAAACTTTCCTTTTGGCACAAGGACTACTTGTTAACCTTGTATACTTAACAGCGCGTCGAGGGGGCCGAGACCTTTCGTCAAGATGGTACCATCGAGCACCTTTTATAAATGTTTAATTTTTCCTCATCAATGTTTTACTAAGTAAGCTTAGGGCAAAAAAAACTACATGATTGGCGCTCGGCCTTAAAGCCACGAATATTCTTAAATGAAATAGAATAAAAATAAGGGGTGTTCACAAATTTAAAGGAGTTAACCATTTAGTCAGAGTTACATCGGGTCATAGACTCATGTATTGGTAAAATTGGATAAACCAAAAAAACATTAGTTTAGGGCTGATGAATAGTAACAGTGGTATTGAGAAACATTTCTTTTAAAATATTTAACTGGACAGAATTTAAGCCCAATTAAAATCTAATAATATTTAGGATCGATCCACCGAGTCCCTTGAGCCTCTGCAGTTGCGGAGAGATATCGCCTCTATGGCAGTACTGTATCGCCTTTACCATCGGGAGTGTTCTGAAGAGTTTTTCCAACTGGTTCCACCTTTTCCCTTCCTTAACAGGACAACACGTGCTGGGCTTGGAAGTCAACGCCTCAGAGTCGTGGAAATATGCTCTTGAACTATACGGTTTGGTTCTCCCTTCCGGTGCCGGGCAGTCAAAAACTAAAACTCGCTACCAGGGCACACGTTTCCCTCCCACTATGATCGGGTCCTTTAAGTTGTAAATTCTGTTATGAAACTTTTTTGTCTAAGGGCGCCCACACAAAACTGCGAATTCGGGAATCTGCGAGCTCGCAGATACTTTTACTACTAGATACCTTTACTAGATAGCGCTGTGTGTTAGATGTCTAAATTATGTATTATATTATTATTTTATACATATATTATGTAGTGTAAAGTTACCTTACTAGGTAACTATACGCTACGCATAATTTGCAGGATCTGAAATGTTATTTTTTTGGTTCAAAATTTTTTTTTTTTTATGTATGGCTCGCCAAAATCACTCTACTCTGCCTGATGGAAAGCATAAGCAGAATGCAAGAGTGGTGGTCACCATACTCACTGCGAATGCAGACAATGCAGTATGGCGACCCACACCATGGCGGCCTAGTGATGCTGCTGCATCTTTTAGTCTAGTCAACAACTGTATGTACTGTACTGTACAAACAACAATACTGAAGAATATAAACAAAATATTTATAAAAACATTTTTTTTGCTTATAAATCATTTACAACACTATTTTCTTATTTATTTGTATCCATAAGTCATTATTAATATTTTATTTATTACTTTTATTGGAACTAAGTTTCTTATGGCGCGTTGCGAAAGAGGGCTAGACGGATTAAGACCAAAAGTTGTAACGACAATTTTCCTTAGATAGATAGGTAGTTGTAGTGACACTTTCCGTTGTAACGACACTTTTAACATTGAGTTGACGTCATAGTGCTCGTCAACGTCGTCGTCAAACTTCGTTCCATCCGGGTGTCCCTTGTCACCTCTCAAGTTTTTCTATTTTTCATCATCCATTTCATACAAAAATCTCATTAGGAGATCTCTTTGTGGTTGTAAGTATGGTCACATGAACCAACGCTTTGCCGCACGAATGCGGCGTCGCATCGCATCGCATCGTAGTTATGTGTGGGAGCCCTAAGATATAATTTCAATTCGGTCTTATGAAATACATTAGGTTTTTGGTTAATACTATGCATAATTCTAAATACAAACTTCATAACATTTCTATTTACTACTTGTTTTTATCTTATATCATCTGTAGCTTAGGTTAGTGAAAAGAAATTTAGTAAAGTTTCTTATTTCTTTGTAAAAGATATATGTTATCCTTTTTATCTCTGGCGTTATACTTCATTTCAGCATGATCAAATAAAAGGTATAGGTTGCAGTGTCGTATCGCACAAAATACGCTTGCAATTCATGATTTTGATTGATTAGATTTAATTTAAAACACCCAGTAGTTATCAGAATATTTATGCTATCAGACGTAATAGTAACGTTATCATTGAAGATTTAATTACGTTCAATAACAAACACAATACATTAAACATTTGCGTATAAGTAAGACAAAAGAGGGCCTAATGTCAAGACGTTACTTATTTATTACCGTGACTCCTTCCACAAAGGACCAAAGCAACCTTTTAACTTAACGACGGCTCTGGAATGCGGATAAATCGTGAGTATTGTGAAGTTAAGTAACATCCTTATGCCTTTACTGAAGGCCCCACTGTAGTTATCTGCATAACGACAGGTGATTGACATAATCACCCAGGCCATTGGGGCCTTCGAGCCAATGGGGTGGATGCGAATAGATATATTTTCATTTATTAAGGATATCCATAGTTACAGAGAAATAATACTCTATCTACGTCAAATTCTCGTAATAAAAAGTTGATATGCGTAGAACACACAAATTATAGATGTTTATGAAGGTGAAATTACTGCATTCTATATAGACCACGGGCCTATGTCGAAAATTGATGGGTCATGTGAACCACCAGGAGACCTTTTTTAAAAGATACAGGGGCATAAAGAATAACATTCAGCACTATGCCGTCACTTGTGAGCTGTCCAACCAAGTACTGGTGAAGGGGACGGGGTAGCAACCCTCGATTTTTCTCCCTTAAAATTCTCAAAATCAAAAAAGAAATTCAACTTTGTGGCGCACTATTTTGTACGGCATCGGTTCCATATAATTATACATCTTTTAATGCATTTTTCCGCAACTCCGTACAAAAATCATGTGACAAGGGAGAAAAATCGAGGGTTGCTACCACCTCCCCTTCACCTGTACTCAGTTGGACAGCTTACAAGTGACGGCATAGTGCTGAATGTTATTGTTTTATGCCCCTGTATCTTTCTAAAAGGTCTCCTGGTGGTTAACATTTAGATAGTTTAATTCTTGAAGAAGGACCTAGGCTTACGCGGGTGGAGCCGCGGGGCAGAGGCTAGTTGAATAGTTCATTTAGTTCTGTCATGTTTCTGACTATTGTGGAAATTTTGTATCACGTATACACACGAGATACATAATAAGCCCTTTGAGTCTCCACAGGTGGTTATAGTCTGACCCGTTCGGGGACATAGCCTTGTTTAAAAGGAACTTACAAAGCGTTTGATTGACGGATTGCGTGACCAGAAGCCTGTATTTGTGTCTGGTAAAAACAATCAACATTGACATCAGTACCTACTTCAATGCTCAATATGTTTTACGTAATCTACTAACCAATTAGAGTATCCCCAGATGGATAGAATATTCTACGAGACTATGATTTTTTTTTTATTCAAAGGAGAATTATTGATATAATTTATCCTTTGTTTTTTATTTAAAGTTGTATTGTTTCATATACAATAAAATGGTTTCAGACTTTTTCGTAGTTCATGATATAATTAAAATCCTATGACATAGCAATTATTTGTTTGCACACAAACACAAAAACAATTACTGTTTTTAGACTTTTACGAATTTCACACATCGTTTTTGTTTTATAGCGGAAGTTATTCAAGTTAAATTATTTAAAAAAATTACGAAACCTATTTCCCGACGTTTTCAACGCGTTATACCGCTCGTGGTCACAGGCAGGACAAACAATTACTGGGAACGAGTCTTACCAAAGACAATGAAACATCGCCGTCTTTGGTCAAAATCATTATAATATGTATTTATGAGAGAGAAGATTTAACAAATCTCATTTCAAACATATTAAAAGCGCAAACATATTATCAGATACTTTCACATATTGTGCTGATGTTTGTATCGGCCGTGGATCTATCACTAACACTCGTAGATGTGATTGGTGGAATTATAAATTAGTCGAGTTACGTAGAATCTATCGGAAAGTTCGTAAAAAAACTAAATGACATTAAAAAGCGTAACGTAACAGGAGATATTTACAATAATGCTCTTATTGCTCTTAGAGTTGCCAGGTCTCATTATAGAGCTGCTGTGGAGAAATCAAAGAGAAATTTAATACGTAAACTTGTTGATAAACTCGATAGAGAGGGTCCCTGGTCACCTTTGTATCATGAATTTAAAGCAAATAGATCAATCGACCTTGCATACGTACAGAACATCAAAATTAATAATAGTTATACTACAGGAGTAGAACAAACCACAGAATATCTTTTAGAATCACTTGTGCCTGACGATCGGCCGGAGGATGACACGGATTATCACCGACAAATTAGGCAGTGGGCTATTGAACCACCATTGTCTCCAATGTCTGACTTACCATCTTCAGACGAACAAGGTCATTACCACTAAATAAGGCTTCGGGCGACGATCAAATATCAAACAAAATGATAAAAGAAGCTTGTAAACTTTCGGGTGATACGGTTTTAACAGTTTTTAAACGTTGCATTGCGGAAGGAGTATTTCCTAGTGTTTGGCGGTGCGGTAATATTCGAATAATACCAAAAAGCGGCGATAAGCCGTGGTGCTTCCCGGTTTGAAAAAGGCGTCTACCTATTTTGACTCCATTTTGTCTCCCGCTTTGCTAAGGAGGGAAGTGGACTTATTATATTTCCAACTCCTCCAGTTTTCTTCTGATTAATTTCGTTGCGGGTTCCAAGACAGTTTAATTTTTCCTGGGACTTGCCGAGTGTCATAACTCGGTGTGTTCGTGGGTCACCGCTGTTGATCCTGGTGTACAGGAGTTACAGTGGTGGGCGTGTGGGCGGGATTAGTCCCACAAAAAAAAAATCTCATTTCTTTCTATTAACCCTTTTAAAATTACGACACAAAGACTCGAAAAAATTAAAACTTAAGAAAAATTGGAAATACGTTAAATTAAGTACCATTTTCCATGTAATTTAAACAAATGATTGAATTGATTGATGAGGAAAATGAAGATCTTTCGTAATTCTATATTTTATTTTTCCCAACTAAACTATTAAGAACATATAATAAATTCTAATTTGAAAGTAGAGTTCGTTATCCAGAAGATTTAATATTTGCAATATTTAAAATTCATTTACAACCTCATGTAGCGCCTTGTCTCATACAGAGCGTTGCAATATAAACTAGCTCTAAATTCGTTTAGCACAAATCCAAAGTCAAGCGCAACGCTCTAGGAGAAGACTTGAAGATAGTGAGCTATGTCTATGTACAGATACAGTAGTAAGTAATTTCGTGAGGGTAGTTTGCAACTTGAACTATGACTTTCAACGATACTAGTTTTGCCACTTCTGTAATAGTTGGAACTGGCCGTTTAATATATTCTAAAAGCTACTTTATATGCGTGAACTTTAAGTATATAATAAATTGAAGCCCAAATAATTTACACATTGGTTTCCTTAAATTAAATGTTACATTCATCAATTAACATTAAAATATTGTATAGCAAAGTTTTATAGTAATTTTACTGCAATTATATATATATATATATTTATTTAGCTACAAAAATAACTTTACTCAGCTTGATGGAAAGCATGAGTAGAATCCAAGACTGGTGGCCATCCTCATTGCGAAATTGGATAATGTAAGGTAGTAGAGCCACGCTGATTTCAGCACGAACGGGTCGGGTCGACACGTCGACGACATTCGCACAGAAAATCAACGTAAAATGACAGCGATCATGCTGTCGTGTTTCGTTGGTGAGTGCGAGACCGAAAGCCCAATGATGCAGAAGCATCACTAGCCCGCCAAGGTGTGGGTCACCATGCTGCATTATTGCATTGTCTGCATTCGCAGTATGGTGACCGCCACTCTTGGGTTCTGCTTATGCTTTCTATCAGGCAGAGTAGAGTCATTTTAGCAGGGCCAAACATTAAAAAAATGCAGCATGTTGACCCACACTATGGCGACCTAGTAAGATGCTTTTTCACTCCGTGGTTGAAGGATCCGGGATTACAGTGGGAGGGAAACACGTGCGTTGGTAGTGGTTTCCAGGTTTTAACTGCTCGGCACAGGGAGAAAGAGCTTGTATACATACAAGAACGTACATACTAAAAAAATGTTAATCAACATACTCGTATTTCAATCATACATGTTTTAAATTATACAGTTATAATTAAAATAATTTGACACATTTTACATAGGCAGTCTGATCCCAAGCTAGATATAGACTAGGATTTTATAACCAAAGTACTGATAAACATACTTTTAGATACAAAGCAATTTCTTTGTCTTGGGGAAGAAACATAATCACCCACCCACGATGTCCGGCTTAATCACGGTCACTAACTACTAGCACTGAACAATTGGCCTTTTCTATTGACTGTGTTATTATATTGAAGACATTGAAAATACAGACACCATCATTCTAAGAAGTGACGTTGTTATGGGTATAATGTCTTCGAGGCGGTAGTAAGAAACTATAAAATTACAATAAGCACAGTAATTTCATACAGTATATGGTTGTGGCATGTTATTCCAGTCGGAATATTATTTACTCGCAGAATATATTGCCTTTTTGGATTGCACAAGATTATTAATAATCACAAATTTTCACAAAAAAATACCGACTTCAATCTGGACCAAAATGGGACCATTCGGGAAGCACAAGCTTTCAAATAAAAAAAGAATCATCAAAAACGGTTTTTTTCAAGTCGAAAGTTATGAGGTAACAAACATAAAAAAAAACAGTCGAATTAAGAACCTCCTCCTTTTTTGAAGTCGGTTAAAAAGAGAGTAAAATTACTTTTCAAGTTTTTTCTGAATCAATGTTTAATGTCGTTTTTATTTTCTACTAGCTGACCCGGCGAACTTCGTACCGTTATATTTACATATCTGTCTCAGCTTCCCACAGGCAGTGTACAGTCGCGGACAAAAAAAGGACTTTTCCCGTTATCTTTTATTTTTTTCTAGCAAAAAAAGTATGAAAGAAATCGGACTATGTGTTATTGAATTACAACTAAGTAGAAAATCATGCCAAGTTTCATTTGAATCCATTCAGTAGTTTCGGCGTGATGCGCGGCCAAGATACAGACAGCCAGACAAAAAATTTAAAAAAATACAGTTTTGGCTTCAGTATCGATAATAGAGAGTCCTCCAAAAAAAAAAATCTAAATATCTTTAATGTACAGACTTGGACCTGTTACATTTTTATTATAAGTATAGATTTCATGATAAATACTGTAGATTTCCATGTCGTTCTCGAACTCGCTAAGCTTAGAGACAATAATGTTCTCCAGGAAAATGATTTGTTTATTATATCAGGGGATATCACCATTAATATCCAAAAGACCTCACAAGCCAGTTCGGCAAAATATTGACTAAGTGGAAATATTCCCATTCTCAATATAAAATTCTTGTGTCGCGGTGTTTGTTACCAAAGTCCTTCGAAACGGCTGGACCGATTTTTATGAAATTTTGTGTGCATATCGGGTAGGTCTAAGAATTTATCTATTTTTAACTCCTGACGCAAAAAGATATAAGGGTGTTATAAGTTTGACGTGTCTGTCTGTTTGTCTGTCTGTCTGACTGTCTGTCTGTGGCACCGTAGCTCGCGAACGGATGAAGCGATTTCAATTTAGTTTTTTTTTTTGTATGAAAGGTGAGTTACGTGCGAGTGTTCTTAGACATGTTTCATGAAAATCGGTTGAGTCGTTTAAAAGTTATGGGGGTGAAAGTGGGGAAGAATAACAGAATGTCTGCAAAAATATCATTGGCGTATGATTACTCGTTTAAGTGCATGGGGTTTTTTAAATTTTGAATTTAATATTATTCATGTAATTTTTATTGGAAATACAACATTTGCCGGGTCAGCTAGTTTTAGATCAAAAATCATAGCATTTATGTGTGTATGTGTGTTAACATTATATGTATTTTTACTTATTAAAATAGCTGCTTAGGTCCAACTATAACTTAGTTAATTACTGCCATAGTTCCCGTTTCTAGAATATGGACGATATAATTATACATGTATCTATACAGATTATTTTTAGGATATTAGGTATTAGGATAGAAAATTATAGTGCATTTATATTTTGGTATATATTTGTTAACACCAAATATAGCTGTAGGTACGGATAGTAAAAGCTTAAAGGCAAAACGCGGTCACAGAATGCTAAAACTTTTAGTACCTGGAATTCTCTTGAGCCCACCCGAGTCGACAATCGACGAAAAGTGCAAACGATGAAAACATCAAATAGGCAACTTTGTACTGTGTCTTGTGAATATTTGTATGACTTGGTCCAGATTTATACAACATAATAATGTGCTTTCATTTCAGCTTAACGTTATTCATATAGTTATTATGGATAACTAATACTACTATTATGTACTCATGTGGATACTAATATCATGTACTACTTGGATACTTATATTATGTAGTACCTATTTATTAAAAGGCAGTAATATAATTTTTTGCTATAATAAGAAATAAATAACAAAATAAAATTTTCATGTAGTGTGCATAAAAGTTTTATTTTTTAAGAACTAAATGCGAAATACAAAAGTATTAGATAAGGTCTCGTAAGCTTTCGTAAGCATCCGCTTGATTTCAACCCTAGTATACAGCCCCTGTACAAAATTCTGCCAGACAATTGATGTCATTACGGAGTGCCGTACTTCAAAGACGTCTTTGTTTCCATTGTGTATAAAGTTTACCTTTATTAAGGTACGTAGGTATAGTTTGAAATAGTGTAGAGTCCTATTTACGCTCCATTTACACTGGACATTTGGCATGAAGCGCGGCTGTTTGATCTTAAATTACGTTAAGTCTTAAATTACAATTGCTAACAACCAAGTTATGAAAATACTTATATATTATTAAATAAGTGTTACTTGTATTATATAAATTTTTACTAAATCAAATACAAATTATTAAAAATAAAAAACCTATAAAAACATATAAGTTTTATATGTATTCGTAATCACCGTAAAAAAATATTTATTTTGATGCCACATTCGATGTATTTTGAAAACACAATTTTTTTTATATTACTTTTTGGCGCCATAAGTACTTTTTTGTAATTTTGGTGTAGCCAGTGTCACTCTCACGACTAAGACGAATTTATTTACACCACTCACATGAAAATAAGACAAGCCGTTGAGGCTCTAGGGCGTGCCAAAGAAATATACATACATACATACATACACTCGAAAAACATAATCTTCCTTTCGCAGTCGGGTAATTAGACACAAACAAAAATTATCAAAATCAAAAATCATTTATTCATCTAAGACACCAAGTGACACTTATGAACGTCAAATTGAAGCTATAGTTAAAAATCATAGATCGACACAAACTGAGGCCACAGCATGTGCTGTATTGTCGAGGTAAGTTAGGCGAAAACACCAAAATCTACTGCCTGCCTGTGTCGATCCATAACTTCCAGTTTCCAAAATGCGTAGAGCTCATGAGAAGAATACTGGCAAAGAAACTCATGGCTACTCTTTTTCAAAATCTGATTTTCAGGTACAATAGTGTTAGTATTACATGTAAGGTAAACAGTATGCAAGCTGTTGCCACCTGAAATTCCTTTTATTAAAAAGCTCCAAAATCTAACGCGCAAACAAACAAAAAACACTCAGTGATAACGTTGAAGGTTTGAGTCTATTAAACATAGAACAAAATAGAAACAAGGTGCACATCCACTTACATTCAGTTGCAAAATCTACTGTTGAAAATAATTCGTGACTGGATTAAGAGGCTAGGGTTGCAGTTGAACGAACCAGAATAATAGTATTGTCTAAAGAATCGCTGACTAGGCCGACCAGTCACCCCAAGCAGCACCCGTTCACGAGTATGACGCATGGACCAGCCATCATCTCCTTCGCCATATCAGAGGGAAGGAAACGACCCGCCCCACGACGACACCGCAAGCAATGACATTTTAGTGAGCATGACAAACCATAGTCTAGATACTGATAAAAATCACTACTAATTAAATTACCATGATAATCGCCACGCATTACCTTCAACCTAACAATGGTTTGTTAATATTTAGCTTTATTAAAAGACAAAGAAGTTTGTGTGTATCTATTTAAATTCTAATGACACCTTAAGCCCATGACTGTTTGTCGTTTAGATAATCGTTGATCGTATAGTAGGCTTTCCTAATAAGGTGATTTTTTACAGTTAGCTTGAATTTATTTACAGGAAGGTCGATTACATGTATAGGAATTTTATTATAAAAACGTACACCAAGACCTTCGAACGAGTTGTGTACCTTATGTAATCGATGATAGGTACCAATGAGTTTAGATTTGTTTCTAGTATTAATATTGTGTACATCACTGTTTTTCTTATAGTCATTAATGTTGTGTCTAACAAACATAATATTAGCAAATATATACTGTGATGCAACAGTTAAAATACCTATATCTTTAAACAACTCTCGAAGAGAGACTCTAGCACCTAAATTGTACATTGAGCGGATGGCTCGTTTTTGTAGAATAAAAATCGTTTCAATATCAGCCGCCTTGCCCCAAAGTAGTATACCATAGGACATGACGCTATGAAAGTAGCTAAAATAAACTAACCTAGCTGTGTCCGTATCAGTGAGCTGACGTACCTTCCATACTGCATAAGCTGCCGAACTAAGTCTACCCGCAAGGCTATCTATCTGGGCTCCCCATTGAAGTTTACTATCTAATGTAATTCCTAAGAATACTGTTGAGTCTACAATACTTATGATTTCATTATTTATAGTTAGATTAGTGCCTAGTTGTTTTACATTTGGCATAGTAAATCTCACACACTTTGTTTTATTTGAATTCAGTAGGAGATTATTCGTTGTAAACCAATTCAATACATCATTTAGTGCCCTATTCACATCGTCAAAAACTGTTTTCTTACGATCGACTTTAAAAATAAGTGATTTATATCGTATATCGTATCGTATATATATATATTTATAATTATCGGGCTCATCAAGTTCAAGTCAGAGTCGTACACTACTAAACCAATAGACCAGCTAACCAATACGATGTTACATAACAAATTCCGCTATTTTCATTAAACTGTTAGTCCCACCAAAAACATTTTCATGTAAAATGTTGCCAAGACGACTGCATATGGCTTACCCTGTGAAAAAGATATCAGATCTCATGTAGATCCATGGTTCTGAATCTACACGCCCTAACTCTTCCAACCCTAACTTCATAAACTCTACATCTCAGTAAAAATATATGGCTTTTTTTCTTTTTTTGGGCTGTATTTTTTTGTACATCTTCTTTCTTCTTTCGAAAAAGTCCATGTACCAAAAATAAAACCTCTAGCATAAACATATGTGGAAGTAGATAGATTATAATACATTATATGTTATGCATCAGTGGCGTACCTAGACAAAGGATTAGGGTAAGCCATTGCTATCATGTACCTGTGTGAAGCCTGGGCGGGCGATTAGAATAAATAAATGTGAGGGTCAGATAAATAAATGAATTCACTAAATTTTTAACATTTTTATTAACTTTCGTCACTTGATCCAGAAAACATATCATCACTTGAACTGTCTTCGTCGGTTACTTTTATAATAAATTCCTTTTCAATTATACCATCAAAATCTGAAGTCTCTTCGTCCGAAGTACGTCCTCTTTTAGACATGTTGATGAGTTCGAAAAATAACACCAAAATCACGTAATGCGTAATCAAAGTCCGGAACAGTCCAAAAGTAAAAGCCGAGTCTAAAAATATAACAATAACACAAGAACTTCAAAGATAGCGTGAGAATACGCGGAGCATTGACGAATCAATGACGTTTGAGACAGAAATTGAGGATTTTTTTTTAATATCATAGGGTTGGACTCCAGGCTTTTTAAACAAATCATTTAGTATAAATGTCAATTATACTTAATGTAATATCAAAATATTCATATTAAATATCAAAATAAAGCTAAAAAATATGTGATCAGATTTTGTTTTTATATGTTTTCCAATAATTACACATTTACATCTTTTTTTAAATGTAATTTTTGTAAACGATTTTTCAGAAAATCAATTTTATTCGGTCAAAGAACGGCTTTTAACGGTCACAACACTACGGCAACCAACCTAAAGACATAACATTGTAGTAACGTCCTGTCTGAATATAAATCAACGATTAATTCGTGTTTTTGAGTGCACTTTTTCAATATAAAGTTAAACTTGATGCTTACGAATGATACGCGTTGTGATAGTGTATAGGTAAAATAGTAATTAAATAGGATTATGAATTTGATTTTTCAATTTGTTACATAGACGTTCATACAAAGTTATCGTGGCATGTGAAATGAGAAACGTCAAATCCGACTTCTTAGATTGATAATACTATATGTACGCCTACCTCACAAGGTTTCTACACCACCCTAAGGTTGACTGGTAGAGAATGCCTTGGGCATTAAGTCCGCCGATGTACAAAAGTGGTTAAAGTTATAAATAAAACAATAAATAAATGATAAAACTGGACATATGACACACACGGCTGTTCGACCCTAAGCTAGGCAAAGCCTGTACTATGATAACCACACTGCCGATAAAAATACTTATACATTAATAAATTACAATAACTGATAGTTCTGTTCACGGATTGATAGCCAAGAGCCTTAAGATAATCACGTTAGACGGCTGGATCAAGCGCATGATGTTGAAAGCAGTCCTCCTTGACTCGGCACGTATAGTGAGGAGGTTCCTGTTTTTGGAGCCCTAACCACCGGTTTTTGGTCCCTGTCCCCGAAGTCGGTGATCTACTAATTTTTATATTTTCAAATAAATTTTATTATTTACCTTTTCATGTATTTAAAAATATAATTGATATGATCATAAATTTAATAAAGAGAATAATAATAAATACATAAATTAAATATTTCGGACATCAGACACACAACGCTATCTAGTCCTAAAACAAGCAGAACTTGTACTATGGGTACTAATAAGCTCATAAAAATTACAATATCTATTATCAAAAATGAGTTTAGTTGCAAACATAGGAAAATATAATACGGGAATCCTGTTAGCGCTAGTGATATATTACTATCATTTGTCTAACTAACCATCAAACAAAAAAGGGTGTCGCGTTTCTATCTTACAAGGATTTGACCTTTCTTGTGACGAAATTTAGTGATAAACAGGCAAACAATAATGCAGAAAACATAGTTAGTTACTCTTAAAAGTGAGGAAATTTCTTATTTACTTTTTATGTTTATTAAAAGCCAACACCCGTATTTATTCTTAGAATCATAAGGTTATAAGTTAGCTTGAAAACAACTGATCGTTTGATGCTCTAAATATTTCTACCGTTTAAGAAATAGTAGCTATGTTTGAACTTTGATTCTAAATGTATCTCAAATTCTATCTAAATAAAATAAATGTCACTAAAAGTGCAGTAAACATACCGTAGCCGTACCGTACCGTAGCGATCGGACACGTACTTCGCATGGGCTCTGTTATGAGCGTCAGCCTTTTTTAATCAAGTGTCATTCAATTTGAGCGAGCAGGCGAAAGGAAATAGCAAAGAGCTTTTATCCTCTAATCGTTGTTGTGAAATAACGTCAAAAAGTAACGTATTGAAGGCAAACTTCTCGATGCATCATGGTCCATATCAGTCTCTCAATCCCATAAATGAACATAATTGTCAATTTCTTCAAATTTAAATCAGACTAGCTGTTGCCCGCGGCTCCGCCCGCGTGTATGTCGGTTATCGCGGCAAATAGTAGCCTATGTGTTATTCTGATGTATAAGCTATACTAGCTGTGCCAGCGACTTCGTCCGCGTGGAACAGTGACTTTGGGTAGCAGTTTTAATTATTAAGGCTAATATTATTTTAAAAATAAGACACACGTTTCACTGTTAAAAATATAATTAAGTATTTATATAAGTACATAAAATAAAAAGTATTTTATATGAGCTTATTTCGACATTCGACATGGCCAAGGCTTTCAACCCGTTCTTGCACCGTTCGCTTCTCTCCGAGCTCTAAGCATTCGGTCTGCCTCCTAGACTCGTCTCTAGATTGACGCTTTTCTTCATCAGCGCCTTCGCATTAGAGTTCTTTGTGACGGACGGCACTGCCTCTGTTTTTCTGGAGGTAAACGCTAGCGTACCTCAGGGTTCAGTCCTGTCGCCCAAGATGTTTCTTCTGCATGTCAATGACATATTAGCCCTTTGCAATATACATTGCTATGCAGACGATAGCACAGTGCATAGACGATATCATGGATACCCTGCAGCCAAGATGGTAGACGTTGAGGAAAATTGATAGGAGCTTGTCGCTGAGCTCGACCGGGTTTTGAACCGCATTTAACAATGGGGTGATGAGAATCTGGTCGAGTTCAACGTTAAGAAAACACAGGTGTGCCCGTTCTCTATCAAAAAGTCTCCATTTCTTCCCCTCCCCACTTTTCAGAGCACTCAACTGCCACTACGGGATAAGCTCGGTGTCCTGGGCATGGATATTTCCCGAGACCTCGACCCACGGGAGTACATCGAGGGCCCCACTAAGGCAGCCTGAACACTGTGAGACGGTTTTTCGCGCCCGAGCATTTGTGTCTCCTTTATAAGACCCAGGTTCGCTCGTCCGTACTGTTCTCATCTTTGTGATGGATCCAGGCAGTATTTACTTGATTTACTCGATCTTTTGCAGTGGCAAGCAGTCCGCATTATCAACAGTCCCGATACCACCGAGTCCATTGAGCCTCTGCAGTTGCGGAGAGATATTGCCTCTATGGCAGTCCTCTATCGCTTTACCATGAAAATTGTTCTGAAGCGTTCTTCCAACCGATCCCACCTTCTCCCTTCCTCTATAAAACAACACGTGCTGGTCTAGGAAGTCACCGCTTCATTCTTAGAAATACGCTCTCGAACCAAACGGTTTGGTTCTGCATTGTCTGTTTTCTCAGCTAGTATGGTTGCCTCCACTGTTTTATTCTGCTTGAGTTTTCCCTCAGGCTGAGCAAATTCTTCTCAATTTTTACAATGTTAAAATACTACGTTTATGATTTGCCATCTTTTGCTAAAATATTGTGATTGAGCTGATTTGATACACGCGATTATGCTGCCCATTGGAAAAACATATTTTTCTCTTGAACTGCAACTTTAACCGTCTGTCTTTGGGCTTTGATAATTTTTATTGCAAATGTTGTTTTCAGCGGAAACTGCATTCTTTTAAATTGAAATTGCAGATAAGTTTGAATTATTGGAATGCGGGGAATTAAAACATTTTCTTTTACAATGTTGTACCCCAGTTGTGTATTTTGTAGCCGTGTACCATTACATAGCTTTGGCGCTCAAGACTTCTTATCAATAGGACTGGAACATTAACTTTCAGGCTCAACTTATGGGAAGGCGCTCCTGATAATTCTAAAGAGTTGAGAAACTTTATGCATAAGCTATGATATGACTGGTTCAGTTTCCCTTGCATTGTTTCCTGAGAGGTATTCGATAACATCTTCCTCAACGTCTGACATGATCCGTTCGTTTATTTGATAACTGTCTCATTAGTCAGCGGATCAGAATATATATTATTTTTAGATCATGTGTGCCATCATATACCACGATTCACGTCTCAGTGTAATCATGTCTTTACTGTCATTTGGCATACAATCTTCTCCTATTTTTAGATGAGCATTTGCATATTGACACTGCTCATAAATCATTGTGAAGTTGTACTCGCATAATTATATTAAGACAAAACTTTTTAACATGTACCCATAATACATATTATGTTTCATACAGGCATTTATTTAATCTTGCGGCGTACCCCTTTTGCTTTTTTAACCGACTTCAAAAAAAGGATTAGGTTCTCAATTCGATTTTTTTTTTTTTACCTCATAACTTTTGACTGGGTGAACCGATTTTGATGATTCTTTTTTTATTTTAAAACTTGTTTCTTTCTCATGTGGTCTAGTTCTGACATGTCATCCATGAGAAAATCATATAAATCTTCAATTTGCATTATGTATGTGCGCGACAAATAACTTAATTCAATTTGGTCGTCCTTGAAGTCGGTTTTTTTTTTGTTAAAATTTTGTATTATTTTGTGTTCAAATCCCCCGGATACTTTTCTTCCGATTTTTTCACGAAGAAAATTATTTGATTAAACAAAAAATCATGTAAACAAATCTAATCCTATTGAATAATAACGAATTTGTAGTGGCAAAATTCAACATCCGCATGCGGCACAGTCGTCTGCCCTCACGTGTCTGCCCGTTCGGGTAAGCACACTTAGGCATATTGTGATAACGGTGATAACTCAGTAAATGTTACATCTGACTAGCTCTAAATTTTCACAAACCTTGCATATTTCCATACAAACTTTCATCCCCTATTGCTATTTTACGCCCTTAATGGTAAAATTTTAACAAAATTTAAATGACGTTTTTATATATATCTAATCAACAGCCTAAAAAACAAATATTATGATTTTATCTTAAAATGACAATACTTTTGTAGATATTTTTGAAGTTTAGAAACACTGTTTTGTAATTTGTCTTATTTATTTCTATTAATATAATGAACATACAAATCAGATTTATCAATGTATGTATTAATTTTAGATTATTATATTAATTTAAGTCTTTGTTTAAAAAGTGAAATCTTTTTAATGAATTTGACATCCTTGTTTATTCGTTGCCAAGACGCCCTGTGTCACTAAGGCAACGCGCATGCGTGTTGCGAGTTAACAACCACTCTTCTATACAATCTTTCATCCCCCCTTTCAACCCCTTTTTACCTTTTTTTCGCAATATAAAGTAGCCTATGTCCTTTTTCAGGCTCTAGACTATCTGTGTACCAAATTTCATTGTAATCGGTGCAGCGGTTTGGCCGTGAAAGTAAGACAGACAGACAGACAGACAGAGTTACTTTCGCATTTATAATATAAGTAAGTATGGATATGGATTACTGTGAAGTTTCATCCAAATCCGTTCAGTAGTTTTTGCGTGAAGAAGTAACAAACATACACACAAACTTTCGCCTTTATATATTAGTGTGATGTGATGTGATTTCAACTAAAGTTTTCTTTTACAGTTTTGACGTCCGTGGTCGTTCATTCAACAAAGCGCTGCAGTGGTCCGACCCCAACGCGTTTGGACCTCGCGCTTACTTCGCTACCATCGCAAGACCAGCAGCTCTTACCCTTGACACTGTCCAGCTGGACGACGAGGGCATCTACCGATGTCGTGTGGACTTCAAGAATTCACCGACACGGAATTTTCAAATACGGTTATCTGTTATAGGTGAGTGAAATTTGTATTTTTATCGTCCTCACTTTTTGAACAAACTTAGGACGTTACGTATGAAATTAAGATTTTCCATAAATATTCATCTACTAGCTGTGCCCGCGACTTCGTTCGCGCGTGCTTAGATTCAAATTTAAATCTTTTTTCTCAATCTCATCTTCCAATCATTTTTCTGAATTTATAGAGAAACAAAACAAAGTTATTTTAAGAAAATCTGTGTGTACCTGTCAGTTTGTAATATAGGAAAATTAATTACAGAATTTCTTCATAAACAATATTACTTGTTTTTTCATTTGTGTCAGTGAGTATAGACAGGCTTTGCGCACTGCTTACACGTGACAAAGCTACATAAAGCTGGCCATGAGAGAAATAGGACTTTCGCCGATCTACACCAACACGACTCATAGTCTGTCCCTGGGCTAAACTCACACTTAATGGGAACTGCACACGTTTAAATCTATACGGATAGATTTTTGGGATGAGCGGTATTTGTGGAATGCAAACACGCTGTCCTGCACCACATCCAGTCAACATTTGTTACTCTATCACGTTACGTTGGAGCGATATAACTTTTAAATGTATTGTGTGCTGTTACACAATTTTAGTGGACTCAATTTTTTCATTAAAATTATAGGCACTCCAACTTTTAATTTGATAATATTATGTGAGGGAAGACCAGTTGCGGGACAAAGAATTTAAAAACTCAACTGGATACATCATAGCTTCATCTTGGTCGACAACACTGTTAATATCAGTGTACTCAACTTGTGACCCTTAAACTTGCTCCAAAATAATATTATTTATTTCTATCACTTCTTGGTTTCGAGGTGATAAAGTGCTCGCTTACAAAACCAAGAATCTTCCTGAGTTGTGATATTAGTGTGTGAAGTTACAACCTCGCATAAATCGTCTCGCAGTGAGATCAGCCCTTCTTCTTTCTGATATCTACCGTCACCTATTTGAAAAGCAAATCGGAAAAATATTTGGCGTTTTGGTCTCCTCCTCTGCGCACTCTCATATTAACAGTGAGTTTTAGTTTTGAAATATGAGGCCAAAGGGTTGAACTCTTGAGACACGCATTTATTTTGTCAGTTGGGGTCCCCCGTGGTATTACGGGTGGAGTCAGCCTAAAATCACCACAAAACAAAACTGTAATTCCACCGATGGCCCGATCACTTTGGCGAATGTCCCTCAACATCCTGTCTACATCCTCAACTGCCTTGCTATGTGCCACTATACACTCATCCCATGCAATTAAATGACAGTCACGTAGAACTCTCGCTTTGTCACTATTTTGAGACACATCACAAACAGGTTGTTCTGTTAATTCTAATTGCAAGGCAATTTTAAAATATCGTGTATGTAGTTTTATCACCAGGCAACAGTGTCAGAGGATGCAACAGCAAGTGCTATTTTACCATCTGGTCGTAATTGTGCGAGAATAACTTTTGTGAGAATTTTTTTCTCAGTGCCTCTAGAAAAAGCATTTCACCCAAAGAATTATTAGCACTGTTACAAACACGATGGAAAATATTCCTTTGTTTGTCCTTTAGAGTCGGAATTCCATCGCGAAGAGTATGTAAAAGCTTCTTAGAATCATAATTACTTTCAGATGAGTACTCCCGATTACTACACTCTTCGTTAGAAATGGCTTCGGGTAACCCTTAATAAGATTAAGAATTTCCACCAATAGACAAAACCATATTTTGAATTTCATTTAAACAGCGATTAGAAATAATTTCCCGTTGTTGATGGTTCAATTCGCTCATAGAAATATTTCGATGCATATCGCGAATGTGATCTTCGGTTGAATTGTTTTGTTATTTTTGTCACAATTGGACAGCATCTGAAAGTCACTGACGTATGCCTCATTGAGAGCGTCATCCCAATGTTGGTTGTTATCGAGCAGATGTCGTGCTCGGCAAGCAGCTTGAAACGATGGGTGTTGCGGGTCATCGACTTTTTCAAAGCTTCGAATAAAGTAGGCCATTGGATACCGATAACACTCGGCATTGCTTGGGTAGTGCACCCAGTTGTATTCTTCCGATGACGTGTTTTTTAAAAACTTCAGGAACACCCTCTACTGGAGTGCCTCTTTTTCTACGGTTAAACCTTCCTTGTTGTATGTAAAGTACGCTGGCGCTTCATCACAGAGCAAAGTGTTGGTAAAATCATCAGTCTAACATAGCACAGAAGACATAGAATGCCAATAAAGTGATCTGTCGAGGATTTCCTAATTGTTCAATCGCATATATTCAAATATATTCGCTGGCCTCCTTCCAGGTTACAGCGAAATGCGTCACAGGTCTTTCGTTGATAGGGAAACTGAGTATACGCCACACAGCTTTGGATGAACTTATGTAGCGGCCAGACTGAAATCTTGTTACTTAGTCACATTCATTTCGTAAAGCAATAGTATGGAGAGTATGGTAATACCCATCTATTATTATCAACCATCGTCGGATTTGGCCACGTAATCTAATTTCTGCAGCAAATACTCCTTGTTGCTGAGAACGTCGGCGTCGGCGGTACTTGGGGTAGACATTCTCGCTTGTTATAGTTTGTTGAATCATGGCTTTTGAGTACCGTTTCATACACTGACTGTTCTGCATGCACGGAGAGTTGGTATTTAATCACAGCATGGGCCATGAACTATTTGCTCCTATAGATATGTTTTATTACTTTGACAGGTAGTCAATAGATGGCGCTGGCTTTAAACTCTAGACCCGATATTTAAGTTATTCTATGGCAAGGAGACGTTGATAAACACAACGCATGCGCCTGTCCAGTAGTATTTGCGTGAAAGCCGAACAACAGACAGACAGACAAAAAATTAAAAATATTTTTTTTTGGCTTGTGTGGCTTGTATGAATACCCCTAGTTGTATTTTTTTTTATTCAATGTAAGTACAGAATTGAACTCTTCTACAGTTTTATTATATGTATAGATAGATATTATTGTAGAGTTTCATTAAAATCCATTCAGTAGTTTTTAAGTGAAAGAGTAACAAACATCCATCCATCCATTCTTACAAACTTTCGCGTTTAGATTATTAGTAGAATATTTAAGTCTTATTTAAGTCTTCAATGAAAAAGTGAAATCTTTTTAATCAGTTTGACAGATTTGTTTATTCGTTGTCAAGACGCCCGGCGTATTTAACGCGCATGCGTACGTCGAGTGAACCGCCAGACTTCTATACAACCGTTCATCCCCCCTTTAAACCCCCTTACAACCCTTTTTCGCATTAAAAAGTAGCCTATGTGTTATTCTGATGTATAAGCTATATTACTGTAAAGTTTCATCCAAATCCGTTCAGTAGTTTTTGCGTGAAAGAGTAACAAACATCCATCCATCTTCACATCCATACTTACAAACTTTCGCGTTTATAATATTAGTAGGATAACTATTGATAAATTATTCAGGTGTTCATTAATAATATTTGCGGTTAGGTAGTTCAGTTAATTCTAACTCAAACAATTATAATGGAACAAATTCTCATAAATAGTTATATTTTATAATTAATTTATGAGCTGTCCGAAACGAATGAAAAATAAATTACCACTACACAACTATAATAAAGTTCACAACTACAGGCGCTTTCAAGCAACTGCACCAAAATATTCACTGTTTTCAAGCAGTTTCAGAGTTAAATAAATTTTGTTCATAAATTATAATTAAATAATTATAAAACCTGTTGACGTAGGTTTAACTGAACTAAAATTTCCCGTGTTAAAAACTACTTAAGCTGGCAAGGTACAACTAACATTTTCAATTACTGTCTGAATATAATTGCCCAGTAACGAGTGGAACGGTTTCGCAAATAACTCGGCCACAAAACGACGACCCTCCAAACTAGAATTGGAATCGCAGCAGATGTTCGCATTCCCACACTGAAAAACTTTAGCGCAAAATGTCTGCTCTATGCTGAAAATTTATAAGAGAACCTTATCTAAAAAGGCAGCCTTTCAGCGGCTTTCGTCGAGCGAGCGATGCAAAACAAAGCTTTGTTAGAGCTCCTTTGAATTTCGGTAAGGAAAATGAGAGGTTACACACGACCCCTCCTCCGTCAAAGAAGCCCCCGAGTGCTGTTATTACAATAATGTACTGCGATATCACATTCCAAGTGGCGCTGTCTTATACAACGCCATCTGACTACTCACTGTCCCGCTCTTCACGTTAAGTGTTCTAATTCTATATATTCTACTAACAACAATACAACCCTAATCGACGTCGGCGTCGTTTACATTCATTGTCAAGTACATTTTGATATACACACCACCGATCAAAACGACTAGATATTCAAAAGATTCCAATGTATTATAAGTTATTTGATTAATGTAACCTTTTACCAAAGTTCTCGATTGTATATACATAGTATTTCAATAATTACAAATTGATATTTAATAACAATGAAATATTTTTGGTAGTACTGTAATTTCATATGTTATTAAAGTGATTAACTGTGCATGTTCGTATTTATTTATATGAATCGTCAATAGACGCGCAAACGCAAAATTGACTAACAAAGTGATTTTATTAACTCCAGTGCCCTAGTACGTCGACCGGTGCTGCCCGCCCCTAGAATTTATTATACCTCCCTTATCTACATATGTTTATCGCTGAATTTTAAATTGTAAACGAGCTCTACTTGAAAATACCAGTTCAGTTTCTGCATGAATTTACGCTACATTTTGTTTGGTGCTTGGTATATTTGTTATCAAGTTACTAGTAGTAAATAAACTTACTGGATCATTCTTATAATATTTCGAAGATTAAATAACTGTAAACTATTAAAATGAATGTGACAATCAAAATATTATAAAAGTTGTTTAAACTACAACTAGCCTTGATTAATATACAGTTTAGAAGTGGACCACGTTTCTACTCCGTTCAGTTTCGAACATTAGGTCACAAGAACAATTAATTAGTATGCATGGCTGGTCTATTAGTCGGCGTTTAGCAAGTGGCGCAATTTATAAACTAGACGTTGTAATGTGTCTGTGTTCTGTACGTCCACGGTTCGTACACTTCCGAACGTAATTCTTTCCAAGACCGGGTTTTGAGTTAAGTGTAGCAATATGTAACAGTTAAGTGGGGGTTGCAGCGTTGCTGTAATCGTAAGTCATCGTTTCTACGACCGCTGTGCCTCGCCAACCTATTGCACAGCAAACCAATATTTCACATTGTTTAAACAAAGGCTCGCTATAAGTTTAGTTAGTCTGGTGAATATACACTTATGTAACATCTATGTACTTAAAAACAAAACGAATAAAGTGTTTTATTATGATACTTCTTAGTCTTTTTTAAGGATTAGAAGTAAGTTGGGTTGGTTACTATTTCAAAGTCTTTCTTCCTAAAAACTTTGAGAGTGGATTTGGGTTGTAGTTTTATTAGATGGGGTTCGAAAACAGCAAAGTTTATCTTAAGTAGCTACTGGATATTGTAGAAGTCATATCTCTCGTAACAATTAAGTAGTGCTCATATTTTACCTTCCTTTTCTCTTTACTTTTTATTCTATTATATGGCGTGTGTAATTACACAAGATATATTACGACATCTTTTCAAACAACGAAGAAGTTTTGCAACATGATGGCAGATCCTTGCGTTAAAAATCACCAAACTTAGAAACAATAATGCGTTTTATAATGCCGTCGGGAGACAGAAAAGTTACTTACATTCTTAAGAAAACTGAAAATAAATTAGTTCACAGAACACAGCCATTAGACTGTGAAGGTGGCAGAAATATCCTTAATATCGTTTCGAACTTTTAGCTTCTAGATCGGATGTGTCAACTCAAGACAATGAAGACTTTAAAAGTAAATAATGAAATAGACTGTTCCTAAGTTTAAGATTAATGAAATATAGAACTGTAAATTTGATTTACCTTCGGTATTTAAAGTTCTTTGTAGCACAGGTTTGGTAACTGCTTAGAAACTCACCAAGAAACAAATGAATTTAAATATACATAGGCATTCGTCGTCGATTCTAATTGTGTCGCTAAAACACTGTGAGACAAATTATCTTAAAGTATTATTACATGTAATGGTACGTACATACGTACTTTAAATGTGTAAACACAACCATTGGAACTTGTTATTTAAAGCAAGAGAAGCTTTATCACAGCTAAGCATTATTACTAGAACGTTAATGAGCATACACTTGAAAGGAATCTCCAAAACATTTGTTTGCGTCTGAAGTATATGTATCCATCATATTTTGCAAAAGTTGCGAGCGCTTGTACAGAAACAACCCAAACTTTCAACTTTGAGAAATGTGATTATGTAGCAAACTTTAAGTGAATTGCTTTACACGAACTCGTGAAATTTAATTGTTCCAATATAAACGGCTTAGCTGCTAACTTTGCTTTTGTACAATCTGAGTTATCGTCTAAAAACCGTTTTCTTTTTGTAATGTATCAAAGCTTGATTTATCATTAGGTACTAATGAAGATTAAGATCGTAACGAAATTAATCCTATACCGTACAAATGTTTAGATTAGTAAAATAAAACTTGGCAATTATTTCGATACTGTATAGCGAAACCCTTTTTAGGAGCTGTCGAATTTCTCGAAAACTTCGTCCCGCCCGCACCGGTGGAAACGACAAGAATATAAAAAGCAACCGCCTAGTCGTAGCTCGACGTGCGCGAGAAACGCTCGCCTGAATTAATAAGTACAACACGAAATTTGAATTTAATGAAACAAGTTAGTAGCAAGCAGCTGAGCGTGTATCGATCCCGCTTGTAAGAAATACATTGAAGAGTAATTCACGCGCCTTTTGCTGAGGTGTCGTTCAAAATTATGCTAATGTGTAAACGAATATCGTAGAAATACACTTTTTATTGGCAATAATTTTAACTTCGTTATAGTATATTTCTATGGCATATTGAAAATCTAATTTAAAATTATAATAATAGGTATATATAACTAGCTGACCCACGCAACCTCGTTTACGTATACTATTGCCCGTAGCGTAATAATTTTACCCCGTTTTTATAACATTCTTCATTGGTGCTCCGCTCCTATTGGTCTTAGCGTGACGATATATAGCCTTCCTCGATAAACGGGCTATCTACACTAAAATATTTTTTCAAATCGGACCAGTAGTTCCCGAGATTAGCGCGTACAAACAAACAAACAAACTCTGCAGCTTTACATATTAGTATATAGATATAGATAAAAATAAGATAACACACAACCACATGCCTCATAAAGGGCTTCACAAAATGTGCACTATGTACAACAAAGTGCCACACAAACATCTGTTAACAACTTACAGTTGTTAAGCAATATTAGAATAACTATTTGTGATTCACTGTTAGTTATTTAAATTCTGATAGACTTTGTAAGTTTTAATCCTTTGATTGTTATCGTATTAAATTTAATGATTTTATTTACAGTTTAAGGTATTATTAGATTTACCCCTACTTTACCGATAAATTATGCAGTGCGAACCTATAAAAAGACGGTACTTGGCTATGCTCGTACACCTGTTGTTCGGGCAGCGGTCGGTGAAGACGTGTTTCTGTAGGACCGTACGGCATACGTCAACCATAATCTTGTCGTTTAGTTTTATATCGTTGTAAACCTATTACTTTATCGTTTTAATGTTGATTTGTTATGTATTTCATGAATTGCTTGTAATCATATTTCGAATTATAAGATTCGTTTGTTGTGAACTGTTTAGTGTTTTAATTATGAGAATAAGAAGTGAGCTTAGACTGCCTCCAATCTAACGCTTTTATTTAACTCTCACTTCTAGTTTATAACAGTATATTATTCCACAATCTGATTAAATGATTTCAACTTCAATTCAATTCTTACTCATGTAGGAATTAACTATATAGCACTGTACGGGTAGATCCTGTTCGACAATGAACTCTACATTATATAATTATTAGAGATGTGCCGACTAGTCGACGACTAGTCGGTAAAGCCGACTATCCGGCAACAATCGTAGTCGACGATTAGTCGGCGAATAGTCGGCAAAAAGCGCCGACTATTCGGCTTATTACTTTGTATGTATTTCTCCATAATATATTTGTCAATTTTTATTTTATAATCAGTTTTAGACATTTTGAAATGTAAAGCAAAGCAATCTTTCTTTTGGTAACCAGTTTCTAAAATTACTTGCTGATAAAAAACATATCTGACATTTATTAAACAAAATGTTTGCTTGTAGTGTTTGCACTTTTTTTACTTTCCACCACGAGAAATATTCATTGACATTGATAACACATAACAGCATTAGGGTCCATGCGACGGCGTGGCCTCTGATTTTCTAGAGGTAAACGCTGGCGTACCTCAGGGCTCCGTCCTGTCGCCCACACTGTTTCTTCTGTAGCCCACAATGTTAGCCCATGGCAACATGATAATTGTTAGTCAGACAACAGCACAGTCCATGGGCGATATTTTGGACAACTTGCAGTCAAGCTGGCAGACGTTGAGGAAAAACGAGAGAATCTGGTCGAGTCAATGTCCGACCGGGACTCTGTCCAGCACACGCTGGAGGACTGCCCAGCGTGGGAGTCCGAGTGTCGAGTCCTGGTCGGACAGATCGGACGAAACCTGTCACCACCAGCATTGTTTGCGGCAATGCTGGCGAGTAGTGAGGGATGGGAGGCCGCGGTCTCCTTCTGTGAAGACGTTATGCTTCAGAAGGAGTCACCAGAGCGGGATCGGGAAAGGGCCGACCCCGCTCGCAGGAGGTGACGAAGGGGACGCGGTAGAGGCCGCTAGCTCCCCAGTCGTCGCTAAAGGGTCGTTGTGGCCACATCTAGGGGAGATGTGGCCGTTACAAACGACCAGAGACCGGTGACACCCCGGTGCGGCCGGGGAGAGTCGTCTAAGGCGGGTCGGTGTTCCGACTCTTACTGCGTAGAGCGGTAGGAGGCGCAACAACGTCCCGCCCCGGGGGTGACTATAGTTAGCCCGGGATGTACCTCAGTCATAAGATACGGCAGGAGGGTTTCCAGAAGCCGCTGATGCGTTCCTGAGTTCCTCCCGACTGTTTAGTGGGTAGATCGATTCGTCGAGTCCCACACACGCCCTTCGTGTGTCCCCCCCACGGAGGGAATGGTGCACAATGCATACCTCGCGTAAAAAAAAGAAGAAGAAAAAGGTTCGCTCGTGTGTGGAGTACTGTTCTCATCTTTGCGATGGTGTCGCACAGTATCTGATTGACGCTCTATACCGGTTACAGCGGCAAGCTATCCGCATTGTCGACAGTCCCTAAGCCACTGAGTCCCTTGAGCTAAGGCTCTGCAGTTGCGAAGAGATATAGCCCCCATAGTAGTCCTCTAAAGCCTTTATCATGGTGAGTGTTCTGAAGAGCTCTTCCAACTGGTCCTCTTCTCTCCCTTCCTCTACAGGACAACACGTGCCGGCCTCGGAAGTCACCGCTTCAGAGTGGTAGATATACGTTCTCGCACTCGTGTTCGGTTTTTCCTTCCTGTGCCGAGCGGACAAAACCTGGAACTCACTACCAGCGCACGTGTTTCCTTTCCACTATGATCCCGTGTCCTTTCAACGGGTTGTGAAAAAGCATCTCACCAGACCGCCATAGTGTGCGTCACCATGCTGCATTGTCCTTATTACCTACCTACTACCTACATTGAGGATGGTGACCACCACTCTTGGATTCTGCTCATGATTTCCATCAGGCAGGGCAGAGTCATTTTGGCAGCAAATACATAAAAAATAATCGAGAGCATCACTAAGGCGGCCTCGCGGAAACTTGGCGTACTGAATAGGGTGAGACGGTTTTTTGGGCCCGAGCATCTGTGTCTTCTTTATAAGACCCAGGTTCGCTCGTTCGTGGAGGACTGTTCTCATCTTTGTGATGGTTCCACGCAGAATTTGCTTGATGCTCTTGATCGATTGCAGCGGCCAGCAGTCCGCATTATCAACAGTCCCGATGCCACCGAGTCCCTTGAGCCTTTGCACTTGCGGAGAGATATCGCCTCTGGGACAGTCCTCTAGCGTGTTTACTCCGGACAGTGTTCTGAAGAGCTCTTCCAACTGATCCCACTTTCTCCCATCTTCTACAGGACAACAGGTACTGGCATTGGAAGTAACCGCTTCAGAGTCGTAGAAATACGCTCTGGAACTAAACAGTTCCGTTCTGCCTTCCTGTGCCGAGCAGTTATTAACTGCTTGGCACTACCAGCGCACGTGTTTTCCTTCCACTATGATCCCGGGTCCTTTAGACGGCGTGTGAAAATGCATCTTACTAGGCCGCCATTGTGTAGGAACCTATACTGCATTGTCTGCGTTCGTAGTGAGTATGGTGTTGGATTCTACTCAAGCTTTCATCCGGCTCAGCAGAATCACTTTGGCAGGCTGTCAAACACAAAAAAAAAACATTGTCCACTTGTTTAAAAAACATCGGCACAAGAGATTTTATTTTTCATTTAACTCTTCACTTCGATCAACAACAATAATAATATCTTTACACAAAATTATTTTTTACACTAAAACACCGCTCCGACTCCGACCCTTACAGAAGCAAAAATGAAGAAACAAGGTTCGCAGACGGCGTTTGCGACTGAGGCGCGAATCAGCTGTAAACCAAGAGTTACGGAAATGTCCGAAACCACGATCGGTTTGGCCGATTAGTCGGCCGACTAGTCGGCCTTTTTAGGGCCGACTAATCGGCTAGTCGGCTAGTCGGCAAAAGTAATGATCGGCCCATCTCTAATAATTATAGTTGCGACCCTTAGAATAATAACGCATAGAAAGATAGTCTTCATACAAGCGCCCTGTCAAAAATGAAGCACTGAACCGATTCACATAGGTGTGACGATTATGTAGGTACGCGCGGCGATACACACACATGCAAACGGGTAATGTTGCCAGAGGAAGTGTAGTTTTCCCGAAAGTGGGGAAATAATTCGGCCGCTGATATCCATTTGTTTTGGCAATAATACATAAATAACTATGTGTGAGTATGGTAATGTAAAGTCGGTATATGACAAGAATGTTTATATGAATTGAATACTTAAATAAAAACAACAACACGTGAAAAATTACAATTTTTTTTTTTTTTTTATGGAATAGACCGGCAAACGAGCAGACGTATCGCCTGATGGTAAGCGATTACCGCCGCCCATGGACACCCGCAACACCAGAGGCGTCACAAGTGCGTTACCGGCCTTTGGGGGATGGGGGGGGAGGAGATAGGGGGAGGGGTTGGGGTATGGGCCTCCGGTATCCTCACTCACTCGGTGAAACACAGCGCAAGCACTATTTCACACCAGTTTTCTGTGAGGCCGTGGTATCACTCCGGTTGAGCCGGCCCATTCATGCCGAAGTGTGGCTAGAATGAAACACAGTTTAATTCAAATGTGAAAAAAAATAACAAACAAATATTTAGGTGCATTAACATGTATTTGTTGGGTTAATATGGATATCAAACAAGTGTGGAAATAAATTTCGTTTAGACTTCTCAACTTTCAATTTTTGGTATATGATATCGGTAAATCACAGAAACACCTAAATACCTACATTACTGAACGTGTCACGTACCTACGTAAACATCAGTAACATTTGTTTTAAAATTAATCAGTCGGAGAAATAAAGAATGGGAAAATATTTTGACAATCTGGCAACACTGAATATTGAAACAAAACATTTCTATTTTGACCTAATTACACACATCAAAAGTGTCTAGGGATCAACATATGTGTCTAGGGATCAACATATATTTTTGCAATAACTTTTCTCCTGATTGATATTAATTAAAATTTTCTTTAAGGATTCATCAAATAAAGTGTTTTCGTTTGTCACAGTAACGATAAACCAAGTCACCTTTGCATTAATAAAGAAATTTGCCATTTTCCTAATAAAGGGATTTTTGAAATTTGAACCACTAACATTAAAGTTCGAAAAAAAGACTGAAATAACAGTTTTCTTTAAAATTTTATTAGGTAACTTAAACAATTAATAATCCGTGTTTCTACCGCGAACACTAACAACACAAGAACATCGGATTGGCATACTCAAAATGAGTTCATCCAAACACGCTGTGGAATGGCCGCCCATGTTCGTTGCAACAACAAAAAAAGGTCTTCTTGCGACTGGATACCCTCTATATTCGGCAGAGCTCTTCTCTGTAGCATATCCCATGCATGCTCAATCGGGTTCAATTCTGGCGACTGAGCAGGCCAGGGACAAAGCCACATCTCAATCTCAAGAAATCCGCATAAAAATGCTTGATCCCTAGACACTTTTGATGTGTGTATTTATAAAATACTGTGAAATATCGCCGCGTAAGTTTTTAACTTACTTGTGAAAAGTGATGTTATCACACTTCTTTTGTTTTTCAGATGCGTTGTGACTCAATTTAATTGCACAAACCGTCATAATTGTTTTTATAATTGTTTTTTTTTCGCGAGACACGTTCGGCGTACTTTGACCTTGAACACTACGAAGCGGCCCGGCGTTTGGAGCCATATATGGCTTCATTTGAGGTGCTTCAAAACGGACGCGCGGACTCGGTTTCTATGCGTTATTATTCTAAGTTGAGACCTTTAAGAAATGAAGGCGCTTTAGTACCACGTAATGCAGCTTACATACTCTCTAAAGTGTGTCTTCTGTTTTGTAAGCAGTATAAGAATATTCCCATCAACAAATGATTAACGAATACAACGTGTGATTGAGAGTTCACAGACTTCAGTAATAATTTAATATCAAATAAACTGCGTTCTAACTTTAATATATAAAGAAACGGTTGTCTGTAAAGTCTGTTTACGGACAATAGTTTAACGTGAGAACGTCATAACGAAACATTGATGAAATGATGAGAGATAGATGGGTTCGCTTAGGTTCGGCGAGGTAACGACTCATGGGGAGGTAACGGCGCATGCCGACGTAACGCTGCATGAATCATGTTTTTTCGTGTGTGCAGCCGGCTCCATCAATTTATAAGACGTTGTCACGTCAATAATATGTTTGTAGTCAGCCAAACATTGTTTGTGTCATTTATATGCAAAGAAAACAATTAAAACACATTTGAGTTTTCATTGGTATGCATATAATGAATGAAATACAATGAAAAACAACATAACAGTATAGACACGTTGATTTGCTCTAAGCATAGTACGTGATGTTGCCTCAATGACTGCCTTGTTGGTCTAGCGGTTGGCGTATGCGACAGTTGACCATGAGGTCACGGGTTCGAATCCCAACTCGGGCCAAAAAGTGTTGTTGAGTCTTTATGATTATAAAAATGCCTAATAAACGCTCGGAGTTTGAAAGTTGGGGTCTTAGCCCCCATCCTCGGAGAGCATGTAAAGCCGTCGGTCCTGCGCCTGATCTCCACGGTCGTGTCGGATAACCGTCTAATCGGATTATGAGATTGGTGAGTTGGCTGGTCTCCCTTGAGACAGGCCGTCGTAGCCGAAATCGGCTAGAAGAACATCATGTGATGGTGCATTAAAAATATATTAAAATATATAGCTTAATGAAAAATCTATTCTATTTCACGAATTTAAAGATGGAGGAAACGCATAAGTTGTCCGTCTATCAACCCATGCAAATATAATTCCTATTACGTCATCTAATTCCTTTTTTATGTGACTTTGTTGTATAAAATAGGTTCGTACATAAATTAGACGCGTCTCGTATTGAATGCCTGATAACATAACATTAGGCTCCTAAATAACCGTTGGACATCACGAAACCGACCCATGCTCTACATACGAGTACATTACTGGAACTTATGCCTCACTAAATAAACATCAGCATTTATGCTAAGCAATGTAAATGTACACCGGATAAATTAACGTGGGACTCGCGATATTTTACAAGATTTATTTACATTTCACTTTAATTTTATAATTTACTAGCTGACCCGGCAAACGTTGTTTTGCCATAAAAAAAAATTGGGGTATAAAAAATTTATGTTGGTCGATTCTCAGACCTACCCGATATGCACACCAAATTTCATAATAACTATAAATTCTCAAAATTAAAAAAAAAAACCGATATAATAACCTGAGTTCCCTTTAAAAAGTAAAAAACACGTTATGCGCTTTTATTTGAGACCCCACTCGATGATATTTTTGCAGACATTCCGTTATTCTTCCCCACTTTCGCCCCCATAACTTTTGAACGGCTCAACCGATTTTCATGAAACATGTCTTAGAACACTCACACGTAACTCACCTTTCATACAAAAAAAAACTAAATTGAAATCGCTTCATCCGTTCGGGAGCTACGGTGCCACAGACAGAAAGACACGTGAAACTTATAACACCCCTCTTTTTGGTCGGGGGTTAAAAATCGGTCCAGCCGTTTCCGAGGAGTATGGTAACTAACATTGTGACAAGAGAATTTTATTTAAAATATTTATCTAATGCTCTTCAATCTAAATTGACAGTGAATTTACTAAAACCTATTTTTTATTAAAAATTGTTATAATACACAGATACGTAGGTTTGTTCTTGAAGCATGGTATAGTCCATTCGTTTAGATGGTGTCGGTATACCCGCACACAATTGTGTTTATTGTTGTGAAATACGAATATATTAATTCGTACAACGGCGTAAACTGACAAATCATACTTACTTGTTGGTGTACGCCTCAGACGGGCCCTTTGATTTCGTGGTGGCTGCTTTGATAAAAAGCCGTATGTGCGATGTCGACAGGATCAAAGTGGCCGTATCTAAGCGAATGGACTATACGATTACTAAGTAAATCAATTACATATAATTTTAGTGTACCCTTTGTTTCTCACGATGTACTCCGAAACTATCTAACCGATTTTTAAGTATATTTCTAAATGGGTTTTGTGATGGCGTGCCTAAGATAGTATAGTTAACATCACGCTTACACTAATAGGAGCCGAGCATGATTGAAAAGAGCGGCAGAAGCAAAGTTTCTTTGGTCAACTGGTTACATATATAAAATGACTATGAAATGCATGATTTCCGTTGGAGGCTAAAAAAAATATCTATTAGCTTAGGAAAAATACTACATACCTAAATACTACTATACTTATACCGTATGAATTTCTATATTTTTGTGTTGCTCTGTGCCATCGTAGCACCTAAATAAAAATGATCGGACTTTTTTTGTGTCCGAGAAGTGATTATACAGGTAAAGGAGTTTTTAAGCTATTGCATAGCTTTTATCGCGGGCTTTGAGGCCTTTGAGCGCGGCGACCGAATCAAGAAATTCCGTAACGTAACGAAAATAAAACCTGACACCCGAAGCTCGCACGGATCGAGACGAGCTGCTCCGAACGACGAATCAATGAATCTCTTTGCCACTCGTCTTTTTAGTTCTCATGTGTGTTCATTAAAGTTTGGTTGGAGATGTTTTCAAATTTCAGAAAGTCAAAACAAGGACGAAATTTCTGGGCTACCAGTATCCGGGCTGACCCCTTTCTCCAAACTGAACCAATAAGTTTTAACAACTTGTCCCAGGTAGATAAATTGGTGAATCACTTCGTATGTCGTCGACCCAATACACCCGAAAGCTGAGCAACACGAACGTTAGACATAACCTTTGTCTTATACGTGTTAATTTTAAGGGTCACGGATTGAGAGAAATAAGTTAAGTTTTGTTGGTGTTACTAAGATTAGTTAACGTTACTTAAAAAGTGACAAGTAAAATTTTAACAAAATAAAAACCGACCTCAAGGTTCGACTGGATTTCTCTTGGATGCCATCATCAGATCTTAGTGTCTTTGTTATGGTACTACCGTTGGGATAGCTCCTTTCCATTAAAAAAAGAATCATTAAAATCGGTTCATAAACGACTAAGTTATCCGCAAACACGCATAAAAAAAACATATATACGGTCGAATTGAGAACCTCCTCCTCTTTTGAAGTCGGTTAAAATAAAATTTTATGTTATAAATAGTAGCGGTTGTCTATTTTACATCTACTTATTCACTAATCATTTACTAATATGTAGTAACAAACATTGGCGCAGTGGTAGCGTACTCGACTGCTGTGCATGAGGTCTTGGCTTCGATTCCCGAGTCGGACCAAATGTTTGTATGGCCTGCAAATATTGTTTTGGAGTTCATATGTTTTCTATGTATAATATGTATGTATTTTCAACAAGAAGCATAAATGTATATATATACATCAGTTGTCTAGTACCCACACTACCAGCTGTGTTTAATTTGGGGTTAGATGGCGTTGTGTGTTAGATATCCGAAAATATTTATTATTAATAAGTAAGAATTTATGGCTGATCATCTACCTGACGTAGGATAAGGCGAGGGAGTTCAGAGAGAGTATTCAATTACAGTGTTTGAAAGAGATATGTAAAGACCATTCTTTTTTTTATGGAATAGGCCGGCAAACGAGCAGACCTATCGCCTGATGGTAAGCGATTACCGCCGCCCATGGACACCCGCAACACCAGAGGCATCACAAGTGCGTTACTGGCCTTTGGGGGATGGGGGAGATGAGATAGGGGTAGGGGTTGGGGTATGGGCCTCCGGTATCCTCACTCACTCGGTGAAACACAGCGCAAGCACTATTTCACACCTGTTTTCTGTGAGGCCGTGGTGTCGCTCCGGTCGAGCCGGCCCATTCAAGTCAAAGCGTGGCTCTCCCACGGTCAAAAACAAACATGTAATCTGATTCCCTGCTCCTTAAAAGTATCCTATTTGGTTGATAAATATTCACGTATTTAAGACTTATTTTAATAATAATAAAAGGGAACTTCAATAAATACTGCGTCACATTCCTCTTCAATCATTTCAATTATCGTTGTACGTACATACGAGTATATGAGACATGTCTGTAAGTGCCCTGGAGCTTATTGCTTTAGGTTAAAGCTCTTTAAAAATGAAATCCTACAGTTAATTGAACTAGAAAACGTACTTTATATTTTATTTGAACGTTAATGTAAAGTTTTATAAATTCATTTTATTAATTGAAATCAGAAAATGTTCGCATATAACGAATGCTAAAATAGACTTGAAAGTTTATTTGTATGTAAATGTAAAGTTTTATATATTCAACCAATCGATTTAATTCATAAATTTTCACATCTAATGAATGTTAAATCCCGTGGCTATATATAGGCAAAGATAAATACAATATGTAATTTATCACATATAGTTTTAAATAAATATACCTACGGTATATAAAAACTAAATATCTTCAGTCTTTAGTTTATTTGAAATCGAATACGAACTGCAAAATCGAATAAAACAAATGTATCAAATGATACCAAATCGTAAGTCATAAAACTAGTCTCAGTTTTAAGTTATAGCTCGAAGCGTATGGACAAATTCTCCACTTATATTAGGAGTGTCGAAGACTCGTAAACTATAGGAAGCCGCATAATGCGAGACCGCTATAAAACAGCTGTAAGACTTACCATGGATTTGTTCTACTCGGGTGAACAGCATATTTTACGTTGTAGTAAATAATAAAATTTTGTAAAATGTATTGTATTGTACTATTTGTAAAGTTAGTTTTACAATGCTTGAATTAATTAAGACAATAAAAAGAGACTGACAAGTGCCTTACGCCCCGTTCGGTACCAACTTTACGTAGATAAACTTGTGTGACAGTATTACATAACGCTGAAGTTAGAAATATCAGAAAATCTTTACCTACAGTGACTGTCATTTATGATTCTAATGTGTTTACCTTATAATATCTCCCTTATTTATCTGTCTCTGACAGATGACTACGAAACCGTCATAGTAACTTTAAACTAGCTAAGCTACAAAATTTATTTTCATTCTTCACGTGCCCGTTTTATCACAAATAAAATGCAATCCATACTTTTATACTTATATTATAAATGCGAAAGTAACTCTGTCTGTCTGACTGTCCTGCTTTCACAGCAAAACCGCTGGACCGATTTCAATGAAATTTGGCATGGAGATACTTTGATTGAGGAAGGACATAGGCTACTCTTTGCTGCGATAACCGACAAACACGCGGGCGGAGACGCGCGAAAAACTAGTAGATTATAAATATATAAATCACACCTAAGTTTTACCTCGTCAATTTTGAAATGGAAAAGCTTTAGCTTGATCTTTGTGTCAAATGTCACAGAGATCAAGCTATATTTTAAAGACTAAACTGTCTTCATAACAAATTGACGATCTAAACACAAAGGTGTTATCATGTTTTAGCGAAACATTACCATTTGAATAATCCCTCTCGTAAATAGTGATTTTTAACCCTTACTGCTAAGCCAAGATGGATATCATTCTCAACCAGAAACAACTGTAGTTTTAGCATCATCAAGTGTTCTGTTTCTGGACGTAGTAAATATATATACATTTACAAATCTAAAAGTGTATTTATTTTTCTGCTTTCCATAGTAAGAGTCTACTCGTTTTGAGATCAGACTACCTGTGTGTAAAGTATCATCATTATTTTTAAACATAGCTTGATTTACTGGTTTCCACGCTATCAATGCAACAAGCTACTTTGGTATTATCTGATTGACTGTCTGGTCAAAGAACTCATTAAATAACGTTAAATGTTTTTCAGCACTATGTATGCCGTATATATATCGACTTATCAGAAGGAAATCTAAGGAAAATAAAAACATTTATACGTTCTTTCATAACTAATTTCTTACGTGTAACCCCAAAACGCTGTAACGTAAGATCTTATCGATTACACTGAGTGATATTAAGTAAAGTAACCCTCAATAAACTACTGCTATTTGTGTACAAAATAGTATAGGGACCGTGGGCCGGTCCAACCCATCGACAGGCACTTTTACAACCGCTAGCGTATCAACTGATGCATAATTCAGTAGCTATAATTTCAGTGTAGTCTCAACGATCTGATTTATACTCGCACCAAACCTTATCGTGGGAGAGATTTCTATCGATTGCATATATTTCATGTTCCTTTATGCTGTATTTGATGGTCAAGACAGTTCATCAAGATGGTGTTATATATCTGATGATTATACCATAGGCTTATCATAAAATTGAATGTATAAACATAATTATTAAGTTGGTATGTGAAAGATTTAAAATTATTAATTAACATTAACTAATTACACCAATTGCAAATACGCGAGAGTCATGTCAGGGGGGGGGGGGGGGGTGAAAACCAGTACTTTAAACCAGTAGTTTGTTTCAGTACAGCGTGAACTGAGCTGGTAGCCTTTGCCGCACAATGCAATGATTGTTATGTGATTGTTCTAGATTGTATGTTGTCTATACAAATAAATAAAATTGGAGTGTCTGTTTGTAATATTTAAAAAAAAACCGTTTAATAGCCGCTTTTTACTAAATGCATATGTATGTATACACGGTACATATAACAAAATAACATTTTTACAATTTTTGTCTGTCTGTCTGTCTCTCTGTTGGTTCTAATCTCTGAAACAGTTTGACCGATTTTGACGGGACTTTCACTGTTAGGTAGCTGATGATATAAGGAGTAACTTAGGCTACTTTTTTTAGACTAGTTTCGCCCTTGGCGTTACCCGTGGTACGACAATAACCGTGGGTAACACTGCGGGGTTCGGCTAGTCAAAAATAAATGGATTAAATGGTTTAATTGAGCTAAATTTTTAACCGACTAGGGTGAGGTTAAAAAGGGTTATAGTTTTGGCAGTCTATGTATGTTTGTATTGTCCGGGTGACATGGGATATATATTTTTCAAAAGTTTTTACGTTTCTTTTTTCATTTCTTATCAATACCACAGCGAAGTGTGGAAAGGTATATCTAATCCCAGTTTGAATTGCACGTTATATATATGATAGAAGTGTTGGCTCTTTCTCTCAGATTTTCCTTTTTTTTTGTAATAGTTATCCATGTATATATTATAATAACATGTGACAATATTTTTCGTACTCCTTTTTAAACGAAATTCGTGGATGAGAGAATTCGAAATGTGGGATACTAAAACTTTATGTCTAGAAAAATAGCAAAGAGAAAAAAATAGGAATGTGTGAGATACGTGCAGAAATAAAAGATACAACGAGCAAAATGAAAGAGTCCCTTATAATCTATACCGACTAATATTATAAACGCGAAAGTTTGTAAGTTTGGATGGATGGATGGATGTTTGTTACTCTTTCACACAAAAACTACAGAACGGATTTGGATGAAACTTAACAGTAATATAGCTTATACATCAGAATAACACATAGGCTACTATTTGCCGCGATAACCGACATACACGGGGTGGAGCCGTGGGCAACAACTAGTTTATCATATTTATTGACGTATCTGTCTTAGTTTTACCGATCAATAATATGAGATTAAACTTCAAAAGCTTTTTAAGGGTGCCACACACTTTATTTCTGCTCTTCTTGTGGCTCCAATCGGTAAGGGTGAGAGTGCCTAGCTGGCTCCCTGGTGGCCTTTTGACCGCCTTCGGATCGGCAGGTACTAATAGCGACATTTCGAGTAATCAAGAATATAATCTCGATGTCCAAAAGTACTTATTTACGTTAAGCATTAGGCATCTTGTGTAGAACAAGCATTCTCATTGTGTTTATCAAGTTAAAAACTACTACTACACTACAAAATCAATAGTTCATCTCTGCTTTGAGTATGAATCTCATATAAAGAAAGTTAAGAAAGATTCTAGGCAAAACAAAGGAACAAATAATTTGTTAACAGAACATTTGAATTCTGTGTACTAAGAGAGAAGCCATCAAATAATTCCAAACACTAACACGTCTAGCATCAATGAAAAGCATCTAATTACAGATACAAATGAATCAAACGCAAATTGGTTAAACAGGCTGTACAAAACAAACGTCATATCGACGCCAAGAGTAGCGTTTAATTGACGCTGTCGACTATGAAATTCCGTTTAAATTGGATGTTGTTCCAATGGCGGGCGATTCCGCTATCGACGACCAAGTTGCCAAATGGCTGCCCCTGTAATGACTACTAACTAGCTTGGACACTATTGCTCCTCCTTTCGAAGGCATTTGAGAAAATCGAAACTTTGTGGATAGTGATCCTATATACTTGTATTTGCTACTAGAGATGAGATTTACGTGACGTACGCTGAATGAGGAAAAGATTGGAATATTTAACAATAAATAAATAATAATAATAAATATTTCAGACATCTAACACACAACGCCAATGACAAACAACGCTAAACAATGACATTCTTTTAACTAAAAGAGCTGCAGATACTTTTAATAAGTAATATTTTTTAAGGAATATTACTTTTGCAACAAATATGACTATTTTACTATTAACACAATTATCCTAGATGTTTTAGGTGTCTTTAGATAAGAAGAAAAATTCATAATTTTGGAACCCTAAATTATTTAAGTTTATTGATTTTGATTATTAACTATTATCAAAATAACACAGGAGAGTTGCTAATTTCAAAAGTTAACCATCACACATTTAAAGTGACTATTTTTAAGCAAAAGCTACAAATACGTCGATTACTTTGTAATTTTCTAACTGAACTAAAATTAAAAGGCGAATGAATATTGTTTCTGAAGAATTTTAACATTGGTTTTTGAATGTCGCCGACGGTAAAAGCATTGAAGTGTTTACTTTTGTTCCCAATAGCTGAAAGGGTCAAAACAAGTGATTCGGTTTTGTGGTGGTCCCTCTTAGGACACATTCCCAAACTATTGTTTTGTTTATACGACCGTAATTACTGCCAACCTTGTGTCATGTTACGCTAGCAGTTTTCGGAGCGCTTATTAGAACAGTACCCAATATTAATGAGTGTTGCCACTACAAGACTAATAGCAGTAAACAAAATAAATATTTATAGTCACGAAAGTTAAGTTCTCGGCATTTATGTTTCTGCACGTTCGTCAGAATATCTGACGATTATCGATTTCCAACTTAGGCAAATTGGAAAGATTTTGCGATTAAGGAATGCTCAATACGAAATTTAATGGTCGAAGTAAGTAACGCAGGATTCATTGTGCACTATCGGTTAATAATTGTTAATATCAGTATTACATATTTGACTTTTAAAGATATGGCAACTTCTCCGTCAAGAGTTATTTTAAAGCGAATATTTACAAAATAAACCTAGCACTAAAATTGTATTCAAAAACTACAGAAAACTTGTATGGAACTCAACTACATATTCACAGCGGCTCTTCATTTCACTGCGGTATACTCAGTTTTATTCGCTCGGTCTTGAGAAATTTCGCTTTGCTCTGGCAAGAGGGCTTTGACTTTGATCGTGTACACAAGTTCATACACCACTCTTACACAAAAAATATTAATGAAAAGTGACATAATAAAATATTTTAATCGCTTTCGCTTTATTTATCTTTAACTGTACACACTTAAAAAATGTATTTATACTTTAGATATAATTGTGTAATTTTTAAGTGCAGTTAAATGAAGGACTGATTGGACTGCCTCGTTGGCACAGTGGTAGCGTACACGACTACTGTGCATGAGGTCTCGGGTTCGGTTTCCGGGTCGGACCAAATATTTGTATGATCTGCAAATATTTGTTTCGGAGTTTGGGTGTTTTCTACGTTTAATATGTGGATGTATATGGAAAAAAGTACATATGTATTTATGTCAGTTGCCTAGTACCCATAATACACGTGCAAGCTCTGATTAGTTTAGGACTTAATAGCGGTATGTGTTAGATGTCCGAAAATATTTATTTATTTAATGTTTATTAAGCTATTGCATATCTTTTATCGCGGGCTTTAAGCGCGGCGACCGAATCAATAAATTCCGTAACAAAAATAAAACCTAACACCCCCCACTCTGCCTACGAAGCTCGCACGGCTCGAAACGAGCTACTCCGAAATCGGACGAATACGTAAGCAGCTGTTTGTGAGAAGGTATATAGAGGTGTATAGGTATCTATCATATCTCTTTAATGCCACAATCACCGCACGGGTCCATATTTTCACATGTCGTGATATAGAAGTACATACAATAGCACTTTAAATTGGGCTGGTTCATAAAATTTGACAAGGTATTAAAATTATTGAAATTTGACCGCCAGGTAATTTCTAAATAATCTTATATATAAAATTCTCGTATCACAATGTTAGTTACCATATTCCTCTGAAACGGCTGGACCGATTTTTATTTTGTAAGTATACACGTTCAAAGAAAAAAAAACTGCATAAATAAAAAAATAAAAAATATTATAATTCCATAAGTTGATAAAAATGCTGAGCAATAGCTTTACCGCGGCAGTCCCCGAGTGTGTTACAGATGTTAGTTCATTTTTTTTACTTTTTGTATAGTTCTACTACTGGCTTGTCCTCAATGTATAAATGTAGCTTCAAAGGCAAATAACTCGTTATGAAACGAAAGCAGTTATCTTCAAAATCTCACCGGAAAAAGCCATTTACTGTAGGACATGGACATCCTACAAAGTTCTCCATAGCGACTGATCCTATGTTGCCCTCTTACAACGACTTCTCGTGGTGTGTTATCAGGTAGTGAACCACCTTATAGGGGGTCTAACTATGCTTCGTCTAAAACTTTTGGGCTATAAAATACCACACGGGTCCATATTTTCACATGTCGTGATATAGAAGTACATACAATAGCAGTTTAAATTGGGCTGGTTAATAAAATTTGACAAGGTATTAAAATTATTGAAATTTGACCGCCAGGTAATTTCTAAATAATCTTATATATAAAATTCTCGTATCACAATGTTAGTTACCATATTCCTCTGAAACCGATTTTTATGAAATTTGGTGTGCGTATCGCGTAGGTCTGAGAATCGACCAACATCTATTTTTTATACCCCAATTTTTTTATGGCAGAACAACGTTTGCCGGATTAGCTAGTAATCTATAAAATCTTCTAATTCTTAGGTACTATTTTCATATTTTCTCATAGAAATTTCATAGAATTTAATTACTTTTAAAACATTTCATTTTCTAATTTAGTACAATGATAAGATTTAATCAAATCATAAACTAGTATGAAATAGACGTTTAGTAGTTTTTAGCTTAGGCTATAGCACTTTAATGTTTTACCAAAAACAATTTGACCTTCAAATTGTAATGTAACCTTTTATAGTGATTGGTCTGATAAAATAATGCGATATACATAAAATTTGATTAAAACAAAATTGTAAGCTTCGTAACACATATTTTATATAATGCCAGACATATAACAGAGTGAGGGAGAGCTATGCTAAGCGTGTGAGAGCCATGCTTAAGCAAGGGGGTGCCATAACCAGAACCTCAAATCCTCTCACCCTCCAACTCTGGTATTTAAAGTAATGGCGGTCACATTATGTCGCGTATCTCGTCAGCTAGTTTGAGAGCAAATTATACAGAAAAAGTGGTTGATGAAATTTAATAATCCATTTGTGATTTCATCATCATCAACAACCCATAACGTCCCACTGCTGGGCTCGGGTCTCCTCTCAGGAGAGGGTTAATGCCATACATCCCCACGCTGGCCAAGTGCGGGTTGGGGACTGGCAAGACAACGTTGTGGCTACGTAAATCTTGCCGTTGGATGTTTTTAAGCCGCCCAAAGGCCTCCAACTAAGCTTCACGACTGTTATCCTACGATAACAACCGGGACCGACTTCTTAACGTGACCTCCGAATCACGGAGACGCTCATGGTATTGTGCCACTTGTGATTTAGTACAAAATAATTAATACTAATGTTAAATTGTAATATTTACTGCATTATCAGATTTTGTTCAACCATGACACCAAACCAACCAACCATTGTGGATAGCCTCGAGGATCGACACATTTTTAATTGATATTGATTTTTGCAGAATTTATTAAAATTCTAATAATAAATTATGATGAATATAATAACTTGAAACATTTCATAGATGGGAGTTTGTTCTTCTACATTTCACTTAAATTAATATGCATTAAAACAGTTAGTCATAAGTAATCATAGTAGTTATCAAAAGTGAACTTAGGAATATAATAAAATATAGTACTCATCACACAATTATTTTATGTGAAATCAATCATTAAAATCTTATTCAGAAATTAGGGTCACTAATCCTTAAAAGTTGTAAATCCAGGCTAACAATAAATATAGTTGGCATATTTCTATACAAAGAACTATCGACAAACTTCAACCAATTTTTCGTGGGAGAGCCACGCTTCGGCATGCATGGGCCTGCTCGACCGGAGTGATACCACGGCCTCACAAAAAACCGGTGTGAAACAGCATTTGAGCTGTGTTTCACCGAGTGAGTGAGGATACCGGAGGCCCCAACCCCAAAAATTTTCAATAACTACTTTGTACATTATATGATTACGTAACAAATATTTCAAGAAATACTACTTTTATAATCATACTTTAATATTGGGTTTTCTAAAAATATTATTACTAGTATGATTTTAAATTGATACCCACGTAGCTGTCCTGAATAAACTTCGCAACACGACAGACTTCTTGAACCTAAGATTAGAGTGCTCAAACAAACTAACAAATTCACAAGCTTTAAGTTTGTTTTGTAGCGTCGGTACACACTTTAATGGTACTTTAAAACGATGCTACATATTGTAATGGATTTTATTTGATACAGAATATTTAACAGTAATAACGAATACAAATAGGAGTCTAACTCAATAAGGTTTGTAATTTGAGTTTCCGTGTCTCGACTGTTTCCTGGTTGTCTGTTTAACAAGACAAATAATGATAAAAATATATTTTTTAATTAATCAAGTTTATTGAGATCGAACAGCTCACTAATAAGTCATATTAAAAACCGACTTCCAAAAAAACATCCAACGAAAACTCTCTGCCAAAAAAACACTTAAAAGCGTAAAATAAACTGGTTCTTCATAAATTGCCTATACCTAATTCTTTATTCATTTAAATAGTAGTATTATAATGTGTGCTAGGTACCTAGAATCTGTTTGAAGTCGGTGCCAAGTGACTATCGCTTAGACTTTTGTAATTGTTCGTTTGTATTCTTTTTGGCTTAGCACCGACTTCAAACAGATTTTAGGTACCTAGCACACATTATAATACTACTATTTAAATGAATAAAGAATTAGGTATAGGCAATTTATGAAGAACCAGTTTATTTTACGCTTTTAAGTGTTTTTTTGGCAGAGAGTTTTCGTTGGATGTTTTTTTGGAAGTCGGTTTTTTTTTTTTTATAAAAAGTTTTTATTTTTCAGTTTTTAGTGCAATCAATCGTAGGTCACTAGTAAGTTGAACTATTTCATCAAATTTCATCATCTAGAATACAAATTAAGGTCTATACGTACGTGTAATATTAAAATCATCCTCTAATCCCCAACTGTTGAAGAGTTTAACATTCTATCATCAGCTCACCTAAATAACTTGAAAGTATACGACTGAAGGTCTTTAGATACGTATGAAATTGAAAGAATTATCCTCCAACTTCTAACCGTTGAGGAGTTGTACCTTCCACCTTCCATCATCAGCTTACCTAAATAATTTGAAAGAATACGACTAAAGGTAACATATACACATATGCTATTTAAAGATTTATCCTCCAACTCCTAACCGTTAAGGAGTTGTACCTTACATCATCAGCTCATCATCATGAAATGATGACTACCAGACGCAAATACCGGTGTACCTTCAGAAAATATACGAAAAACATAGTATGTGCCTATAAAAATGAGGGTTTCCCTCGATTTCCCTGGGATCCCATCATCAGATCCTGATATGCTGGCAATGGGACCACCTCGGAAGCATACCCTTTCGAATACAAAAAAAAATTCAAAATCGGTCCACAACTGACGGAGTAATCGGTGAACATACATAAAAAAAAAATACATACAGTGGAACATAGAACCTCCTCCTTTTTGGAAGTCGGTTAAAAATATTTGTAATCTTTGACAGTTCTGAGATCACAAAAAAAATGAACTTATACCAATACATAAAATTAGCCGTTTACGTTTTTTATCGCTTCTAGACCAGGTTCTGGTCTCAAAAGTTGACTTATCAAACAGATCATCTTCTGCATATTACTACTTCGACTTAGCAAAAACAAAACTCAGAAAGTGGTATATACGATGCCTACTTTTCGAATGTGAGTCAAGACTATTGAAGCCAAAATACTGATGCCATCATATCAACTGTAAATCACTCACGACCAACGGTCATGCAATTTATTTCTTACATGTACATTCAAATACTGATTTCAAAAGGAATATATGACAGAATTAATAGTAATAGGCACTTACGTTTTAAACTTAGCAAAGATCTTCTATATCATTGAAAAAAAATTCGTCAAAGACTTTTCTTCTTCATTAAATGAATATTTCTTATTTTGGACGACTAACACACAACGCCATCTAGTCCCAAGCTAAGCAGAGCTTGTGTTATGGGTACTAGACAACTGATACAAATACTTATATACTTTTTTTTAAATACATACATACTATACATAGAAAACACCCAAACTTCGAAACAAATATTTGTAGATCATACAAACATTTGGTCTGACTCGGGAATCGAACCCGAGATCTCACGATCAGCAGTCGCACACGCCAACCGCGAGACCAACGAGGCAGTCAAAATGTTGAATACAAATAAATTCATCTTTCAAATTATCTAGACATTATTATTGATCTCTTTCGTATCAGCATCTCAATACGACACATAACTTACTCCACAAGTTCCCCCTCACCCCATACAGTGAACCCAGCAATATTCTATTGACATCTGCATAATGAGTATTGTCCCTTTATTGTCAATCGCTTCGTTGCTTTCAATGTCTTGTTCATGTCAGACTCTTACATTTATCGTAATGATATTACTCACTTTTATGTTATCTTCTTGAGTACTGTCGTCAGTATTTGTTTCCTTCTGTATTCAGTTTTCTTTGTGGATATTTTAGTAATGTATGTCAGTTATCACTAGTATGTTTCAGCTTTTTTTTTTTAATCAGCTGTGAATGGTCGTGAGTTTGTACTTTATCCAGTACTTAAACAAAATTTAATACGGCCCTACTCCTTACATAAATATATACAAGCATTGCATTAGCTGGAGGTCTTTAAAATCGTCTATTGTTAGATAAAAAGCGTAACCAGACAAGTTACGGACAGCTGCAGCTCTTTGAATTTCTTTAATTTGTACCTGAATATTCAAAATTGATACTTATAAAAATAACTAGGAGTATTCCCTATAAGAATATTTATAGGTTTCATAAATTTCGACATAAATCAATCCCCGAGTTGATTTCTATTGTTTGTAGACAATGATATTACGAGTATATAATAAAAGCAGATAATGTTATCAGCGCCCGAAAAATGAGAACTCGAATACCATCCAATTGACTTATCTTGCAATTACAATACGTAATGAAATTAAGGAATACATTTGTAATTTGATACTGAAATATAGCTATGCCTGCAGTTTTACAGCATAGCTTGACTGCACGGCTGCGGCCGGCACGTCATAGATTTGGCCGCAAATTATTACGTGCGTAACATATCCATGGTTTCAAAATATCATTGTTTGTAGACTAATGTATTTTTTTCAAAAGATTCAAAAGTGTGATAAAAACATTGAATTTTTCTTTTGGGATATTTTTTTTCTCTGCTAACCTTAGTAATAAATTTGTCCAGTAGTAGTTCAAAATTATTTACAAAGTGTTCAAAAATTTGTAAAATATACTTTGTAAATGAAACTTGACGTATTCGAATGGGTTTCCAAAATTACAATTTAACGTCAAAAATTGTTTGTGCCACAGAATTTTGTATAGCAACCGAAATTGACCGGTTACCGGTCTTTTCGAGGCACAGATGGGTCTGTAATGTTAAAAAATTTACTAAAAAAACCGACTTCAATCTGGACTAAATTTAAATGGGACCAGTCGGGAATATTGAGATTCGTTAATTTGTCGCGCACATACATAATGAAAATTGAAGACTTATATGGTTTTCTCATGGATGACATGTCAGAACTGGACCAAATTGAAATGGGACCACATGGGAAGCACTAACTTTCAAATAAAAAAAGAATCATCAAAATCGGTTCACCCAGTCGAAAGTTATGAGGTAACAAACATAAAAAAAAAATACAGTCGAACTGAGAACCTCCTCCTTTTTTTGAGGTCGGTTAAAAATGATAACCCTTTCAAGTATGACCTGGCTAAGTTTGCTAAATGTGTTAGCCAACTCAGTTTTCACGGCGTATCCATGAAACTGCGCCCGGCGGTTGGTACTACCCGCGGGTTTTGTTTTGTTTTCGCGTAACCCTTTTTTCTAAAAAAATAGTCGTCAGCCAGATAAAACAATAAACATATAAAGATAATTTTACAAACACAAATCTTGAGATGAGAAACATTACATTACACTTCAATATAGCTCTTGAACATATTAAAATGTCATACTAAATTATTCATTGAGTCGAGTAATAATTATTAGTCCCTGCACTTAGTCTCATAAAACATGGATAAACCTAATACATGCATATTTAATTAATCCTTCGTAAAAATACATGACCCGAGCTCCAATACTCTTACTGACATAATGTATATATGAATTTGATACACATTACTACATATTATAATCAATGTTATCTTCAATATTTATAAAATAACAATAAAATCTAAATAAAATCAGTATTGTATTACAAATAAACGAAAATGGAGGCAAAATTCAAACTGTGGACTCTCCCGTGAACGTATCGTGTAGGCACAGCTAGGAACGGCTATTACAAAATGTTTTTTACTGTTTTTACCATTTTGGACGCTGTCAAACGCTTTTCTAAATATGCCACGTCAATTTGCCTTTTTAATCCTTTTTTGTAACTGCATGTTGTCCTATAAAATTCACAAATTTAAAGTCTTCTAAATACTTTATTTAAAAACCTATCTTGCTTCGAACCCACTTTGTATTACAGCAATTTATTATGACCTTTAATACTTCACCGAAAGTTGATAGAACGGTAATGAGTTTGTAGTGTGTGATTGACGCTTGATTTATGGTTATCTTTGGCAATAGCTGTGGTTTCCGGAAAACCGGATATTATAAGGTTTCTTACAGACGAATATAGCCTTTCATAAGTCATCCAATTTTAATTTATGAAATGTAATTTAACTGAAATTAATTTTTATTTAATGCCACCTATTTTTAAATTTTATTGCCATTACAATTTATAAGTTATCATCATTGGTAGTATTGTGCCTCTTATATTACTCAAGACCATTGGAGACATCTTTACCGTGGGAGAGCCACGCTTCGGCATGAATGGGCCGGCTCATAGTGTGTGATACCATGGCTTCACAGAAAACCGGTGTGAAAGAGCGCTGTGTTGCACCCAGTGAGTAAGGATACCGGGGGCCCATATTCCAACCTCGCCCCCTTCCCTCCCTCATCTCTCAAAGGCCAGCAACGCACTTGTGACGCCACTGGTGTTGCTCGTTTGCCCTCGATTCCATAAAAAAAGACATAGATTTAATTTAGCTCTTAGAAAACAACTTTTGACGTAAGTCAATGCCTACGTTCAGCACTAATTCTTCTGGTCCTCTATCATTATACCTAAAGTGTATATATCACCTATTTTTTTGTTACAGTGCCTCCTCATCAGCTGATACTGTATGACAAGTCTGGACGGGATGTCTCTGGCGTCGTAGGCCCTCTGGAGGAAGGCAACGAATTAGTCCTCGTTTGTGAGGTCAGAGGAGGTAAGATTTTGTTCCAAGAGTGACGAAAATCGTTTACGAAATACAATTAATTTTTTGTCATCAAAGTTAAAATTTGTTTAAGGGGTCTTTACAAAAGCAAATATGAAAAGATTAAAACAATGCGTGGAGTCCCTCCGCGCGGAAGAAGTGAAACTTCGTAATGTGCAACTGTGCTTTCATAACCACTCCATGGTAGCGTTAAACGTTTGAAAACTTCATAATGTGCAACAGTGCTTTCATACCCCCTCCATGGTAACATTAAACATTTAACGGAACCGTTAAACGTTTAACGCAACCTTGTTGGAAGTCGCATTAGAAGTTTCACTTCAAAAAAACAACTGACAATGACAATGCTAAATGGCAAATTCACACGTATCATACCAGTACGTATACTTAAACTAAGTTTGGATTAAGTTGACGATACAATTCGCGAGATAATAATATACTTATAGAAACTTCACAAGTGCTTAATCTGTACATATTCTGTAATACATTGCTTTTACAGTTCTGTCATTAGCGTTTCAGAGGCCTATGTCCATAATGTTAAAAGGCTGTTGATGATTTTTGCACGGTTGGCCTAGTGGTTTAAGCGGTCGCTACTCCACTTCCTACTGCGCCAAGTGTTGTGGGTAAAATCCCACATGGGACTGCACTTTGTGTGATCCACAAATTGTTGTTCTGAGTCTGGGTGTTCTTTGTGTCCGTTTCATGTATGTTTGTAAAAGTCTCCCGCGACACAGGATGTATATACCTAATGCGAGAGTTGTCTAAAAAAAAAGAAAAAATGATCAGCGTCTAACTAGTGATAAGATAACTCTTCTATACATTTCAAGTTATCAAGCATTGGCAGTGTAATATAATTCCTTGCCTCACTTATAAAATGGCCATTAAAGACAGAATGTCATTTATGTTCTAGGTAACTTTTGCTTAAACTACAGGAAGGGATTTAATGGGTTAGTTTCGTTTCCCAGAATACATTAGGAACATGTAGTAAGTGGGCTGAACTCTTCGTAACTGGGTTACCGTTTGAATCTATAAATAGTTCATAGTGCATAGGTTGTTTGTAATTGTAATTGACTGGCTACGAAGTTGAGAATTTCACAGTATTAGAGTTTTTTCCCTTCCAGTTATTACGTCAAAATAAGATGAAAATGACAAAGAGCCAGTGACAAATGCCTCAGTTTGATTTATTAATTTAAAAAGAGTTGTTGAGTTGTTGTTTTTTAATTTTGCAAATATGTCCCTTTTTTGTTATTATTTTATATTAAATGTATCAATGATTAGGAAGATAATTTATTCAAAATTATTATTATATTAATGTCTGAACGTCCTGTATTCTTAAATTATCTGTAATATTTCTTTGCCTGTGATCAATAGTAACATTGGCGTAGTCGACGGTACTAGTCAAGTACAGTTTACTAAACGATTATAATCATGATTTAATGAAAAGAGTCGCTTAACACATTCGCTGCGGCAGTACCTAAACCTAGTTTTACTATCAGTGCTATACGAGTCATATAGTTCCCGTGTGAAGAATGCCAATCGTGCGGTACGACCTGTATTTTCCCGTATCAGGACCTCACTTCTAAGGTCCTTACAGGCGTGGAATATCGATATTTTTACATTTGTTTTGCACTTACAGATAGATTATATCCTTGCCTATATACAGCTACGACTAAGAATTATAATTGTTTTTCAAAATCGGTCATTTTACGGGAAATTGCTTCCCGTCCCGCACAGAACGTATTAAGAGCTAGGGATGGCGTAAAGTTTAAAAACTGAAACCAACTTTCGTCGATTTTCATACGAAACATAACAAAGAATAGAAGATTCATTAACATCATATTCATCAACAAATGGTACATAAAATTGAACAAGTACACTCATTCTGTAGAAACTGTTATTTCTTCCTTCTTACCTTATCAAAATAATTAACAATTCACATGAGATCTTTACGTTATAAACTATGATATAAAATAAAACATTCTTTTTTGACAAATGAGTATTCACATTAGATCTTTACTTTATAAACTATGATTAATTTATAATTAAACAAATATTTTTTGACAAATAAGTATTCACATGTGTTTCGTAACCATTAAAACCATTTAATTTATAATTGAATAGTATTGTATTCCATTCCTAAACAAACTACTGCCAATGCAGCAATGCAAAAATCGAATGGGCTAGCCGACGTTTAAGTTTTCCGCTTCCGGAGTTTTTTTTTTTGTTTTTTTTTTTTTTTTTTTTTTTTTTTTTGTTTTTGTTTTTTTTTTTTTAAAGACAACTCCCGCATTAGGAATAAACATCCTGTGTCGCGGGGGACTTTACAGACATACATGAAACGGACACAATTAACACCCAAACTCAGAACAACAATTTGTGGATCACACAAAGTGTTGTCCCGTGTAGGATTTGAACCCACAACACTTGGCAAATTGGCAAGCGGCGTGGCGACCGCCTAAACCACTAGGCCAACCGTGCAGTCATTAACCTTGACCAATGGCAGAGCGTGAATACTGCGCTCATACGTCTAGTCCAATCGCGAGCCTTCATTGGCCACGACCTCCGCGCCATCTGCATCGGCGCGAAGGGAAGAAGAAGTGAAGAAATCGCTGGCGCACGGTGACCGTGCTATCGTTAACAAATAATTACAAGAAGGAACATACTCGATATTTTGTTCTTTTATCTTATATAAATATATATATAGTAGTATATATAGTATATATATAGTAGTATTATAATGTGTGCTAGGTACCTAGAATCTGTTTGAAGTCAGTGCCAAGTGACTATCCCTTAGACTTTTGTATTTGTTCGTTTGTATTCTTTTTGGCTTAGCACCGACTTCAAACAGATTTTAGGTACCTTGCACACATTATAATACTACTATTTAAATGAATAAAGAATTAGGTATAGGCAATTTATGAAGAACCAGTTTATTTTACGCTTTTAAGTGTTTTTTTGGCAGAGAGTTTTCGTTGGATGGTTTTGGAAGTCGGTTTTATTTTTTTATAAAAAGTTTTTATTTTTCAGTTTTTAGTGCAAACAATAGTAGGTAAGTAGTAAGTTGAACTATTTCATCAAATTTCATCATCAAGAATACAAATTAAGGTCTATACGTACGTGTAATATTAAAATCATCCTCTAATCCCTAACTGTTGAAGAGTTTAACCTTCTATCATCAGCTTATCTAAATAACTTGAAAGTATACGACTGAAAGTCTTTAGATACGTATGAAATTGAAAGAATTATCCTCCAACTCCTAACCGTTGAGAAGTTGTACCTTCCACCTTCCATCATCAGCTTACCTAAATAATTCGAAAGAATATGACTAAAGGTAACAAATATACATATGATATTTAAAGATTTATCCTCCAACTCCTAACCGTTAAGGAGTTGTACCTTACATCACCAGCTCATCATCATAAAATGATGACTACGAGACGCAAATACCGATGTAACTTCAGAAAATATACGAAAAACATAGTATGTGCCTATAAAAAATGAGGGTTTCTCTCGATTTCCCTTGGATCTCATCATCAGATCCTAATATGGTGGCAATGGAACCACCTCGGAAGCATACCCTTTCGAATACAAAAAAAAATTTCAAAATCGGTCTCCAATTGACGGAGTAATCCGTGAACATACAAAAAAACTGTGTGAGTGGTGACCACCACTCTTGGATTCTGCTTATGCTTTCCATCAGGCAGAGTAGAGTCATTATGGCAGCCAAACATACAAAAAAAAAAACATACAGTGGAACATAGAACCTCCTCCTTTTTGGCAGTCGGTTAAAAAGTGGCGGTTGCAACGTATAAGGAGGTCTAGGAAACGGCTCTTGATAGGGAGAGCTGGATAAAGCTGCATCGACAAAAGCGTAGCTCTTAAGTTAATGATGGTGATGATAAGTAACTAGGGCGATGTTGGCGGGACTACCTACTCGTATCACGACCAAACGCTGACCACTAATAAAAACGTGCAAACATTTTCATTCTCGCAAATGAACAAGATTCCAGTGTGTTCAAAGTAACGACAAAAATTCACAAAGTATTATGTAAATTAGGAAAAAATATGTTATGATGTAATCCGCTTACAAATGGTAGGTGTTTTACGTTGCAAAATTCAGTTGCAATCTGCATTAAAACTAGTAGAGGAAGGAATTAACTATAACTTACTTGAATATTTCTTTACTTTAAAAAAAAAATAGCAACTGTCAAGACGGAAAAATCGTTACAATCATGCGAATGTATCGTAAACTTACAGCTGACAAGTATTCAAACCTACTTTAATATGGATAGTATAATAGTTTATTTGATGTCTGATGATCTTCAGAATTTTTAATGCCTTAACCGCCTAAAACAAATAGGCGTAGAGCTGTGTGTGTGTGTGTGTGTATAGAATTTGTACTGCATGGTCGGTGTAGTGGTTTAAGGGGTCGCCACGTCACTTTCTATTACGCCAAGTGTTGTGGCTTCAAATTCCACATGGGACGACACTTCGTGTATCCACAAATTATTGTTCTTAGTCTGAGTGTTCTTCGTGTTCATTTCATGTGTGTTTGTCCTAAAGCGTGTTTTTCTACATTCTGTCTTATTTTGGGGTATTTTTGACTACATGCGAGAAGTTTTATGGCATTGATAGACAGTGTTTGACGATAAAAAGATTCATTTATATATAGTATACCTGACAAACACTGTACTATGCTATGGAATCTATACATAGTTCAACAAAAAACCTCTCACAAAATTAATGCAGAGTGTCTATTATTTTTAATAGACAAGGTAATCAAGAAAAATTAGAGGCGAGTCGAGGCCTTAATGCTTTTCTAATTATGGTGTAAGAATCCTGTAAGTGGGTGATTCGGCATTTATTTAAAAATTTAATATCAGAGCTCAGTAATTACAATTATTACTAATTTATTGTTGTTCTTTATTATTTATTTATTTATTTAAACTTTATGCACACATGTACAATGGCGGGCTTAATGCCCAAGGCATTCTCTACCAGCCAACCTTTGGGTGATGTAGAAATTTTGTGAGGTAGGTGCATTGTGGTGGAAGTCAGAGGTTATAATTGCTGCCAATATATGGAACTTATATAAACTAATATAATACGACTACACATATACTTTAAATATATATATATACTCATATGAATACATACATACACCAATACATAAACTTTACATAGGTACACTGTGAGTAGGTACAAAATTGTATCTTAATTAAGGTTTTCCTGCCATTTTGTCATGAGGTGGTTTTTGACGTTCTTTTTGAATGAGACACGACTTGTTGACATCCTGAGTTCGAGCGGGAGCGCGTTCCAAAGCAGTACAGCTTGCACAAAGAACGAAGAGTTCACGAAGTCGGAATTGTGTGAGGGACACGAGAGAAGCAAATTGTTAGATGAGCGAAGATTTCTATCGTGATTTGAGGATAAGAAACGGAGGTAGGGTTCAAGGTAAGCAGGTGAAGATGGGGAGTTGAGGAACGAAAAGAGATAGGTCAACGCGCGCTGATTGCGGCGCTGGCGAATAGGTAACCATTGCAATTGAGAACGGAAAGTAGACACGTGGTCATACTTGCGGAGATTGAATATGAATCGAATGCAGTTATTAAGAAGACGGTCAAGTTTATTAAGGAGGTCTGCATTCAGGTCGAAATAACACACATCACCATAGTCGATTAAAGGGATAATGTGGGACTGTGTGAGTGAGAGTTTCGTTTTAGGAGGCAAGAAGTTCTTAAGACGGTAGAGTGTTCGTAGGTTACCTGTTACTTTCTGGCTCACATGAGTAATCTGGGCTCGCCAATCAAGAGTTGAGTCGATGAACAGGCCAAGGTCTTTGACTACGTGGCTCCAAGGTATCACTAAGCCGTTGAAGACGACCGGCGAGATTGACGTGGTATCCAATCGATTTATCATGATCTTGCTGCCTACTATTATTGCTTGGCATTTAGTAGGGTTAACCGACAGCCCGAATCTCATCGACCAAGACTTTATGAACTCCAGGTCCCTGTTGATGTTGTCGATGGCTTGCGATATGTCCTCCACCCTTGCCTGTGAATACAGCTGCAGATCATCGGCATACAGGTGATACGAACACCGAAGGTGATCAGTAATGAGGTTGATAAAAATAGAGAATAGAAGAGGAGATAAAATTCCGCCTTGAGGGACGCCAGTGTAAAGGTTACGCCAGTTCGATGACGAGTCTTGAACACGAACACACTGCTGACGTCCCTGAACATAGGTAGAGAACCAATCCAGTGCCTCAGGGGACACCCCAAGATACCCAAGGATTGATAGTAGGATTTCGTGACTGACGGTATTGAAGGCATTGGAAAAATCCACTAAGACCAGAACAGTAACTTTGGTGTCTTCCATGCCCTTCCTAATATCGCCAGTCACTTTCAGGAGAGCGGTAACAGTACTGTGACCAGGCCTGAAGCCGGACTGCAGAGGACTCAGCAATTTGTGTCGGTATACAAATTCAGAGAGCTGCTTGTATACGCAGGCCTCGAGCACTTTAGATAGGAAAGGAAGGATGGAAATAGGATGAAAGTGTTCGGGTAGTGAAGGATTTTCTTTTTTTAGGAAGAGGTATGATGAAGGCCTTACGCCAAAGAGAGGGAAAGGTTCCGGAGTCAAGAGAGTAGTTAATAAGGTGAGTTATTGCTGAGAGCGTATGGTCCAAGATGGTAATGATCATGCGTCGGCTAATGCCATCACATCCCAAAGCATTGGAGCGGATAGATAGTATGATTTTCTTGATATCCCCAGAAGGCACCGGAGAAAAATCGAAAGAGTCGATGTTGGGGCTGGTAAGACCAGATAGGTAATTAAGCGTTTGGCACTTGGTTTGAAGATCCATCATTGTTGTGGGTGAGAAATAGCTATTGATATCGTTCAAGCCAATGGTGTTTTTAAACTCTGGAAGTTGCTTATTGCCAATACCTAACGTGCCAAGAAACTTCCAGATGCTGGAAGAAGAGGATGACTCTATATTCTGCAGAATGTGTCGGCGTTTAGCGTTACGTATCACCTGGTTACATCGATTCCTTGCAGCCTTGTAGCGATTCCACTTGTCCTCACAGCGATCCCTCCTGAACTTGAGGAAGGCCTGATCCCTTCGCCTCATTGCAGTACGCACCTCATCCGTCAACCATGGTGCCGGGGCACGTTTCATTTTTAATGACTTTAAGGGAGCGTGCACATTATACAGTTTTATAATATTATCGTTAAAAATATTAACCTTTGTGTCCATGTCTGCGGCTGCCTCCACACCCGTCCAATCCATGCTCGCAGCGTCCGCATTTAGTTTGTTCAAATCTATGCTCCGGAAACTACGTATTTGTATAATTTTTGGAGGTGATTTAGGGGGTTTCAGGATGTAGGATAGGAAAATTAGATCGTGGTGGGAGAAACCAGGGGCAGGGAGTTGACCATGGGAAGAGACAAGGTTTGGGGACGAGGTAAGCATAAGGTCAAGCCAGGTGTCTTGGTGCTGGATGTTATGATGAGTGGCTTGAAGCGGAAGGACATGTAGGCTGGTTGATTGGAAGATCCGTAGGAGATTATGTGTACGGGAAGAGTTTAAGGCTAGGAGATCTGTGTTGAAATCTCCCATGATGATGTGATGTGAATATTCCGACCCTAAAGATTCCAGAACTGTTTCCAGACTGGAGAAATAGTTGACAGTAGGAGGGCAATAGACTACTCCAATAACAACGTTAACTCCCCTGACACGTAGTGGAAATACTGGAAGAAGAGGATGCTAATATTTTATAAGGGAAAGCACTACGGAGGTAGATAGCAACGCCACCACCTCTTTTGTCCATGCGGTCATTGCGGATTAGGACGAAACCGGTTAAAGGGTAGGAGGTGGAGGGGAGGTGAGGCTTGAGCCAGGTCTCCGAAACCAGGATTGCATGAATACCATTGTCCACGAAAGTCTCAGTTAAATCGCTCGAGTGACTGGGGATACTCTGGGCGTTAATATGGCAAACATTTAAGCGAGGACGAGATTGAGTGGAAAATTTTTGCCGTAATTGATCACCCAGAGTATCCGTCAAGGAAGCAAAACTATCGTTGTCCGAAGATTCATTGGCGTAAAAGTATACCACATCTTCATCGTCAATCATCAGTGTACTAATATAAACCTAAATAAATATACGTATATAAATATCAAAAACCTATTAACAATATAAAATAGTTTATAAACATATAAATGTTTATAATAAGTGAGCCGGGGTTAGTAGATCGCATTTCCACACCACCCGCCAGCGGGCACTTAAACAGAAAGAGTACATAAAAAAATAAAGACATTCCGTAAAAAGCTCAGTAAGTGTCTGCCGTTAATTAATTCACATAGACAATCAAAGCGAGAAAGAAGTAAACACAAAAGAGAGAAAAAAAAATTGCAGATGAGAGATCGCACCAAAATACAGACACTATTAGTTTTTAGACATATAAAGAAAATAGCATTCCGAACGTATCCAAACTGGTTGTCGAACGAAAGCATTGTTTTGACAGATGTGTCACAACACCAGCCGTCAGTTGATATTGTTTGTGAGACAAAATGTAAATAAATGCCTATAAGAAGAGAATAAACAAACAATGAAACATAATTAAATGTAAATTGTAAATATTATAAAGAAAAGTGCAGTGGTATGACACACTTATTGTCTCCGAGAACTCTTCGAGGCCACGTTCGAACTCGCCTTGGGTGGAGATATTGCCTTGGGATATTTGGCAATTAGGGGTTCTAGCTCGTCCAGTGAAGTTACGTTGTGACGGCTGTTATCAGCGGGTTTGACAATAATGGTGCCGTCTTCTGTCCAGCAGGCCGACATCCCAAAATGTTGCCTAGCCAAGCTGAACACTGTTTGACGGGTTTTGCTCAGGAATTCCCTTACCGCAAAACTGGACCCCTTCAACTTCGTCTTCGCTTTCCAGACTGCTCCCCGGACCTCCGCCGAAGAGAATCTGACGAGGATCGGGCGACGACGTTCCTTCGATGGGATGCCCAAGCGGTGACAGAGCTTGATGTTTGATGATGTCACTTCGCTAAGGCCCATCTTCTGGTTGAGAGTACTCAGCAAGGTCTTGGTACAGTCCTCCTGGACAGCTTCGGGCACTCCGAGGAAGATAAGCGCCTTGCGACGATGACGGGTCTCTACGACATCTACCATCTTGGTGCACTCATTTATTTGCTTCCGCAATAGGCCCAGCATCTTGAACATAAGCTCTCGGAATGTTCGGAATTCTTCGGAAACTCGAGCAACTGTATCTTTGGAGTTCCCCCCGGAATGCAGCTGTGCCTCCAACTGGGTCATCCTTTTGGAGAAGCTCTCTTCAAGAGTGCTTTGAGCCATTTGTATTTCACTTAGTTGAGACATATTAAATGAAGTTATCAGTGCAGGGTGAACTTTTCAAAAACTTTAATGTGGTGATGTAAAATTGTGCACAAAAGCTGGCAGGTGGCTTTAAAACTTGGATCAACACATATGAACAATAAAGCAGTTGTATATGTTAAGTAAGTACACACTTATTTACTAAGTTTGGTGGAAATAATGATTTTAAATTATTAAATATATGGAGAGCTTTCTCAAAAGCGTGTGAACTTTTTAACACCTACCCACCAAAAAAAAGTATTTATTACTATGGTGATGGTGACGAGTGAAGTAACTGATTAATGCTGTAAAGAATCACCCACATTACTACCAATAATAAAGTCATACGTCTCGTTATATATTACCAAGTTGTTGCAAGCACCCCGAGGTGTTATCCGCGATTGTTGTTGTAATGCGGGCGGAGCTAGTCTATTAAAAGTAGCCTTAGTTACTTCTTATATCATCAGCTATCTGCCAACGAATTTCCCGTCAAAATCAGTCCAGCCATACCAGAGAGTAGCCAGAACTGTTTCCGGCTAATCTCGGACAGACGAACAGACGAAAATTTTACCGTATACACTTTCATATGCATTACTACTATTGTTAGTACACACAGCTGATGCCTATTTTAACTTTATAATAATAATATTCTTTTAAAGATACCTAAATCTGTATAAAATAAATAACAACTGTTTTGTGTCTGTAGCCGAGTCATATAGTACAGTCATTTGGGGCTCAAAAAGAGGGTTTTGAAACGATTTTACGATAGTTTTGAAAATTGGTGATAATATAGATTTCGACGTGTTCTTTTCGAATTTTTACTTTGCCACCTCGTATTTTTGCCGCTCGCACCGCCATATTGGAAAAATTGTGCTCAAAAACAGTTTTTTGAGAAGACCTCCGTTTCGACTCGTTTTACGATAAAAATAGGTAGTAATACATTAAACTAGAGAAAATTTCCTAAAATTTATGTAAGTATTTTTTTTTGTTAAATCAGTTTCTGCGTACAATAGCCGCAAAGTCCACTCCAACACGCGTATTAGCAAAATGACTTATATCCACACTACCATGAGGTAGAGGAAGTGGCGCGTTTTTTTATGGTATCCTCAGCAGACCTAATCCACTTTTAATGCACTATTACAAAATTTTGCGTAAACCTGGTACATCAAGAATAGCGAAGCGAAGAAGACTTCGCTTCGCTATTCTTGATGTACCAGGTTTTGAAAGTTCATTGTCTTAGGTACGGGGCGAAATGTGACACAGAGAAATTTCTTCCACGTCAAATTATCAGCTTCATTGTAGTCCTTTTGTTCCTCAATTTCGTCATACGTTTGCTTGAGAATAGACTTTGTTTCTTCCTCGTCATCGCCATCTTGTAGTGGATTGGACGAAATATTACAGGTACCATTGCAATTAGTGCATATAACGGAGCATTTTTATCCAGCCTTTCCGCACCCACAGGCTCTCTGACATCCCTTTATGCATTTGCAAGAAATGAGTTTCAACAAGGTTTCTGGAGCTGGAGGTTCGAGCATGGTGTAAGAAATTTTATAGGTACTATGGTTTCAGGGTATTGACGTTGTTTAGACTTTAAAAGATTAACATGAACTTATTTTACTATATGTGAGTACTTTTGTACAAAAAGTACAAAGAACATAAAAAAAAACAATTTATACAGAAAGAGTCCTTCAGGAACTGGTTCAAAAGTCGGGTTAATTGCTTTAACAGTTTACTTCCCGCACACTGAGCAATAGATCCTTGTTATCTTGCGAACATTTATAACAGTCGTTACGACGGACCTAAATCTATTTGCTTTAGAAGGTCAGATCGCGATCAGTTCAAGCAAATTCTAGTAAAGTTTGTAAAGGTCGAAAATTTAAATACTCTAAACGGCTATAACTTAAAATGTGTCGTCACAAAACGGTCTAAATAAAGACATGTTCACAAATCACTACAGTATCAGTCAAGAAATAAGCATAAGTTTTACCCCAAGTAGGAGATGAGAAATTAAAGCGATTACTTTGATATATCGCTCTTAAACTTACCGATAAGTCACTCTGTGAGAGATCGGCTCCAAATGGCACCCGCTGTAAAGTTATCCATCGCCTCGAGATACGCCAATAGGCGGAAATGAGGGGAGGGTGGCGCCAAAACATTTTGCAAACTTTATATCAATTATCTTCGTAACAATCTATTCGTTTTATTATATTCCGCTTATTGTGCCGTCTTAATTAGCACTCAAATTGGATTTTTAAATTTATTTTGTTATTAGCTTTATTTATTAAGTATTGTTTTATATATATCGTAATCAATTGCTGAATTAGTTGCTGTCTGCTAATAAAATATTTAATTCATATATTCCTTTTAAAAAATCGAATATTTTAAAAATATCTTTTAACATAAAATTTGATACTTATAGAATGGACTTTAGATTCAATTTAGAATGAATGTTATAACAGACACTGTAGTCTTCTCATTTGATTCGTTTGTTAATTTTTATAGCTGATATTTATAAAAAGGTTAAATTCAAAGAAGAATATAAAATACATACAGTGGAACGTAGAAACTGCTTCTATTCGAAGTCGATTAAAAAGTCTTGCTAACAAGATAAATGCGCTTCTGCGTTAAACACAAACACAATCAATAATAATAACTGAAATTTTGCACATTATTTTGCCATTAAACTGGTAAAAAGGTTTTTTGTAATATAATAAAATATTTATCAGGTAATTTTGAAATATAAATAACAGTCATATTATCATCACTGCAAAACAGAATCCACTTTTTTAATTTATGTACCGTTCTGGAATCCAAGCTTGAGGTAGGTCAAAAAATATTTGTCAAAGCCGTACAGGCGGTCATTAGCTGACCTGTCAATTTGTAGTGGCCAGTATCGGACTATCCATCAAACGAGTGTGCTCTAGTTTTCTGGCTACAATGACCTCTCACATGTGTCCAAAAAAATGTTTCAAGGCGACCTTACATAAGAACCGTACTGTACAAAATATAATGTAGTATAAATTACTTACATAAAATGAAACGGAGCGAGTCTCACAAAAGTAAAAGACTGTTCAGAAAAGACTAACAACGGCAACATTTTAGGTTTATTTTATTATTCGCAAAATAAAGAAAGAAAGGGCCAGAGGAGTATGTGTACTTCACAAAATAAATAAAGTCTAAAGCAAACAAAGAGTGCTCAAGGAGAATTGAAAGTTGATGCCTTCCCTTTACATTATGTTCAGAGGCTGCGAAGACACATGTCGATCCACACTTATGCGATTGATTGATTACAGCCAAGCTTAGTTATGTATGAGGCTCCTTCGTTTAACGCTCTCCTGGTACTTATATGTCACATGAACGCCTAGATAAAATCGGCGAATAGTTTGTTTGTGGTATTCATTTTTTATTGTTTGGTTATTTTGTATTCGCTTTTAGAGATATTGAGAATTACAGGGTTACAGATAATGAATTCAAGTTCATAATAATATTTGTTTATTAGATGGCAACTAGGCCCAATGTGTAAGTAACATTTAACTTACGTCTAATATTACTAACATAAAATATAAAAGTGAAAATAACACTTTTTAACCTGGCCTCATTAGGACTATCATTGAATGATGCAACCGGAGTGTATCAAGTCTATTGCTTGGCATCGTTAGGATACTATTGGATCTTGACCGCATTCCTGTTAGCATCAATTTATGTGTCATCCAGTAAGTTAAATTAAACTCAAAAATATCTATAAGAGTAGATATAAGCCAGGCCTCAATTACAGTTATCTTTATGTTTTAAAGTTTCACCACTTTATTCATAGCATATAATATCTTTTTATTCATCCAAAATTCAATCAAAGTGCATCAGTGCATGTTCATGTCTTTGACTGAGAAAGATCTTTATGTCTTTATAAAAGATATTTAAGTTTGTCATGTTGTATTGTATATGTTGAATACAATACATCTTATTCATAAATAACCGGAATCATGAATTGATTATAACATCTTTAATATAAATTTATCAAAAATGGCAGTAAATAAAACAATACTATACTACACATTAAGTAGTGAATTTTAATAGTCATTTTATCAGTTGTAAAAGTTGTTGTAAATAAATGACCATTTAAAGTAACCACTCACAATAATCTAAGATCTGCATTATAACGAAATAACAGTGAGGGTCAAGAAAGCTAAGCCAGTTTTGCAAAATACGTATGCGTGAGTTCAACCTTACTCACGGCACGAAGAGGAAATAAAACATTTTATATTTATTTTATGTATTTCCTTTTTAGTTAGTGGAAAGTGGTAATCGATTCCGTACCCAACTAGTCGCTCAATACATTCAAATCTACTAATGGACTTTACACTTAAACAAATTGGTTGAAAATAAGATTTTTATAATGAAAACGTGTGGCTCATGTGGCTAACTGTCCGTGTGGTGACCGATTAAGGGTACGAAGTGTCACCACCCATATTCATCCCATGAGTATTGTAATAGGCAACTAAGAGTAAATTCCGCAGGACAACATCAAATCACTGCGAAGAAAAGGAAAACTTAAAATAACATCTAAAGTATCTAAACCAACTAAAATTAAATAAGCCAAAACCGTGGGAGAGCCACGCTTCGGCATGCATGGGTCGGCTCGACCGGAGTGATACCAGGGCCTCACAGAAAACCGGTGTGAAACATCGCTTGCACCGTGTGAGGATACCGGAGGCCAATACCATGTGGGGGACAGGTGATCGTGTCCCTCCAACACAAAGGGAGGATCCTCCGACCAGGCGAGGTGATCATGCCTGGTGAGGTCCCCAGTGAGTCGGGGCGGTTGCTGCGTAGTGGCTGGCTGCTGCGTAGACGGGAGAGATATGCTCTGGTCACATGGACCGTAGGTGCAGTGTGCTGTGCCTAGACGCTGATGAGACCGTAGGGGTAACCAGGTAGGAGCGGTCGCTTCTTGCGTGTGGTGTATCCCTGTTGAGGCCGAGGTTGCTGGCTGGCTGTGAGACTTGCTGTGGGAGTGAACATGATGGTGGCGTGCTGATGCTGCACCGAAGGCTGCTTTCAATCACTTTGGGGTCGCCACTGTGGAGGAAGGTGTGATATATCCCTCCAACACAAAGGGAGGATCCTCCGACCAGGCGAGGTGATCATGCCTGGCGGGCCAACTGCCCTACGGTTGATTGGCGCGAGAATTTCCACTGCGCGATTCAGGATTGGTAATTGGTAGTTTCTTAGTTTCCTTCGTTACTCCGTAGTTCGACGTATCTTCGGTAGATGGCGCTGTCGTATGTTATGTTGTTGTTGCGCTGCATGTGGAGGTCGCCACAACCCCAACCCCTCCTCTATCCCCTTCCCCCATCCTCTTCCCCATCCCCCAAAGGCCGGCAACGCATTTGTGACGCCTCTGGTGTTGCGGGTGTCCATGGGCGGCGGTAATCGCTTACCATCAGGCGATACGTAGCAGACGTATGTACGTTTGCCACCTACTTTATAAAAGCAGTGAACTGTTCAAGGTTATGAAGATGACTTTTCGTAAAAAAAATTTGTTCTGTATATTTTTTTTTTTAAATTGAATTTTTTTATGTGTACAGTAAGTTGAGTTAGGATTATAGTACTAGTACTATCTAAAATTATAACTTAGAATTATCCTTTCCAAAAAGAACCAAAGCAAAACCTACTAATATTATAAAAGCAAAAGTTTGTAAGTATGAATGGATGGATGGATGTTTGTTACTCTTTCACGCAAAAACTACTGAACGGATTTGGATGAAACTTTACAGTAATATAGTTTATACATCAGAATAACACATAGAGTACTATTTACCGCGATAACTGACGTACAGGCGGACGGAGCCACGGGCAACAACTAGTAATTGTATAATTACAATGAATTTCTGAAAATTACATAAATCTCTCCAAAAAATGAATTTTACTGTAACGTTCCTACAAATATTTACTGAGGAAAGATATAACGAATCCATAGTCAAGGGAATACGAGAATTACTAACCAACACAAATTGAATAAACAGTTAGAATTAACAATATGTACTTTCTCTATTAGAACACTAATTACAACTGCTTTCTCATAAAAGTTTTTACCAATTTATGTAAGGGATTGATTTAACCTTATACAGATGAATGAAGCCAACGATTCTCATGCCTCAGGCCTAATGGCATGCTCTTATACTTTCTACCTTAATTTAATCTATCTATTGATCGCATTCCCTTCTCCAACTCAATCTACCTATTAAAATTAAATTATAATTCACAACTGACTTTACATAAGGTGCCTACACAAATATTGTTAATAACTGAAATTTAGTTAACAAAACTCCCTTACTTTGATTATGAAAGTTTCAAATGTATACGAACAAACTAAAGGCAATATTCAGACACAGCCTTGATAATAGTTGTGTCAACATTCAGTTGGCAAGTTATAATATGATTTGGAGTGGAAAACCTTCTTATATAAATCGCGTCTAATCCTCCATAGCGCTTAATGTTTCAAGGCGGAATTATGCATAACCCAAGGGATTAGTTGCTTGTCATCTCTGTCGCACCAGAACGGCTCAGCTAGATCATTTTCATGGTCGAATGTGCGGACAAACATTTAGATATTTACCCAAAGGAAATAGCTCTTGTACTAATGGTCTTTCATTAATTTGGGCCTGAGATAATTGACTCTTTTTCATGCTCTTAGCGTACATACATACATTATACATTAGAAGAAATATAAATATATTTTCGATAATATATCTCTTCTTGAAGCAACTTGTTACTGTTCCAAGTAATTCATTAATAGGCCATATAACTTTTCCAATAATATATTGTAATAAAAAACAAGAAGTATTTTGTTAGCGTCGCTTCTCATTATTGCTATAGGCATTTTGCTAGTCGGGTACGAAGTACATCTCAATGTTCTGTGACGAAAAGCGAATTCAAGTTGGTAGGAACAAGTAAGTTTGTTGGAATAAGTGACGTAGAATGATCAATAGGGCGGGGGCCAAACTCGGCCGCCGCGATAACGTAATTACCGGCAAAGCCTCACCCAACGAGCGACCTGAGCCGCCTCTACATTGTTTCTTGTCCATAATCTATTGGGTTATTTTATGTATCATGATTTTCCATTACAGCGGGAAATTTGAGGGCTACCAAAATGGGATGCGTTACCGCAAGTTATATAGCTTTGTCAGAGAAATATGAAATGACAGTTTTCGGGCCTATTCTTTGTTTTCCTTGTTTGTTTGTTTCATATCATATTTTTAGGAATATTGTGGATGTGACAGCTGTTTTAGATTGATTTACGTATGAGAACTATGAATGACATGACTCAGTACGTACTTTTGTATCTTTGGGTTTGTCATGTTCATAAATACTTGATCAGACTAGACAAAGTCCGAAATGAACAATATGCGACTTTAAAGCTCCCACGTATGCACGTGTGAGCTTTAAAGTCGCACCAATCACCCAAAAAATCGCAGAAAGCCGTCTTCGTTGGTATGGACATGTGAAAAGACGCACTGAAGACCACGTGTTGCAGATCGCACTAAGTCTGCCGGAAGAGAAAAGAGACAGAGGCCACCCGCCAATGACCTGTTGGTCAAATATAGAAAGAGACCTCAAGAAAGCCCACCTGCCGGAACCAACAACCCAAGACAGAAGGATTTGGCGCAGACAAGTGAGGAGGCCCGACCCCACATAACGGGACTAGGGAATGGAGAAGAAGAAGAATAAATACTTGATCAGTTATTAAATTGAAACAAGTTCTAGTATCTCCTTTTTTTTACTGCGGAAATCCCCTAGGATACCACCGACTGGTGGCTATGTCAGACTCGCCGGGGAACCAGGTGCACCCTCGCAAGAAAATCTCTGGAAGTTTTGGTTTTGTTTCCTGGGAGTTTTGGTTTCCCCTAAAATATTGTATGCTATCTATACTAATATTATAAACGCGAAAGTTTGTAAGTATAGATGGATGGATGTTTGTTACTCTTTCACGCAAGAACTACTGAATGGATTTGGATGAAACTTTACAGTAATATAGATTATACATCAGAATAACACATAGGCTACGTTTTGCCGCGACAACTGACATATACGCGGGCGGAGCCGCGGGCATTAACTAGTCTTCTATATATATATAAATGAATCGCCGAAATGTATGTACGCACATAACTTTAGATCGACAGCACCAAATTCTTTTTTTTTTTATGTGTTCGTTATTGTTAGGACAAGGTTTGTGTACAAGAAAAATTTAAAGATAACGGGAAAAGTCATTTTTTATGTCCGCGACGGAAAGCTAATAAGACAGATATGTAAATATGGCGGTACGAAGTTCGCCGGGTCAGCTAGGAATGAAACGGATATCCTGTAAATATTCGGTGTCCGGCCTCTCCAACCTAAATGTGCCATTCGATCTTACACAGAATATCAAGTTACCATCTGGCTGGATACCAGATAGTGATTCTAGGTATTTTCTATACTTACATTGTTGGATTTCAAACGTCATTTTTATTTAGTAGCCCAAAAATAAACTTTCATATTTTGTTCAATCCTCTCTCCAATGATGCGTTCACCTTGGGAAATTTGAGATGTCTTAGGGCCCATCAGTAAGCCATTCAATCGCTAAACATGTCACTGGAAAGAGCAATGAACCACGGCTGTGTCATCTTCTGAGTGCACTACGGAGTGCCACAGAGGTTAACCACGCTTTCTGCTACCAAATTTGGTCAGTCCTCCCACCAATGATAGCTATCACTTTGTGATACTTGAGATGTCTTACGGCCCATAGATAGGACATTCAATCACTAACCTAATTCATTGGCGAGAAGAATGAGCTTTACGGCGATTCACCGTGTTCTTAATCTAAACTAAATTCATCAAGCACTTACTGGAGTATGTGGCTTGAGTGTTCTCGGCGTTCCAAGAGATCTCTTGGGTAGCTGCTTCTCTGCGTCGTCACGCAAACATAAACTCCTAAAGTGCTGTACAACTTCCAAGGTATTCGAATTACAACAAACTCGTATCAGCTATCGCGGAACGCGCCTACAAAACTCGCGAGTCCACGACCTAAAACACAACGGTTTATCACTAAAGACCGGGTCGATGGACAATAAAATTAGCTTAATATCAATTAATTTCCGGTTCTAAAAACAATCGTCTACCTTTCACAACGCGCGTCTTTCCAGTCCTTTTTCTACATTAACCTCAAACGTAAAAACGTCAAACACGAAAAAAAGTGACAATCAAAATGTTGCCATTATAATGACGTTCGAAATCCAACATACATAATGTAAGTATTTTATGTATTGTTATTTGACTTCACGTAATAATAAAAATAGGAATTGTAGTGTAGAGGGAACGGGTGTGATGTCCCTCCAACACAAAGGGAGGATCCTCCGACCAGGCGAGGTGATCATGCCTGGCGGGCCAACTGCCCAACGGTTGATGTTGGGATGTTGTATATATGATTATCGGCGCAAGAACTTTCACTGCGCGATTCAGGATTGGTAGTTTCTTGGTTTCCTTCATTACTTCGTAGTTCAGTGTAACTTCGGTAGATGGCGCTGTAGCATATTTCTGTTGCGCTGTATGTGGAAGTCGCCACATCACTACCCTCCAAGACCGGAGGTTGATATATGTTGAGTCAGCTGTCTGTGCTCTATTGCGGAGCTTGCCAGTGCCAGGAGTGAGTAGTTCCAGTGAGTCGGAACTGAGTGCCGCAAGTTCCAGTGAGTCGGAACTGAATGCCGCTAGTCCCAGTGAGTCAGGCCTGAAGTCCGCTGATCCCAGTGAGTCGGGATGGCAGGCGGTGCGCGGTGCTGCGGTGAGGTCCCCAGTGAGTCGCGGCGGTTACTGCGTAGTGGCTGGCTGCTGCGTAGACGGGAGAGAAATGCTCTGCTTACATGGCCCGTAGGTGCAGTGTGCTGTGCCTAGACGCTGATGACGCCGTAGGGGTAACCAGGCTGGAGCGGTCGCTTCCTGCGTGTGGTGTATCCCTGTTGAGGCCGAGGTTGCTGGCTGGCTGTGAGACTTGCTGTGGGAGTCAACATGATGGTTTGATGGTGGCGAGCTGATGCTGCTACGAAGGCTGCTTCCAATCACGTCGGGGTCACCACTATGGGGGACAGGTGTGTCATGTCCCACCAACACAAAGGGAGGATCCTCCGACCAGGCGAGGTGATCATGCCTGGCGGGCCAACTGCCCAACGGTTGATGTTGGGATGTTGTATATATGATTATCGGTGCGAGAACTTTCACTGCGCGATTCAGGATTGGTAGTTTTTTAGTTTCCTTCATTACTTCGTAGTTCAGTGTAACTTCGGTAGATGGCGCTGTAGTATATTTCTGTTGCGCTGTATGTGGAAGTCGCCACAGTAGCAAAATTAATAGCACAAACTAATAACTTTGTTAAAAATGTATATTGCTGTACTAATTATTTGTACTTTAAATGGTTTAGAAATCACCAAGTTTTCTTTTTTCTAAATAGAAAGAAAAAAAATGGTTTCACTTCTCTTCATAATACACCTTATCGATCTTCCCCTAAAAAGAAAAAAAGGTATTTTTAAAATTTGACAAACTTGAAGACAAATTTAAAATTTCCTGGAAAATACAAAAATACTGACCAACTATACTGCAATAATCATCATTTTATTACTTAAAGGGACTAGAAGTTATGTTTTCATTTAATGAGATACTGTCGTAGCTACTTCGTATATTGTCACATAACATATATTTACGACTATAACTTTAAACAATAGGGGACGTGGAAACACTCCTAGTTAGACTTGTGAAACTTTAATCCCAGTGTGTATTAAATAATATGTTGGTAATATATGGTATCTTGTATTATGTGGTATTCACATTTATTATAAACTACGATATATTTGTGTATAAATAGTGAGAAAGCTTACATTCTAGAATTAAATGCGAAGCCGGTCAGGGTGTGAACATAAATAAAATAGTGGAATCAGTACAAGTGATTTTAAGTTCAGAATGTATTGCTACAAGTTCCATCAAGTGCCGACAATCGAGAGTATAAATTACAGTGAGAAAGTTTTTTTCAATGTTTTAGTTTGAAAGTAAAAATCCTCCAATTTAATTGTTGAATGGTGCTTTATATTTTGAGATAACAGAAAGAAACAAAATACTTACCGTACATAAGATGACTCTACACTTTCTGTAGTTTTTTGAAAAGTTTTTTCTGTTTTTTTCTCTTATGTACCTTATTTCACTATAATAGCTTATTCCTACAAATCGCCTAACCCAGAAGTTATCAAAATTAACCACAGTGACTGTGGCAGAACAAAAGGCGCTCTTTAAGATCTTTATATCTCGGACATAATAATAATATTTTGAACATCTGACACACAACGCCATCTAGTCTCAAACTAAGCAGAGTTTGCACTACTTTTTTTTGTGAATACATCGGTACATATTATTCATAGAAAACATCCAAACTCCGAAATAAATATTTGCAGATCATACAAACATTTAGTCCGACCCGGGAATCGAACCCGAGACCACAAGCACAGTAGTCGCATACGCTACCACTACGCCACCGAGGCAGTTATGAATATATATAATTTTTATTTTTTATGTATGGGCCTGCCAAAATGGCTACTATGCCTGATGGAAAGCATAAGCAGAATCCAAGAGAGGTCACCATACTCATTACGAATGCAGACAATGCAACAATGCAGCATGGTGGCCCACACTATGGTGGCCTAGTGATGCTTCTGCATCATTGGGCCTCTGGTCTCGCACTCACCAACGAAACACACCAGCACTGCTGCTGTCATTTTACGTTGATCTTCTGTGCGAGGGTAGTACGGCCCAACCGTGCTGAAATCAGCGTCGCTTTACTACTTCTATAAAAATATATTTATTAGTCTAAGATTTTATCCGAAATTTTCGATCCGAAAATTTCAGTCTGAGAGTAAATAACCAATCTATAGAAATTTTAACCTGACTGCGACGAAGTCAAAAGGAAGGATCATAGTTTTCGCAGTCTATATATATTATATTTGTATATTCAACCGTAGCGCCTAAACTACACAACCAATTTTAATGCATAGATTCGAAATAATACTGGAGGAATCCCGAATGACATAGGCTATATATAAATTTGACATAAACTTTTTCCTGTTTATTGATCAATATCTAAAAAGTTGAGATCCTATCGAGTTAATACATGCAATAACTATACAGCTTATTGTTGTAGTAATCTATTAAAAATATGTATGATACCCAGACTGCAGACCGAACATAGATACATACACATATATTATATACCAACTTCAAATCAGGTCAGGGGCTGTTGACAACTTAATTATTTATTAAATAAAAACGAACGGAACGAGCTCAAGAAACGGTTTCAATGTAGCGGTTTTCTCTTCAGTTAATAATTATAATCTATGTTTGAAGTATATCAAAATATCAAAGAGCTTATATCAATTCGCCAATATTTTTTTATTTTATTAGGGTTCCATACCTCAAAACGAAAACGAAACCCCTATACTTAGGATCACTTTGTTGTCCGTCTGACTGTCTGTGAATACCCTTTTTCTTAAGAACGCGTGGAGGTTTCAAGCTAAAATTCATATCAAATACTCAAGTTTACTGTCCCTTGGAGATGTGAAAAAATCAAACTTCTATGTTTATGCTGCAAATTTTCAACACTCGCTAGGGCGTCAAAACCTACAGGGTACTTTCCGTGAACTCAGAATCTTTTCAAATTTGGTACGAAACAACATCTTTTAGCACAGATAAAGGAAAAATAGCAAAAAGCATACATTTTTGTTACATCATATAATATACTCACAGGTTTGTACGAAACCCTCGGTGTGCGAGTCCAACTCGCACTTGGCCGATTATTTTTATGAACTTTTATCATTTGTATACTAAATTTGAAAATTCATTTCATTAATTGAATTGTTTGTACTTATAATGAAGCTGGGTCAATTCTACTCTTTATTTAGAGGTTGTTAAATGATATCAAAGAGTATTTTAAGACTGATCAAGTCCCTTACGTAGAAAAAAAACTGAATTGATTTAATTATTGGTGTAGTGTAAAAGGTAAAAAAGTGCTTCTTTTTATTAAAGGTAAAATATAATTCTATTTTAAGGATTTAATTATATTTTACCTTTAAGAAAAAGAAGCTCACTTTTTGTTAAGTGTTCAAAAGTGCACAAACTGTAATGAATATACATATTTTATAGGTGTATAAGACGTTTCGAGCAAAGTTCAATCTTTTTTTTTGGTTCTTGAGTTATCTCCACATGAAGAAATATCGTATTAAGAATATTTTTAAGAATTCTCCGATCAAAAATTCGACATATTATTTGTGTCCATTCTAGAAAAATACTTTAATAACTAACTTGACTGAATAAGCAACAGTGAGATCTGATTCTTATTCAGTAGGTGAATAAATAAATATTCTCATTTTTTTCTATAAGTTTTTGGTGTGACTTTTCATATTTCTTTTCTCTAATAAGGTGTTCAAATTCGAACAGTATAACAACTATACATTTGTAACCCAATCAATGCAACCCTTCTCAATTAAAAACCAAACCGCTACTAAAATTCTCTGATATTTTTAGTAGCAGAGCAGCGGTTATATTGATATTATATCGATTAGTCCCAATATACGATGCTCTATTTATTGACATTAAAAGTAATAGTACGATCAAGGAACGTGTCATCACGAACATTGGCGTCTCGGTTGTGGACTGGCAGAATTCCAACAGATAAAGTTTACCGCTGCCATACCACTTGTCTTCATAACGCCTAACACGTAGTATACTATAAAGTTGAATATAATACGCAGCCAGTAATCTTAATACATATTTGGGCTTCATCAAAAACCTAATAAGAGGGCTTATATCCAGCAGTGGATATCATATTACAAAAATAAATAAAATATATTTTTTCTGTTGTTATTCGTCAGCACATCATTTTTGTAAAAGAAATGATGATGTTATTTTTTTTTCAGAAAGATTTGAATTTATAGTTAAATTTTATGACAATACTTTGAACAATCACTCAGTCTATTTTCTCTTCCAAAGATACGACACACTTTTTAAAAATAGAACACAACTACTAACAGACATATTTAGATTGAAAATCATCTATTTCTCCACAGGTCGACCAGCACCAACTGTGATGTGGCTGATAGACAACACACCGGCCTCTCAATATATCGGCGAGAAGACCGATACACACGTGGTAGTCAACAGACTGGAGCTACCCCACGTGAAGAGGAACCATTTGAACACGACATTCAAGTGTCGTGCCTCCAACACAAATCTAGTTAGCCCACAAGAGAAGACTGTTAGACTAGAAATGAACTGTGAGTATAGAATATAAGGTTCAACAATCAATACCCCTTCAAATATAAATGTTATTTTCTAAATGGGTTAACCAATGACGGAGGTAGACCGACCTACGAAGTTTTGAAATCAGTTAAAAATATACAACCACTATAATATTGCTACAGCCTGACCCCGTAACATACATAGGTATATATTCTTAATTACATATATGTTACAGAAAAATTACACCCGAACACAGAATAAATAATCGTATTTAGCACAAATCTTCTCCTATCTATTTAAAAAAACTAGTTTTTGCTCGCGGCTCCGCCTGCGTGTATGTTGGTTATCGCGGTAAATAGTAGCTTATGTGTTATTCTAATGTATAAGCTATATTACTGTAAAGTTTCATCCAAATCCGTTCAGTAGTTTTTGCGTGAAAGGGTAACAAACATCCATCCATCCATATTTACAAACAAACTTTCGCGTTTATAATATTCGTAGGATAGCTTTTGCCCGCGACTCAGCTGGCGTGTGTCTCGGTGTTCACGATAAAAAGCGGCCAAGTGCGAGTCGGACACGCCCATGAAGGGTTCCGCAGCAGCGAGTAACTTTTTTTTTTATATTTGTGTAGATTGAATAAAAGGTAAATTGCAGTTTACGATTTATGACGTATTAAAAAAAACTACTTACTAGATTTCGTTCAAACCAATTTTCGGTGGAATTTTGCATGCTAATGTACATCATATATTTTTTTTAGATTCATCATGCTCTTATTTTAGAAGTTACAGGGGGGGGGGGCACATATTTTACCACTTTGGAAGTGTCTCTCGCGCAAACTATTTAGTTTAGAATTTTTTTTTATTAGAAACCTCAATATGATTTTAGAAGACCTATCCATAGATACCCACACGTATAGGTTTGATGAAAAAAAATATTATGAGTTTCAGTTCTAAGTATGGGGACCCCCAAAATTTATTGTTTTTTTTCTATTTTTGTGTGAAAATCTTAATGCGGTTCACAGAATACATCTACTTACCAAGTTTCAACATTATAGGTCTTATAGTTTCGGAAAAAAGTGGCTGTGACATACGGACGGACAGACAGACATGACGAATCTATAAGGGTTCCGTTTTTTGCCTTTGGCACGGAACCCTAAAAAGCCTACGTCCTTCCTCAAGAAACAAAGTATCTCCATGCCAAATTTCATTAAAATCGGTGTAATAGTTTAACTGCGAAAGCGTAACAGATAGACACAGTTACTTTCAAATTTATAATACTAGCTTTTGTTTGCGGATCCACCCCCAGATGTGACGGTTATCGCAATAAAAAGTAGCCTATGTCCTTCCTCAGGAACCAAAGTATCTCCATGCCAAATTTCATTGAAATCGGTGTAATGGATTAGCTGATAAAGCGGGACAGACAGACAGACAAAGTTACTTTCTCATTTATAATACTAAGTATGGATTAGTATGGATTGCATATAGCCAATAACACGTTTTGAGACCTCGGGTTATTTTAGACCAATAGATAATATAACACAATTTTGAATTATGACACAGGTGTTTTAGGTTAAAAGTGTTAGTGTATAAATTAGCTTGTCTAGGCATTCTGACCCACGTCTGACCTTATGTGATAAGACCGTTAGTGACATTTTAGCTTTAAAAGCAGAATGGGCCAACGAGACCGACTTTATTTTGTGGTAAATGCTACTATTTTAATTTAAAATAGAGAGTTTAAGTTAGTTTCGTGTCTTCCTATTTATTTTAAAGAGACACCCGGTCTTTTTAAAATAAATAGGTAGGTACGAAACATTATTTTGTGTTTATAGATTTGTCTTTGTTTGGAATAGGATGAAATGTATTAAAATATACATGATATTTATGTTTCTTTTTTTTATTATTTTTTAAAAAGACAACTTCCGCACTAGAAATACATCCTGTGTCTCGGGGGTCTTTACGAACATACATGAAACGGACACAAATAACACCCAGACTCAGAACAACAATATGTGGATCACACAAAGTGTTGTCCTACGTGGGATTTGAACCCACGACACTTGGCGAAGTAGGAAACGGCGTGGTGACCGTTAAACTACTATGCCAAACGTGCAGTCGAACGTATTTAAAACATAGCCTACTCATTCATTCACTGTTGGGTTCGCCAAAGTAAAACAAAGTTCATCAGGTCAGCTACTATAATATTAATATGACAACAACATAATATTCTATCGCGTTCAATGTTCATACATCACCATCTAGTGTCAAGCTAAGCAGAACTTGTACCATATGTACTAGACTGCAAATAACAACCCAACTCGCTCTTAAATCTCTAAAATGCAAATTTAAACGACAGATTACAGTACTTAATATCGTATTATTGCTGTAAACAAGCTGTATGCAAACGGACATGCGTAAAATATTATCTACGTGTACATGATAAATCGTCCGCTTGGAGTCACTTGTAGTCAATTTTAACAACGACCACAATTCGTAAAGTTATGCATGCTCGCGGTCAACATATTAACCGCCGACCGTTTTATGGCTACTACCGTTACGGAAATCCCATCTATTATTCATTCTGAATTCTATTTAACGACATTATACATAAATGATACACTCTTAACATATATAGGAATGTTTCATCAATTTATTAACCAAACAAAATGTATATACCAAAGTAGTTTAACAAGGAATTGTGGGACCTCTCGATTCAATTTAGTCGAATATCATGTTTAAAATTTTTAGAAAATCCCCTACATAATCTGACAAATTTGGAAAGTAATAAACCTATTTTATATATTAATCCTATTTTTTTCATTAATTTTACTACTTTGGTGTTACACAAATAAATATAGTAATGCATTTTCATAAAAACAAAAAAGAACTATGATTCTTTTTTCAGGAATAAGTTCAAATTGATCGAAATTCGACCATAACTCGACTTAAAGCAAATTTAAATCGAATAATCGTTCGTGAAGGTTGACAAAATACTGTTCGTTTCTATAAAAAGTTAAAAATATTCCTCTGCTTTAAAACTACCATAAATTTTCATTCGCTATAATTCTTCGCACTAATGGGGAAACATTTTCACAGTGAAGCCGAATCTGGTGGAGATATTAAACAAGCCGGTAACGCTATCGTCTGAGAGATACGTCACTCTGACTTGCGTATCCGAAGGCTCGAGGCCCCCGGCCCAGCTCACCTGGTACAAGGATAACAGGAAATTTAAGAGAGGAAAGGTTTGTATTACCTCCTATAATTTATTTTATTAGGCTTTTCTGTAATGATGTTGATTTTTATTAATGCGGTTTTCGATCGGAATTTGATATAATGTCTTTTTTCGATTTTACCTGGTATTTCTTTAAAGTAATCATTATGGAAGACTATTTATGATTTGATTCGTTGAAAATAGATTAGGTAAGATAAACTTAGAGTCCGCAAATATTGAATATAAATCCTTAAAATAACCATGACTTCCAAAATCACGTACATAGTTTAGAGAAGTTCGAATAGTATAAAGTAACACACAAATACACAACTGCTTGAAAGGACGTTACGATTCTTTAGTATATGTAGAGAATTCTTTATTTAACCTGTATTGTTATGAAATAGGTAAAAGAAATTTAAGTATAGTCTTATATAAACGTGGTCATACTAAGCGCGAAATCAAGAAATATCTATCGAATTGAGATCCTTCTTTATAAAGTTGTTTATATAAATCGCTAGCTGCTGCCCTCGTCTCCATCCGCGTGTATCTCGGTTATCGCTGTAAAAAGTAGGTACCTTAATTTCTTCCTGATGAATCAAAGTATCTCCGTCTAATTTCATTGAAATTAATGTAGTGATTTAGCCGTAAAAGCATAACAAACAGATGGATGGAGTAAATTTCAAATTTATAATATTAGTATGAACTAGCTGAGTCCCGCGGTGCTACCCGCGGTCATTGTTGTACATTTACAACTGCGGGTGACACAAACACGAACTTTTTATTGAAATCACTTCAGCCGTTTAGGAGGAGTTTAGTCACATACACACGCACAGAAGATTTATTTATATAAAGATTATTTGTCGTAGATAAAAGAAACATTCAACGATACTTGGGTGAGCAGTCAGATGCAGTTCATGCCCCTCCCGGAGGACGATGGAGTTCAACTCAAATGTCAAGCTGACAACAACGCCTTACCCGGACAAAGTTTAGAAGATTCATTCAAGCTGGATGTAGTCTGTAAGTAAATTTCAAAATAACTTTTTAACCAACTTCAAAAAAGCGGCCAAGTGCGAGTCGGACTCGCTCATGAAGGGTTCCGCAGCATCAAGTAACATAATATAATTTTTATTTTATTTTTATGTTTGTGTTGATTGAATGAAAGGTAAATTGCAGTTTACGATTTATGACGTATTAAAAAAAACTACTTGCTAGATTTCGTTCAAACCAATTTTCGTTGGAAGTTTGCATGGTAATGTACATCATATTTTTTTTTTAGATTTACCATTCTGTAGCATAATATAAAAGTAGCAGCAAGGAACATAATATAAAAGTTCTTGTAGTTCGTTGTAACTTTGATCGAAGTTTTAATAATAGTGTTTTTTTTTGCGGTTTACCATTTATGACGTTAATACGTTAAAAAAAAACTACTTACTAGATCTCCAATTTCCAAGAAACCAATTTTCGGTGAAAGTTTGCATGTAGGTACAGTACAGCATTTTTTTTTTTTAGTTTTATCATTCTCTTATTTTAGAAGTTACAGGGACACACACACATTTTACCACTTTGGAAGTGTCTCTCTCGCAAACTATTCAGTTTAGAAAAAAAAATGATATTGGAAACCTCAATACAATTTTCGAAGACCTATCCATAGATGGGTTTGATGAAAAAAAAATTTTTGAGTGTCAGTTTTAAGTATGGGGACCCCCAAAATTTCTTGTTTTTTTTTTCTATTTTTGTGTGAAAATCTTAATGCGGTTCACAGAATACATCTACTTACCAAGTTTCAACATTATAGGTCTTATAGTTTCGGAAAAAAGTGGCTGTGACATATGGACGGACAGACAGACAGACAGACATGACGAATCTATAAGGGTTCCGTTTTTGCTTTTGGCACGGAACCTTAAAAAGGAGGAGGTTCTCAGTTCGACTGTATATTTTTTTAATGTGTTTTCGCGGATAACTTCGTCGTTTATGAACCGATTTTGATGATTCTTTTTTTAATGGAAATGAGATATCCCAACGGTGGTACCATGATAAGGACAATAAGATATGATGATGGCATCCAAGAGAAATCGAGTCGAACCTTGAAGTTGGTATTTGTTTTTGTTAAAATTTTACTTGTAATAATAAATAATTGTGTTAGTTTTCCTCGTTTTGATTTATTACTAAACTTTAAGTAGGTATCTGGCCATTTTACATCACTGAGTGAGTAAATAAAGATAAATCGGAAATCGTAACAAACAGGCAGACAAACAAAAATTGTCTTTTTGATGTAGGTAAGTACCGTATTTTCATATTCATTTTCATTAAGTTTCATATGCATTTAGTAAAAAACCGTTAATTTAAAATTACAAACAGACACATCAAAATTTAATTTATTTGTATAAATCGAAGTACCAACAAAAATACTAGCTGCAATCTGCTCCTGTGTGACAGTAATAGCTTATTGTTAACTCGAAGAGCCTGGAAGACCGAGCTTATATACATTAATTGCTCTTTACAGATCACACTTCACTCTTATCTTATATATTTAAAAAAATTAATCACCGAAATGTATGTACGCGCATAACTATCGATCGGGTGCACCAAATCAGATAATTCTTTTTTTTATGTGTTCGTTATTATTGAGACAAGGTTTGTGTACAAGAAAATTTTAAAGAAAACGGGAAAAGTATTTTTTTTGTCCGCGAAGCTGAGACAGATATTTAAAGTTGGCGGTACGAAGTTCGCCGGGTCAGCTAATAATAAAAAGGTGAAAGTAAATTTGTTTGTTACGCCTTCACGGGAAAACTACTTAACTGATCATCGTGAAACTTTGTACACATATTCTTGGACATATTAGAAGTAACTCGGGAAACTTTTTAATAAATGCGAGCGAAGCCACGGGCAAAAGCTAGTATTAGATAAATGAATTATTAAAACGTCTCTACCTATCGTCTCTACCCTTCCTACCTTTGACTGCCTCGTTGGTCTCGCGGTTGGCGTGTTTGACTGCTGATCATGAGGTCTCGGGTTCGATTCCCGGGTCGGACCAAATGTTTGTATGATCTACAAATATTTGTTTCGGAGTTTGGGTGTTTTCTATGTATAATATATGTATTTGTATCGGTTGTCTAGTACCCATAACACAAGCTCTGCTTAGCTTGGGACTAGATGGCGTTGTGTGTTAGATGTCCGAAATATTTATTTATTTATTTAAAAATATTTATTTAGTTATCAGTGCAAATGCAGCTTCCAAACATATAGCCTGATACTGAAAATTTCAACTGTTCAAAAGTCTCATATAACTTTATTACACAATAGTTTACATAGCGTTTTGTAGCGTTAAACCAACTTCGTTGTTGATTCATAATGTTTTATTAATGTGGTAGGAGCGGTGTAAAACAGTTCGCCATCTGTTCTCTTATTTAATTTATACTAACATATTGTAATTGGTATGGCATGTATTTTATGTAAGAAGTAACTTATATTCAAGAATAGTTTCACATCCTTTTACTAATAAGTTATTGTATTACAAAAGAGTCTATAGATTTCTTAATTCAAGCATCTTCAGTTGGCATTACATATTTATTTATTACACATAACAAACATTTATACGCATATTAGGTAAGATATACATATAAATGTTTGTTTACAGAGAGATACAATTTTATTAGTAAACTAGCTAAGTTCCGCGGTGTTACCCGCGGTGCACAAATGTAACCCAGGGTTACTGTTGTAACAGTACAGTGACAACAGTACGGTGTACAGTAACCGCGGAGTGAAGCTAGTCTAAAAAAAGTAGCCTAAGTTACTCCTTATATCATCAGCTATCTGTCAGTGAAAGTACCGTCAAAATCGTTCAGTCCAGCCGTTCCAGAGATTAGCAGGAACAAACGACAGACAGACGGACATAGAGACCAACAAAAATTAAAATAAAAAAATTTGGTGTATGTACCATGCATTTAGAGGTTATTTAAATTTTACAAACAGACACTTCAATTTTATTTATTTCTATAGATTTAAGTTAAACCCACAACATTACTCGCAAATCGCTTGTAATTTTACACTTACAAAAGCCGTGTAATATAAACGTACGTTCGTTTAAAGAATTAACTTACATGCATCGCAAATTTTACTACAAGAGTATCGTAACACACGCAAGATAAAACAAAATGTCTGCTATACACACTCATACAGTGAAATGAAAACGAGCCGTAATTGTTTGCACAAATCAACTTCTCCATCTGAACAAACGCCTACGATGTCAAAATTAGCGTAACTTCTTAATTCGTTGAGACTTCCCCTTAACGAATATTACTGCATATAAGCAATAAAGGAGCTCGGTGATACCAGTTCGCACATCTCCAACATCGTTTTGTTTAATTATTATTGCTACTTACCTTCTTCAGGAAGTGCGGTGAACGACGCATTGTGATCAAATTCTCAGTCAACATAATCTCTTTTCACCTCAGTACTATTATAACATTAATATAATGACGAGATTTTCGGTGATCAGTCGTTCTCGATTTCTGCCATAGACGTGTACCAAAACAGACACAAACTGAAGTAGCGTTAATAATAAAATTGATCTTACTAGTGGTTGACAAATAGTGTTTGTGGGGATAACTACTTACATAATCATCTGAGCCAAAAGATATGACACTGCTGGACAAAAGCTCATCCATGATTCTCCACAACAACCAGCCCTGTGCTGACTGCATCCTACGGCTTCCCGCTCATATTATCATTAACTACATTACACTATTCCAGTGATTAAAAAAATTACCCATGTTACATATATCTGTCTAAAATTAAAAGTATAAATTCAAAATTAGAGGTTACATAATCTATACAAATAAATAAAGCTGAAGTTTATAATATTAAAGTAACCGCTTTTTACTAAATGCATATGTATGTATACACGGTACATATATACCGAAATAACATTTTTCACAATTTATGTCTGTCTGTCCATCTTTCATTGGCCGATAGCTGAGTATATACGGAGTAACTTAGGCTACTTTTAAAGACTAGCCCTGCCCCGTGGCTTTGCCCCTGGTTGCGGTACAACAAAAAACGCGGGTAACACCACGGGACTCAGCTAGTAAATTTATATAAGTTAAGAAATGGGAAAACATAAAAAAAGAATATAGAAAATTATGTAAAGAATAAGGAAACTCAATTATATTAATAAACGTTCTTTATAGTTACTGAAACAATATTAATGTTCACGTTCTATTATAAAGTAAACATTGAGAGAGAGAATTACGAATCACGAGAACTCCAGCAAGCCTTGTACACGAAACGTAATACAATATGTATACGTACACGTTCCTACTCTCTTAATTAAAATACATGTAATTGAAACGTGCGTCACATCCGCTTAGTCACAAACGCTTATACTAAAATATCGTCCAAATTAAGAATCTTAATGTAACTCGAAATGATTAAAATAAGATATCACGATTAAATTATATATATATATATATTATAAATACTATTATATATTATAATTTTGAAGATATAAGTAAAGAATGAATTATTAAATTGTTTCTGCCATAATTGTTATGTGTTTCTTAAAGACTTCTTCTTAAAATTGGTAATTTGGAGACAATTTCGAAACTTAGAATCGAAAACGAAAATCGTGCAGCAATTTTATTAATGTAAGATGTCTCCTAACAAAAGTAGATGGTTTTATGACATATTAATATGTGCAAAATACGATCTTGATTTTAAATGAAACTTAGCTAAATATGAACTGTCGCTCGTATGCCTAAATGAAATGCACTGCGTCATAAAGTCACACGGTATACGCTACTTGTGATTATGGTTTATAGAAATCTCATAAAGAAATAGCTAACTTAGTGCCCAAATTTTCGTAAATTTCTTAGTTTCGAAGTAGAGACATGCATTTGTCGAATTATTTCCATGTTATTTTCTATTAACAAAATGTTAGCGTACCTGTTTGGCAGCTATTCAAAAATAGATTGCTGCATTCAAACAGCCTACTTATGAAAACATACTAGATTTAGCTATTCCATTTATTTTTTGTGCAGTTATTTTTTCGTTTTTGTGGTAACATCTGAAAAAGAAATTATGGAATTTGGAAATTAGACTTGTTAGATAAAAACTGTTCGTATTTTTAATAGACAGGCCAAATTTAAAGTTTATATCGGAGCCTCAGTATTTGAGACAAGAATATTATCAATTAATAAATTTTGGCAATCTCTCATTGATTTTACCTAGATTTGATAAAAAAAAAGACTTGTTTAACGGTGATTTCAAAAATTGATTTTTTAAGCACAGTTCATCATTATCATCTTAGCTACTAGAAGTCCGCTGCTGGACATAAAAAAAGATATTTGGTTGCGTTATATATTTTTTTTATTTACATGAAATAAATTTCAAAAAGTTTTGGTTGCATATTGACGAACGCATACAAAACAATAACACAAAAAAATTGTATTCGTGTAAGTTTCGTACATTATCCTTAACGTAATTTACTCATCTAGGTACTTATCAGACGTGTCGTTTACCTTAAGCCCCCGTGACACAACAAAGCCCGCAGCGAAAGCTCCCCTCTCCTCCCTTGCACCAGCCCCCTTTACCAAACTTTCGGTACTGACAGTTTATCCAGTGCGACCAACTTGTTCTGAACTAATTCCGTCTAATTTAGACTGCGGCTAGCATGGACTCGCAGACGCATGGCTTACACAGACTCTGAGGTGACACCTTCCTGTCTGAAGGATTAATTTGGCTTTGTCAGCTGTCTTGTGCCCACTGTTTGACATGCTATGTTTAGCCGCTACATCGGATGACAATACTATTGTTGTTTTAGTGGTATTCAGTACTGTTTACATTAGTATGAAATGCCTTGGGTCTAAATATGTCTTTGTTTATTCCCAGTAGTTACAACAAGAAAAATACGATTTTTGTCCTATGAAAATCTATTTATTTAATGTCAGCTGTAGAATTATATGATTTCATGTAATTTTATAGGTGAATTTGAATTAATAGTTTTTTTTGTTACACCTAAAAAATAAAAGAAAGTTCCATTGAAATTTGTACGCGTTTTTAGTGAATTGCACTTAACAGACATTATAATTAGACAAGGTTTTGACAATTTAAACTTATGTTTGGCGTCGATTACATCTGCGATGGCCCTCTGTGACATTTCACGAAAAAAAAAGTAATGTCGGCTACAAAAGTAGTATGATATTACATGGCACTTATGGGAAACAATCGCATATTTCAAGGTTTCAAAATTCTATATGGAACTGGTTACATGGAACTACCGGGAATCAAACTTTTTATATGTAGAGAATAATTTTAATACTAAAAGAAAATTAACTTATCACTGATGAATGATATGTTGTAAAAAAAAATTGTGAAGAACTTAACGAAAACTTTTAATCTTAGCCGTGGCACGCAGACTCGTGTGTTTATTAGTGTTTTGAATATTTTTTTCTCAAAATGTACCTATACTGTTTTGTTTTATCTTGTTATGTTTTCGGGTATTATACGTATACATACATTATTTCCTATTTAATTCACTCGTGTGTGTTTGTAACTTATTCTGCAACCGTCAAATACCTCCTCATTTTCAAAGAATCGAGTTATTATTTTCATTAACCGACTTCAAAAAAGGAGGAGGTTCTCAATTCGACTGTATTTTTTTTTATGTTTGTCACCTCATAACTTTCGACTGGGTGAACCGATTTTGATGATTCTTTTTTTATTTGAAAGCTTCCCGTATGGTCCCATTTGAATTTCGTTCAGATTGAAATCGGTTTTTTTTTGTTAAAATATGTAATTATTTTATTTTTAAAATTACCATACCAGTTCTTGATTTTTTCTAATGAAAATAATTTTAATTTCTCTGTAGCCATTTCCATATAATTACAAAACAATAAAAATGCCCAAAGCCACTAAACAAAAGAAATAAGAAGAATAAAGAATCTGTTCACAAACACAGGGAAACGGTTCTGGAATGTTTGTTCCTGCCTTGTTTAATAGAAATAAATAAAAAAAAACAAAAGTACTAAAACAATACCCAGAAAGGGTTTCGTTTTGTTAATTGTGTCAACTTATTTAACAAATAACCGGCCTTGTCACCGTTTCTAAACAAACAACCTATGTAACAATATTAAAAGCTTGAATGCGCCAGCATGAGAAACTTGGTAAAACGTAATTAAAATGTTGTTAGCGTGGCCGAGCTTACACAACATCAACACTTAACATCCGCTGAGGACTCGCCAAAAACTAATTCAGAGTGTTAGACGTAGTGGCTCACTAGCGCCCGCTGTAGGGTCGAACACCAAATATCTTTATGATAAGGTTTAAGCTATAGTAGAGGAGAATAGTTTTTTATTTATTTCAGTAATGGTTTTGAAACCCGCTGCCTAATCATCCTCGAGTATTTTAATTTGACAGACACGATTAAACAGCTTGAAATATCAGTACTCGTGCTGTCTCTACATATTTACTTTAATAAAACTAAAACTTTGTATTTGACGAAATTTATATTTACGTGGGGAAATTAACGAAAATCTCATTTTTCTTACAAGTTTGTAAAATAATAAAAAACAAATTAAACGTGCGTAGTAAATAAAAATTATTTAATAAAATTTGAGGTTAGTTTTAATTTAATCTAATATTATATAAATCTATTTTTAGTAGAAATGATTATATTATCAGGTTTCGATTCTAATATATTTTTTTCTTTTTTTTTGCCGAAAGATTTAGACCAAATAGTCGACTGCAATTATTTTTGTGGCAGAATATAATTTGATATTTATATTTACGGGAGCGGGAATCGTGGTGAATAATATTAGAGTGCTCGCGTTTGTACTCTATTAATGAAATTTACATTCTGTGCTCCGCAATCGAGCCACTCAATCAAAACGCTAATTCCTCAATGGACCGGTCATTTTTGGAAAGCGCCGGAACCTCGCTGACTCTATTACGACAAAGGAAATTAATTTCCAAATATAAATAAATTCTATTTACTTCTGCTCGGCGAACCGTAACGCATTTAGAGTGGGGAGAAATTCGCCGCTCACGGCGTGAATCGTTTTGGCAACAATTTAAACGGAGGAATCGTAAATGTTTATTTGGCGAACGGGCGTTTCCTCCGGCCGCGGGGCGACGTCGTTATAGGTCTTTAATGGCCAATAAAGTGTCAACGCCCGCTGCTCACCACGGCTAAGTGTTCACCTGAAGTAAAAATTATTTTGCCGTGGTGGACGAAAGGGTAATATAATAATCTGATACCTTTGTTTTGCATAGCTTGTAAAACGAAAATTTGCTGCCTCAATATGATTTGTCATATGTTTTATTTACTCATGTAAAAAGGGTTTGTGTATTCATAATGTTTTACTAGTATAAAGATCAATCTGTGTCTAGTTAGTAGTATGAATGGCTTAGTTTCCAATCAATTTTTACCACCTTCCTTCTTTGTCTTTCGAAATAATATAAGCATTTGTATTTTTAATTTCTGAAGTGGTTGATTGATGATGATAAACTTGCATTTTTTTCTACTCCCAACTAAATGGCCACATAATACAAACAAAATGAGTGTATGATATGCAGACGAGAATAACCAGTATTGATTGAGGACACGTGATTGAATAACAAACATTGATTGATTTAGTCTTTTTTACAAGCTTTTTATTAACTTGCAATTTGTGTATGTATGTTTGCTTGTATCTTGCAACTCAATTTTGAAGCAGATATCTTCAACCGATTTTGCTGAAATTTTGCAAGCATACATATACAGCGTGACAATACAATATTATGATGACATGGAGCTGATCTGATGCTGGAGCTGGAAGGTGGCCATAGGAACTCTGTAAAGAAACGTCGCAACATCATCGAGTTTTGACTCGTTTGATTCATCTCGAGGCATTCCTGTAAAAGCTTGTTTTTAAAAAGCTTTTTAATCTAATTTATTACACTACTTTTCTCTCCTAGTTTCCAAAATTCGAAAATTATTATCCAATCACAATAACCTTACTGATTTGACAAAAAACATTCTGACGCTTGACATAATTAAACCGACAGACACATCTCGACTCAAACTCATTCTATCAACAGCTTATTACGTGTTATTTTAACTTTTAATAAGAGTTTTCAATCGCGTCATCGATTTTATTAGTGATCTGTATTCGATTCTGGATATAATAAAGTTTAACAATCTAAAATATCTCAACACTCTGGAAGTTAAGAATCTCATAACCAAATACGAATTTACTTTATGCAATGGCGATGATAAAATACGTATTTCCACAAACTTTTGAGAATCTTCAAAGTATTTAAATAGAATAAATGATTTACAGTATTACAGCCCAGTTATCGAGGAAGGCTATATATCATCGCGCTATGACCTAGAATAGCAGAGTATCAATGAATAATGTTGCAAAAATAATTTATCTTGAGAGCTACCGTTGCGTGAGCTACTAAACGGTTAAAAATAATCTGTGCAAAAATTGTTCCCCTTTTTAAAAAAAATAATCTCAATAGCAATTATGTCTACCTTTTAAGATTGGTGTGCTATTGGTAAACGAATTGACTGTTTAATGTCACGCTACAAGCTATAGGGGACGCAAACGTGTGTGCTAGTTGTTTAAAACATTCAAATCTTTTGCCGAGAAAACGCTATATCATAACCTCAAAGAAAAATCATTTATATTCAAATTATTGCCTTTGCCTAAGTTCAATTTTTTGTTTCAGATCCGCCTGTCGTCTCTCTATCTTTAGGAAGTACACTTAACCCTCACGACATTAAAGAAGGTGATGACGTGTACTTCGAATGTTCAGTTCGCGCAAACCCTCGAGAGCACAGGATATCGTGGTACCATAATGTAAGTATTATTACTGCATTTAAGGAATAAAATAAATCAGGCAAACATTTGCGATTGCCGCACACCACAAAGCATTTTGACAGGATCAAAAGCGATTTTTGTAAAAAGAAAATAAAAAAAATACTAATAATTCTTGGTTACATATCATTTATGATTACATCTTGTTTTCATTACAATATTTAATAAAACTAACATAAAGTATAGTTATTCGAAAATGTATAGTAAACAGAACAAGAAAAAGTTTAAAAAACTATAAACCGAGTTCCTAAAATGTTGACGTGACGTCTAATAAATTGATGAGCGCCGACTGCATGCACGAAAAAGGATGACTCATTGTCCTGTTACACTCATTGTCCAGTTACGTTCATTATCCCGTAGTGCTTATTGTCCCTTAACGCTAGCGCAAGCGCCGCATCTATCGCTCATCATTTCATCAATGTTTTGGTATGACATTGTCACGTTAAACTATCGTCTGTAAACCGCCTTTACAGACAACCAATGTTTTAAGTTAAGTTATATTGCCTATCTCACCCGGCCATTATTACAAACCAATTGATACCATTAATTAAAATCACTTCAGGAGTTTAGGCACTATGGCTGAATATACAAACATACATAGACGGCATGATTAGCCTTCCTTTTGGCTTCGCAGTAGTGGGTAATAAATAATATCAAAAATTTTATCGCAATCGGCCTGAGCTCGGTGCAAATGCCTGTGTTTCAGAAAGTCGCTTGACTATGATATTAAAGAAATTTGATTTCAAATATTTTAAAATTCTAATAAAAATAAAAATAAAAATAAAAATTACTTAAGTAGTCTTAAGTAATTTTTATTATATATATTTTATATATATTTTTTTGTATACGATATTTTTAACTAAATGTCAAACACTGTCATAGCCATCTTGGCCCTCTTAGCTATATATCCTCATAAAATGTTTGATGCCTTTTAAAGCAAGAAGTTACATGACGCAAAGTTCGAATTGTGTGCAGAATACGTAACGAGCTCTACCTTTCTAGACGCCAACAATAACTTTGCCTCGTTTATACTTAGTGCACAGACAGCAGCATTACCAAGGATTTCGAATAAAACGACTTCTTTATCGTGTCTTTGAAACTTTGCAAAAAAATGTCACCAAATAAACATATCTCAGCTTGAATTCTGTACTTTGCTCTTTTAAAATTATTCTGTTAACAGTGCATCTCCTAAGAATTCTGCTTTTAGTTTTTATTGTCTCTTTACATATGAAGCATTTACTAACAATTGATTATTGGATTATTTTTAACCGACTTCAAAAAAAGGAGGAGGTTCTCAATTCGACTGTTTTTTTTTATTTATGTTTGTTACCTCATAACTTTCGACTGCGTGAACCGATTTTGATGATGATTTTTTTATTTGAAAGCTAGTGCTTCCCGAATGGTCCCATTTTGGTCCAGATTGAAGTCGGTATTTTTTTGTGAAAATTTGTAATTATAATAACTCTTAATATCTCTCAATGAACTTCAAATTACAATGTATTTCTATTTCTTTATAATTTAGTAAATATACAATAACTAGCGACCCGCCCCGGCTTCGCACTAGTGGATTTCAGATTCCCCCGCCGACGACACGATTCGTGCATTTTAAATATGTAATATCTTCGAATATATTCATTTAAATTAGATACTGCAAAGAGCCATTTTGATCTATATTAAATGCACAATGTATTTAATTTACTTAATTGTGTAAGGATTAATTCTGTATTGCTTAAAATCACTTCGTAAATAAGCCACTATTTCTCGTAAAAAGAAAGGAATAAAAAATGGTTGTTGTGGGTTATCCCTAAGAGATAGACATATACCGTCGCGGACTTTTTTGTAGTACTTTTTAAGGTGTACAATACTTTAGTACATTATTTTGATCTATCTCGTAGGGTGCAACCAGCGTTTGCAATGTAAACGCAAAAAAATGTGTTTATTTGCTACATCACATTAGAAGCCTCGAATATTAACAATGTTTCCATACTATATTATGCATTTATTATACATAAAAACCTTCCTCTTGAATCACTCTATCTATTAGAGAAACCCGCATCAAATTCCGTTGCGTAGTTTTAAAGATTTAAGCAAACAAAGGGAAATAGGGACATAGTAACAGAGAAAGCGACTTTGTTTTATACTATGTTGATGATGCAGAGTATCTGATATTGTAACAAAAATATGCCGAAAGTCACATTTGTACTATGAACAATGTTGGATTTCGAACGTCATTGTAATGGCAACATTTTTCGATTGTCATTTTTTTTCGTGTTTGACGTTTTGACGTTTGAGGTTAAGAGAGGACTAGAAAGACGCGTGTTGTGAACGGTCGACGATTGTTGTTTGAGAACCGTAATTAATTGATATTAAGCTAATTGTATTGTCCATCGACCCGGTCCCTTTAGTGATTTACCGTTTTGTTAAGTCTGGTTTGGAATCGCGAGGTTTGTAGGCGCGTTCCGCGATAGCTTTAGCGAGTGAGTTGTAATTCGAATATCCGTGATAATTGATACGAGTTTATTGTAATTCGAATACCTTGAAAGATATACAGCACTTGGAGCATGTTTGTGTGACGACGCAGAGAAGAAACTACCCAAGAGATCTCTTGGAACGCCGAGAACAAAGAAGCCACACAACTCCAGTAAGTGCTTGATGATTTTAGTTTAGATTAAGAACACGGTGGATCGCCGTGGTTCATTTCTCTTGCCACTGGACTAGTAGCGAGTTAATGCTTATACTCATGGGTCCTATAGGTATTACAAGTATCACAAAGTGATCGCTCCATTGGTGAGAGGACTGATCAAACAATGTAATTGTAAATAAAGAAAAACACTATTATACAACATTAATATATATTACTATGATAATTTAAAGTGGTTTATTTTAAAAACACGTTCATCATGACAATAAATTATACCGACTTTGATCTATGATTACAATAATTTTAAAATGTGAAACATTTTGGAAGGCAACATAATAATATATAATTATTTTGAAAATTACGTTGTATTTTTGTTCAATACAATATACGAAATTCACATTAAATACAATACAAACTTTCGCGTTTATAATATTAGTATAGATATAGAAGTATAGACTAGTGGTTGCCCGCGGCTCCGCCCGCGTATATGTCGGTTATCGCCGTAAATAGTAGCCTATGTGTTATTCTTGCTAGTAGTTTACGTGAAAGAGTAACACACATCCATCCATCCATACTTACAAACTGTCGCGTTTATAATATTATTATAGATATGAATTATTACTTACTAGGAATTCACAGTCGTGACAAAGACAAAGTCGTCGACAAAGCCCGCACCAAGGGCACCAGACAACTGACAAACACATTTTCAAACACACTACTATAGGTAACTATACATGTTACACTATAGGTAATTACACCCAGACGCAGAACTAACGATCGTGCTCATCACACAAAAGCTAGTCACGGGTGGGAATCAAACCCACGACCTGAGGCGCTCTGCAGTCAGACTAGAGCAACAAGCCCGTCAATTTTAAAACTTATCATTAAAAAAAGCACACTAAATGTAACAAATGTAAATATGTAATTTAGTAAAGAATAAATCAACATTCGGATACTGAGCAATCAGGGAGTTGAGCAGTCTAACTGCCTGACTAGTGGGAGCGTATTGTGCCGTAAACGTTCGCACCCGCGGCGCAGCGAGGAGACGAAAAGAGCGTAGCCGGGTGTATGGTTTGGTACCCATAATAGACAACGGGATATTATAAAGCTTAAGAGTTTATGTTTGGTTGGTTGAAGGTGATAATCTTCGAAAACACTGATTGGAATTGAAAAATATTATAATTTTGGATCGAGGCAGCATATTAACCCTACATGCACACATGGCACACACACATGTAGTGAAGCTCTATTTGCTTTGGAATCAATATTACAAGTTAATATGTCACGATCATTACAAAAATAAGCTGTTGCGTTTCCTATGAATAAATAACTAAAAATAAAAACATCACCCAACGACCAATGTCATTCAATGAAAAATGTTGCATAAACATTGAAAACTTATCCCTTACTAGCCGACCCACGCAACCTCGTTTGCGTCTCCTATTGCCCGTAGCGTGATAATTTTCCCCCGTTTTCGAAACATTTTTCATTGATGCTCTGCACCTATTGGTCGTAGCGTGATGATATATAGCCTATAGCCTACCTCGATAAATGTACTATCCAACACTGAAAGAATTTCCAAATCGGACCAGCGGTTCCTGAGATTAGCGCATTCAAACAAACAAACAAACAAACAAACTCTTCAACTTTATATGAATATGAATGTATAGATGAGAGCTCAGCTAGTTAAACCTTTAAGATAATCTTCAATCACAATATTTGTTGTTAGCTCTACCAGAAACAGTACATCAACATCGATGACGACATAATCTATATGGGGGTAACTATAAACAACAAGCTTCAACTTTAGTGCACAATTAATCAAGGGTGTCTTCTCTATAGTATCTTATCCTATTTATCACTCTTATTTATTGGCTATAGCAACTTTATTAGATCGATAAATATTCTTGAGAATGTTAGCAACGTATTTCACATATTACTACTAGCATTATTGTCAAATCATCCAACTAAGTGCTTCTTAACTGTATTAGGAACGGGTTCATTTAGGTAGAAGTATATTAGAGGAGGTTCGGATTATCAACTACTTGATAGCAATTTCAGCGCCTTAGCCATAACGCAACTATTATTTCGTTGTTGGTATTCGTGAAAATACAATATTGTTAAGGTATGATTATATTTGATAGTTACATTGTTCGAATACTCTAAACATGTTATACACTTAATATATAAAGATAATAAAACACGATCTAAATGAAAGTAACGAATTGTACTTATCACTTTCCGTTTATAAAATAATAAAATAAAACAAAAATAACAACAGAAGGCCGCCTTACTTTTCAAAACTAAAATTTCCTAAAATTTTGGGTATCTTTATGTATTTATACTATTGCGGCTATGCGGTTTGGCATTTTCCTTCTTAGATTCAGGCTACATAGAAGCTACTATAGTCACAATCTATTTTTCTTTGAAAATTTACAAACAAAACACACACAAACAACTTAATGCAAGATCTGGACTAAAATGCGTCATTAGTTCTACATATAGTTATGAGGCGACTTCCACATAAAAAGCAAACAGAAGCACACTACAGTGCCATCTACCGAAGTTACACTGAACTACGGAGCAACGTACAATACGAAGAAACTACCAATCCTGAATCGCGCAATGGAAGTTCTCGCGCCAATTAACATAATAATATGTACAACATCCCAACATCAACCGCAGTGGCCCGCCAGGCATGTTTCTTTTATTGACAAGCGCGGCAAACGTATCGCCTGATGGTAAGCGATTGCCGCCGCCCATGGACACTCGCAACACCAGAGGCGTCACAAGTGCGTTGCCGGCCTTTGGGGGACGGGGAGGGGGAGGGGTTGGGGTATGGGCCTCCGGTATCCTCACTCACTCGGTGAAACACAGCGCAAGCGCTATTTCACAGCCGGCCCATTCATGCCGAAGTGTGGCTCTCCCACGGGAATGATCACCTCTCCTGGTCGAAGGATCCTCCCTTTGTGTTGGAGGGACACGACACCCGTTCCCTCCACATTCTTCATTGGAGCAGATCCATAGCAGCAGCAGCGCCACACCCGGCGAACTTCGTACCGCCATATTTGCATAACGGTCTCGGTTTCCCACAGGCAGTGTACAGTCGCGGACAAAAAAAATTGTATTTACAAAAAATGCCCGATTTTCGACTGTCAGCTTAGATATTTTGAAATGTGTAGGTGTTATTATAACCGTTATTTGATTTTGACATGTAAAATAAGATGTTTTATGACCTTAATAACCAATATTATACGTAATGTTAATAAATAGGTTATTGTGGACGATTTAACCTAAAAAATAAAAACAAAATTAAAATTGTATAATGTTTATTTTTCTTCAATTGATATCTAAAAAAAATATAATGGCGCCTGTTTTGCAGATGTGCTTAAAAATATATATGTTTCATCAGCTATCCAACGAGGTATAAGAATCTAGGGTTTTATAAAAATAATTTAAAAAAAACTTACTTGCGAGCCGCCATGACGCAACTCTAAAAGTCCCAACCTTTAAGGTTTTTAAGGTTAATGCGGTACGTGCGATCGAGACACCTTACGATTTGTGCAGGTGTGAGTGAGAAAAATAATGTGCAAATGTGTTTTGTATACGTTTTGTTAACTTGTTATTGTTATTCTGCTTATGTGATTCGTCCGTGGTAGATGTGATATTATTTTTACAAGCTTTTTAATAACTTGCAATTTATGTATGCTTGTATGTTTAGGTGGAATCTTGCAACTCGATTTTGAAGCAGATATCTTCAAACGATTTTGCTGAAATTTTGCCAGCATATGTATACAGCGTGAAAATACAATATTATAATAACATGGAGCTGATCTGATGCTGGAGCTTGCAAGTGGCCATAGGAACTCTGTCAAGAAACGTCACAAAATTATCGAGTTTGGACTCGTTTGATTCGTCTCGAGGCATTCCAGTAAAAGCTTGTTTTTAAAAAGCTTTTTAATTTTATTTTATTATTTTCTGTTTCCTACTTGACTTGCCTGGGTTTTTGGTCTGTGTCTTCTGATTTATGTTTGCTGTGCTTGTAAACTGGAGTCTGATTTGTGCTCGTGATACGGAACTGTTGAAGAGGTCTTCCCAAGTCTGTACGTCGTTCGTTTTGAAACGGAGCCAGTTTTGCGAAGTCTTCGATAAACTCCGTCGAACACGCTCACGTCCGGCACTTGATAGCGTCACGACGGCTGGGATAGCGTCTTATGTACTCATTACGAGCATGTGTGGACACAGAATTGCAGTATCCCTAGCAAATTAACATGTCAGTATATTCCTTATTCGTGTAGGTTGTCATCTTCAACAGTTCCGTATCACAACCACAAATCAGACTCCAGTTTACAAGCACAGCAATCATAAATCAGAAGAAAAAGACCAAACACACAGCCGAGTCAAGTAAGAAACAGATAACAAAATAATATCATATCTACCACGGACAAATCACATATGCAAACTAACAATAGCAAGTTAATACATAAATAAAAAAATTAACAAAAACAAAAACCGACTTCAAGGTTCGACTCGATTTCTCTTGGATGTCGTCATCTGTTCTTAGTGTCCCTATCATCCATCATCACCTGCACAAATCGTAAGGTGTCTCGATCGCACGCAACGCATTAACCTTAAAGGACAATTGGCTGGGACTTTTAGAATTGCGACCTGGCGGCTCGCAACTAGGTTTTTTTATTTTATTTCTATAAAACCCTAGATTGTTATACCTCGTTGGATAGCTGATGAAACATAGATATTTTTAAGCACATCTGCAAAACAGGCGCCATAGTCTTTTTTTTAGATATCAATTGAAGAAAAAAAAACATTCTAAATTTTCATTTTTATTTTTTAGGTTAAATCGTCCACAATAACTTATTTATTAACATTACGTATAATATTGGTTATTAAGGTCATAAAACATCTTATTTTACATGTAAAAATCAAATAACGGTTATAATAACACCTACATATTTCAAAATATCTAAGCTGACAGTCGAAAATCGGGCATTTTTTGGTGTTTTTAATTAAATCAGTCAGAAACGATGTCAACTACGCGCCCTTAACGGGAATAGGTCGACTTACCCTGTAACCCTGTATATAGATTAAAAAAAAAACTTTTAACTAAACTAAATTTACTAACTTCTAACTAAACTTATTTCTAACTAAATTTAATGTAACTTAAATCGCTTTAAAATATTTTAACAGACTGCGAGCACGCCTCACCGGGGTGAATGACGATTATTTTCTTTCACAGCCAATCTATATACAGAAATATTAAGTGTGACACACGCAACAAAGCATAAAAAATACATTAGAAATGAAAGTTGATTACGAATACGCTAAAACAAAATGTCTACCGTCATCGTACAATCTAAATTACATTTGAATATCAGTTGCCCAATCACAGCAAAGTTCGTGACCTTATATAAAAATAAGCCACTAGCTTTTTTACTAAACATGTAAGTTGAGTGTTTATCCGGCAACAATCCGGCTAAGTGCGAGTTAAACTCGTGAGGACAGGGTTTGACCAAAAAAAAAAATGAAAATTGTTCCCCGAAAGCATATCCTCCCTAAGACGATAGACTATTTTATGAGCTTAAATTTAGAGGCTAGAGCAGTTGTCAACATTTACAAAATTTAAAAAACTATTTAGTATTGAGAATAAACAATAGGATTACGTAAAAAGGGACCTAATCTATATCTTTACTAATATTATAAACGCGAAAGTTTGTAAATATGGATGGATGGATGGATAGATGGATGGGTGGATGGATGGATGTTTGTTCCTCTTTCACGCAAAAACTACTGAACGGATTTGGATGAAACTTTACATTAATATAGCTTATACATCAGAATAACACATAGGCTACTATTTGCAGCGATAACTGACATACACGCAGGCGGAGCCACGGGTAACAGCTAGTATTTAATAAAACTATAATTTTAGATCTTAAGACTAAACTAATTCTTAGAGCTATATTACGAGTCAACATGAGATTTCATGATATGAATTCCACTCTGAGTCAGTTATACTTTTGCCGTTTCATATCAATATCGTTAAGTATAATATAATAAGTCATCAAGCGTTAAGGAAAAGTATTGTTTTTTTTACATATCTATGAATTGGAGATGCTATTACAGATCTCCAACAGCTACAAATTTTAGAAGCAGCTTTCAAAATAACATATTTAACCTATTGGAATTTCCTTACGAGACACGCAGAATAATTTCATACAATATGATTACCATTTTGTCACTTCGAGTAATATGATCGTCATTCATCTTGAGGACACGAAGTTGGTTTTGTAACTTTTATAACTCATTGTCATCAAAATGATTTATCATGCTGATGAATTTGAAATGTCCATTAAAACTTCCGATGAACCGACTACAACATCTGAATCTATTTTCAAATATACAAGCGAGGCTTTTTACATATCACATACAAAATGTTCAATCCTACTGATGATCTTACGCTGAAAACACAATAGTATTGCCATATGTTACGGATGACAGCCGATTACTTTCAGAAATGTAGTAAATTTGTTACAGGAACTAGACAAAGTTCAATCTCGCATTCCTACCAAAATTTTGTTCTTTCCTGCCTTGTTCATATCTTTTTAATATGCGAGTAAGTTGGTTTTTAAGTAGAACGATAAATTTCATTTTTTATGTATGTGTAATACCATAATACTTAATCGTAAAATCTCATTTTGTAATAATAAATCAGTGTAAAAAGTTTAAATGCGACGTCACTTGTACTACTAAAAAAATTCTAGACGACACACATAAATCGTAATGAATATGTATTTACTTTTCACATTTAAAATAATGGCCATTTTTCAATATGATCCTGTAACTATGCTTAGGACTTAATAACACTGTTATTTATCGATAGAAATCAAATGATTGCTTATTTATTATTACTTACATAAATCCATGTCCACTCGACAATAAGCACCACATTTAAATAAACGGTATGTGTCATTCATAGAACCATGTGTTTAGTGTCGAGTACAGTTAACAAAACTGAGTGTTTAATAGGAGGTTATAATCATGCTTATCAATTCATAGTTCTAGCTAAATACCACTTATATTTAGTTAAACCTCTTTGTCACGACAACACATTAGAATATTGAAGTACATCCTAATGAAATACTATATTTAATAGACTTTTATCACGACATATTTTCTGGAAAAAATCGTTTAGGATTGACGTCAAAGTATTGACGTTATCCATTACTTGAACGGTAATATTTTGGTAAACAGCCCACCTATTTCCCCAGAAGTTGCTTCTCCATATAAACTTTAACTGTGCTAAACTTCCCTCCTATACTCCTCCGTACTCCGTAATAATTGATTATTAATATAATAATAAATATTTCGGACATCTTACACACACAACGCCATCTAGTCCCAAGGTAAGCAGAGCTTGTGTTATGGGTACTAGACAACTGATATAAATACATATTTACTTTTTTTTTGTAAATACATACATATTATACATAGAAAACACCCAAACCCCGAAACAAATATTTGCAGATCATACAAACATATAGTCCGACCCGGGAATCGAACCCGAGACCTCAAGCACAGCAGTGGCATACGCTCCCACTGCGCCACCGAGTCAGTCTTTGTTTTTCTTTTGCAGTTAAATTGTTGTTTACGAACTTTTGCTGGACAGGTTCTTTTGAAGTGTGACTGATTTGTCCTAAATGTGAAATTATGTATGGAACTGTAATAATTGCGAAAAAAAAGCGTGCTCAAGAGATCATTCGTAAACAACGTTTCTTAACTTGATATGGACGTAAGCCTGCGTAATTTAAAGATACTAATATTAAATAATACAATATCCAGTGGCGAGGTTTTAGGACCAAACTATTATGATTTAATGCATTTGCAAAGTTACCTGATCGTTGATTTATCCAGTAAGATAATTCGTGATCATCTGATCATCTTTGTCACAAAAATCTATTGTAATTAGGACTGACATCATGAATAACCCATAATATCCCACTGCTGGGCTCGGGTCTCCTCTCTGGAGAGGGTTAAGGCCTTATGTTCCCAAGCTGGCAAGTGCGGGTTTGGGATAAAGATTGACAAAAATTACATAATGAGATAGCTAGAAACTAACAAACGTTCCAAGGTTGATACAAAAATGTAAAAAAAAACACTCCTTGAACTATATCAAATAGGTCTAATACTATTTGTAAACTAAATTCACAGTAAAATATGTGACCTTTTTATCATTCTAAATGTAGTCAGACTAAACCAGACAATTCCAAACAATATTGGAAAGGGTTATAAAGAAATAACATTCAGGAGTGGATTACAGTAATCTAATCTTGAACACAGATCATAATATAAAAGGGTGTAGGCTTACACATATATCATAACTTTAGAAAATATATAAAAATTGTACCTACACACTATTCTACGTCTTATGTTTCTAAGGGCATATATAATGTTATTTTATATTTCTTAATTATTTCTTTTAGTATAAAAGTAAGCTCTAAATTCCAGAACGCCAAAAAATAATTCAGTTTAGCGTTGAGTACAATTAAAGTTCTCTTAAGAAACATATGTTATTAAAAGCAAGCCAACTTCATGTAAACTGGTCATGTGAAGTAAAATATGCAAGTTCAAAGCTCATATAAGTAGTACAGATTTAAATACACGACAGAACTCTAGTAAGCGTCTGTTCTTGTGTTTCAATGCTTTCTACCCCAGAATTGTCTTATAATCAGAATAATAAACAATCTAGCATCACTGACATCAACCATCATCATTAGCATCAACAACATCCTTTAACCGTCCACTGCTTGACTAAAGCTTCTCCTTAGGCAAGCCTCTCTTATCCTATGACATCAATACTACTATATTGCGAAGAGTTGTATTCCTTATTCTTAATTCCCTATTGTCTGTCAAAAACAGTGCAAATCGGTTAATAAATGACGGAGTTCTGAGGTTACAAACGTGTAACAAAATACATTAAAAAAAAATCTCCTCCTTTTTTGAAGTCTGTTAATGAGTAGAAATTTTCCTAAATCTATTAATAAGTTTGTTTTAATCTGTGATATTTTTGTTTTGTTCAGGACAAACCAGTTCTACACAACGTGGTTTCTGGTATAATCGTGAGCACCAAATCACTGGTTCTGCAGAAGGTGACAAGAGACCACGGAGGTGATTATTCCTGTCGGGCCACTAATGCACTTGGTGAAACAGCCAGCCAATCTACGCACTTAAGCATACAATGTAAGTTCATTGTATTTGTAACATCCATTATATTGTATTTTTATGTGTTATCATGTCATGTATTTCCTATTATTATATATCTGAAGTTTTTCCTTTTATGTTTTTAAGTGTTATATTAAATTTGTTCGTATTTTCTTCATTGAAGTCTCGGTGTATGAAATATAAATGAGTTTTGGCATTCTCTTTACTTTACATGTTTTCCTCTTTATTAATTTAATCAAAAAGCAAGCCAGAATTCAGAAAAGGGTATCTTTGTTTTTTCATCATGATCCTGTACAAATAGTAAATTGAAATCATTTAACTTATTAAAAGTCGATAATGTCACGTAAAATTTCTCTCTGACGACCAACCGGGCGCGTCGTTTCTTATTAAAAAACGTTATAAATTAATCGCTTAGAAAATTCATTATGAACCTTGCTATTAGGGGCGCCCACACATAACTGCGAATTCGCAACGTATCGTAAATATCTGCGAGCTCGCACGAATGCACCGCAAGAACTACCGATCTAATTCGCATCGTGCATTCATGTGATATTACGTCACACTTGATGACGACATTTTTGGTCCACTCTGAGGCTGAAATTTATAAAGCGTGCTTAGACTTTGCTCAGACTTTGCTTACGCTATACTTACTTAAGTTCCTGCTCAGTGTAATCTTAGCGTTCGAATTTATAGTCCTTTAGGCTAAGTATTTACTGAGTGTATGCTAAGCAAGAGCTCAGGAAAAAATGTTTAACGTTTCAATTTGCATAGCATATTTATTTAAATTATATGGGTATGTCAAACACATATTATTTTTAAAATAGCTGTATTAAACTTAAATATTAGTAATCTTATAATTTTTATCGTATAATTGTAGATCAATCAATTTAATCAATTTTCTAGACCTTATTCTTATATCCTCCCTAAATTCAGTTGCTAAGCATGGACAGTGCTCAGCTGATGAATTTTCCTACCATGACCTGATATTCCTATCCTATAAACTACGCTCCCCTAAACCTAAAGTCAAAATCCTTATGCAACGCAATTTTAGGGACATGAACCTTGACGCACTCCGTCGGGATGCCGTCGGAATCGATTGGAGTTTGCTGTCTGAAATGGACTCAACTGATAATAAAATCAAGTTTTTTAACGACAGACTAACTAGCCTGTATGATGTACATGCCCCGGTTCGCGCTGTTAGACTTAAACATTTACCCGCTCCATGGCTAACAGATGAAATCAAAAGTTTAATATCAAAAAAAGCTGCAGCCAAAAGCAAGTTTAAATCTAGGCCAACACCTAGCAACCGGGAAAAATATATTAATATCCGAAGTCTCTGCAGTAAGGCTTGTAGGAAAGCACAACGCCAACATGTTCATAATTCGGTCGAGAACGGAGACCCAACTAAAATTTGGAAGTTTCTTAAAACATTGGGAGTTGGTAAGTCACATTCGTTTTCAGATTCCAAACAAATTGATATTGAGTTGTTAAATCAACATTTCTCTTCTTCGTCTAAATTAAATAAGACCAGTAAGGCAAATACCTTACAATATCTTTCTACGCTTCCAGCTCCTCATTATCCACCGTTCTGTTTTAATCAATTGACTGCTTGTGATGTTGAGAAATGTATTATGTCCATATCTTCTAACGCTGTTGGAAGTGATTGTATAAGCCGTAACATGATCCAGCCAATTCTTGATGAATTGTTACCCGCACTTTGCCATATTCTCAATCACTCCCTTTCTTCCAGCACATTTCCGGAGATTTGGAAAGAAGCATTTATTATCCCACTACCCAAAAAGAACAACCCTAAATCCTTCTCCGAATATCGTCCCATTTCCATATTGCCCTTTCTTTCAAAAGTTCTAGAACGCCTTGTGCATACCCAATTATATTCATACCTTAATAGAAACCAACTCCTAAATCCTTTCCAATCAGGCTTTAGAGCGGGTCACAGTACAGTAAGTGCATTGATCAACGTTACGGATGACATCAGGCTAGGTATGGAGAACGGAAATCTTACAGTTCTTTCTTTACTGGACTTTAGTAATGCTTTTACTAGTGTAGATTTCCACATACTGCTGGGCATATTGCGCTCTATCAACATATCTCCGACAGTAATTGATTGGTTTCAAAGTTACCTGTTTGGACGAAGGCAGCGTGTGCGCCTGGAGGAATCTTTATCTTCTTGGTGTAACACGTCTGCAGGGGTTCCGCAGGGTGGCGTTTTATCTCCTTTACTTTTCACCATATTTATTAATTCTATCTCTAAGTCATTAGTCTCCTCCTACCACCTTTATGCAGATGATTTTCAAATATATACACAAGCACCGCTACATAGATTATCTGAAGCCTTTTCGACTATTAGTCAAGATCTGGCGCGTGTGTGTGAATGGAGTGAGCAGTATGGAGTTGTGGTTAATCCATCTAAGACCCAACTTATTGTTGTAGGCAGTGCCAGGATGGTGTCTAGAATAGACTGGACGCAATTACCTAACATTACGTTTAACGGAACTCCATTATCGATAAGTACGCCTGTTAAAAATCTAGGAATCTACATGGATAACACTTTAACTTGGGGCCCTCAGCTGCGAGAAGTCAGTCGAAAATTGTTTGCATCGGCGGGGTCCTTACGAAGACTACGCAATTTCCTTCCAACGTCTACTAAAATTGCACTTGCACAATCCCTCCTTCTTCCTATACTCGACTATGCTGATGCCAGTTATCTCGACATCACGGAGGAGCAACTCGACAAACTTGAGCGCCTCCAAAATTTTTGTATAAGATTTATATTTGGACTACGCAAATATGATCATGTTTCTGAATATCGCAATCAGCTTAAGTGGCTCCCAATTCGCCTTCGACGGAATGCTCATATTCTTACCATACTTTATGGTGTTCTATATCATCCGTTTACTCCACCTTACTTAAAGGAACGCTTTGTTTTCCTCAGTGACACACATTCGAGATCCCTGAGGTCATCTGAATCTATGGAACTGGCAATACCAATTCACAGTACAAGGTTCTACGATAAGTCCTTCACTGTGCAGGCTGTCCGACTGTGGAATGCTTTGCCGATGGCTATACGGCGTGCCAAATCTTTGCCGATATTTAAAAAAATGGTCAAAGATCATTACCTATCATCATAGTTTGTTAAGTGCCTAAAACATATTTTTACCTGATATACCTTTTGTTTGTTTATTTTTATTTTGTTTTTTGGAAGTGTATGTATAATATATATTTTATTTTATATATTTATATATATATATTATATATTTCATTTGTGTATATGTATTTATTTTATTTACTTGTATTAGTATCTATAATAATATTTATTTTGTCATTTACTTTTATCGAATTCACTTAAAATCCTTAACATTTTATTTTTTTCTGCTTATACTATGCAGATATACTGCCCATGAATTCGTTTATTTTTATTATTTTTTACAATCTTTTTTTTTTTTCCATCCCAAGGTTGCCTGGAAGAAATTGCTTTTTAGCGATAAGGCCGCCATTTGTACATGGTAATTTATTTGATTTGTTATTTTTATGTAAACTGTAATATCTTGTGTACAATAAAGTTTATTCTATTCTATTCTATTCTATTCTATTCTATTCTATTCTATTCTATTCTATTCTATTCTATTCTATTCTATTCTATTCTATTCTATTCTATTCTATTCTATTCTATTCTATTCTATTCTATTCTATTCTATTCTATTCTATTCTATTCTATTTAAACCGTAATTTTGTATTGATTTTAAGTGAAAAAGGGCCAAAATAACACTAACAATGTACAAGTAAAATAGAATGTATCTTTGTCAGTCAAAAAAAAACCGGATTGACACCGTGGGAGAGCAACGCTTCGGCATAAATGGGCCGGCTCGACCGGAGTGATACCACGGCCTCACAGAAAACCGGCGTGAAATAGTGCTTGCGCTGTGTTTCACCGAGTGAGTGAGGATACTGGAGGCCCATCCCCCAACCCCCTCCCCTCCCACCCTAAAGGTCGACAACGCACTTGTGACGCCTCTGGTGTTGCAGGTGTCCATGGGCGGCGGTAATCGCTTATCATCAGGCGATACGTCTGCACGTATGCCTGCCTATTCCATAAAAAAAAATTGTCAACAATTATTTAGATTGTCTCGATTTCAATTACATATAATTAATTATCAATTTCTGGAAATAACTTTTTACTTTCACCCTGGCATGCCCTTACGGACTTCTGTTATAAAGTTTTCAAACTAGATTACGGTTTTTTTACCTGCTTAATCGAACCATCTTTACGAGCGCGTAAGTATTCGCTAAGTCAAGGATTTCGGTGACTTAGACTATGCTAAGCATTTGCTCAGCTTGAGCTAAGCATAATGACTATAAATTTCAATGCACACTTAACTCGTGAGGTAAGTCTAAGCAAAGCCTGAGCACGCTTTATAAATTTCAGCCTGAGACTTTACTAAATGGCACTACTTTATTTCTTTCTTTTTTTTAAATAATAGATAAGACTAGACTCCAATAAAATACACCAAGATTTGTTCTTCACATTGTTTTGGGATGAAACTCAACGACACCATTTTATTTTAAAAGACAACTCCCGCAATAGGAATATACATCCTGTGTCGCGGGGGACTTTACAAACATATATAAAACGGATACAAAGAACACCCAGACTCAGAACAATAATTTGTGGATCACACAACGTCTTGACCCATGTGGGATTTGAACCCACAACACTTAGCGCAGTGAAAAGCAGCGTGGTGATCGCTTAAACCACTCGGCCAACTGGGCACTCCAACCCGTATTAAGCAAGAATATAAGTGAATAGATGAAAATATTAGTGACACATAGTACATATGTATGACCCTAGTGATCAGTTTTTAGATTAGTTTCTTTTCTCAGGTTGGCGTATTTAATGGATGCCTATAGAATATTTTTATTTTATTTTATTCATAAATAAAATGATGTACACTATATTTGTTTATTTCGTGTTCTATCTCAATATATAAATAAATAACCTACCTGTAAGCCAAAAAACTAAGCTTTTAACCAAGGTTATGAGGAATAAAGAACACACAAACTTTCACTTTTATAATATTATTTTCGTTATGAATTACATTTTTACTATACATATCAAGAAGGTTTAGAAAATTGACTTTGACAAAATTATTTTAGCTAAGAAAATTCTGAGTACGTCCCTTACATTCTACACCCAGTGTCAGGTAGTTAAAGTACATAGTAACTTTAAAATACAAAGATGCGATTAGTTTTGGTATTGTTTGGTAGATGGAAAGGAGTAAAGTAACACCCCCTCAAATTTTCACACATGTCATACAAAAATGTAATTATCCTCTCTCTCCTCCTCTTTGTGTTCGAAAGTATGGTCACACGAGCCAACGCTTTGCCGCACGAATTCGTATATTAGCAATTCGCATCGCAAGTTCCTACGATGCGGCGTCGCATCGCATCGTAGTTATGTGTGGGAGCCCTACGACGAATTGACAAACAATAGTTAATAGTTTCTGAAAATTGTGGCTGTTATCGTTATAAGGAAGATACATCCTGTGTTGCGAAGTACTTTACAAACATACATGAAACGGGCACAAAGAACACCCAGACACAGAACAACAATTAACGAATCACATAAAGTGTTGTCCAATGTATGATTTGAATCTACAACACTTGGCGCAGTAGAATCGAAGTTTTTTGCTAAGTATCATTCGCACATCGATTGATTAACGTTGTATTCGATTCATTCTATATAGTTTTAGTGTCATTCTGTATAAAATAAATACATGAATCATGTAATTTATACGCTCGATTGTCGGCACTTGATGGAACTTGCTGTAATACATTCTAGAATGAAACGCACTTGTACTTATTCCACTATTTTAATGAAATTAGATCAAAATCATTGTATTTATTTCACTATTTTATTTATGTTTACACCTGACCGGTTTCGCCTTAAGGCATCATCAAAGATTAATAGCTATATAAAATCTTCACATCTAAAACATAGCCTTAGGTCAGGTATAAACATAAATAAAATATAAGTGATTTTGATTCTAATATGTATTGCAACAAGTTCCATCGAGTGACGACAATCGGGAGTATAAATTACTAATAAATCGTTACTTATTAAGTTATTAGTTACCTACCGGTTCTAAGACAATAAACTAAAACAAACTTCAGAACTTCCTTCTTTTTTTAATATTTTAAAAACATAACAAACTCAATAATTAATCGAAAGGATCATTCAGTAAAGTTATAATAAAGTACATAAAAATTAATACAGACATAACATAAAAGACCTTTTGCTTTTTCTCAATCAACTTAAAATACTGAAATCGACCTATCAATATAATATAATATCTATATTCATTATGAACAAGTCGTCATTTTTTACGTTTCATAGTTGAAAATACTAAAAATGGATTACCTTCATTTCAACTGAAAACCGTAATATATGAAATACCTACGTAAACAACCAAAACAATTATCCAACCAGGCGATTTTTATTTAAAATGATGGCATAAATAAGATTTATTTATTGACTGATATAGAAAAACAAACTCGAAGTCATCAATATCACTCTAAAAACACGGTTACAACCAAGAAAAATGGCCGCGTCTAAAAGTAAAGCACAACAATAAGTAAATTGTTACGTAGATAACTCCTCGGGACGATTCGACGAGTCTTTTGTTCCCTATTATAAACGGAGTGCTAATAAATTACATTTCATTTCGCTGGAGGCTTTTCGTCGTCTGCCGACTGCAGTATCAATCATTCTTACGAAGATTTTAACATAGATTGGTTACGCTCAACAAGCTGGTGTTACTGTATTGATTAAATAATAAATTAGCGTAATGGTGAACATGGCCCATTAACTGCATTAAGGATATTTTTTGGATCCGTCATTACACCTAATTTATTACAATTTTATAAAGAGTTCTTCAGAAAATCAGTTTTATTATAGAAATGCTCTCGTGAGACCTCTACTACCAGTTTTTATAAACTGACAAGCGGATATGAAGTTAAAATAAATTGCGTTATATTCATGAACAGGCGCTAATTACATTATGAAATCTGCGAGGAATATTCAGAAGCCTTCATAATTGCAAATTACCGACATTCAGATGAGCGTATTTATAATGTTTGCACACATTTATGTATTATTGCCACCATATTATGTGGCAATGCTCTTATATTGTTAATCACATTGCGTATAATTTAACAGCAGTACCAAAAATTACATACAGAAATGCCTCATCGATCAATGTACAATGTAAACTATGTAATTTCCAAGAAGATTAATGTAACACTGATCAACGAATTACGTATTTGCCACAGCCGAAGGAGTTTTAGAGAAACGAAATAGAACTTGAAGTTAATTTAATAAAAGATTATAAAAATTACATTTAAACTATAACTAATTAGTCTAAGTTGCTAACGCGATGTTGGCTTAAAAGTAAGTGTGCGTAGAATGACAAATCTTAAATATATATACTATAACAATGCTGTGTCGGCGCCTTGTGCTAGTGACGCGGTGTTGATCTTATAACAGGCCTTTGTTGTCCATGTTCGTAATGCTGTCATCACCTTCGTGGCACCGTTGATCTCATAACAGGTCTTTGTGGTGTGTTATCGTAATTCTACGTCGGCACCCTGTGTCATGGAGACTGCAGCGTTGGCATATTGGACGAGTGCGTGATCTAACAATAGCCCTTTGTATGATGTATGTAACACCTCCACCCTCAGTTCAGCAACTATTTTGTCATGTTAATGGAAAATGTTGCTGAAAATTCTTCTGGTTTAGGGTTGGCTGGATCTTCCATAGTGTGTATCTGGAGTGTTGGGTTCTCTTTTGAACTATTTAGTTTTAGGTGCTAGATCTTGTAGTTACGGCCTACTTACTGCGTAGGTGATAATTGCAGTTGTAACTGATACCAATATATAGAATGGAATGGTCGTATGGTACAGGTTTGTTGACTGGACGTTGTCGTTTTCTATCGGTGTTTCCTGGGATACTTTATTCTGGATGCTGTGAAGATCTTAAAGGTTTACTTCAAAGGTTGACTTTTTATTTCGTTGTTGTCGTTAATGATGGTCAGTTCTGCAGTACTTGAGTGCAATCAGGATCTGTCCGGATCTGCTGGGCTACGTTTTTCTCACAGACATATGTGCTTACTATACTTCGGGCATTCTGCCTCTATGTACACAAATTCATTTCTATCAGTTGCTATATAAGGATGAGAAGGAATAAGGAATTGGTGAAATTTATTTTGTGCGAGGGATAGTTTACAGAAATCATAGATATTTGGAAAGACTACGGGGAGTTTGAAAACTATAATTTATATGTTAAACTACAAAATACGATCCTGACCTTATAATATCATAGTATTCCTAAGTACTAACTAAGATCTAAGTTTATTTTGTCCAGGTTTTAGTAAAGGCTAGAATATTTTTGATTCTAACAAGTTATATTTTCCATAATTAATAATGTTATTGGCTCTGTAAGCATTTTCATTTAAGATTAACTGAAGGATATAATTAATATTACTTTCGTTTTCGATAAGTTAAACTAGCTATAAGTTTGTTTAAATTAGCGCGATAATTAAACTCTACAGTATTTTTTTTTTGTTTTCAAGGTAACTAAAGCTTGAGTGTATTTAAAAGCATCTTGATAATCCAGATTGCCGGTAATGCTTTTAATTATAGACTAATCCATCAAGTAGACCTCTTTTTGCCCTGCCAGGCTGTAAGGTGTATAGATGATTAAGGATATTGGTTTTTTTTACTAGGTGTTCTAAATGTATTTCGTATAATAAGTAGGTTTCGTTAGTGAGTCTATTCTTATAGTCCTGTACTTCGAATCTAAGTGTAGAATTAGATAGTACTTACGTACGTACGTACGATGTATTGTAAAAATGTATAATAATGTGTCGTTACTCTAGCTTATCCTAGCCTAAATGGTAATAAATCTAAATTGTCAAGTCTTATCTCTTAAGGTCGTATTAGAAGTGGTTCCAGCATCAACGTCAGTAGTAGTAACCTGTAACAATTGGTTACTCTTGGGTTTTCGTATCAGGTCTTTCAGAAAGAATTTTTTTTTTTCTTTTTTTTTTTATAAAAACTTGTTGTTCTGGCTTATAGTCAATTTCAGGTTGTCTAGACTTATTACGGGATTCTATAAGAGCAGTTCTATTGGCTAACGAAGTCTCGTTTATGTCATGGACAGTCTTCATCTGTGCTCTATGAGTCACTACATATTGTTGGAGTAATTTTTCGTTTATGTCAATGTCAATAGGGTCCCTGGGGTCAAAATGGCCTTTTAATATGTCATAGGGTCTGCATTTTGTAAAACCATGAATAGAGCTGTTGTAAGCTATTATGGCGTAGGGTACAAGATATGTTATTGGTTCGTCTTTATTAGGTACTTCCAAAATTAGATTTTCCTGATTTGTGTGGGCTGTACTAGTAGCTGAATTATCTATAGTGGGAGTCTTCTTGGTGGGATTTGCAATGGTCGAACTGGTTTCCTGGTTATGAATTTCAATTCTAGATAAGGCGTCTGCTTTAATTGAGTATTCAAGTGCAAATACAACATCGTTATCAGTAGGGTTAAAAATTTCTAAAAGAGCATGGTTATCTTTTACAGTAGTTACACATTCAGCTATAGTGCAGTTACAAATTAATTGTTCTGGAATAATTACATCGCCATCCGGGGCACTTATCGGTAACGTAGCTACCTTATAACTCTTTGCAGGGATAATATCCTCGTATAAATTCACATTTTGGGAGTTGTATATTTTAATAGGGTTTACTGTATGTCGTGTAGTCAAGGTCTTGTCTTTAAGGTCTATTTTAGCTTCCCATTTGGTCATTACGTCAAGTCCTATAAGACCATCGAAATAATCGTGGAACTTATAGACAAAGAAACGTATATTATCCGGGTCATTAAATTCGTTAAAGCACGGTAGTGTTATAGAGTAGTTGTTTCTCGTAGTAGCATGTACATTAGTTACTTCAAATGGATCGTAATTTAAAGGAATATCAGGGTAATAGTTTTGAACGGCTTCCGGGCTTAAGAATGATTGATTAGCACTGGTGTCGATAAGTAATTTTAAAGGAGGATTTGATATCTGAATAAATGGTAACTGTCTCTGTGTTTGTAAGTTTATTTCTATCCTGGCTTTTCTAATTTCTGATCCGTCCGAAAATTTGAATTGGCACTCTTAAGGTTATCGTTTGAATTGTTATAAGAGTACTCTAAAGGAAGATCATGGCCTTGATACTGTGTTTGAGTCGTGTCATAGTCATCATAGGGGGTATAGTCATAGGTCTCATCATTGGTTTGTGAAAAGTAGTCATAGTCAGGGTCATAGTTGTGGTCGTAATAATAGCTATCATCGTAACACTCATTAAAGTTTATCTCACGAGATTTAAAGTAATTATTAGGTGGTGGATTGCCCTGGGTACGCCAGTCATGTCTGCGGATTCCTCCTGGAGGTGGCATCGGCCTGGGATTAAAGTGTTCTATACCACTCATCGGTCCGGGGCCAGGTGGCTGACTGGGTTGAGTTCTAGGTGGCATCCTAAACGTATTACTTCGTAGATTATAATTTGGAGGCCTAGCACTAAACATGTGTTGTGTGTGTGTGGGCATACGTACCTGTGGTGAGGGCTGATGTTGCATAGGATTCATCCTGAACCCTTGTGCAAACCTAAAAGGTTGCATCGGCTGAGGTGGCGGCCTATTTGCTACGTGTGAAGGCCAATATGATGCGGTTGGGCTATGGCTATAGTTATTTGAAAGTTTCGGGGTATGTACAGGAGTAGAGTGGGTGACCTTAGGGGTCGGCTGTAATTTACTAGCTATGTCATTGCGCTGCTGCAAATACAATATATTCATTTCCTCCTGAACATATTCTAAAGCTTTCTCAATCGTGTCAGGTCTCATACACCTAATGCGTGAACCTAGAGGTTCCTGTAAACCCCTTACAAACGCTTGCATGGTTAGTTTTCTGTATAAAGTGCGCTTGGCTTCAATAGTAGTGGATATTGTCTCGTGAAGGCTAATATATGTCATAATTGTACTAAATAGTGTCTGACAGTGGTCATAAAATTCCTGTGGTGATCTTTGTCCCTGGTTGGCTAAAGAGAGGTCATTATAAAGGGCAGTTTCATCCCTTTGGTCTGCAAAATTATTGATCAATGCATTCCGAACGTCTAGCCAATTATCAGATATGCCATTTGAATTTATAATACTAGCGGCGGGGCCTGTGATTTTATTTAAAATTCCATTTATCAAGCAAAGGTTCGATAACTGATCACAGGGTTCCGTACTAAGGTAGGTATATACTATTTGGTCACATAACTTAATAAATCGGGTAAGTATATGTGGGTTCCCGTCGAACTCCGGTACAGGGCGTAAAGCCTTAAAAATTATGTCCGGGTTGCGCTCCGTCATTATCTTAACTCTAGGTAATTGATTTAATTCTAAACTATAGTCTTCTAAATTCAAATTCCTACCACTATCTAGTTGTACTCGCCGACGAGTCTGGCTCGATGCAGACTCTCTAATACGGGAGTTACTAGGGTGGAAAATTTTGAAGAATAAAAAATTATTGATTTAAGTAATTCTAAACTATAATTATAATCTTTTAAATCCAAATTCCTACCACTATCTAGTTATACTCGTCGACGAATCTGGCTCGATGCAGACTCTCTAATACGGGAGTTACTAGGGGTGGAAAATTTTGGGAAATAAAAACTTCAAGGTAAAGGAATAGCAACACAAGAACGATTCTGTGCACTCACCCTTTCATTCCGTTTCGCCGCGTATCAATGTTCGGATACTCTTCCCCGTGGCTGCAGCTCTCGTAGATTCTGGATACTCGTACAGTGGCTTGAAGGCCGCTCGGGCTGCTCGCGAACGCGGATTTCGATATTAGAGATCTTTATAGCTCGCGAAACGACCCGCGAGTATCCTACCGACTGCGCCAATTACGTATTTGCCACAGCCGAAGGAGTTTTAGAGAAACGAAATAGAACTTGAAGTTAATTTAATAAAAGATTATAAAAATTACATTTAAACTATAACTAATTAGTCTAAGTTGCTAACGCGATGTTGGCTTAAAAGTAAGTGTGCGTAGAATGACAAATCTTAAATATATATACTATAACAATGCTGTGTCGGCGCCTTGTGCTAGTGACGCGGTGTTGATCTTATAACAGGCCTTTGTTGTCCATGTTCGTAATGCTGTCATCACCTTCGTGGCACCGTTGATCTCATAACAGGTCTTTGTGGTGTGTTATCGTAATTCTACGTCGGCACCCTGTGTCATGGAGACTGCAGCGTTGGCATATTGGACGAGTGCGTGATCTAACAATAGCCCTTTGTATGATGTATGTAACAAACGCATCAACAACCAATCTCTATTAGTAAACTATACTGAGTATGAAAACCAGTGTAAACAGTCTTGAGACTCACGAAGATTGATCTCACTTCATCACCGCGGTGCGAGAGGTCGATCTTTAAACAAAATAATGTTGGATACATTACCTTGCTATGTAGTATCGCACAGATATTTTACATTTGTACTGTTCGCTATGGACACTTTGTTTCCATTTTATTGATCATTACCGTCACAAATCTAAAGCAAAGAAAATGTATGTTGTTATTCGCACGCGGTACGCGATCGCTGGCGCCGGTGTAACATTAATCCACATACATATTTTCATATTCCCGCTACAGTAATCCTACCGAGGTAGGGCTGCTTAACGCGAGCAAATATTTGAGAGTTTAATAAAAATCTAAGGCAGCTAGGGAGCGCAGTTTTGCAAGTAGATATCTAAATGAATCACAGTCGCCGACTGCGCCTTCTGTAGAGGGGAACAGTTGGACAATAAAATTTATATATCGTCTAACTTCTGTTATGATTTAACGAACTGTATTTGGGGCTCTTTTAGCTCTTTGTTAATGATCGCATTCTTGCTTGAGATGTTCCTGCCTCGATGTTTGTTAAGTACAAGGACGCTTTGAATTTGTTCATTTAGCTCCACGTAGAGTATGGAAGAATTTTGCCAGTTTTTCATGTGTAACATTGGTTCCGCTAATGAGAAAATTCTTAGGGAAATACAACATCGGGTATTAATGAATGACTATTCAAACAGACAGGTGTTTTATTATTAGTTGCTACAGTGTTTATTTCTTCTATTGCTTTTCATAAAGTAATAAATACAATAAAAAAGGTTTTTGTATACTTGTATAGCTCTTTACCATTCCCAACGAGATGACTTTCGAAAGCCTAGAAAACTGTAAATGTAGTATTTATGAATTATTTATGTCAGAAAACTTTTATATAATGATGCCTGACACTAATGATGAGCTTAACTAGGGAGATAGGTAACTTAAGATCTCATCTCAAGTAATATTTTTAACCCCCGACCAAAAAGAGGGGTGTTATAAGTTTCACGTGTCTGTCTGTCTGTCTATCTGTCTGTCTGTGGCACCGTAGCTCCCGAACGGATGAAGCGATTTCAATTTAGTTTTTTTTGTATGAAAGGTGAGTTACGTGCGAGTGTTCTTAAACATGTTTCATGAAAATAGGTTGAGCTCTTTAAAAGTTATGGGAGTGAAAGTGGGGAAGAGTAACCGAATGTCTGCAAAAATATCATCGAGTGGGGTCTCAAATGAAAGCGCATAACGTGTTTTTTACTTTTTAAAAGGAACTCAGGTATTTTTGATGTTTTTTTTATGATTTTTATTCAAATATAAAGTTAATATGGTATATTTTAACAAAAAACTAAATTTAAAAAAATAATTGTAAGTATTATAAAATAAAGTTCCTGATAACTTAACTACCAAAAGATTAAACTTTGATTTAAAACTGTACCTTTTCTAGCAGTTTTTAGGGACGAAACTTTTGATATCCTAATTTTTGAAGACCTTAGTACCTAAAATTTTCAATATGAAAAAATATTGATATAGCTTGAATGCTAAATGTTTTTAATCAAAATTATAAATGTGTTTAGTCCTTTAAATTTCATACTTCATTCGACTAACTCCAAACCAATTATTATGACATATTTGCCTACATACTATCAGAGTTACAGAAACATAGGGAACACAAATCTTATATTTGGAAATAAAAGTACTATGTCAGAAGTGTACTTAGATTATTATTTTTTAAAGGTTGTCCTGTTCTAGAAATCTAACTTGTTCGAGGGGGACATTATAAGTTAACATGAACCGAACGCAAAGAACACCCACGCACTGAACAACTATTTATTGATCACACAAAGTGTTGTCTTATATGAGTATCGAACCTATAACACTTAGTACAATAAGGAGTGGTGAGATGATCACTTAAACCACTACGCCATTCGTGTAGATGATTGGTGATCGAATAATAAATCTTATTTCATCACACATCTAAAAGGTACATATTTTACCTTCCTACACAGATGCTCCAGTCTGCGCTCATCCTTCACCGCAAGTATTAGGAGCACAGTTGGAGGAAGCGTTACGTGTTCGCTGCTCAGTAACAGCTAATCCACCTGATGTCACATTCTTCTGGCAGTTCAACAATAGTGGTGAAAGCCTAGATGTGTCACCGTTGAAATTTGGTAAGTTAAGATATAGGACCGTCGTTAAATCTCTAGAGGTTGTGGCTACTTCACCATAGTTACTAGTTTTATCTGTTACATAACATTGTTAAAAAGAAGTTTCCATTTGCCTAAAGCTACATTGTGATTGAGGTTCACACAACGGCGCGAAGCTAGTTCAAAATATAAGTAGTCTAAGTTACTCTGTCATCAGCTATATGCCAGTGAAAGTCTCGTCAAAATCGGCCCAGACGATTCAGAGATTAACCGAAATAAACAAACTACCAGTTAGACAAATGATAAGAAATGTTTTTGTAATGCTTAATGCTTAAAAATGATTTTCTGATATAAGTACCGTAATACTTTCATTTGCATTCAATGAAAAGCTGTTAATTTGAAATTACAACCAGATACCTCCATTCGATTTATTTATATAGGTTGAATACCTATATAAATAAATCGAATGGAGGTATCTGTACACAAAAGCTTAATCGTAACTAACATTATAAATCCATTCAATGGTGTTGTTTATTAGTTTATTTACATAGATATTGTCAGGAGTACGGAAAAGGAGATAAGGGCCTTTCATCCAGAATAAAAGTACCCGCGGGATGCTTGAATTTATTGATGAAATCTACTTTAATTCCAAACGAAACCGTAGAAAGTTAAAAGACATAATATTTCTTTCACTAGAAAATTTAGGTATTTGTATATTATAGAAGTAATTATTAAATATTTACTTTTTTCCGAATTGATCATATCACTGTGGATTGCTTTGTAGAGAATGGAAAGTTTAACAAAAAATATTTTTAACTTAAATAATACAAGCAACCCGCGTTGCTTTGCACGGAAGTCTTCGAAATTCTCGAATTTTCTCTACTATAATAAACATGTTTTACACATAAGATAAACCTTCCTCCATATTTGACCAAACTAAAACACTTTTCAAGTTAAATAAATAAATAAATATAAATAAATAAAACTTTTGCATAAATTTTGTCAGATTAACATCAGCTCTTGTTATTTTAATTCTCTAATAAAATTGGATTTTAATTTAACGAGAAATGATGACGCCCCCTCAATGCAGGGTTGCATACGTTGGGGTGAAGATGTGCCTTAGAGTTCAGATCGATTTCTTATCCGCCACCTGTAAGGAAAATAGCATCGTCAATTTAGGACTAAACAGATAATACAAATTTGAAAACATTTTACTCCCCTATTTTTAGAATTAATTTATCCTTAAAACAATTGAATCTAAAGTAAATTTACAATTTAAAAAGTATACATTTTGTTTTTACCGTATTATCTGTACAGGAACTGCAAATGGGAGTACAAGTGAGCTGAGTTACAAGCCACAGAGTGAACGAGACTATGGAACTCTCAGCTGTAGAGGAACTAATACTGTGGGCAGACAGCTAGAACCTTGTGTGTTCCAGATTGTTCCCGCCGGTAAGTTATTTTGGAGTTTTGAATTGAATTCACATGTCGGACCGTTCTAAAAATACCGTGTTTATATCAAGTATGCTTCTGTGGTTGAGTAAGGTAATTTAATAAAACAGTAACCTAACCACACTCCTAAAATACCATTTATTTATTTAGAACGAACTGTAGGTATCCTACAGTTCGTTCTGCGTTCGTGCACTATCCTATTAAAACCATCTTTGAAGCATATTGTATATATTATATCAAAGTGTGAGCTCAATCGTTGCAGAACTATTTGAGTTTTCACAAATTCACATAAGATTATCTATATCAATAAAAATAAATCGCCAAATGAGTTGCTAAACTCAAAACTCGAGAACCGGTTATTTTTTTAAATACTTACGATAAGGCAAATGTTTATAAGGAGAGAAAAAACGTAAAAATTGCGGGGCAAATAGTAAATACAACACTTTTGTTTGCCTATACAAACCATAGAAATTAAATCATCTGTCGCTAGTTATATTATATAAATACATGGTATAACGATATACTTCGCCATGTTTTCTTAGACCATGTATAAATAGATCATTAATTTATTCACTCTCACACACTATATTTTACAAGAAAAAATCTAAGGCGCTATTCAGTGCGACGCGGACCGTCCGCGTGCGTATTAATGCATGCATCCGTCGCGGATGAATTCGTCGTTCAGTGCTGTGCGGATCGTGATTGAGAGTTGTATAGTCAAGGATAAAAAAAGCGGCCAAGTGCGAGTCGGACTCGCCCATGAAGGGTTCCGCAGCAGCAAGTAACATTTTTTTTAATATTTGTTTTGATTGAATCAAAGGTAAATTGCAGATTACGATTTATGACGTATTAAAAAAAAACTACTTACTAGATTTCGTTCAAACTAATTTTAAGTGGAAGTTTGCATGGTAATGTACATCATATATTTTTTTTAGATTTATCATGCTCTTATTTTAGAAGTTACAGGGGGGGGGGACATCATTTTACCACTTTGGAAGTGTCTCTAGCGCAATCTATTCAGTTTAGAAAAAAATCATTGTAGAAACCTCAATATCATTTCGAAGACCTATCCATAGATACCCCACACGCATGGGTTTGATGAAAAAAAAATTTTTGAGTTTCAGTTCTATGTATGGGGACCCCCAAAATTTATTGTTTTTTTCCTATTTTTGTGTGAAAATCTTAATGCGGTTCACAGAATACATCTACTTACCAAGTTTCAACATTATAGGTCTTTTAGTTTCGGAAAAAAATGGCTGTGACATACGGACGGACAGACGGACAGACAGACAGACAGACATGACGAATCTATAAGGGTTCCTTCCTTTGGCACGGAACCCTAAAAATTATGACAACGACGACAGTACTTCACAAGTTATATTACTAGTGTACCTTAATAAACAGGCTTATTAGAACTAGAGAATACTTTTTTGTTTTATTATTTATTACGACTAAAGTTACAAAGGCAAGTCTTCTTAATACCTACAACACTGAATGTAGTGTTGAGTTACTTTATGGTGAAAGATTTTTACCCGATTAAGGCAAAGCCAAAGGAGGATTATGATTTTGACAGGCTATGTATGTATGTATGTATGTTCATTTGTTCCCTCATAGCTCCTTAACTACTTATTAGAACTGGACAAATGAGGTATCGTTAGAAGCGTCTTGATCGTTTGCTGGTTATAGGCTATATGACATGTCGCTGAATCTAATGTGGCGCCCTCTAGCCGACATAAAGTAATGAATTAAAAAAATATTTGAGATAAATATACCGTGTTTGGTAACATTGGAAAGGGCGTTACTTGTACATTTCAAATATATATATGTTATATATTAATAATGGCACCAAAATATTTTAAATAAAAAAAAAGTAAAAACTATAACCCGACTACGACAAAAAACGACGCTGAAAAAGTATGAAACAAGTTTGAAAAGCCGTAGTCACACGTTACATAGAAACACATCATAACACTTTAACAACGTGTGACTACGGCTTTTCAAACTTGTTTCATACTTTTTCAGCGTCGTTTTTTGTCGTAGTCGGGTTTTAGTTTTTACTTTTTTTTATATTATAAATGATTTATCTCAGTTTATGTCCAACAGATAAAATAAGTCTGAATTCTACTATTTTTCTTTGCTTGTAATTAGGTTTACTCTATTAAATTATGTAACCTTTTTTGTTTTAAACCTGCAACGTAAATTCATTAAGCAACAGCTGTATTAAAATGAAAACTAGGTTCAAATTAATATAATAATTGAAATCCTTTGTCAACAACCCATAATGTCCCACTTCTGGGCTCGGGTCTCCTCTTAGGAGAGAGTTAAGGCCTTATGTCCCCACGCTGGCCAAGTGCGGGTTGGGGATCGGCAAAACAAAGTTGTGGGTCTTTTTTGGACTAATCCCGCCCACACGCCCACCACTGTAACTCCTGTACACCAGGATCAACAGCGGTGACCCACGAAAACACCGAGTTATGACACTCGGGAAGTCCCAGGAAAAATTTAACTGTCTTGGAACCCGCAACGAAATTAATCAGAAGAAAACTGGAGGAGTTGGAAATATAATAAGTCCACTTCCCTCCTTAGCAAAGCGGGAGACAAAATGGAGTCAAAATAGGCAGACGCCTTTTTCAAACCGGGAAGCACCACGGATAAAAATATTATGGGTCCTAAGTGAGCTATATTTGATTTCTATAGTATGTATGGCAGAATCGCTTAAACGCACGGAAATTCACCGCAGTTGACACAAGATCCCCATAATATACTACCCCAGACGTCATTTGTAAGCTATTTAGCATCATGTTACGTTCATTGTACCAAAGACTACATTCCCAGAGGATATGATGAGCCGACTGTTCACAGCTAGAATCAGGTGTTGAGCATTGACACAATGGTGAATCGACTAATTTAAATGAGTATAGTTTGCTCTTAAAGTTACCGTGGCCTGTAAGATTGAGAGACACAGTGATCTACCTCGAGCCATGTCCTTGACAACCTTTCGCGAACAGATGGAAAGAACTGGTAAAGGTGGCGCCCCTTAGATGATTCGTCCCATCGTTTCTGCCATTCATCCAAGAGGTCGTTATAGACATTGGTTTTTTGTTGAAACAATCTTATGATTTTACCGCGGTCTCGTATGCCCAAAAAATCGCATTCCATGTTTTGTAGTGTGGAATAGTACATGGCTGCACGTCTTTGCACCTCGAGATCGGAAGAACACCTGCCAACACCGGTAAAGCCTCAGTGCTAACCGTCCTATATGCCTTGCACAAGAAAATCAATGCAGGTCGTTGGCCTTGTAACAGTTTGCGACGGACAGCACCTACAGTCGCCCTATCTGCCCATACAGGAGCACCATAGCAAATAGAACCCAAATAAGTAGCTCCATATATGATCTTTAGTGTATTATATGACAGACCCCATGTCGCAGTTGATATCCTCGTCAGTGCAAAGAAACTCTTTTTAGACTTTTCATTAACTGTTCTAATATGTTCAATAAATGAAAAATTTCTTTCTAAAACCAATCCTAAATAACAAACCGAGGTTTTATTTTTAATAGTAATATTTTCAAATTTAATACAAGGCGGTGATTTGAGGTTACCTTTCAGAAGTAGCTGGAAGGTTTTGTTTGGTGCAAACGTCAACCGATTACGCCCACCCCACCGAGATATTAAGTCCAAACATTCACTGGCCAGCCTCTCAAGCCCCGTTCTAGTATCCGACTCTATCAATAACAAACCGTCGTCCGCGTACGCATTCAGGGTACATCCGGACGGCACAGGCATTGCCAGAAAATCGTCGAAGCCTATGTTCCACAAGTATGGTCCTAGCACTGACCCTTGAGGACACCCCATCGTAAGCGCCTTCGACACAGAATGATGCCCAAGTCTCAATTTAGTAGTACCTTGTAAGAAGTACGAGGAGATAAGGGAATAAATATTTTTAAAGCAACCTCTTAATTTTAATTTTAGCAATAGCATGGGCCACCACGCATTGTCAAAGGCGCCAGATATATCTAAGAAGATGCCTAAAACGTATTGAAAACTTGACTCGGTGACAGTTTTCCTTACAGATATAACCGCATCAGTTGTCGATTTTCCCAACGTAAAGCCGAATTGTCTATCATGAAATTTAACTCCACCCGGTAGAAGTCGTGGTACTACAAGACGCTCTAAAAGCTTTCCCAGCGATGGTAACAGTGTTATGGGTCGATAGGATTTAGGATCGTCCGGCGGCTTATCGCCGCTTTTTGGTATTATTCGAATATTACCGCACCGCCAAACACTAGGAAATACTCCTTCCGCAATGCAACGTTTAAAAACTGTTAAAACCGTATCACCCGAAAGTTTACAAGCTTCTTTTATCATTTTGTTTGATATTTTATCGTCGCCCGAAGCCTTATTTAGTGGCAATGACCTAACAATACTGAGGAATTCGTCTGAAGATGGTAAGTCAGACATTGGAGACAATGGTGGTTCAATAGCCCACTGCCTAATTTGTCTGTGATAATCCGTGTCATCCTCCGGCCGATCGTCAGGCACAAGTGATTCTAAAAGATATTCTGTGGTTTGTTCTACTCCTGTAGTATAACTATTATTAATTTTGATGTTCTGTACGTATGCAAGGTCGATTGATCTATTTGCTTTAAATTCATGATACAAAGGTGACCAGGGACCCTCTCTATCGAGTTTATCAACAAGTTTACGTATTAAATTTCCCTTTGATTTCTCCACAGCAGCTCTATAATGAGACCTGGCAACTCTAAGAGCAATAAGAGCATTATTGTAAATATCTCCTGTTACGTTACGCTTTTTAATGTCATTTAGTTTTTTACGAGCTTTTCGATAGATTCTACGTAATTCGACAAATTTATAATTCCACCAATCACATCTACGAGTGTTAGTGATAGATCCACGGCCGATACAAACATCAGCACAATATGTGAAAGTATCTGATAATATGTTTGCGCTTTCCTCAGCTGATAGACCACTGCGACTGAAGTCTTTGGCATGTACTGCAAAGAGTGAACCAAATAAAGCCCAATTTGCCCCTTTAGTTTTATACCTAAAATTGTAAGGAGTTCTTTGTGGATATTGTGCAACCATTGGTATGAATTCGTACACGATTAAGCGGTGATCACTACAGGATGCGTCCGGTAGGACACGCCATCCAGATATCGAGACGTCGCCGCGCGTAAGCGTCACGTCAATAGAAGACTCACCCATTGGGCTGCAAAAAGTTGGTGGTGCATCAGGGGTATTGTGGATAGTAAGATTCATTTCCGCAATAAAATCTTCAACCGCACAGCGACGAGCCATGTCAGCTGCACGCAATTTGCCATACCATAAAGTAGAAGAAGCATTGACATCAGCGCCAATGATAATTTTGTGTCCTATGAGGGACCGCAAAACGAAACGTAAATGATGTAGATGAGGATCAATAGGATGTGAAAATTGAAAATAACAGCTCACTATGTAAACCCTACAGGTAGAGGATGAGATCTCAGCAACGGCGCAGTGTGACGTCATAAGGTTACGCAAAGATGTTACCGTAAAATTAGAACTTGCAACATATATCCCAGCCCGCGACCGGCCATCTAGTTGTACTACATAATTCCGCAATTGAGCGCTTTGATATTGCTCTTGTATAAGGACAATGTCTAACTTTTGTTCCAAAACTAAGCGATCTAATTCTGACGTGGCTATTTTATCATTATGAAGATTTAACTGGCCTATTGAGATATTATCCATTTTATTAAAAAGGTACTACAGCTACTACTGTATAAGCTATTCAGTAATTAGTATTTAAGATTAGCTGCTCTAATTTAAGTTTATATGTGGAGCAGTCTTGTGATCCACATCGATGGTCACATGGTTTTTTGTACCGGCTGCATTGTGCGCATTTCGGTTTAAAATCTGGTGTGTCCTTATCCGGGCAAGCCCTTGTATCGTGGCTGGCCGCGCAATTAGCACACGTAGGAGTTTTAATAGTGCAAAAATTTTTGAACATGACCGAATTGTTGACAGTTTAAGCAACGAACTACTTCTAAGTCGTCTATAAACCTACATGTGGCCCAGTCTATATATAATTTATCTTTTGTGCTAGCCAAGTGTTTCCTAACCTCTGTCTCTAATTCTAAGCCTATCCATTGACGTCCGTTTTCCAGTTTACGATGCCTGACAATTTTGGTCGTTTTTAAAAAATCGCTTTCGCTTAATTTTAATTCGTCCTTGATATTCTGACGATATAAAGCTGTTAGGAAGGTACGATCCTCCATAGAACCGGGCACGTCTTTTACAATTATACGGGGCCTTCGGCCTTTCGGCTTTTCTAAGCGTAAGCCTACAGATTTAATGGCGTTTACTGCTTCTAGTTTTTTAAGCTGCCGTTCATTTGCGACCCGCAACACGACGCCTGCCTTTGCGGTTTTTTTGACGCCTACAATTTGAAAACCTTCGTCGCTAGGTTTAATAGCCTTCATGAGAGCTTCTTTTGTAGCTGACGAAGTTGCATAGTCCGCTGAACGTTCCGTAGTAGGATACGCAATAACACACGGCCTAGATACGCGCGCCTCAGCGGACACCGGACACGGGGCTGATCCAGGTGGTAAGCGAAGCCTAAGCTTGCCCGCGTACGTCAAGCCCGGCTGTTGAACGGCGACACCCCCCACCCGGCGCTCGAGATTCGCTAATTTCGTTTCATTGCTAGCAGATTTAATTGCCAACAATGAGACGATACCGGTAATCCGCTGGGTTACGTCCATAATGGCGGTCCTATTCCCCACATTCATTCGCGACCCCTGATCGTTTACCAATTCGTTAATTTTTGCCAAATATTCGGTTGCCTGAGACACCAACTCAAAATAATCATACTCCCCACAGTTATCACGACCACTAAGAGACGAAACACTCTCGCCCAAGTCCGAAGCCCTAATTCGTTCTGTTCTACTTTCATTTGACGATAAATTTGATGGCGACATTCTACCAAACAAGTTGTGGGTCTGTTGTAATCTTGCCTTTGGACGTTTTAAGCCGTCCAAAGGCCTCCAACTAAGCTTGACGACTGTTATCCTATAATAACAATCGGGCCCGACTGATTTACGTGACCTCCGAATTACGGAGACGCTCATGGTATTATGCCACCAGCGGTCACCTCTCTAGGTACTGGCCGCGCCGTCGTTGTTTACCCTCGGTGATTGTTTCTAATCACCGAGTGAAATTGAGAGACTATCTTTTGTAATAGAAATCTTAAAAGAGGATATTTAATCTTTTAATCCGATTGATTTTTTAACACAAATATTAACAAATTTTTATCAGTTTAAGCTTATATTTCGTTACCAAAAATTTTAGACCAAGTTCAAAATAAAACAAACTATGGGTCACATCACCGCAGTTGCGACATAAAGCACAGTACTGAGACGTGACCACTGTCCTGAGAGTACGCTAAACAGTATTAGTATTACAGTGCTTAGGTTTTATATAAAGTTATTATATTACTTTTAATATTGCGTCCTATGTAAATTATTCAATATTTTTTAAATTTCTTCCTGACTTTCTCGATATAAAAGCCGGCAACGCACTTGTGACGCCTCTGGTGTTGCGGGTGTCCATAGGCGGCGGTAATCTATTAATTAGTGATAGAATTAAACAATGAAAAGGAACAATAATTCCTAAATTTTTTTTAGAACAACAGTATCAGTTAAGAGTGCATCAACAAAAAAGGTCGGCGAAATGAACACTTCAACAAAAGCCTTAATAAAACCTGCACATAAATTGGATCAACAATGTTTGAAACTTGTTTCGTGTTTTATAATCTAGACTTTGAAAGCCGAAAGCCAAGCTTGTCCGTGTGCCAAATCTCATAACTCCTCATTGATGTTATATGAATTCTCTGGAACTGCCATTTGTACTGTTCTTGATGAACGAAATTTTCGCAACACCTTTAATAAAAAGAAAAAGTTTGGAAAACTATTACCCGACTACGTTGAAACGTTTTATATAATAAATTTATATTGCCTAGGCTATTATTACTAATCTATTGACACCTCATTTAAAATAATAGATTAAGCGCTACATACAAACATATTATCACTGCCAAAAACTATTACCCTTCCTTTTGGCTTCGCCGCAGTCAGGTAAAAAATAAATAAATGGAAATCGTCAGTTATTTACTCCTTTTATCTAACAGTAATAAAATAGTGGATCATTACCAGTTTGGAGTATTGTATCTTTTTTATATAATACTATACAAAGGTAACGAAATAAATCACAATTACTACTGAAGTGTCTTTTTATTAGGAACAACAAAACCTCTGTTGCTACTCATTCATTCTCGACTATAGGTATTCTCACTAGGGAATGTCAAACTTACACGTTTCGCTGAATATTATTTTAGTGTAACCTTACCGTCAGTCGTCAACTTTAGGTATTAGATGGCTAATTTTAGGGTGTGTTGAACTAATCTTTATTGAACAGTGATAATTATATTTTATCGAGTGTTATTGTAGTAAAAAAATGTTATGTTATTTTACAAGAAATTGGTTTCTGGCAGGATTATTGTCTCAAACTGAAATTGCATTGAAATGTAGATATTTATTATTAATAAAATGAATATCCTGTATTTGTACATTGAATTACCTATTTTGGTTCAATAATTAATTAAAATCGGTTTGATAATAGGCATTATTATTTGAAATGGCACTTCCAACAACTTCTTAATTCCTTGACTCACACAGTTGCAACGAGAAATATGAGTTAGCTGTTGTGAGGTGCACCGAAATACTCCAACTCCGCTCGTATTGTTTAATATCCTCTTTGTTTGTTATATACAAACGCGTTAAATTGTCACCTGGTGGCCATAAGTCAAGTCGAAATTGGTGAGCTTAGCTCTCTGTGAATTTAATTTTCATTTGTATGCACGCACTATGTGTACCTAAAATTCTATATAATTCTATATATGTGTGTGGGTATATTCCTAACGATTTCTTCCCGAGTGCAATAACATATAGAACGTTGCGGACAATCGATTGCAGCGTCTGGACTCGCAGGTTGCATGTGATTCGTGTTCAATGCAAATATTTGTTGCATATATGAGATTTGCATAGGTTTGAGTACTCCTATTAATAACATGTGTGTTTACTTACGTCTTCAAATATATTTCCATATTCTTGAATCTTTCAGAAGTTTAGCTATCCACAATTGAGATCTAAATAACTCTTCGTAGTAATTCTAAGTTTATCGTGCAATAATACTTATCGATAAAAGCTGACATAAAATGTATTATAAATAAACTTGGTTATGCAGTTACAATAATAGTAGGTACAGTATATAGTAACAATATAAATATATAAGTTTTATATCGTTTTGAGAATTGATCGATATCTAATAGGATATATAGACTCAATTCTCCAATTCAAGAATTTACTAATTTACAATGTGATTCATACATAATATTACTTCCCTTGTCTTTGATTCCTTGTGGCAATCAAATAATATTAAGTGTAATTGACAGGGTCGCGTTTATATTCGCATTTATATTAATGGTAGGTATGGATTATCGATTCCATATCAAATGTTTATAAGATGCTAAGCAGGCAATATACATTATGAGGACGAAATAGTTATACTGTTACTATATACTCAAACAGAAACGATCACGGTTAAAATAATATGAATAAAAAATATAAGCTTGGTCATATTTTTACTTAATACTTCGTAGAATAGCTGAATTCTTTATCAAAGGTCAAAATCACAATGTCACGACTATGAATTAAAATTTTACTAGCTATTATATAAAACTCATATTTATAATTATTTTACTTAAAAGACTTTGTGCTTATTTACACTAAGCAAAATTAATAATACATGTCATAAGTTTTCTTTCTTTGAAATTAACTTTAAATTTTTAATATTGAGCAATGTAGAAATAATAGTTTTATTGCTAGATATTCAAACTTAAATGAAAATTTAATATTCTATAAAAGTCTTCTTTCAAATATCAACTTGAACCGAATTAACAAAAAATCTTGTAATATTTCGCGGGAGTAATAAGGAATTGACTCAATCTGTAGATAAGTACTTTGATATTATTATTTCAGTCAGCCTGAACCTATCATCAACTTTTGTTTCATGCCTGATTAAAATACATACTGAACTCAGATAGTTTTTTAGCAATTTTTATATTTTTTAACTTTAAACCATATTTTGTTAGGAAAGTTTTTGTTGAACCGGAGCTTCATAGATTGTAATGAATTGAATGATAACACACCACATCAACAACATTTAGCAACCAGTCCTGGACGTAAACCTCTCCTTGAGGGGTTTTGGCCTAACATAACAAACCACGCTGGCTAGATGGGTTAGCAAAGGATTTGTTTCAAGTCTTCCTTCTCTTTGCAGTGAGTTTGACCAGCATAGTTTGTACCCATAGGCGCCTCTTACTACGCATAATACTTATAAATCGACGTCAATTAGCAGATTGTTGTTTCCTTTGGAAATTATTTCTAATGAAATTATAATTTAATGTCCACACCTGTTGCAAAAATTATAATTTAATGTCGCCCGTATGTCAATTAGATTTAATCCACCTACTTGTGTCCCCTTTTCCTCTTCCAACTATAAAAAATCGTTTATCGTTACAGCGAGCGGCGACTTCAATAAGTAGTGTAAGGAGATATGCACTTTGATCCCTTTAACACCAACATTAAAGTTTACGCAGTATGCTGAATCTTAAGTTTTTTTCAATGATGACATTCTTGTTTTTTTATTAGAATTTATAAATAAATAAAATAAATATTTCAGACATCTAACACACAACGCCATCGAGTCCCAAGCTAAGCAGAGCTTGTGTTATGGGTACTAGACACCTGATACAAATACATATATACTTTTTTTTTGTTAATACTTATATATTATACATAGAAAACACCCAAACTCCGAACAAATATTTGTAGATCATACAAACATTTGGTCCGACCCGGGAATCGAACCCAAGACCTCATGATCAGCAGTCGCACACACCAACCACGAGACCAACGAGGCAGTCAAATTTATTGTAATGGTGTAGTGTCGTGTTGGTTAGTTAGAACTTTTGTTAATTTATTATGTTGCAATTCATGAAAACCTGTAATTGGCTTGATGTTGCATATCAAACCAACCATATTCTTTTTGTAGCTGTTGGTTTTCCAAACCGAAATAAATAAATAAATAATGAATAGTGGCACTCTGTATGTTGAATCCGTCACTACACGTACTGATTTAAGGATATTTTTTATCCATACAGCTCGGCCGACCGCTCCCCGTAACTGCTCACTTGAAGCGGGCAACAGCACCGTCGAAGGAAGCAGTTGGCTCAGAGTCCGCTGCGTGGCCGGATATGACGGCGGTCTTCCACAATACTTTATGTTGGAAGCACTGGACCCTGTCACTGGAAAGACAAGATTTAATGGCAGCGTCAATGAGACTGGTAAGGTTTTTTTCTGAACTAAAGAAATAAATAAACAAATGCAATGTGGTTTGCATTGAATTTCTTTATTATTATATCTTTTATGGTGAATCTTTTTAACGGTACTTATGGAATAGGCGGGCAAACGAGCAGACGTATCGCCTGATGGTAAGCGATTACCGCCGCCCATGGACACCTGCAACACCAGAAGCATCACAAGTGCGTTGCCGGCCTTTTGGGGATGGAGGGGGAGGTAGGGGTAGGGGATTAGGGTATGGGCCTCCGGTATCCTCACTCACTCGGTGAAACACAGCGCAAGCACTATTTAACACCGGTTTTCTGTGAGGCCGTGGTATCACTCCGGTACTTCCTAAAATATATGGAAAACTTAATCACAAAAGTTCCAAAATAGCTATTGAATATTTCAAACACTAACATATCACTATCCTCCGTTCTCTATTACTATATTTGCAGTCAGTTATTTTATAAAATAAACTTTTAGAACCTAGAAATAAGAGCAATGCGCGCTGCTAGCGACACAATTATTTATACAATACCTCTTAAGCGCTCAAAGAAATTCATAATTAAACATTTAATGTAGTTTTATAAATGCAAAGGTTATTTTGCTTTTATATCCGCAAGACTAAAAAGTTTTTTTGTGTTATATAATTTAATCTATATCTATACTAATATTATAAACGCGAAAGTTTGTAAGTATAGATGTATGGATGGATGTTTGTTACTCTTTCACGCAAAAACTACTGAACAGATTTGGATGAAACTTTACAGTCATATAGCTTATACATCATAATAACACATAGGCTACTATTTGCCGCGATAACCGACATACACGCGGGTGGTTATTCTGATGTATAAGCTATATTACTGTAAAGTTTAATCTAAATCTGTTCAGTAGTTTTTGCGTGAAAGGGTAACAAACATCCATCCATCCATACTTACAAACTTTCGCATTAAAATATTAGTATAGATACCGATGTCAACTTACTTAGATTAGGTATTGCAAATCAATTATTCTTATCTAAATCTCTCTAACACTATTTTTTTTTTCTATCAGACGGTCTGGCCATCTTTAAGCTAGACCTGTCACAGCTATCACCAGCAGGCGATTCAGGTGCTACATTTAATCTTCTCATCTACGCAAGAAACTTAAAAGGAGAATCAGAGAAGACTTTGTTGGAAAATATTGCGTTTAATGATGCCGCTAAAAGAACAGGTAAATTACATATTAACGGACTTTTTTATTATAATCACTCTTTAATAGTCCACTCTAGAACTATGTGTATAATAGATCTTTAGAAAAGATACATTCTAGACTTAAAATCACTTGTACTTATTCCACTAGTTGTTTTTTTTTATGGAATGGACGGGCAAACGAGCAAACGTGACACCTGATGGTAAGCGATTACCGCCGCCCATGGACACCTGCAACACTAGAAGCGTGACAACTACGTTGCCGGCCTTTCGGGGGAGGGGGGGAGGGAGATATGGGGAAGGGGTTGGGTAATGGGCCTCCGGTATCCTCACTCACTCGGTGAAACACAGCGCAAGCACTATTTCACACCGGTTTTCTGTGAGGCTGTGGTATCACTCCGGTCGAGCCGGCCCATTCATGCCGAAGTGTGGCTCTGCCATGGTAGAAAACGGTTGTACCTTTGATGATGCCATAAGGCGAAACCGGTCAGGTGTAACAAAATTAAAATAGCGGAATAAGTACAAGTGATTTTAATTCTAGAATGTATTTTAACAAGTTCCATCAAGTGCTGACAATTACAGTGTTTAAAATCAAATGTACCTATTTTATGAGAAAATTATATAATCTCATGCCTATTTCCAAAGTATATTATGTTTTAAATTATTACAAATTTTCACTTTTTTTTTCCTAAATACGAAAATTTAAAAAACAAGCTTCGTTAGCATTTGGTATATGAGGTACAAGAATTGAATTTCATTATATATATAAGGAGTAACATTATATTTATAAACCGTGAAAGTAAAATTATTTTTGTAGGTAATTTCTATCTCTAGGTTTTATATAATTTGGGAAATACTTCATTTGTACGCTTTGTATATTTATGTCCATTACATGGGGCTCTAAAATGAAATCTCACCGCTTATCATTGCGACAGTAACGAAAGACTTAGCAGCTACTAACGAACATTTATTTTCAGTGGCAACATCTTCCCCGAAGAATTAACCACTCCAATTGCTTGTTTTTGATTAGTTGAAAAACTCCTTTCTCATTTCCTGTTCCTTGTGAATTGAGGAGCCCGGAGTATGTAGTGTTTCCACTAAAAACCACCCCAAAAGCCTGCCTCTGGCACCCTACTTTATGAGGTACTGGAGCATGTGCATCTATTCGGGAAGGACCTTATCCTTCCCGAATAGATGGAGAAAATAAAACCCCCTTTAATGGCGGCGTGGCCTGCCGAACGTTGCCTAAAATTCGCTTAGGCCTACTACCCAAGCTGTACTCACTTTAAACTGTCGCATCACTTGATTATTTACAATTTACAAGATACATTTATAATGAAATCACATATCTCACGGAAGGTATTTTCGATTTCAACATGGATTTAAATATAATGATATCGTATTGTCATGAAATGTTAAAAAAACTGGAGATCGGTATTCTGCTACTGTTAATAAGTGAGTTTTTTAAAGTTCGTAATGAGACTGAACTGAGATTAAATTAAGATGTTACTGATTCTAGATTGTATTTTTAATAGCACAGTATGTATTTTTACTCAATCCAAAATTTTGCAGCACTACACTCACATTTCGGTCTGTGATTTTTTTAAATGACGAGAATTGGCCTTCAGCCTGTAGGTAGTACAGGTAGTAAGTTACAAACTGTGACCAAGAACGTCTAGTAACATTCACTCTATGCTTTAACTTATCTAGAATAACGATACATCGGCATGTACAACGACTAATCTTCATAAATATCCCCACATTCATAAACGTTATTTAGTTATTTGTTATTTAACTTTAAACAACGGTTCTGTGTTATTTTCAACTTTAAATAAACACTATTAAAGTTGGAAATGGCACGTTTAAACATTGCTTAAAGTTAGGTGATGTTTATGAATAAGGGAGTGTATCATCTGTAATGACAAACCTTCATATTTAGTCACCGTTGTGTATTACCCTGTAGCAAAAAATTTAATTCAATGCATATACATAAACTAGCTGATCCGTGCCCACTTCGTTGGGCGGTAAATATTTTTTTCTCTAACTTACTTTGCAAATTCAGCTACCACGTATAAGTCTTTTCACTTTTCGGGTTATTATATAGCCTATGTCACTCCCAAATAACGTAGCCTTCAATTGGTAAAAGAATTTTCAAAATCGGTTCAGTAGATCCACACAGTACCCCTTACAACGTCACAAACTTTACTTCTTAATATAATAGTGTAGATTATAGTGTAAGCTTAAAATTTTCTTTTTCATGTACAAGAATGTTTAAATGTACAACATTATTTAAAGTCAAGGAAACCATTTAATTATTAGATGCTATCTGCGTTAAAGAATGTTTCTGTAATAGAAATTGTTGCGACTCCATTAAAACAAAGTTCAAATTAGCCGCTACTAATGATAAAAAATATGGATCGTTATTTAATTGCCTTCGTCAGTGTGTCAACTTTTTTAATTTTACCTCTATTTATGTTTTCTTAAACAAAAGTCGATGCTGTTCCATTTTGTTCACATTCATTGAAAAAATTATCAATTTGTTTCATTTTGGACTTTGTTGCACAAATTAATTATACAAAAAGTGTGTACAAAACCCGAAAAGTGAAAAGACTTTTTCGTGGTAGCTGAATTTGCAAAGTAAGTTAGAGAAAAAAATGTTTACCGCCCAACGAAGTGGGCACGGGTCAGCTAGTTTATTTATATGCATTGAATTACATATTTTACTACAGAGTAATACACAACGGTGACTAAATATCAAGGTTTGTCATTACAGATAATACACTCACTCACAGACCGAAATGTGAGCGTAGTGCTGCAAAATTTTGGATTGAGTAAAAATAGATACTGTGCTATTAAAATATATATATGCTATAAATACAATCTAGAATCAGTAACATCTTAATTTAATCTCAGTTCAGTCTCAGATGCACATGCTCCAGTACCTCATAAAGTAGGGTGCCAGAGGTAGGCTTTTGGGGTGGTTTTTAGTGGAAACACTACATACTCCGGGCTCCTCAATTCACAAGGAACAGAAAATGAGAAAGGAGTTTTTCAACTAATCAAAAACAAGCAATTTGAGTGGTTACTTCTTCGGGGAAGATGTTGCCACTGAAAATAAATGTTCGTTAGTAGCTGCTAAGTCTTTCGTTAATGTCGCAATGATAAGCGGTGAGATTTCATTTTAGAGCCCCATGTAATGGACATAAATATACAAAGCGTGCAAATGAAGTATTTCCCAAATTATATAAAACCTAGAGATAGAAATTACCTACAAAAATAATTTTACTTTCACGGTTTATAAATATAATGTTACTCGTTATATATATAATGAAATTCAATTCTTGTACCTCATATACCAAATGCTAACGAAGCTTGTTATTAAAATTTTCGTATTTAGGAAAAAAAAAGTTTATTCCACTAGTTGTTTTTTGTTTTTTTTTTATGGAATGGACGGGCAAACGAGCAAACGTGTCGCCTGATGGTAAGAGATTCGAATTCAGATCACCCTCAGGGTTGCGGAGGTTCGATTCCAGTCGCCCCGTGTAAAAACTTATAATCAGGTAAAACTGGTTGAACTAGTAACCGACCCCAAATAATCTTGTTAATAATAAAAGCTAGGAAGATGATGACAATACTTCAATAATTATTTGTTCTTATTTCAATTTGATTGTGGTATTATCTGAATTGTTTCTCTAGAAATTATTTCTGAACAAGTCCTTAGAATTTAATATTTTCTTTTAAGATTTAACGTAAAGTAAAAATTACTGAAAGGTTTTTTTTGTCTACCACTGTCAAGAAAATCATCCTTAGTCTAAAGTAGATATTCCCACCATTTTATTTTAAATAAACATTCGAGGCTGCTGTAAGATATTCTAAAAAAATAACTTGTTATAAAATTTATATTTAATTATAATGTATTATTTTAAACTAGATGGCAAAAGCGCAATGGGCGGTGTATCCTTCGGCCTCGCTGTAGCAGCGGCATTAGGAGCAACACTTGCAGCAGTAGGTGTAGCTGTTGCTGCACTTTGTGCACGCCGCCGACGTGCAACGCCCCCCCACAAGCATCCACCAGGCGACATGTTGGAGCTTAGCGACGGTGGGAGAAGATACGTCGTAGCTTATACTATTAAACCCTCACCAGATCTCAAGACGCCTGATCCACAACCGGATATATTAAATGCGCCAGGTACATTTTATAGAATCATTCTGTTGTATATATGTATGTCTTTAAGGCCTTCTGTACATTTAAATTAACATTCAATCTATCTGTGGTTCTATGACGATTCAGAGAACTTCTGAGTCATCGCGATGAAAAAATATGGTCATAATTCAGAAACGGTCAGACGGTCAGGTCAGAACGTTTAAAGTATATCCCATTGATGTCGAATCATGAAAAACGAGAAACAAGACACATCTCAAGTAAATAAAAAAGTCCAAAAGTCATTAATTTGTTGCTACACCGCATGAAAAGTAATTTACTATAACAAATTCACATGTTGCGCTCGGGAAAATACTGCTACATAAATTGATATATGGGAGGACTGTTTTGAGAACGGTAAAGTTAAATTTGCCGCTGGGAACAAAGGACAAAATCTTTGAAAATCGATTCTAGACATGAACACACCATTTGCATGCAAGTTTATACGGAACCACACTAACACACTGCAAATGAAATGTGTACTTTCCCAGTTTATTACTAGTATGAATGGGTCCTATTATTTAAAAAAACTTACAGCGAACCTTTATGTGAATACTCTAATAATATGATGTACTAAAGAAATCATACCATATTAGTAATATTTGCTTCATTATGTCCGGAAATGATCTCATTAGTAACATGCGCTTTTCCCTCTTACATTCTGAATATACGGCCACCTCAATTTTTGTATCTTAACGTAACGTGACGTGTAATTAGATCAACTAAGGAAATTGCCTTTTTCCAGATTCAGATAATCAGCCTACAGTGCCTTCAATAGAAGAGGCTGATGAATGGCCTAGTATAAAAGAAGTCAGAGGTAAATTAAAATTATGTTCATATTTTTAGGTTATTCATCTAAATAGTTATATATAAATCTACGTCAGGCAAATCAGAGGTATGTAATACCTTTTAATAAGTGATCGCGTTAATTCCCTTATAAATAGTTATTGTAAAATAATTTAAATAAAAAGTCGTCATGAGAATAAAGATAAATCCGATATACAAACCAACTTTATTTTTTCTTAGGTGACTGGAGTAAATCTGGTGCTGTATTCTCAGCAGAAGACTTAGCACTGCTGGATTCCACAGGGCATCCGCAACAGGTTTGTTAAATTGCGTTAAAAATGAAGCACCGTTCATAACTTTGAACTTTAAATGTACTACAATAAGTTTTATCTTTTACAGCTGACTCCAAACAGTGATCTGGTTCCTAATAGTAGACAAGAAGATGTACTCAACCAGAATCTTCAACCAATAATAGGAAGTAATTTTAGGCCTAACTATGTAGTAACCAACAGTCCTACCTTAGGGAGCCCTAACTTTGTGTGCCCCAATGGGAACTTGGGCTCTCCATTTGGGAGTCAGACATTAGCCCTCAGTGGTCCAACTCTAAGTTCTGGAAGTCTAGCAACTTCTACACTCCACAGGACCAAAGGAAAAGGCAACGTCCGAAGAAGGGAACATGTATTAGCAGAAAATCTGCCGGGACCTGAAAGTTGTGTGTAGAAATAAACTAATTGTTATAAATGGGCTTTGAAGGATTTGATATTTTATTTGGACACTGAATTGCAGGTTTTCTATAGTACATACATATATCTAGATTTTTTACATTATAATATTTCATAGTTTTGAGTGAGCTTAGTTTGGTAATCGAAATGTATTGTTTTATGTAAATAGCTGAAATATTAACAAATAACGCACACAAAAGCGAAAATATAAAATTTATGTATGACTCTTTTACTAATTTATTATTCCAGCGGTAACGCTCCGAAGAAGTTATGGTCTGTATTTTCTGTTAATTAATAACTTGCTCAAAAATCGCCAACTTGGAAAGTGCGAAATACGAAGTTACAAATTACATTTCAATTATTAACGTTCCCTGTATAACATAAAGGAACGTTCCTAAGTTAATGTCATTAGTCGCGCTTAATATTTAAAAAAAAAAAACATGAAGAAAAAAATAATTTCTTATTGTTTTCTTCCAATATAGACTGAATAATTTTTAATCCTGTAGTAAAAATTTGTACCGGTGGCGGTTAACTATTAACAATCTAATCTAACATCTTAATGTTTCTACTGTTATATTTTGTTTAAGAGGTCTATTAAAAAGCGGAAGGAATTATTTTATTACCGGCGCAATAAATAAAACTCAACGTAAGTTTATTACAGTTTTATAGTACAACAATTTTGATTAACCCGAATAGAAATATAATCCTCGTGTGACGGATATGAATCAAATTCATTCTTGAATAACTCTGAACATAGATGATAAGACTAATAGAATAACTATCAAAATATTCAATAGGTTTTGATAGTTATAATTTCTGTCAATTGTAAATGACCTTTAACGATCTTTATAGACCTCTTTAAAATTATAAAATAACTAAATACCCGAAAAATATAAACTAAAGTAAAACTAAAAGTGATAAGATTTTATTTAGTAAATAACCTAAACCAAGAAATATTTCCAAATAAAAAAGCTTCGCAAAAGTGTGGTACTGTTGTATAATATCTTGTATAGACATGAACTACCCTAATCTAATCTAATCCACTAGATTTAATTTATACTATCCAGTTTATACAAAAAAACCAACTAGTTAAAACTAAAGTTGTTAGATTAGATTGGTTATTAATTTAGATTGGAAAACGCTTATAGAAACTATTTATTTCAATAAGCCGGTTGTGTGAATGTAAATATCGATAGTTGTATAAATATAAATTGTATGTATAGATCCAAATATATATTAGTTTAAGGGCTTTTATTGTCAATTTATTTATGTGAGAGTATTTAGTTAAATGTAAATATTGCATATAACAATGAGAAAATAGACGGAGTATTCTAGCTTACGATACAGGGACGCTGTTTGATCGTGAATCCGAGAAAATACTTGTTTTTAAAATAAATTCTAAAATAATCTCAAAAAAAAATTCAACGCTTATTAAGTCGTGATAAGGTGTTTTAAATATTTTACCACGGATATTTTTAATAAACATAACAAGACCATAGATAGATATAAAATACCACCATCTACCTAATTTGGTCTCTATCCAGATTCATGGGACCTAAGAACATAAAAGAATTATTGTATTTATGGTTGGTTTATTTTTTCGTCAGTTGAATGTATATATTACTTGGTGACGAGTAAATAAACGATTTAAAATGCTCCTTCAAAGAATCAAAACAGGAGATGGTAAGAGGTATTTCGAAGCAGTAACCGATTGAGAATCGGAACATGAATTGTTTCTAAAGTATCAAAAAAGGCAACGTTAACGTCATCCTTATCTAATAGATCCTTGCCAGTCCGATGTCGTTACTTTATCTAGTGGCATTGTTCTAAGCTGAGTTTTCAAATGCGCAGTTTCACTTCGACAGAATTTCTTTCCCAGCATTTCTTCCCTGATCTATATCGTATTCTCGTTTTAACTTATATCGTTTATTTGTTCTTCATGAATTAAAACCCTTAGTCATTAAGTCTAAGATTTTAATGATGTTTTGTCTCATTGTGGTTGGTCAACATGTATTGTTTTTTTTTATAGGTATACAAATGGCCAGAGTTATAGTGAGAGAGAGAAAGGGACCGCTAAGCTGCTAACATACCAACTGACGATCCAATGATAATTTCTTTGTTCCCTAGTATCGTATGCTTAGAAAGCTTGTGTAGTGCCATTTTATAATGATAGCATAATGTAAATGTTTCAATTGTGTTGATTCTATTAAATAGAGTTTAACATTGATACTGAGAGGTTAATGTATAAATTATGTCGATCGAACTGTTAGTAGATGTCAATGATAATTTTATGTGGTCCTAACAATCTGATATATTGCAATTTTATATTTAATAAATAAATAATGGTTTATAAGAGATTGTATTATTTAACAACCTTATCACAGTAAAATAGAAACATTGATCCTACTTTCGTAAGTGTCTTCGGAGACACTAATTTAGTACCAAATATACAAAGAAATTCTACCTTTTTCTTACCGATTGTTAGAATCTACTAGAAGCTAGAGATTGATTGTCCTGCAGGCTATTGTTTTACTCTAGTAAATAAAAATAATCTTAAGATTAAAATGTATTTTAATTACCAGCCATTCGCAAACAATGTACAAAGATTTCAAAAGTAATTAAAGATTATTATTTTGAATACTTTGTAAAGATTTATAATTATAAACTGTGTTTGTATTTGTTTGGCATTTAAATTGAAGTCGAAAGATTTTATTTTGAATTGTGCTAATGCTGAAAATCCATTTTAAAATATTTTGAAAACGAAAAGGGATACCAGTAAAAGATCATTTTGCATAGATTTACAGAAAATTCATTTGATTCGGTTAAAATTTTATATAATCGTTGCTGGAACTCATGTTTGTTAAATAAATTGAAACATTGGAACTAGTAATACAAATTTGGGCATTATTTACAAAACCACTGTTACGTAATCACGGTTTTAATTTTTAGTGATTGTATTTTTTTTATGTATGGCGCGCCAATACTTGTGTGATCCACAAATTATTGTTCTGAGTCTGGGTGTTCTTTGTGTCCGTTTCATGTATGTTTGTAAAGTCCCCCGCGACACAGGATTTATTCCTAGTGCGGGAGTTGTCTTTAAAAAAAAAACAAAAAAAAAAAGACTCTACTCTGCCTGATGGAAAGCATAAGCAGAATCCAAGAGTGGTGGTCACCATACTCATTGCTAATGCAGACAACGTATCATGGCGACCCACACCATGGCGGCCTAGTGATGCTTCTGCATCACCAGTGGTCATTAGTTTAAAGAAATACAGGCTACATATACATACACATGGTGGTAAACTGTTTTCGAATCAGAGACACGGTTGCTACTGACCTATCGCCAGACCTGAAATGTTTCTTCTATTCATTTGTTGTTCTATTTATTTTAAATATAGTCTGTCTGTCTCAAATTTAAATATATATTAATTCGGGAAGAATGACAGTTTTGGGTGTTGTTATTACATAGGCCATTATTTTCTATTGGAACGTACGGGGAATTAAAATCAGTGGCTATATATCTCACTCTTGCTGATTTCTCCTATGTAGAAAACATTGGGAAAGTTAAAATTTACGAAATATAATATTACTGTCAATTGTCATTACTACGTGTCACTGAAACTGGTTTGGTCAACACAAAAACGTTGTCGTTAATAAGTTGATATTTATTTTCAAATATTCGAATTTGTCGGTTATAGGTTAAAAAAATTTATAAGTGTTTATGTGACCGATCTGCGGTAACTTTCCCCAGCTTAGCTACATTTATATCTTAAAGCTAGTGCAGATCTTTTTTCCCAAATCTAGTCGCTAATCAATCGAAACGTAGGAACAGTTAGATCATCTTTTGCATACCATTTCTACGCTTAACACGGTCTGACTCGTATTGTTTTTCTTCACCCATAGTATTTTACTTGTAAATTTTACAAGGTTACAATAACTACCCCATTATCAGAGTAATAATAAAAAACTTGTCGGCCTGTGTCTATAACATATGTAGAGCTTGGATATATTCACTATATATAGCTAGCTACTTAAATCAATTGACATAATAGCCTGTTAAAAAAATATTTACTCAACATATTTTTATTATCAATAACTTAATTATATTATATAACTTAACAGTCAATTTGGTCATTAAAAACATATATTATTTTCTAAATTATATAGGAACTAAGACAAGTCACTTCTTTTTTTATAAAGCCATTTCAATCGTTTTTAAACAGAAATCATAAATTTTATTTTAACTAGATTGAAAATAAAACACAACACATAATTAATTTCCGTCTATTTACTTTTTACAGATGAAAAGTACACAGGCATTGTTTCAGACGCTTCACTTAATATGACTTGCTATTCAGATACTCATTGTGTAACAGAATTCAATTCATCAGAACAACAATCGCATACAAAAATAACTTATCTGGTGCTGAACGGTTGAAATCCCTTATTGCATGGGGATTTACAGCTGTTTGTTTATATATCTTTGAGATCCTTTGTACCCGACTACGGCAAAGCCAAAGGAGGGTTATGATTTTGACATGCTATGTATGTATGTATGTTCATTTGTTCCCTCATAGTTCCTTATGTACTTATTAGAACTGGAGAAATTAGGTATCGTTAGAAGCGTCTTGATCGTCTGCTGGTTACATGCCATATGACGTGTCACTGAATCTAACGTGGCGCCCTCTAGCCGACATAAAGCAGTGTATTAAAAAATAAATTTAAGATAAATATGTCGTGTTTGGTATCATTGGAAAGGGCGTTACTTGTACATCTTATAAATAAAAATCAATTGCTGTTCGTTTGTCTCGCTAAAACTCGAGAAAGGCTGGGCCAATTTGGCTGATTTTGGTTTTGAAACGTTTGTCGTAGTCCAGGGAAGGTTTAAACGGTGAAAAATTAAAAAATAACTTGAAAATCCAAATGTCACGTGTACGAAGTACTGGGTACAGCTAGTTTCAAATATATATATATTATATATGAATACCGGCACCAAAAAAATTTAAATAAAAAAAAGTAAAAACTAAAACCCAACTACGATAAAAAACGACGCTGAAAAGGTATAAAACAAATTTGAAAAGCCGTAGTCACACGTTAAATAGAAACGCACCATAACACTATAACAAACGTGTGACTATGATTTAGTTGTTGTTTTAGTTTTTACTTTTTTTATTAGGCTTAAAGATACAAATTTTAATATTTCTAATCACTCTATGTGATCACTCAAAGAACTTACACTACCGAGGTGTGCCTGTAACAAACACGTTTATTTTGACTGTATTGCGTTTAATTTAGAGACCTGCGACAAGTAATAGGCAACGAATAAGTTCATATTGTGTGTGAGGTCTTCAATGTGATTAAGAATTTTATGTTTACCTTCCTCGAGATATTTAGTTCCGAAATATAAAGTTACAGTTCTTAAACAATATGTTTAAAAAATATAAAACGCTGCATATGCTCACTATACATATATTGCCAGGCAAGGCTAAACCTAAATAATTTAGTTTTAAATATTAGTAATAATTAAATTTACCAACATAATTTCGTCGTAACAATAACCAAAGTATGTAAACTCTGGCAGCGAATGTTTAATCGTGCATACGTTACAAGTCTGAACGGCATACAGCCAAGTGCCGCACAGCAAAAACATAAATTTCTAACAATACTGTACCGCCGTTTATTTACTTAATAGAAAGTTAAAATGTGCTGCGACAAACGTGTAAATTCGAAAGACTCAAACGAAATTAGAGCAAGCAATGGGCTTAATTCTGATTTAGCGTCTTGGTAGGCTTTCAAGCAGTGGAATGGAAATGAAATTACTATAAATGTTACCATATAAATAATTAATATCATTAATATGGTAACAGTCACTCTCAATAAAAGTTAGCTTAACTTAGGTAAGAAACTTTGTTCGGTGCTAAATTTAACTGGAAATTCAATTTAGTGTACCTACTTGTTATAAATGGCTGGGTCAAAAACACTATGCTATATATAAATTATATCATTTAAATTAAATACTTATAGAATAGAATACACATTCAAGTTTCTCTATGAGTTATAGGAGCAAGGTAAAATTTAAAATAGTTGCAGTGCAATAGACTGAGACCCGCGTTTCTTTTCTATCATACCCAAGTATCCCAAAGAGGAATACCCAAAATACCCAAATTTTGATATTTACATTTTGATCTGATTTTTATTAGTAGGTATTCCAGTGACAAACAGTAAGCTAACCCATAAGCGAACAAGTGTTTAGTTCCTTTTTATAGGCTACTAATTATGCATAAAAGGAAACATAATTGACTTTTCACTAAATATGCTAATGCTATTAAAACTTTAAAATTAATTCACGTAAAAAATAAACAAATGTAACAACTCATAGACGCTTAATAAAACACCTACACCGTCGCGCTTTGCAAAGGAAAAAGTTTTTAGTGAGGACGGAATTAGTTCCCAAGTTGGCCTTCAATTTACACTTCAATGAAGCACGAGTAAAGTTTGAATACAAATTTTACTTAAAACCTACCCAATCAAAAGTTTGGATGGATGCCATCTCACCTGTTGACGGTTTAATTTACTGTTCGACGACCGTACTGGTCGTTATTGATGAAAAAGTAAATAGCACAAGTAACATTTTAACAAAATAAAAACCGACTTCAAGGTTCGACTCGATTTCTCTTGGATGCCATCATCAGATCTAAGTGTCCTTATCATGGTACCACCGTTGGGATATCTCCTTTCCATTAAAAAAGAATCATCAAAAACGGTTCATAAACGACGAAGTTATCCCCGAACACACATAAAAAAAAATATATATATATACGGTCGAATTGAGAAACCTCCTCCTTTTTTTGAAGTCGGTTAAAAACGATATTAAACATATAATGCCCATGTGTCATCCAAGGATGCAGAAACATCTCATGGGCAATAGTGTAGGTCACCATGCAGCATTGTCTACATTCGCAATAAGTATGGTGACTACTTCTCTTAGATTCTGCTCATGCTTTCCATCAAGCAGAGTATAGTCACTTTAGAAGGCCTATATATAAAAAAATTGTACAGAAAATAAATAGAGAATACAATTAGTCCTCCTTCTATCATTGGAGGACTGTGTAATACATATAAATGAGGGCTGAGTACCATATACATAAACAATCGCTGACCCGGCAAACGTTGTTTTACCATAAAAAATAGGGGTAGGTAACTTTTTTTTTTTTTTTTTTTTTTTAAAAGACAACTTATCCTTTAGGGGTATGTAAAAAAGGTGTGTGCATATCGTACTCGATATGCACGCCAAATTTCATAAAAATAGGTCCAGCCGTTTCAGAGGAGTATGGTAACTAACATTATGACACGAGAAAAAAAAAAAAGAGAATTCGCTCTGATAGTTTTGAAATGAAAACAAAATAAGAGAAGCTTAAGAATTTAAATTGATTAAAGTACTTTCTTTCTCTGTGCCGTTACATATAGTAATGGAGATCTACAACTACATAACATTAGAAAAAGCTTAAATTATGAATACACTGAATACAGCATGATAAATAAATATATTTTTCATCCCACCAGCTCGTAAAAAGTATTTTTGCCCTTCGATATCTGGAGTGTAAAAGCCGTTTTTATCCTCTAGAGAATAAAGTAAATTTAATTTAGAACTTTGCACGGATGCACTAAGTTTGTGAATTCAAAACATCCTTAAACCTATTTACTTCACCTCCATGGTGCTGAATTAATCATACAATATTTTTTAATTTGTTAAAAACTTAGACTCGGAACCTTCTTGATGTAGTTTTTTTTATTTGCTCTGGCCGCACCATTTTCTTCTTAAGTAACTATAGCAACGTAACTTTCAATTTTTCTTAATTTATCCATACATCCATACAAATAAATAAAATTAAAATGTCTGTTTGTAATATTAAAATAATCGCTTTTTACTAAATGCATATGTATGTATACACGGTACATATACTAAAATATTATTTTTTAACAATTTCTGTTACATTGTCTGTCTGTCAGTCGGTCTGTCTGTCTGTTTGTTCCGGGTAATCTCTGGAACGGCTGGACTGATTTTGACGGGACTTTCACTGGCAGATAGCTGATAATCTAAGGAGCAACTTAGGCTACTTTTTTTAGACTAGCTTTGTCCTGCGGTGTAACTCGCGGTACGACAAAAATCGCGGGTAACACCGCGGGGTTGAGCGAGTACCTAAGTATTTTTGAAATAATTTAAAAACAAATCTGTAATACTTACCTATCATAATGTAGTACCTAATAAATATTAATACCTAAACTGAAATAAAAGTATCTTGTGATTGTTAATGCTTTTTTTGCATTTAGTTGTTTCCTCGCTGAGGTGGAATGAAAAGTTACGTGTTGCACTCGAGTGCAAAGATTTTTCACCTCGTGCTCTTTTGATTCCCTCGCTGACGCTCAGGATTCTAATTTTTGAATCCTTCGCTTGCTCGGTCATCAAAATTGAGCACGCGGTTAAAAAGCAACTTTGCACTCTTGTATAACAAATAACTATTACCATTGACATAATTATATAACTTGAAATTAAATAGAGAAATTTAATTGTAATTTTTCGTCTATTCATAGGACAGACATGTTATTATTTATATCGTGAAAAAACTTTACAACCCTCCAAACACATGCAAATAAAACGTACAGACAGTACAAACCTATGTTGAGTCTAAGCAAAAATCAAATGTTATAAACATTCAATTGATTTTGCCGATACTTAAACGGTACCGAGGTAAAACAAATAAGGTATTTTTTATGATATAGAAACTGCAATAGTATAATGATGATGACAATGTTTACGGCACAAGGGGTAAGTGACCAGATGGTTTATCTAATGGTAAGCAACTATGGAGGTTCAATGAAATGTTGAAAATGAAAATGTTCATTTCTCCCTTAAGGGGCAGCGATTACCTTGTGATACTTGAGATATCTTACGGCCCATAGAATAAGGTATTCAATCGCTATAACAATGTCCCCTGGAAGGAGCAATGAACCACGGCAGTGTCACCGTGTTCTATCACAATTTAAAATAATTAAAGTACTTACAGGAGTTGTGTGTCGTCCTGTTTTCGGCGCCGTTGATGGGGTACCCCACCGCCTGGTCTGTCCTGGTACGTTTACACGTACAGCTCCTAAAATGCTGTACAACTTCCTATGGCACTCGAGCCACAATACTCTCGCTTCGGCTTACGCGGAACAGCCCACAAAACTCGCGAATCCACGACCTAACACAATACGGTTTATTACTAAAGAGACCGCGGGTCGATGGACAATACAATCAGCTTACTATCAATTGATTTTCACAATAACACATAAAACGTCGGCCCGTTTCAACACACGCTCGGTTTTATCACAATTGGTTTTCACAAGCCTGGCCGATCAACCGTTCTCAACTATTATAAGTATTTTAGCCTAACAAACCCAAAGTGTCATCACTATCACGCGGAGGCTCAATGAATACACACATTAACAATCATATTCAATTACGGCACCGGCCATTTTTAACACGATTTCATTTCGATTCCTTCGAACATTAACCTCAAACGTCAAACGTCAACACGAACCAGCGACAGTCAAAATGTTGCCAGTACAATGACGTTCGAAATCCAACACCATCAATTCAAGTTGCAAGTGCAGTGACGTCTTTTGAGTGACCCTTAGAAATGGAGGGAATATATGGTTTAGATGTTACAAATGTGAGGGTAAGATATATTTTGTTAACAGACATAGACTCGTATTTCTACAGGCCTGTTGGTATAAATAAATAAATATTTTAGACATCTAACACACAACGCCATCTAGCCCCCCCTAAACAAAAATTTAAGGCATTAAATGTACTAGACACCTGATATAAATACATATATACTTTTTTTTTGTAAATACATACATATTATTCATAGAAAACACCCAAACTCCAAAAGGTTTTGTCAAAATAGCAACTCTAAGTACTGTCAAATTATTTAAAGTACTGCGCTCGAAGGTTAAAAAATGTGAAGATGTTTTGTAATAAATTAGGTTCTGGGATATTTTATTTATCCTTTGGGATCGAAAACAAATTATTCATCTAAATTTATATAATCATGCAAAATATCGTTTTTTTTATCTAATCTAAAAGCTGTAACCCAACTTGAATGAAAAATGTAAAAGAAAATGACATGTTTCAATTGTGTACAGTAAACAAAATTAACTTTATTATCAAATTTAAAATGAATGATGTTTGTTGCGAATGTTTACATTAGTTTTTTACATTCTTTGTTGCCAATTATAGAAAAGATTGTCAAATATTATTATCTAGTTGAATTAGGTAGTAGTATTGAGTTGAATATCTTAAAATAATCCTTTTATAGAACTTTGTCGTCTTAATTGCAAAAAGCATTTTAATAAAAATGTTATACAAAAAAACGGTATTGTAATATTAAATTATTTAAAATGTCAAATTTCAAGCGTGTATGATTAGTTTTCATATGATTGTCTCCTACACTGAACTAATTAAAATTACAAAATAAAAATCTAAAATATTCGAAGTAAAAACTGAGCATTATGATACACCCTATCATTTTGAATACATTAATAAAATGATACAAACAATACATCTAATATGTGGCATTAGATTGCAAGTGCTCAGTTTAAAACCAAACTTGTTTAATTGATATTGTGTTACAGATTACCATATAATCGCACTACCAATGTCACCTGACACTTGATCTTAAGTTATTCAAGGGGAAGACAAATATCTCAAAGATGTCTTTGATCATTTCAAAAAATTTGCTTGACTGCTTCAAGCTAAAGGAAAAAAATGACACTCAGCGACAATGTCTTCCTGAGTACCTAACCTATCTTCTTAAGACCCTACCCATTGATGGTAAAGTAAACAAAGCTATTTCGTTCCTTTGTAGGATAATTTTTGTTCCCTTTTGACTGGCCACCCTTTGGCCTTCAAAGAAAAAACCGGTTCAAAAGATCCATAATTATGCAAAAAGTATTATTAATGAACAGTACTTATACATCAAACAGCGGAGTCAATCAGAATCTAAGTATGTGCACTCGTCACTAATATTATAAAATTCCTTGACAAGATCTATTTAACATTGTGACGAAATGAACGAATCGCTCAACTGTAACTGTGAAAACTTTTGTGTAAAAACAATTCGTAATTATTAAAATATTAATTCAAACTATTTTCAATTTGAAGAACTTCACTCCAACACTCAGTTCAAGTTACAGGTCTGTATGTTACCCTGGTTTTCTCTAACTATTGCTGATATCCCCAATCCATCTGTAAAATGAATATCTCTTCTTTTAGATTGAACTTCAAATCTTCCATCCAACTCCTTACGTTGCCAGTACACAATTAAGTAATATACCTGCTCCATATTACGTGGGTGAGGTTATAATAACAATCCGCCAAATATGAGCGAATAATTCCCCTCTGTTTACCCTTCCGAGGATACAAGAGTCTCTTTATGAAGGTGATAAAATAAATGTCCATAAAAAATTTAAAGCATTACATGTACTAAAGAAATTGTTAAAACAACAAAGCTGGCAAGTGGCATTAGCAAAAGTCGTAGGTCAAGATTGTTTTCTGAGGGCGAGCTTTGAGAGCTTAAGTGAAGTAAGGCTGGCGAGTTTGGCGCAGACAAAGGGGCAACTGGGCCTCATTGTGACGTCTACTTAAAGCCGAGCCCAGGTGAACTATGGCTGGGAAACGTGCACCTAAGCCCACTGTGCGGTACTGCACACTGCACCGCATTAGTACCAACAGAGTAATACTTATTTATAACTCCCCTTCTGTCGGTTTAGTGCAATTCGTTTTAGTGGAAAATTAATTTGTGTTTGCAATTTTTACCAAAGTACTTATTAAAAGGTACTTACATATGTCAAGTTTAGATGATCGCTCAATAGAGAATTGCGGGCTTGTTTAAGTTATGAGTATGAGGCACATTTTAATTATATTGATTATGCAACATTAAAACACTTGAGTTCAAACATTCCGAAACAAAATAGTAGCCTGTAGTTTTATTTAACCGACTTCCAAAGGGATGAGGTTCTCAATTTCATCGTTTTTTTTTTTTTTTTTTAATCTGTGTACATCGATTACTCCGTCAATTGTGGACCGATTTTGAAAATTATTTTTGTATTCGAAAGGGTATGCTCCCCATGTGGTCCCATGGCCACCATATCAGGATGTGATGATGGGATCCTAAGGAAATCGAAGGAAACCCTCAAATTTACGTGAGCGCCTGCAATGAAGTTACGAGCAATTGTCTGCATGCCTTCATATTCTGTAGACATCACTAAATTTTAAATGAAATGATGATGAGAGACTTGAGAAATACTATAAAGCGAAAAATAAAAAAAAAACTTCGTTTAAAAAAACCGACTTCAAAAACTAAAAAGTATAAAATAACTTAATTTGTATGTGCTACCTATTCATAGGTTTGAAGTCGGTGCCAAGCCAAAATGTAATAGTAGGTACCGCACTCGCCGCGCCTGACCTTGAGCGGGATAGCTGCTCTTTGCGTTGAACAAAACAACCGAAGCGTCGTTGACGTTCGTTTCGAAATATAGCGAGTGTGGTACCTACTATTCCATTGGCTTGGCACTGACTTCAAACCTATGAATAGGTAGCACATACAAATTAAGTTATTTTATACTTTTTAGTTTTTGAAGTCGGTTTTTTTAAACGAAGTTTTTTTTATGAATCTTGTTGCTTACCTTTAACAGTTTGAAATTATGAGCTTGCTGTGAAATATTAACACTTTTGTTATTTCTTTATTGCCATAGGTTGACCAGGCCACGGTGATTTTTTTGGATAAACGTAGACAGTGTCAATTAAAAAAAAATGGTCTAAGTTGAGCGCGAACAAACATATACACTTACGCCTGAAATTAGTATGATTTAGGTTTTATAAATAATTATAAAGTCTGTATGAGTATAAACTCACACAGAGTTTATTTATTGAAGAGTTTGACAAAACAACTCTTTGCGCATTGTAGTCGTTCCTAAAATAACAAAATAATAAAAACAAATAAAATCTCACATTCAAAAATATGATCAGAAAACTTTCACGGAGATATGTATTAAAGTCGATAAAATCGAATGTATAACAAATAGATTACAAACATCGATGTTACGATCCGATTATTGGAGCGCGCGACAGGGACAAAATGGTCGGATGATATTTGCTACCGTATTCATTACAGATACTTGGAAGTGCACAGGTGTGGACCATATTAATGCGTGTTGAACCTTTGTGCTTCCTGGTCCCGTGTGAATATTCAAGATGTATTACGGGGGTCATTTAATACGACACGTCCGCCACAACGATGCGGTCTTCGCATAAAATTGCTTGGACCCTTCTAGGATGTGTCATCGGTTTTTTTCCGGGGCTACTGAAAATTATGTTTTGTTGTGATGAGTGTGATAGGTAAAATGCGATGTATTAACTATATTCCTTTAGTTGAAAAAAATAACTTCTTAATTAAAAGAATGAAGTACGAAGTTCTTTGAAACCCTTTATTAAACAATCTTCTCTCTAAATCAATATAAATATATCCTACTAATTTTATAAACGCGAAAGTTTGTAAGTATGGATGGATGGATGTTTGCTACTCTTTCACGCAAAAACTACTGAACAGATTTGGATTAAACTTTACAGTAATACAGCTTATACATCAGAATAACACGTAGGCTACTATTCACCGCGATAACCAACATACAGGCGGGCGGAGTCGCGGGCAACAACTAGTATCAATATAATGCTCATAGAATTAAATCAAACAATAGGTATTCTGACAGCGTACTTTTTTGTTACTAGAGGCTATCATGTGTTTTTTGACTGGAGATATACGAGGAAAAAGTAGAAAATACAAAAATCTTTTTCATGATAAAAAGTATTAAAATAGCTAAGCTTCGAGGATTATAACTTGTTTTCTTTGGCAAATTATTGGGAAAAATGGTATCATAACTTAGTTACCAAAATTCATATATTCTATTTAACAATGTATGATATTCGAGAATACGAACATTGTACAATATATCGCACCTCCACCCTTTCCATACAGCTGAGCAACTCCACAAAAATATTATCCTTTATTACGCTATAACGAAAGTCATATTCAACTGACACAAAATATCACTACTAAATATAAAAGCGTTTTAACATATATTTAAATATTCTTTGGAAATTTCTATGAACAAATTTCTTTTACGAATACAATATATAAACATGAGTTATATGATTATTTACATTTATTAATTTGGTAATAAAAAAAGTAAAAACTAAAACCCAAACACGGCATATTTATCTCAAATTTATTTTTAATACAGTACTTTATGTCGGCTAGAGGGCGCCACATTAAATTCAGTGACACGTCAAATAGCCTATAACCAGCGGACAATCAAGACGCTTCTAACGATACCTCATTTGTCCAGTTCTAATAGGTAGTTAAGGAACTATGAGGGAACAAATGAACATACATACATACATAACCTGTAAAAATCATAGCCCTCCTTTGGCTTTGCCGTAGTCGGGTAAAAATAAAACGGCTTAGTTCTTAGTAAACCTGTTAGCTCACACTGAAGTCGGATTTGTCCCACAAGTCGAGAGCGAATCATAAGAGTGTACCAGTGTACCTATACAAGGAAAGCCGATCAAAACATAGCTAATAACTCAAAAGACTACTTTCTCAGAGACATAAAAAAAAAACTCTACAGTAAAGTGACTTTCTACCTAACTTTATACAAGTCCTTATCTATACATCTATCTACACAAATAAATAAAATTGAAATGTCTGTTTGCAATTTCAAATTGTCAGTTTTTGACTAAATGCAAATTAAAGAAAGCATATGCGATCCTTACATAAAAAAATATTCTTTTTTATTATCTGTTTGTGCCGGCTAATCTCTGGAACGGCTTGACCGATTTTGACGGGACTTTCACTAATAGGTAGCTGATGCTATAAGGGGTAACTTGATACTTTTTTTAGACTAGCTTCGCCCAGCTGGTTGGTCGCAGTTGATATAATACCGCGGGGCACAGCTAGTCGGAAATAAAATTAATCGGTGAAGTGCGTTTCAGACCGTTTTGAAGAAACAAAAACTTCACTTAAGTATTTTTTATTAAATGTCCACTAAATGGATACGGCCAGTTATCAATTTTCAGGCACCCTAAATATTTTTCGAAAGAAGAAGATCTAACGATATCCCCACTGTACGTGAAGGGGAGTTAACCTAAATTATATTTTTAAGAATGTATTATGCCACTTTATCGAATATTTCTAAGTATGGGTATTATTTTTTTCCGTTTCATATAGGTTTGTAGACTCCTCTACTACACAGGTCTAATTATGGTGTTGTATTTTTAGAAGAAAACAAAAAAAAAACAAAATTATCTGCCTGTTTTCTGTTTGTACTGCGGAACCCTGAAATATCGTGAGGAGCAAATGTCTTAACTATTCGCTTTTCAATTCACAAGAATATTTCAAAGAAATTATAATTTAATTTTCCATCTATTTAAAGCAATTGTAGTATATTCAAGAAAAACACAATATGAAATGAAAATGTGCAGTTTTGAATTCTGAAACATTTTCCAGTTCTGTATATACTCGTTCAACACTGATTGCGTCTAGTACACTGAAATTTCAGCTCTATAGTTTAGGTGATAAGGTTGATAATATTCGTGAGAATCGTGGATATAAGACAAAAGGCTAATGACTCCCTGTAGCGAGACCATCTGTTGGCATCTATAGACATTATGGCGCATTCTTGTGGGAGTCTCGGCAGGAGCCGTACTTAAGTCAGAAATGCTCGTCTTTTGAATTTTCTCGATGATAACAATCTTATTTCTTATTTAATAACGTGTTTCTGTAACGTGGTGCTTGAAATATTTTTGTGTATCAAAACATCTGATTTTCCAGGTTCATATAATAAATATACAATGTAGGGGTGCTAGTCGTGACAATTTTATTTTTTTTGTTAATGGATTAAATTTAATATTAATATCTATGAAACTCATATTTAATAGAAACCTACTTTGAAAAATCATTGTTACGCATATAATTTTAAAAGGAATATTATTGCTTGCGAATTTTGTTTCTTTGCTCTTGTATTATTTGGTCTTATTTATGTTTGTTGTCATTTACGTTGACTTATTTGTTTGTTTTACCTGGCCATTTCCGCATTTAGCCTCTTGATTGGGCCGTTGTACGTGGGTTTGTCATTTTGCTACTCAAACCATCCTAGATCATACCAGAAGCTCAGAAGTCTTTTCAGGTCACTACTTGCTTCCGGGAGTGATGTTGATTGGAGGATGTCCGCCCGTTGATCTGCCACACTTCTAAATTCTGTGCGAACATGCTATGCGTTTCTTATGCCTCCATGCATCCCCTGCACAGAGGGATGTCTTTAGTAGCCCGGCTATAGTAAATAGGTGTGTGATGGTGCCTCTTCGAGCCTAGCCCATCCTAGCCTGAGTAAATTATGTAATGTCTATCGAACAAGCTTTTCCTTTCATTACGCGACTGGCAACCCCCATTTAGGGGGAAGGAACAGTACCCCTCCAGCCGTACTGCTCTGTAGAACTCGTCTCCTGACCGCAATTCTTCCACCGGCTTTAAAGGTCTCATGCGGAGCAAAGGAAAAGATTATGGACGAATAAACACATTACAATTGATTCTCACTGAACACTCTCTTAACCAATCAGTGTGCAATCAAGACGCTGGTGGTTTAATGCTCATTTATCATAGGGAATCTGTTCTGCAGAATAAAACACTATAACCGCTGGCAGAAGGCGCATTCAGCCCTCATGCTACACTGGGCCTGGTATCTATGATACCGTGGCATTTATAATGCCTTTGAAATGCCTCAGGCTGGAACTCGAATCCAGTTCTCCTAATGGCGCAACGGTGATAATGCTCAACTTGTCTATAGAGACTCCGTGTAGCCGGCCAGTAAAACTCCCAGCACTTAAGTACACTCGAACAGTTCACAACCCGCCAACCTCAGTATGAAGAAACCACGTAGATAGATCTCCGAGGTACGATTATTTAGCAGAACCAAGCGGTGATCAGCCGCCAAGCTCCACTCGATCATAAATCAAATCTCCCACGCCGTGGACTTCATAAGGGGGCCAACTTATACATCCTCACACATGGTACCAAAATAGAATCAATTGTACTGTTTAACGCTTAAATAATTGTAAGATCATATCAAATAACCGAACAGTTACTACGTTACTCAGACCGGGAAATAACTACCTATTATGGTAATAAGCTCATTATCCTACAAGTAATTATAGAAGATAGAAACTCACCCGAATGGTATTTTTCTTTACCTTACTTTTCACCCCGATGTACACTGACTGCCTCAGCTTAATTCCAGGACCGATCACTATCATTGCACAAAACTAAGTGTCCTACCTACGCCCTGTCTTTCTATCCTCAACGCCCTCAAGGAAGCAAGTAGAGTCCCTTTTTTACATCTCTCTAACGTATCACTTTAAAACTTTGAGTTTATTACACCCAGATGAGAAACGTTCCCAGCTGATAATGTTAAAAGTACAATAAGTGTTCAATAGTGTCATGTTCGTATCTTGTTGCTCAAAGCAATCAATCTCTTTATTTATCGTTGACCCTTTTTTTATAACTAGGAAACGTTTTTGGAATTCGCTCGGTGTTTTACATTATTATTAAGATTTTAAAAGGCGGAGAATATTATTAAACCTTAATTACGCGAATCTAGGGAGGGGTACTATCACAGGTGCTTGTTTAGGAGACAATGCCCTGTCAGGATACCTGTGACCTTCATGAGATCGTCCCTTTTTAGTCTAATCAGGTTGCGGGCTAGTCTTTTTTTACGGTGACTTATGTTTACCCGTTATCTCTGTCGTGTTTAATCATCTAATTAATTTTTAAACATAAACCTAGAGTACTTATTATTTTGGGTACACTCAACAAAATATATAGAAAAGATTATTAAAGTTTACGACTGTTATTAGCCTATTTTTCATTAGTACAACGTCTGTAAGCCACTTTAGCTCACAATAATGTATCAATAGTTTATAAGTATCTGAATGACTGAGCTTTGCTCGGTATTGGTAACCTCGAATCCTCACGTATACTAAATTTCACGAAAATCGTTGGAGCCGTTTCCAAGATTCAAATTATATATACATATACAAAAACTGCTCGTTTAAATGTATTAGATAGATAACAATACCGAATTCCGCTTCCGAGGCTATATCGCTCTCAGTCAAAGAAGAAGCCTTAAATATTTTGATCAGTTTATCATTTGATAACAAAATTATTTATGTATCAATATCATTATTTTAGTTAAGTAATTATAATGTTATTATTATTACTTAACGCATCTCAAACACTCTCTCAAACTTATTTCAACATTGTGCCATGGTACCCAGATAAACATACGAGTATCTCATATTTCTAAATCCTTACTTTACTTATATTATAAATGCGAAAGTAACTCTGTCTGTCTGTCTGTCTGTCTGTCTGTCGTGCTTTCACGGCCAAACCGCTGCACCGATTTCAATGAAATTTGGTACACAGATAGTGTAGAGCCTGAGAAAGGACATAGGCTACTTTTTAATGAGAAAAAATGGTTTCAAGGGATTTAAAAGGGGATGAAAGTTTGTATAGAAGTCTGGAGGTTCACACACGCATGCGCGTTACGTACGCCGGGCGTCTTGACAACCAATAAACAAGGCTGTCACACTCATTAAAAAGATATTCGTCAATCTGATTTGTATGTTCATTGTATTAATAGAAATAAATAAGCCAAATTAATTTGTAAAATTCAAAATCTCTAGAGAAGTATCGTCAATATAAGCTAGAAGTTTGAAATTTTTTTTTAAGCTGTTATTAGATATAAATAAAAATGTCATTTAAAGTTTCCACACGCCTGCGCGTTACCTACGCCGGGCGTCTTGACAACCAATAAACAAGACCGTCACACTAATCTATAATATCTATACTAATATTATAAAGCTGCAGCTTTATAATATTAGTATATACATACAATATATACAAACAAACAAACAAACTCTGCAGAGTTTGTTTGTTTGTTTGTTTGAACGCGCTAATCTCAGGAACTACTGGTCCGATTACAAAAAATTCTTTCAGTGTTGGATAGTCCATTTATCGAGGAAGGCTATAGGCTATATTTTATTTTCAAAAAAAAAACAGCGTTTCTTAACTTCAAAATTCTCTACAGAAGTATCGTCATTATACGCTAGCTGTTGGTTAGATATGAATGAAAATGTCATTTAAAGTTTGTAAAAATTTTACCCTCGAGGGGGTAAAATAGCAACAGGGGATGGCAGTTTGTATAGAAATATGTAAGGTTTGTGAGTTAGTTTGCGACAAGAGACAAAATATGTATTAGAGCTATTCTGATATGACATTTACGGAGTTATCACGGAGAAGATAGTATGCCAACTGACAGTAACGACATGATTACACTGAGACGTGGGTTCTGGTTTAAGAACACACAGTATAAGCACAGATGATTTAAAAATAATTTCGATCCTGATCTGCTGACTAATGAGATAGTTATCAATTAAACGAACGGATCATGTCAGGCGTGGAGGGAGATGTTGTCGAATACTTAAAGTCTTTAGAAATATCAGGAGTGCCTTCCCATAAGTTGAGGGTGCAAGTTAATGTTCCAGTACTATTAAATGAGGTATCTTGAGCGCCAAAGCAATGTAATAGTACATGGCTAAATATTACACAACTGGGGTACAATATTGTAAAAACTACAATCATGACGCATGGAATGGCAAAAGAAGATAATGTTTTAATTCCACGTATTTCAATAATTACAACTTATTTGACATTTTAATTTAAAAGAATGCAGTTTCCGCTGAATGCATGAAAACAGCATTTCCAATAACAATATTAACAAAACCCAAGGACAGATGCTTAAAGATACAGTATTTTTTTTTTCTCATGGGCAGCATACTCACGTATATCAAATCCGCAAAATCTCCATATTTTGGCAAAATATGGCAAAAGAAAACACGTAGTTATTAAAATTGTACTTTTTTTTGGAAGCTGCAAAAGTGACTATGGTCAGCCTGATGAAAAACTCAAGCAGAATCCAACAGTGGGGGCAACCATACTCACTGGGAAAGCAGACAATGCAGAATTGCGTCCCACACTATGACGGCATAGTGAGATGCTTTTTCACGCCCCACTTAAAGGGCCAGGGATCACAGTAGGAGAGAAACACGTGCGCTGTAAGTCAGTTCCAGTTTTTAGCTGCTCGGCACAGGAAGGATGAACCAAACCGTTTGGTTCGAGAGTGAACATGTTATTCTGCTGAGGAAGGGAGAAGGGGGACCAGTTGGAAGAGCTCCTCAGAATACTTCCAATGATACAGATGGTAGTGGACTGGTATGGAGGCGATATCTCTACGCAGCTGCAGAGGTTCAAGGAACTCGGTGGCTTCGGGACTGTTGGTAAAGCGGACTGCTCGCCACTGCAACCAATCGAAAGCATCAAGCAAATACTGCGCGGATCCATCACAAAGATGAGAACAGTACTCGAGGTCTTGGCAAATATCCATGCCCAGGACACCGAGCTTACCCCGTAGTGGCAGTTGAGTGCTCTGAAAAGTGGGGAGGTAAAGAAATGGAGACTTTTTGGTAGAGAACGCGCATAACTGTGTTTTCGTAGCGTTGAACTCGACCAGATTCTTATCACCCCTTTGTAAAATGCGGTTCAAAACCCGGTCGAGCTCAGCGACAAGCTTCTGTCGATTTTCATTAAAATCTGCCAGCTTGGCTGAACGGTGTAAAAATATCGCCAATGAACTGAGATATCGTCTGCATAGAAATGTATGTTGCCAAGAGCTAAAATGTCATTGATATGCAGAAGAAATAGTGTGGGCGACAGGACTGAACCCTGAGGTACGCTAGCGTTTACATCCAGAACATCAGAGGCCGTGCCGTAGCAAAGGCCAATAATGCGGCGCTGATGAAGAAAAGCGTCAATCCAGTGACATAGTCTAGAAGGCAGACAAAATGACGAGAGCTTGGAGAGAAGCGAGCGGTGCCAGACCCGGTCGAAGGCCTTGGCCATGTCAAATGTCGAAATAAGCTCATATAAACACTTTATAATTTATGTACATATATAAATACTTAAATAAGTTTTTAATAGTAAAACGTGTGTGTCTTATTTGTAAAAAAAATCGAGTGGTGTCGTGGGACATCAGATAGGAATGAGTTCCATATCAAAAATACAGATGGCGCTATACTAAATTTTTAGTTTTGTCAAAATTGTATTAAACACCTTTATTTTATTTAAACTGATTTAAAAAAATATATAAAAGTTCTATGCGAGGTAAAGAATATAAAACTATTCAGGTACCGATACATTTTGTATTATGATTTTAAATCGATAAAAATCCTACCTATATTAATAACGCGAAAGTTCGTTAGTATGGATGGATGGATGTTTGTTACTCTTTCACACAAAAACTACTTAACGGATTTGGATAAAACTTTACAGTAATATAGCTTATACATCAGAATAACACATAAGCTACTATTTGCAGTGATAACCGACATACACGAGGGCGAAGCCGCGGGCAACAGCTAGTACATAAATATTATAGATAAATTACACCCAGATCCAGAATGAATAATTATTTATCTTGGTTGAGAATCAAAGCTACAATCCTTCCAACTCAACAGACAGGGGTCGCTATCCATTGACAAAATAGGCCTGTCGTTAAATGATTTAAATACTATACATTCTAGAATTAAACTCACTTGTACTTGTTCTACTATTTTTATAAACTTCATTAAACAAACACATTAAGTAACTTGCACTATTTTAATTTATCGATTTTGTGTATTATAAATATGATCAAATATTTCTAAATAAATACATTATTATCTATATCCTATATAAAAATGAATTGCCGAAATGTATGTACGCGCATAACTTCCGATCGACTGCACCAAATTGGATATTATAATTCTTTTTTCTTTATGTTCGTTATTGTTAGGACAAGGTTTGTATATAGAAGAAAATCAAAAGATAACGTTTTTTTTTGTCCACGTCTGCACCATGAGTAGCTGAGGATACTATTCAAAACAAATTTTACAGAAATTTAGAAAATATTTACGAAAGGAAAATATGGTGGTACGAAGTTCACGGGTCAGCTAGTATATACTAGCTGTTGGCCGCGGCTCCGCCCGCGTGTATGTCGGCTATCGCTGCAAACAGTAGCCTATGTGTTATTCTGATGTATAAGCTATATTACTGTAAAGTTTTATCCAAATCCGTTCAGTAGTTTTTGCGTGAAAGAGTAAAAAACTTCCATCCATACTTACAAACTTTCGCGTATTTAATATTAGTAGGATAAATAAAAATGAATTTTGCTAAGCGCATAACTCAAGAATGGCTAGACCAATTCGGCTAATTATTTTTTTTGTATGATCCCTAAGGTCCACGGGCGGTTTTAATAATAAAATAAGAAAAATACGTGTGCATTCAGGGGACTACCGCGATAAATTGCAGCATTCTTTATCAACTTATGCAATTATAATTATTTATTTAACTTTTGTTCATGCAGTATTTTTTTTCCTTGAACGTAATTATATACTTACCGCACATGCGGTGAGTGTGGCATTATAAACATATAATAGATACCTATACACCTATCTATATACTTTCTCAAACCTAGGAGACTGTTGTCTGTCTCTGACAGACACAGACAGACAGAGACAGACAGATTTCGCAGCAGGTCGTCTCGATCCGGGCAAGCTTCGGGTATCAGGTTTTATTTTCGTTACGGAATTTCTTGATTCGGTCGCCGTGCTCAAAGCCCGCGATAAAAGCTATGCAATAGCTTATAAATAAAGCCTGTCCGAGTAGCTAGTTATAGATAAATTACGCCTAGACACATTAACTAGCATTTATTTTTCTTCAATATTTTTTATTAGAACTCTTCTAAATCTTAGAATATAAAAAAATCTCTAAGAAAATCGTTTCAAAAATAAGTCTCTAAAAGATAAAAACTTTTTAATACTTTGTTTACTTAAATATAAGCCGATAAACCTTAAGAGGCTAATTCTGAGAAAACCTGTATATTCAATAGCTGTTTAAATATAAAAAGCAGATAAGTATTCCTTGACTGTTCTCGAAATATGATTTGGAAAACCAAAGAATAAATGAAATAGCCTAGAAGGATTTATTCTTAAAAGATACTAGTAATGTGGGTTGCATATTTTACTACGAATTGATATTGAATGTGTGACTGTGGATTCGGTGTTTTGAAATAAGGCTTCGGCAGAATTAACGCACAGAGTCAATTAGATGATACGTCTTGAATGTTGTCTGATATGTGTTCATTGCTGTTCGAGGCGTCATATAAATCTTAATACGGAGATGTATGTACATAAATAGGTATGTATAAATATATCTACATATATATCACACACACACGCGCACACACACACCACACACACATACACAAAACGTTCTCACTCACATTTCAATCACACTAACTCTTTCGTTATTTATCTCACATTTACGGAAACCATTGATTCATGTTACTCTCTAAAGACCTACTTCTGTACCTACTTATCTGTAGTTAGAAGAGGCTGGTTATTCTGTCATACAGGTTCTACCTAGTACGGAAATCAGTCTCTCACACAGATCTTTTGTCTCTGGATTTTTTGTGTATATTTGATGTAACTGATTTTTGTAATTTTTGTGTGAGAGAAGAAATAAATGATATTTATTTATTATTATTTATTATCTATACCACTCCGCGGGGCTCAGCTAGTATGTATATAAAATAGACTAATCCAAACACTGTACATAATATATATAAATCAAATTGCCTTTTAACTTGAATACATTTTACTCTCTAGTATAAGTATTGTAGTTTATTTTTGATATTTATTCAATGTTCCATATTCTACTGAGACCAATAAGTTGAAATCGTAAACATCAATATCAAGACCGTCCATTTATTTTATATTTTTTTCATTTAAATTAAAGTGTCTACAGAATATATTTACAATTTGTATTCATACCTATACAAGCTCGTTTACACGCCAGCTCTATTCTCAAGGAGATCGGTGACAAGAACGCATTAGCAAAAACACATTCTAAATTCCCAAGACACTGGGTTGATGTTCACAAAACCATTTACTACGTCTCACCCTTAAGTGGGTCACACACAGCCGGATATCGCCCGAAATTGGTCTAATCTTTAGTTATGGCCCCTCACAGGAATTCGCATTTCAACGCGACCAAAACGCGAAAAGCGTAAAGTTTACTTGGTTCTGAGAATAAAAATGGAGCAGATATTCCCACACCGCTCGATAGAAATGTATTGTCACACTAACTTTGTGTAAGCAGATACAATAAAATGCGTCTGTTTCACATTTGCCTTCAATTTCTCTCTGGGGAGAACAAAAACATGAAACTCGCCTAAACATATTTATACGCTACTTTTATTCATATTCGAACAACACGTGTCAATAATGAATTCTTGTGATTCATTTATTGCATTCCAGATTCAATGAAATGCTTGATTTGGAACCAAGTATCGCATGAATATTAATGATGTTCGAATTAGGCATGCCACATGAATAATGAAGATGAATAATAAGAATGAAAGTTGTAATTAATATAAGATTCGATTTTTTTTGTTACAAAAAAATGTAGCAAAAGTTTATGGCTTTAGAGAAAATTAATAATTACTAGTTGTTGCCAGCGGCTCCGCCCGCGTGTGTGTTGGTTATCGCTGCAAATAGTAGCCTATGTGTTATTCTGAAGTATAAGCTACATTACTGTAAAGTTTCATCCAAATCCGTTCAGTAGTTTTTGCGTGAAAGAGTAACAAACATCCATCCATCCATCCATACTTACAAACTTTCGCGTTTATAATATTAGTATAGATTTTTTTCTTCCATCCAGTATATTTTATTAATATTGGGTAGTGTTGTTGAAAAAACTAAATATCCCTTTACTATTAATGTTATTCAGGAAATGTATTACTGCAATAATGTTCGACAGTCGAAAGCTTGTATTATTGCTATACATACCTATACATACACAATTACACATACATAAAAAGCTACATAAATATCAATATAACTAGCTGATCCACGCAACGTCGTTTGCGTCTCCTATTGCCCGTAGCGTAATAGTTTCCCCCCGTTTTTGAAACATTCTTCATTGGTACTCCGCTCCTATTGGTCATAGCGTGATGATATATATAAACTCGATAAACTTCCTCGATAAACAGGCTATCTAACACTGAAAGAACTTTTTCAAATTGGACCAGTAGTTCCTGAGATTAGCGCGTTCAAACAAACAAAAACTCTTCAGCTTTATATATTAGTATAGATGACCCACGCAACGTCGTTTGCGTCTCCTATTGCCCGTAGCGTAATAATTTCCCCCCGTTTTTGAAACATTCTTCATTGGTACTCCGCTCCTATTGGTCATAGCGTGATGATATAGATAAACTCGATAAACTTCCTCGATAAACGGGCTATCTAACACTGAAAGAACTTTTTCAAATTGGACCAGTAGTTCCTGAGATTAGCGCGTTCAAACAAACAAAAACTCTTCAGCTTTATATATTAGTATAGATGTATTTATTATACTCTTCTAAGATCTAATACTCATAATCAACAACACATTTATTTGGATAAAGACTAATATTAGGTATTATGTTGATATTTTGATAAAAACTCTTTGGCAAATAACTCAATAATAGGTACCAACTCTTAGCGTCTTATACTCGTGATAACTTCTAAACGAAATGTCCGAATGGGATGAAACAAAAAGTATTTTACTTCTACATAAATACCCTTGATAACATAATGCTTTATTTAGATAAGGATTAATATTACGATACACATTTAACGTAGTTTCTTTCTTCAGACAATTTAATAATTTTTTTGAACACAAAAGCGGTTATTGTGACTAAACCATGATAGTTAGATATATGCTTTCGCGGACTTTTTTGTAGATCTTAATGGGACCTACAAACCCGTAATACATTGTTTTGTTCTATTGTCAATACTTTTTGCAGCGCACGCAAAAATAGGTTTTCGATTTCACACCTTGGGTTACAAAATAGCAATTTGCTTACGGATCTCTATTTTTATGAAAATAAAATATAGCCAATAGCCTTCCTTGATAGATGGACTATCCGACACTGAAAGAATTTTTCAAATCGGACCAGTAAATCCTGAGATTAGCGCGTTCAAACAAACAAACAAACTCTGCAGCTTTATAATATTAGTATAAATTGGTACTCCGCTCCTATTGGTCATAGCGTGATGATATAGATAAACTCGATAAACGGGCTATCTAACACTGAAAGAACTTTTTCAAATTGGACCAGTAGTTCCTGAGATTAGCGCGTTCAAACAAACATAAACTCTTCAGCTTTATATATTAGTATAGATGTATTTATTATACTCTTCTAAGATCTAATACTCATAATCAACAACACATTTATTTGGATAAATACTAATATTAGGTATTATGTTGATAAAAACTCTTTGGCAAATAACTCAATAATAGGTTCCAACTCTTAGCGTCTTATACTCGTAATAACTTCTAAACGAAATGTCCGAATGGGATGAAACAAAAAGTATTTTACTTCTACATAAATACCCTTGATAACATAATGCTTTATTTAGATACGGATTAATATTATGATACACATTTAACGTAGTTTCTTTCTTCAGACGATTTAATAAATTTATTGAACACAAAAGCGGTTATTGTGACTAAACCATGATAGTTAGATATATGCTCTCGCGGACTTTTTTGTAGATCTTAATGGGACCTACAAACCCGTAATACATTATTTTGTTCTATTGTCAATACTTTATGCAGCGCACGCAAAATAGGTTTTCGATTTCACACCTTGGGTTACAAAATAGCAATTTTCTTACGTATCTCTATTTTTATAAAAATAAAATATAGCCTATAGCCTTCCTCGACAGATGGACTATCCAACACTGAAAGAATTTTTCAAATCGGACCAGTAGATCCTGAGATTAGCGCGTTCAAACAAACAAACAAACAAACAAACTCTGCAGCTTTATAATATTATAGTATAGATTTGGACGACATAACTTACTTTCTTCAAAAGAACCCGTAAAATCAATTGCCTGATGTAACATTCAGCTCGATACGTCTGCCTGCGGTAACGTTAGGTACTTACCTCCTCCGATCTGTAAGGCAATGAAGACAACGTTTTGTAATCGGTCATCTCAAATGTCCGCTTAATTTGTCACTCCTAACTGTCAACCGGGATAGTAAAAGGATAAATCTGTATCGATTGTGGATATGGTCAAATCCTGATTACTAATCCATACTTAATTGAACTTATCTTTTAAAGGTAGGGAGACCTATTAAATCTAAAATCAAAATCTTAGTAAATTATCGTTATTCTTTATTAAATTAAACATTTCGATGTTTTGACTTTAGATTCTTGGAAATATAAAATGACTTCAAGTGAAATTTCTATTGACTGAAAATATGAATGATTTTATGATTCCAAGATTAATTATATTTGGACGTAATATCTTTCAACTAGAACACCATCGAAAATAACATTCTATGAATCAAGTTATTGAAATGTTTAAGTATTTCTAAGTTTAAAGTGTCGGTAGGCAAGTCTGGAGCAAGTAAGACACATGGGAAATGATTACCATATTCAACGCATTTCCTTGCTTACCGGAGGTAGGCTTCGTAGGAAATTATTTGTCATATTAACGTCACTCCAGCTCGAGTTTCGACGCTGAGATGTTAATATATTAAATTATTCTCGACGGTATTCAGAACAAGTAATTCTATACCGATACTCTGTGACAAATCGATGTTTATACTTGGAGAGTTTATCAACAAACTTTCAAATTTGTCGATGTTTGATTATGTAAAATTGAATCGAATACTTGAAAAGAAAATTGACACATCATAAAATCAGTCAAAACATATAAGTGATATGATATATTCAATTTAACAGTCACGTTTGGCCTAGTGGTTTAACGGTCACCACGCCGTTTCCTACTTCGCCAAGTGTCGTGGGTTCAAATCCCACGTAGGACAACACTTTGTGTGATCCACAAATTGTTGTTCTGAGTCTGGGTGTTCTTTGTGTCCGTTTCGTATATGTCTGTAAAGTCCCCAGCGACACAGGATTTATTCCTAGTGCGGGAGCTGTCTTTAAAAAAAAAACAAAAAAAACACTTGGAAGTTATAGGCAACTTAGATCAACATTAACATAATAAGAAATGCTCAAAGTAATCTAATTAAATATCTAAAAGATCTAACTTTGATATCTGAAAAGTCTTCCTTATAATTCTAAGAATTTGATGGCATTCGTAATATAAATATGAACTTAAATTATCTTAAATGTGAAATTTAATGAGCTGCTAACTTTTTTAATTACTTGAGACACGTTTCACACATGGCAGCCTGATCTCGAACTAAATAAAACGTGTACTATATATGTACATATTAAGCTACTTATAAACATTTAGTCTTAACCTCTTTGTAACTGCGTTCTTAGACTTCATATGCTTAAGCCAAAGTGTCATGTTGTTGATTTTGATAGTTTGAGAAGTGCTGCAGTGCAGAAGTAACAAGTAAAATTTTAACAAAATAAAAACCGACTTCAAGGTTCGACTCGATTTCTCCTTGATTCCATCATCAGATCTTAGTCTCTTTATCATGGTACCACCGTTGGGATATCTCCTTTCCATTAAAAAAAGAATCATCAAAATCGGTTCATAAACGAACACACAAAAAAAAACATATATACGGTCTAATTGAGAAACCTCCTCCTTTTTTTGAAGTCGGTTAAAAAAGAAAACATTACAAAATTAAAGGGTATATTTTTGACAGTGTACTTCGTAAATCTGTTTTTTTTTTCGTTGAATGGTTGCTGGAAGACGGAGCGTGGGTAGGCCTACAAGGTGGTCCAACGACCTGGTGAAAGTCGCAGGAAACCGTTGAATGCGGGTAGCACTGGACCGCTTGTTGTGAAGAGCCTTGGGGGAGGCCATGTCCAGCAGTAGTCGTTTTTTGGCTGAGATGATGATGGTGATGTTGTGAGAAGTGTTGCCACGGCTCATACGAAAATCCCTGCACATAAGCTGTAATGCGTAGCATAGCAATGAAAGCACCTGAATTACAACAACTCTTTACAACAGTGGTGGATTTACCACTAGGCTGAGTAGGCTGGAGCCTAGGGCGGCGAATTTTAGGGGGCGGCAAATTTTGACGAATTTTTTTATACAGAAATAATAATTATTATATTACAAACGGAGAAAAAAAGTCTTGACAATTTAATAAAAGAGACACTGTATTATGCAGTGTACCAAATACTTTCAACTTTAATACTATTTTAAAAATTACTAAACGCTTTGTAAAAAAAATCTTTGAAATAAAGGGTTTTTAAAACATCTCCATAGCAGTTTAATATTACAATTAAAATTACAAATTTTGACTAACTTCCTGGTCCTTAATCACTATTGAGGGCGGCATGGGGTCCTAGAATGCACCGCACCGCCAGTTTCACCGGGCGGCGGAGAATTAAGTTCGAATAGACATTTTCATACCTGGTCCTTTTCGCCGCCTCTTTCTGCGCGATATCATCTTCGCAGAAGGAGGGAAAACATCTACCGCTACCGACCATGGTGCGGACCATGGTGAGTACCACAGTTGGCAGCGAGAGTTGTTCTCCGATAACTGCATTGATTATTCAACGCTGCGATGCCCAAGTACTGGCACACCAAATCGGCTAAATACATCGGACAGGCGGGATTCAACTAACTCCTAGTAACCACGTGCAGATAATTCCCAATGCATCCGTGCTCGGAAAGAACCTGCTTTACCCGGCAAGAATCCCAAATGTATATTTTAGCCAACGCGCACACCGCATGCGTAGACACGATGTGATGTCCGCGTATGTCTCTGACCAACAATACTCTCCAAGGGTGACAAAGGCGCGCCCTACTCTGGGCGGTCAGAGCTAGCGTCCACACCGGGGTACCGTAAAGCGTTATCGACCGGAGAATTCCGCGTACAGCCTTCTCACGATGCTCGGTTTACCCAAATTGGGAAAAAGTCGCAGAGGAAACCAGCTTTTGAGCAAGCTGTCAAAGAGCCAACTACCTTTTAGGAACGGGCCCTTCAGAGGTCCCCACTCTCTGGCAGCTTGCGGCTCTGTCAACGATTGGATTCGCCGTCAACGTCGTCTATGCTGGTGATCAGCCCTGTTCCGATCTCGTTCAGCGGTCTCTTTCTGGTGCATTCCATCTTCACAAATAGAGGCCACTGCGCCCCAGCCCTTCAATCAGCATTGGTTGCTGGTGGGAACAGGTCTTGTCCGATATAGTCGACTTTGTTGTTCAGACGCCCAGTGGAGTCCCAATCAGTAATGCAGTGGTGGTATTGCGCCACTTCCTCGCGTTCGATCTTATTCAGATACTCAACTAAGCAACCATGCCCATCTGCGTCATCTGGTAGGTAATCCGACCGGCCTCCCTGCCTACCTAAGCTTCGAGGTTAGGCAGATAGGCACCAACAATTCGTTGACGCCCATTTTGTGGCTGCTCCAGCCACGCGCGCCATTGTGCCAAGGCCTATTAGTGAGCGTTTCACCGCATTTCAAGCTCGTTCTGGTCTTCCCTGCTCTTACCCCGGCGGGTAGCACGAGTCTGGTCATAGACCTTCGCGTCCATGTCCACCAGGATATCAAAAGGCGGGAAACGAACCAGAACTGTCGCCACCTCTGATGAATTGGTGCGGTATCCTCGTACGATCTAATGGCCGCTACCCGATCTCTTGATTGAGCTTGGCTCGACAGCAGGAGGAGGCCGATAGACGCTTAGCCCATATTGGCGCTTCGTAGAGGGACATAGATAGTAACACCGCACTAAAGAACGGGCCTATACTCTTTGCGCTGTAGCATGGTGCGGGTGACAGTTGCCTGTACGACGTTGACTAGAACATTCTGGTTGGTTTAATTTAATTTACTACAGTTATTAATGATTTGATTTATTGCGAATGTGGTACAGCTGAAATATGTACTAAATCATAATTTGTAAATCGCGGCAACTTTCAAGAGTGAAACGAAATGTTACTGAAACTGTCACCCGCACCATGCTACATGCCAAACAGTATAGATACATTGTTTGGGATTGGACCGGTACGAGGACCGAATTGAACACGATTGAGGCGATATTTTTTGTGACGATAGCAGAAGCAGGCCAGGGTTTGATCTTTAGAACCTGGAAGGAGACATTGTGGTCACCATATACTAGGAGACCATCTGTAAACCGTAGATGGCTCGAAATCTGTCAGGGTACCAGAAGTTTCCTATCTAAGTTACATCTAGTGCATGTTAATTGCCTAAAACATATTTTACCTGAAATACCTATTGTTTATTTATTTTTATTTTGTTTTGGAAATGTAGATATTTTATTTTATTTATTTTATTTACTTGTATTAGTATCTATAATAATATTTATTTTGTCATTTACTTTTATCGAATTCACTTCAATTCCTTTACATTTTTTTTTTTGCTAAAACTGCCCATGAATTCGACTATTTAAATTTTTTTACAATCTTTTTTTTCCATCCCAAAGTTGCCTGGAAGAAATTGCTTTTTAGCGATAAGGCCGCCATTTGTACATGGTAATTTAATTGATTTGTTATTTTTAAGTAAACTGTAATATCTTGTGTACAATAAAGTTTATTCTATTATATTCTATTCTTGTTCCTCCGCTACTAGTACCAAAGACAGAGTTGTTTAAATCGCCGCATCCGTGACGGGTGGAACATCATTCACGTTCTTCCCATCGTAGAGGCCGTAAACGGGGACGTGAGTGTTCCACCTGTATTGTAGGGAAACTTTTCTGCTCCTGCAGAAGTTGATTGAAGGCAAACTCTGAAGAGTCTCCAAAATATGGAAGCGGATGACGATAATTGTAAGTCCGTGCATTTAGGGCGATTACGGTGACTGAGACACAACTGAGACTTATTCCCCCTCCCCCTAAACACCGTATAGCATTACTCGGTTCGATTGCGACACACTAGCCATGAAAACTCCTGTAGAATGATGGCTTGCAATGGTTTCCACATGTAAAAAAGGTTATTGAATTGCAGAAGTGAGAAGGGGCGGCAAAATTTTAATTGCCTACTGGCGGCAAATATGTAAATCCGCCACTGCTTTACAAAGATACATGAAAGAGACACAAAGGACACCCAAAGTCAGAACAACAATTTGTGGATCACAAAAAGTATTGTTCAATGTAGGGTTTGAACCTACAACACTCAGCGTTGTAGAAAATGGCGTGCCAACGGCTTCAATTGGCCAACCGTGTAATCGAAAGTTAAGTAAGTTAAATCAGTTACAATATTTATTAACTGTGTAGGTTTCAAGCTAATATTGAACAACATCTCATTGGATATCCTCTTTTAATTAATTTGTACAATCATGTAAATATGTTTATGACTGTTTAATGAATGAAGGATTTTTTTTAATTAAACCACAGTTGCCACACCAAACAAAAACCACGAAGCCAACAAATCAATTTCGCGTCAGGAAATTACTTTGTAAAGTTGAAAAGGGTTGCGCGATACGGTACCAAATTGAAATTCTTTTGTGTGCCGCGCCTTTACATGTCCGAAATGTTACCTGACTCTTTGAATCATAGCTCAACAACATTTTTCGATCAAACTTTGGAATACACACTTTACACGACCATTCTCGTATGACTGTTACCAGACACCAAAAGTTACCGATAATGTACTTATATCTACAAAACTTATCGCTTGTGGGTTTTTAGACAGCTCGTTTTATTTCACATACAAAAATTCAGCACAGAAGCTTTTCATTCTCAAATGAACCTGATCGATATGATAACATTAAACAAACTTTGCCAACATTCATCCACAATTCCTGTATAATAATTTAATTATATTTAAAAGATAATTTTAAGCTATCAAAGAAACGAAAAGCAAAAACTTTTCAAGGCAACTAAATTCATTAACGAAATAAGCAATCTGGCTAAAAGCATACGCGTCGTGGTGAAAAGTAATTACAAAATTACAGAATGTTTTCAGACTATTATATTAGTACAAGAGATGACGATAATTACTATTATTAATTCATTTTTAATTTAGGTAGTCCATGTGATGAAATTTAAAGAAAATGTATAACGGCTTAGATAACTTTGTTAGTTCACGAGTTATAGATGCCTTACTTATAAAAGCCGCTTACTTAGAAAACTTCGTACAAAATAACGAAATAATAAGTAATCATTATGCATAGTAATAAATACCAATCCCGCCTTCTAAATCCACGTACCATAATGGGTGACTACGGAACCCCATTCTATGCGTGGCCTGACACGCACTTGGCCGATTTTATTTTATTGAGTGTTTTGCTGACGTGCCTAACATTAGGATAGTTAACATTACGCTTAGACCAATAGAAGATAAGCATGACTGAAAGGAGACGCAGACCTTGTTGTGTGGGTCAGCTATGCATTCACACCCGACTCGAGCGTTCACAGGTCACGTGACCATGTCTACGACCAACGACTACTTACATGTTATTTTTATACATCATGCTCTTTTGCCGCATTGGCGGACATTCTCTACCAATCAACCATTGGGCAATGCAGAGAAGACAAAAGCAGGTAAATAATTGCTCTGTGGTAAATAAAAATAAATATTTCGGACATCTAACACACAACGTCATCTAGTCCCAAACTAAGCAGTAAATAAATACTTAAATACTTTTTTTTGTAAATACACACATATTATACATAGAAAACACCTATACTCCGGAACAAATATTCCTGACCCGGGAATCGAACTAATAAACCGGACTATAATAAACACATACATGCTTTCTTTTTTGTAAATACTACATATTATACATTGAAAACACCCAAACTCCGATACAAACATTTGATCCGACCCGGAAATCGACCCTGAGAACTCATGCACAGCAATCGCGTACGCTACCACTACGCCAACGAGGCAGTCAACGGTGCATTTTGGTTAAAAATAAAAAATATCAATAACATCCAAGAGATATGAGTGGATGTAAAAACTGCTACCTCGTGGACCGATGAAGGCGGTGTACTGCTGCACCAGTTAGCTTGTGACCACGACTAGGTTTTTCAAAGGTTTTCATATAATTTATATTAAACGATTAACTTAAAATTACTATCGTCGTCTAATCATTCTTTTACATTTTGAATTAAAGTAGAACATAATATATTTTATACCTTCTCGAGTTGCTTAGAGTGCTCGCATGAAGCCAAAGGTTGTCGGTAATATCGGAATACTTTTAAAGCTTTCAAAATTACTGCATCTTTACAGTAGTTTATGTAGATGAATTCAGCATAGTTATTACGTAATTAACAACTAAACAATACACGCGATCTTAATTACGAGATACAGCACTCAGGTGTTCACACTTCGATGGACGAAAGGTACAGAGAGCCCCCAGAGCGCGGGACGCGCGCCACGTCTTTTATAAGCGCACCAAGTTGGTTGTCAAGAAGTCAAGATGGCGTCACTGTAGACGTCGCTTTGAGCGCGGGCAACGCCTACTATAGACGTATTTCCTATTATACTCTATAATACTCTATTTAAATAGTTTCCGTTTTGAAAAACCATGTTGTATGCTTAGAAAGAAATATTTGACAGTATATCATGACTGTAAACCACTGATAATATAAACAATTAAAAAGTTGTTTACATTTATTAAGCAGTACTATGTTTTCTACACATAACTGCTTACTCGAGCACAACTCATAAATTATTAATTAATTTGTAAATACTATCTACATACATTTTTTTTCATTTATACAAATGTATTTATTCATACTTTTAAATTGTAAGGAATCAAGTTACAAAACAATGACTGTAATATTCGAATTTCTTTTTAACACGCTGACTACCCGATCAATCATAGATTTAACTGACTAATAGTACTGATAGGAATCACTCTTACCAATAAATGCTAATAGGAAAAACTTTTTTAGTGCGCTCAAATTGTAAACAGTTTGATCTCCGAATATTTCTGAACAACAAAAAGTTTTAATCGCCAAAACGATCATATGGCTAAGGCTTTACAGGTATATATAATAGTGTAAAATAGCAGCACAATGAAACTTGGTCGATCGACAGGGAACAAAGCCTCACGCGATATGGGGATCCATTTCAAATGACTATGTTGTATTGATATCAACCGAATATGGATTACAGATCGGTTTCTAAGCTTGCTTCTGAATAGTCATCAATTACTGTACTCTATTGTGAATGTCTTGAGAAATCCTTAAATTTAGGCGATTAGATAAGGTTGCTGAGTAGCTTTGTGGCAATCTGGGTCTTAGGTGACTGGATTGTGATTCTTTTTTTGCGGTGATGACACTTGCACATATTTGAAAACGTAAACTACATGAATTAGTATCAAATTGCTAGAAAGATAACCAACTCAAAATAATATTGCTATTACGTGTTAGGATTCGGTGTATTTGAAAACCAACCTTCTGTCGTGTGAAAGAGACTTTATAGACACTCTTAAAATCACAATATCACTCTGAATCAGTCCTTAATAATTGTCAAGACTGAACTGCACTGCTGTCGATGAAGCGCCTTTTATATTCAACGCCAAAGCAACTAGATACTTCTAAAGTTTTTTTTTTATGGAATAGGTAGCGTACGAGCAGACGTATCGCCTGATGGTAAGCGATTACCGTCGCCAATGGATACACGCAACACCAGAGGCGTCACATGTACGTTGCCGGCCTTTGGGGGATGGGAAGGGGGATTGGTGTATGGGCCTCTGGTATCACCGCCGGCGAACCGGGCGGCGGAGGCGCGCCTATCAGGCCCTCCTGAGTGTGGCCGCGGATGGTCGGGTCGGGTTTTCCCTTCCATCCGCTTTAGTGGCCACCCGCGAGGGGGCGACGTACGCGTGTGCCGTACGTCGCCTAAATTGAGAGTCATACCAGCAGACGGTGCCCGCTTCAGTGCGGGCAAGCGCTGGGAGGGGTCCGGACGTGTTAATAACTGCAGTTCCCGAATTCCTCCCTTCACAGGCGCAGAGTGGCACACCGTCTAGTTTTAGTCGGTTCGAGTCCGACACACCGCCCCGCCGCAAATCCCGGTGGGGTGACGGTCCGAGGGGATTTCCACACGTTACAAAAAAAATAGGCCTCTGGTATCCTCACTCACTCGGTGAAACACAGCGCAAGTGCTATTTCACACCGGTTTTCTGTGAGGCCGTGGTATCACTCCGGTCGAGCCGGCCCATTCATGCCGAAGCGTGGCTCACCCACGTTAAAATTTTTCGGTTCATCATTCTGTGCCCCAAGAAATCAACGAGTAACTTCTGACGTCTGACTTCGTCTCAAGCTTTGTACTAGGACTTCCTTCTTCGTAACGATATTAAGATACTTAGTATTTGAAGTAATCTATACAAATCAATAAAATTGGAGTGTCTGTTTGTAATATTAAAATAACTGCTTTTTACTAAATGCATATGTATGTATATGTTACGGGTAACGCGATTGACTGGACATTATTAATAAGAACCGGCCATTATTAATAATGCCCAAGAGTATCGGGCAAAGTGATTAATTTGTCAGTTTGACCGGCCATTATTTATAATGCACGACGGCCCTCTGTCCATGTAAGCAGTCAGTGTGTGAGATAGCTTGAATTTATCACTTGGACCGGGCAGTATGAATAATTCCCTACTTGTATGTTAGGTTAGGTTTATTTTTTGTTAACTTTTCATAAAAATTATGTAAGTTTAATTTCATTTAATAAACAAAAACACTAGTTTACCTATTTTATTACTTTGCCCAAGATTGGGTGGGCATTATTCATAATGGCCGGAAAATTGTGATTAATCATGCTGTTTTCATTGATTAATCACATTGCCCAATTGAGTCGGGCATTCTCAAACTGCCCGTAACATATACCAAAACAACAAATACAAAGAAATAAAATTTGAATGTCTGTTTGTAATATTAAAATAACTGCTTTTTACTAAATGCATATGTATGTATACACGGTACATATATCAAAACAACAATTTTTACAATTTTCGTCTGTCTGTCGGTCTGTCTGTCTGTTTGTTCCGACTAATCTCTAGAACGGCTGGACCGATTTTGACGGGAGTTTCAGTGGCAGACAGCTGATGATATCAGGAGTAACTGAGGCCACTTTTTTTAAACTTGCATTACCCCGCGGCGTTACCCGCGATTTTTGTTGTACCGTGGGTAGCACCGCGGGGCTCAGCTAGTAGTAAATAAATATACAAGAAAAAAAGGGTCTTTAATATCAAAACACGTTTACAAATGACATCTCGCCTTATACAACGATAACAATAGATTTTAATTAAAGATGTATGGCACATCCCTTTAATATTCCTAAATTATTCAGATTCAGACGAATTATTTACTTACATCCCTACATAAACTGATTTCTTAGCTACCAACATATAATATCATTATGGTCTTAAGTGAATGTTATTTCCCAAATACTATATACATACTAGTTGTTGCCCGCAGCTCCGCCCGCGTATATATCGGTTATCGCGGAAAATAGTAGCCTATGTGTTATTCTGATGTATAAGCTCTATTACTGTAAAGTTTCATCCAAATCCGTTCAGTAGTTTGTGCGTGATAGAGTAACAAACATCCATCCATCCATCCATACTTACAAACTTTCGCGTAATATTAGTATAGAAGATATCTCAAATTAAATTAAAGGTTTTAGATGATGTCTTGTGATATAATTTAATCAAAACATTTTAGACGATTGGACAGACACCTATGTTTCAGTATATATGGACCATCTTTTTACAAGTTATTGGAGGCCCTGGCGTGGACACTCAATGGCCGGCAATTATATCTTTTGAGTAGCAACAGATCATTAGGTTACTCGTTAAAAAAACACTTTATTCATTGTTCTGAAGCAGTAGATTTTAAAACACTCAATTAATTAATATCACTGTATTTACCTACAGAATAAGAGTCTTAACACTGGACTCATTTACTTTTTTGTTCCAATAGTAAAGCAAAAAGCTAATTATTTTCTTACAAAGGTTATGAAGAGATGTTACTCTTTTAGTTTCAGCTTAAGCTCTCTTTAGAGTTATTTCTGCTAATTTCTTTGAGCATAATTATGATTAATTCTTTCGTTTTATTAATTGAAATTGACTTACGATGACTGATTCTTGAGCTGAAGCCAATTTTAGGTGACTTCTATTAAAAATGCACTTGTGATTGGGATTACCCGGTACATACATTAAATTGTTAAAGTTTCTGATTGTATAACATGTTTTTTGTTATTATTTTCCCACTGGAATTTTTATACGTTCCTGATTCAAATTCATTTATTCAATTAAGACACTAAGTGACATTAATGAACATTAAATTGAAGCTACAGTTAAAAATCATAGATCGACACAAACAGACGCCACAGCATGTGCTGTATTGTCTAGGTAAATTATGTGAAAACACCAAAATCTACTGCCTCCTTGTGTCGAACTATAACTTTCAGTTTCCAAAATGCGTAGAGCCTTATGAGAAGAGTACTGGCAAAGAAACTCGTGGCCACTCTTTTTAAAAGTCAGTTATTCAGGTACAATAATGTTATTATTACATGAAAGGTATGCAAGCTATTGCCACCTGAATTTCATTTTATTACAATGCTCCAAAATCTAACGTACAAACAAAAAAAAACACTCAGTGATAACGTTGAAGGTTTGAGTCTATTAAACATAGAAATCATTCAAGGTGCACATCTACTTACATTCAGTTGCAATAATCTACTGTTAAAAATAATTCATGACTGGATTTAGAGGCTAGAGTTGCAGCTGAATGAACCAAAATAATAGTATAGGCTAAAGCATCGCTGACCAGGCCGACCAGTCACCCCAAACAGCACTCGTTCACGAATATGACGCATGGACCAGCCATCGTCGAACCATAGCCGAGATACTGATAAAAATCACTACCAATCAAATTACCATAATAATCGTCACGCATTATTTTCTACTAACAATGGTTTGTTAATAATTTAGCTCAATTACAAAACAAAGCAGTCTGTGTGTATATAATAAAAACTTAAGCCCATGACTGTTTGTCGTTCAGATAATCGCCAATCGTATAGTAGGCTTTCCTAATACTGATATACATTCAGTCAAAAAAGTATCGGGAATGGACGATTTGTTTAAGGTTCCAAATTCACTTTTTTTTTTTGTTAGATCGGCACAACTGTTTTCCATTTTGGCGTGGAGTTTGAGTTGCATCTGTTATTTATATTAAATACAGCGCTGTTTTTAGTTATGTTATATCATATCTAGTGTGTATTGCGAATTTCATAAAGGACAAAAACATCGAACAAAGAGTTAGTCTTCAATTTTTAACCGCCAATGAAATTTCGTGTTCGGAGTCACTAAAATATTTCAGAAGGCTTTCGGTGAATCGACTTTAACAAAAACTCGCTCGTGTTTACTCGTATGAGTGGTACAATGCGTCCAAAAGCGGTCGAGGTATGATGGAAGATTTGCCTCGCTCTGACAGGCCATCAACGTCTGCAACTGAAGTTAACATCGCAAAAGTGAAAGAAATTGTGACTGGAAATCCTCATTCAACTTTGAGAGAGATAGCCGCTGAATTTTCTGTATCTCACGAGTCGATCCGTATCATTTTAAAAATTTAAATAATCACATTGGGTATGAAACATGTTGCCGCTCGGCTAGTCCCAAAAGACCTGAATTTTCTCCAAAAACTCAATCGCATGAGTGTCGCTGAGCACATGCTAGAACAAGTCGATTCTCACCTAACATTCATGAAACGCATTGTTACTGGTGACGAGACGTGGGTTTACGAGTTTGACATGCAAACTAGTCAACATGCTTCGGAGTGGCGCTTTCCAACTGAACTGAAACCGACAAAACCACGCCAAAGTCGATCAAAAGTCAAAGTCATGTTTACTGTTTTCTTTGACTGTCGCGGTGTTGTGCACTCGGAATTCTTGCCGGAAGGTCAAACGGTAAATAAAGAATATTATATGAGCTTTATTCGGCGTTTAAGAGAGCAAATGTGACGAAAAGGCCAGATTTGTGGAAAGAAAATTCTTGGATTTTGCACCCCGATAATGCGCCTTCGCACAAGGCCATCATTGTAAAGGAATTTTTGATGAAACACTCAACAAATACCATCGAGCAACCACCATATTCACCAGATATGGGTCCAGCCAACTTTTTCCTTTTTCCTAAACTCAAATTACCACTTCGTGGCACCCGTTTTCAATCGGTAGAAAACATAAAGAAGAATTCACAGCGAGAACTAAACTCAATTCCGGAAACAGCGTTTAAAAAATATTTTGATGATTGGATTATTCGTTTGCGTAAGTGTATCGTTTCGGAAGGAGCATACTTTGAAGGTGATAAAATAAATTTGGATGAATAACACAACAACAAGCACTTGTGACGCCTCTGGTGTTGCGGGTGTCCATGGGCGACGGTAATTGCTTACCATCAGGCGATCCGTCAGCTCGTTTGCCCCCTATTCCATAAAAAAAAACTTTTTTGACAGAGTAGTATATACTGATGCTCTTATTCTACATTAAAATTACAAACCTTGTGTATACTGATGATTTAATAGATCTCCTTCTATTTTTATAGACCCTAACATTTGCATTGTCTAGAGAAGTTTTGCTGGAGAGCTAAGTATATGCATACCTGCGAAGTCCTAGAGATACCAATACATAAAAGCTTTATTTTTTTATATACTTTGGTTTTGCTGTTAGCTTTTCAATTTTATACCTATAGCCAAAGTTTCTTTTTACTTTTCCGTTTTAATAAACATAACTACACTCTCAGACAAGTAACATTTTAAGAAAAACCGACTTCAATGTTCGACTCGATTTCTCTTGGATGCCAACATCAGATCTTAATGTCCTTATCATGGTACCACCGTTGGGATATCTCCTTTCCATTAAAAATAATCATCAAAATCGGTTCATAAGCGACGAAGTTATCCGCGAACACACATAAAAAGAAAGAAAACATATATACGGTCGAATTGAGAAACCTCCTCCTTTTTTTGAAGTCGGTTAAAAAGCCATTATCCGTGAAATATTTTTTGCAAATGTTTTATTTAAATGATAAACCTTATATTAATGTTTTTTTGATGATTATAATATAAAAACATTAAATAGTCAAATTATAGTTAATTATACGATAACAATGTAATCCAAGCAATTCAAGCGTCATCAAAAACTTGACCATCTCTGAACAGTAAACGCATATATACACGAAACATTAATAACTGGGAAACATTGTTAGTGCGGCGTGTATATGAGATCCTTCCCAGCACGACAGGATGGAGAACATGTTCAATATCTTAGTTTATTATATAATTAAATAACCACAAGTATATTGTTAGCTTAGTGCACGGGGCTTAGATGTAAACTTGGTCGTATAATTCGTAGTTCAGTCCTTGTAGTAAAAATGTTAATCAATGTTTAAGTGATTTTTCACGACTTTAGAATTTATTGTGAGTTAAAATTTGTTAAAAATAATTAAAGCAGAAAATGTGAACTATTATATTTATTTATTTAATTATTTATTAGGGCCCGCCAACAATTGTTTACATTTTTACCTTAAAAATATTACAAAGTCAATATTATGGATCGTAATGTAACAATTACTTAAAGGTAGGCACAGCATGCATTATTACAAATAATGGTATAAAAATTACAGACACCAGAACAACAAATAAGTACAATATTTGAAGACAACAATTTTTGAAGTTATATAAACATGGTTATTTGCATTTGACATCAGTATTAGAATAGTCGATTCAGAAGTTAAACAAGGTCTGGCAAAGGGCTCTAAATCGATTTAAAATTGTATAACGAATCGTAATGGATATCAACATCATAAATCAACATATATCATCATATATCAACATTATAGATATAATCCAAACGAAAGATGAAATATTAAAGTAGATAATGACGTCTGTATGCGTTATTCTGAAACAAAATGGGAACGATTATTCATCGTTTCCATTTTGTTTCCCAAGATTAAGAGTGTTTAATTGAACTGGCTCAGGTTTGTTTAGAACTTGTAGGTGGTAAAGATCTGTTGTTTTAAACCGACATATATAGTGAGTAAAAAGAACAGAATCACTTAGTATATTGAGATATAATAAAGAAGAAGCAAAAGCTAGAGAAAGAAGAATTGAATAAGTATTTTAAGAAGCACTGAATAAGTCATTCATGATAACCATCCGATTTCAAACTAGGCAGAGTCCGTACCCATAGTAACCAGTCTGGTGATAATCATCTTTATATACTCTCAAATAAATACAAATCATAGATAGATAGAAAGCAAATGTTTATGCTGATTACTCAATATTTTTTCTGAGTGAATATTATACACACGGCCGTGCCTCGAAGAACACGTTAAGCTGTCGGTCCCTGTTGTCATGAACATCTATGGCAATCGTTATAGGGAAGTCAGTGCCCTTAAATATCCTGACAACTAGTTCAATCTTCAAATTCAGTTCGCCCTCTGGGTTGCGGAGGTCCGATGCCAGTCGCTCCGTGGAAAACTGATAATTAGGTAAAACCGGTAGAACTAGTAGCCGACTGAAATAACCTTGGGAATAATAGAAGCTAGGAAGCCCACTCACTGCCACTATCTCAGCATCTGGTTCACAGACCACTAGCGAATAAGCTAACTAATTTCCAATAATGCATTGTTTATAGATAGATATTCCTAACTGATACTTAGTTTACCAGTGTCACCATAACAAAGTAACTTGCAAAGGAATTACGAAACATCAGCTTTTAGGTACTTAGAAATTTATTAAGCTCTGCACTATTATTGGAAACAATATGAATTTTGTAACATCCTTTAATGCACTAGTGGCTGTTCATAACTTCTGCTAACCTAAGTTTCCTGTTCTCTCACAGAATTAGATATTTATAACTATTTCAATATATTTTATATCAGTTTATATTTTGAATTATTTTCGTTGAATCGTTGTTTAGACCACCTCCAAAAAAGATAAGGTTGTCATATTTATTGCATTTATACAAATTTTATTACATTTTATTGTTTGCACAAATTGAAAAAACTATCATTTTCCTCTTTAATTTAAAAGGATGCACATACAATATATGACTGCATGGTTGAACTAGTGGTTGAAGCTGTCTCCACGCCGCTTTCTTTTATGCCAAGTGTTGTGGGTTCAAATCCCACATGGGACAACACTTTGTGTGATCCACAAACTATAATTGTCTGGGTCTGGGTGTTCTTTGTGTATATTTCATGTATGTTTTGTAACGTTAAAGGGCTTTAGGGGCCAAGAAGGTTCAAGGTGAGGCCTTGATGGTGAGATGACGAGATACAAATTAGACTCGATCAAGATAATTCACAGTTTTAATTGTTACATAAAATCAAGGTTCACATTTAAATGAAATAAATACATTACCCGTGCGTATATAACAGACATGACATTAGTTCAGGGCGAGGTCCTTAGAAGTATTCCACGAGCGATGTCCCTCCAAGAGAGAGGAAACACTTAACTTGTGGTTGCTGCGGCGTAGAAAAAGGGCGTCTTCAGCGCGTCTTGGCTTAAATAGTGGTGCGCCGAGCGGTAGGGTGTCTCGGTGGGGGAAGAGCAGTGTTCCAGCGGTGGAAAGCGGCTATGTCACGTGACAGTTTGTAAAGTCCTCCGACATATGATGTATTTTCCTATTGCGGGAGTTGACTTTTAAATAAAAAAGAAGAACTGTAGAGAAATGGGTATCTATTATGTAACTCCATCACAAAGGCAGGATTGGCCTCTCTCATTGGCACGCATGGGTCGGCTTAGTCGGAGAAATATCTCGATCTCATAGAATAGCAACATATCTGTGTGTCTTGAGTTGCAGGTACTCGCTTGCCATGAGACGACCCGTCTACTCTCTTTACATTACAAAAAAAAATACAAAGCAGTCATGAAAACTACTGATTGATGTGAAAACATAAAATTGACAAACAGTCATTATTTTTGGACATTGAATTTAATTATTTCATCTTAAATTTTTTTTTTTCGACCTGTGTCATGTATACTGACTATATGTGCACCAGTGAGTATGTCTATTATATTTAGTTCACGATGAACTCCGAAACTATCTAACTGAATATAAGGTGTTTTTTTAAATGTGCATTTTTTGACGTGCCTAAGATACGATAGTTAACATCACTATTAGACCAATAGGAGGCGAGCATGATTTAAAACAGACGAAGATGAAGTTGCGTGGGTTACTTTGTATAAATCTATATATTCGCAGCTGGCTCAAGCGTTAACACGTGACATGACCATGTCGATAACGATTTACATGAATTTACTCCCCATCCAAACCTGCCTGTACACGTTTTTACTTCAAAAATCAGTAAAACTTTTTCTATTAACCAAACATCTAACAATACAATGATATTATAATAAAAAACTCACAAAATTCGAATTCGAATTAGACATAATTATTCCGAGCAGAAGTTATTCATATTCCGTTGGTATAACAAGGAATGCTTGACGGATTATCCCCAGGCACAAAAGGCTTTCGGCGGAACATCACCCCTGATTGTACGCAAATTGTTCTTGTTATATTATAATACCATTTAAAGCCGCTTCAAATTGATAATTTTGTTTGATACCAGCTTATGTTTTAAAAGAAGATGTTTATTTAGTTGATACAATTTTCTAAAGGAAAGGCTTGAAAGTTGAGCGTTAATGTTGCGGTAGATATATTTTATGTCTCATTATTATCGCAGTCAACTACTGGACATAGGCATCTCTCATATCTGCATTCAATTTAGGTACAGGAATTTAGGATTGTCAATTTTAGTTTAATTTCCTTTATCTGAAAGAACTGAATCTGTTACATTCCAATACCTAAACTACTGAACTAATTTTGATATTTTTTGTGTATAGTATAGTATAGTATGTGACATAGATCCCTCGAGAATGACACAGATCATAATATCTTGTTATAAAAATGATACTTGTGTAAGTGGTGTAGAAGATATTATCAACGGTTCTTTGGACTGTGGACTTGTTGAGAAAATAAATCTTAAGATACCGTCTCGATCTGTGCGTATCCCACAACTCTTTACCATACCCAACGCTAACAATAATGTGTCTCAGAACAGTCCGATCTCAAGAATGTGCACTAGTTACAACCAAATATGCTCCAAGGTTGATATTTTTTTCGACTCACTTGGCGAATTTAAAACCTTGATAATTAAGGAAAACATCTGAAGAATAGAATATGTAATCTAATGTGTGGTATTTTTTTCCAATGAAGCATTACAACATTGAGTGCTGTGTACGGTTGTAATTGGACTTCAGACCTACATATTGTAAACTGCGATTTATAGTATTTGTTTGTTTTTGGTTTGTTGTCTGTTTCTGTACCTAATAAATAAATAAATAAATAAATAAATAACAATTTGTGTGCTAAATATTTCGAAAGACGTATGCATTACTGAATACATTGTAAACTAATTATTTTTAACCGACTTCAAAAAAGGAGGAGGTTATCAATTTTTTTTTAATTTTTTTTAAGATTTTGTTACCCTATAACTTTCGACTAGGTGAACCGATTTTGATGATTATTTTTTTATTTAAAAGCTGGTGCTTCCCGTGTGGTCCCATTTTAATTTGTTCCAGTTCTAGAAATCTCTTTTTTTATTTGTGATAATTTATAGTACACTAGATTTTGCTCGCAGCGCATTTGTTACTATTGACCTGTCCATATGTTGCGGTAGTTACTTATCATAAAACAAAATTTAAAAAAAAACTACCTGACTGCGTAACAACTTTTGATAAAAATTGTGTAGCCTACGTCACCCGGGCTATTATTACAAATCTATTGACACCTCATTCATTAAAATTGGTTCAGTAGTTTAGACTGTCAAAGCTATTGAACTTTCCTTTTGGCTTCGCCGTAGTCGGTTAAAAAGCGCTGAAAAAGAACAATTGCTTTGAAAATATATATTAAAATACTTCTACTCGTAAATATCGTCAAAAGTCGTTAAACAGTGGGTTTCTTGATCTCAAAGACGAACGACAATTTCAAACTTTTGACTTTGACTAGTACTTTTGTTTAACTAACTTAATTGGACTTTTTAACTTATCTAATTAAAAGCATTGTATATATTTCTGTAGACTTATTCTTTTTAGCCATTTAATTCTCAGTAGTGCATTTGTTATTGATGTTGTACTTTTCCAAAGTTTTTTATACCACAGTATAATGAATATCTCTATTTTTAACCCCCGACGCAAAAAGAGGGGTGCTATAAGTTTGACGTGTCTGCCTGTCTGTTTGTCTGTCTGTCTGTGGCACCGTGGCTCGCGAACGGATGAAGCAATTTCGATTTAGTTTTTTTTTGTATGAAAGGTGAGTTACGTGCGAGTGTTCTTAGATATGTTTCATGAAAATCGGTTGAGTCGTTTAAACATTATGGGGTGAAAGTGGGGAAGAATAACCGAATGTCTGCACAAATATCATTGGCGTATGATTACTCGATTAAGTGCTTGAGTAAGGGGTTTTTTAATTTTGAATTTTAGCTATTTAATACCTTTAAATGTGCAATACTCGTAATTTTTGGGCAAACGAGCAGACGTAACACCTGATGGTAGGCGATTACCGCCGCCCATAGACACCCGCAACACCAGTGGCGTCACGAGTGCGTTGCCGGCCTTTGGGGGATGGGGGGAGAAGATGGGGAAAGGGCCTCCGGTATCCTCACTCGCTCGGTGAAACACAGCGCAAGCGCTGTTTCACACCGGTATTCTGTGAGGCCGTGGTATCACTCCGGTCGAGCCGGCCCATTCATGCCGAAGCGTGGCTCTCCCACTGAATAAAATAAAATAAAATCTGAATCTCGGAAAAGGCTTCAATGATTTTCATGAAATTTAGTATGCAGTGGGTTTTGCAAATTGATCTTATAGTCATGCATGACTCATTACAACTTAAACTTTTACAAGTATTTTAAAAGTCTCTGATAAAACACTATTGGTGACACATGTCTCGCGTATAGATAGGTACTTAACATATTCAGTGAACACATAGGGTTTTAAATTACCATAAACTTGAAGCCTAACAGAACAGTGTATTATTGTAGGTAAGCGTTCAACTTTCTAGGAAAAAGTTTTTTCGTCCTTTTCTTCGTACTTACGAACGAAAACTTACGTTTTTTCGTATAACTTAGTCTTAATAAAGCACCGTGAGGGCTTCGTTTAGAGACTGCTGGTAAAATAATCACAAATTTTAACAAAAAAAACGACTTCAATCTGGACCAATGGGACCACACGGGAAGTACCAGCTTTAAAATAAAAAAGAATCATCAAAATCGGCTCACCCAGTCGAAAGTTATGAAGTAACAAACAAAAAAAATACAGTCGAATTGATAACCACCTCCTATTTTGAAGTCGGTTAAAAAAGCTGTAATGAGTATGGCAGTAGTAGTGAGGTGACAGTGGTATGCTTGTATGTGTATATATTTGTATGTCCTTTGTAGTTTGGTCTCACTTTAACACACTTCACATTTTTTTTTTTAACGGATCTATTCTGTTGGTTAATACTAGCAAGGTTTTGAAAAAGGAGAATTGACGAAATCTGACAACAAGTAACTGAATGTCTTGACGCCGTTAAATTAGAAGACGGAAACGCTAGGAAGAAAAAAATATCCATGTTTTTACTATTTATTTTCCTTCTCTCTCTTTCTTTTATGTATCCAATTTATAGTCATGTAAATAATTGAAAATTTACGCAGTTAAAAATAATAAATTAAATTAAAAAGCTTTTTAAAACAAGCTTTTAGTGGAATGCCTCGAGACGAATCAAACGAGTCCAAACTCGACGATGTTGCGACGTTTCTTTACAGAGTTCCTATGGCCACCTTCTAGCTCCAGCATAAGATCAGCTCCATGTCATTATAATATTGTATTGTCACGCTGTACACATATGCTTGCTTTTTTATTTTATGTATGGCCCGCCAAAATGACTACTCTGCCTGATGGAAAGCATAAATAGAATCCAAGAGTGGTGGTCACCATACTCATTGCGAATGCAGACAATGCAGTATGGCGACCCACACCATGGCGGCCTAGTGATGCTGCTGCATCTTTTAGTCTAGTCAACAAGTATAGAACTTATTGACGAGACTATTTGGGCCTCCGGTCTCGCACTCACCAACGAAACACGACAGCACGGACGCTGTCATTTTACGTTGATTTTCTGTGCGAGGATAGTACCGCCGCGGTCGAGCCGGCCCATTCGTGCTGAAATCAGCGTGGCTCTACTACTTAGCTTCAAAATTGAGTTGCAAGATTCCACCCGTACATACAAGCATACATACATAGGTACATTGCAAGTTAATAAAATGCTTGCAAAATGACTGTCTATATGTTATTGTAGTCAAATGTGATACCCTGTTTAACTATCTACTACTTAAGAGCGAGTTATTTTAAATACGTGGGGTCACGTTTTGGACTGTCGCGGAAAATATAATAAAAGGAAATCCTAAACTAACAACAAAAGGTTCATTTATGTAGCTTGCGGTGTCCCGCTAGAGGCTACGACAGAGCCCTTTTAACTTTGTTCAAACGGTTCGTTGAGAATTTGATGGCATACACCGAGCTTAAACAAAAACATTTATGTGTGTTTACCGTGGGAGAACCACGCTTCCGCATGAATGGGTTGGCTCGACCGGCCTCACAGAAAATCGGTGTGAAGCAGCGCTTGTGCTGTGTTTCACCAAGTGAGTGAGGATACCGGAGACCCATATTAAAGCTAAGATGCAAAGTTAGACGGAGAACCAACCCCTCCCCGTCCCTCAAAGAAAAAAAAATACTTTCATTAATAATACATTTTCGTGTCTTACAGTTACACTATTACTAGATTAAAACGTATATAGTAATGGTAAAAAAATAAGCATAAGTATACCCAAATCGTGGGAAATTGCCAGTACCCTCAACTGTGTGTAGGTATGTGAATCGCTGCCGCAAGCTTTCTACCTCTGTTTTAAAGTAAAGATAGGGATTCACATACATACACAATCGTTTTAAGAAAGTTTAATGTTACTAACTAAATTAGTCAAATGTGTTTTTCCAATAACAATTTATTTGTTATTATTAACAATATTTCGTTATGTCCGTAATGAAAACTACTAGTGCTATTGTAGCAACAATAAATATTATCAAAAACAATATAAATAAATGCCAACTAAAGAGGTGCTGGACAAGGTCTGGTAGAATTATATGGTTTATAACTTTGCATCTGGCCAATAGCTATGATGGCATGCTTTACTGAGAACGCATTGAGAATACTAGTTGGGAATAACCTGAACTGTATTTAATAATAATAGCTATCTGTTGTGGTTTATCAAAAACACAAGCATAATGTACTGTTGTAATAAAGAAAACAAAATTTAATATAGGAACTGTACTGCGTATACTGCACATGTACTTATCGAAAAAGACACCCATAAAAATCAAAAGACAACCAACCCGAGCTTTTACATGAAAGCAAAGAATAACAGTGTACCTAAAAGGCACCAGCGTAGTGCTGTAGATAACTGCGGTATTGTTTTTTTAGATGAAAGTAAAAGGTTACTCACGGCTCGAAGAGTGATTTTAAAATATCTATATGGAAAAATCACCAACAAGTCATTTCGTGATGGACAAAAATTTTCTTTGTAAGAATTTGTGGGTAACCAGAAAGCTCGGTGGAACCCGCAATATGTTATTCGTAAAGTAATTATAATTGACTCGTAAGTATGTATTAGACAATAATGAGCATACACTAATAAGGACAATAATATGTACATACAATTGACATAATCTATCTATATATATATTATAGAAAAGGAAGGTGACTGACTGACTGACATACCCAGAGATCAACGCACAGCCCAAACCGCTGAACCTAGAATTCTGAAATTTTGCGTGTAGGTTCTTTATATAACGTAAGTAAGGTATGGTAAGGTATATTTATGTAACTGAAATGCCACCCCTAAGGGGGTAAATCAGGGGATGTAAGTCTGCGTGAGCGAAGCCGCGTGTAAAAGCTAGTAATCAATATTTTTCTTTGCACTCCTGTTCATTCTAAAGTTGCCTGACAGACATCGCTACTAAAATCAACCATTGTGCATTTTATATATATTCTTTTTTTTGTATACCTATTTATTTTAATTCGAGTATTTACACTAAAAAAAACCGACTTCAAAAACTAAAAAGTATCAAATAACTTAATTTGTATGTGCTACCTATTCATAGGTTTGAAGTCAGTGCCAAGCCAAATGTAATAGTAGGTACCACACTCGCTATATTTCGAGACGAACGTCAACGACGTCACCGATGCTTCGGTTGTTTTGTTCTACGCGAAGAGCAGCTATCCCGCTCAAGGTCACGCGCGGTAGCACATACAAATTAAGTTATTTGATACTTTTTAGTTTTTGAAGTCGGTTTTTTTAAAGGAAGTTTTTTTTTTCGCTTTTTAGTCTTTCTCAAGTCTCTCATTGGAGGTAAGATGACTATCTGAGGTAAACTCTGATATCGTTAAGACCCGTTTCATATATTATGAAATTAAATAATTTCTACAGAATATGAAGGCATGCAGACAATTACTTTAACTTCATTGCAGGCGCTTACGTAAATTTGAGGGTTTCCTTCGATTTCCTTAGGATCCCATCATCAGATCCTGATATGGTGGCCATGGGACCACATGGGGAGCATACCCTTTCGAATACAAAAAGAATTTTTAAAATCGGTCCACAAATTGACGGAGTAATCCGTGTACATACATAAAAAAAAACAAAAAGAAAAAACCGATGAAATCGAGAACCTCCTCCTTTTGGAATTCGGTTAAAGAGTAATAACAATGAAAAATGATTTAAACCTATTGTATTTTTTTTTTTTTTTTATGTTTGGCCTGCCAAAATGACTCTACTCTGCCTGATGGAAAGCATTAGCAGAATCCACGAGTGGTGGCCACCATACTCATTGCGAATACAGCAATGCAGTATGGCGACCCACACTATGGCGGCCTAGTGATGCTTGTGCATCTTTTAGTCTAGTCAACAAGTATGGAACTTGTTGACTAGACTAATTGGGCCTCCGGTCTCGCACTCACCAACGAAACACGACAGCACAAACGCTGTCATTTTACGTTGATTTTCTGTGCGAGGGTAGTACCGCCCCGGTCGAGCCGGCCCATTCGTGCTGAAATCAGCGTGGCTCTACTACCTACGAAATATATATATTAAAATGGATATATAAAACACATAAATTTTAAATGCTTAATTATAACTTAATGTAAAACAGACTTAATTCTCTTGGAAAACCAACAATTAATAGCTTTGAGAAAATACTTTCCGTATAACAATAATAAATTTACATGATTGCTACACTCAATAGCTATCACGATCCAACGAACTGCAAAACATAATAGCAATTAACCGCCCTTTTGTCCCACACAAGAACTTTCAGCAAGTCCATTAAAAATACTTAAAGGGGCTCATACGAGTGAGTAATTAGCGACACAAAGTGGAGAATTAGCCCTTTGCAACATTAAGCTAAACGCTAAACGCTCCCCTCGGCAAACAAGCAGTTGTCGGGATGTCGCCCGTGAGTAAACCTTGCCGCGTCTTACAATAAAGTGATGACAAATTAACATTAACTACGCTTGTTTTGTAAGTAAAAGACGAATAAGTTAAAACTAGTACGAAGTTTTGTACTTTATTACTCACCAGGATCAACTAAAAGGTAAACAAAGTCTATATGCCTTGCCTACAGACTTCTATATCGTTTACTATAATTAAATATTAACTATTATAATTTATGCCTTACATTTCCATGCGTAAACTACGAAATCTATTTTAAAAATTCTTTCACCAAAGGAAAGCTTCATTATGAACGAGTAACATGGGACTTTTTACGCCCAATTATATATACGAGTATGAAATCATTTGCAATAGATAATAAAATTTTAACAAAATAAAAAACTGACTTAAAGAAGGACCAAATCGATCGATTTGTCTTGGATGCCATCATCAGATCTAAGTGTCCTTATCATGATACCACTGTGCGGATATCTCCTTACCATTAAAAAAAGAATCATCAAAATCGGTTCATAAACGACGAAGTTATTCGCGAACACACATAAAAAAAACATATATACGGTCGAATTGAGAACATCCTCCTTTTTTGAAGTCGGTTGAAAATAAATATCACAAGTATTTGACATACGTAAGTTTTAGATCAATAAAATAGAGATATATATTTATAAAGTAGATTCTACATCTGAGCCGATGGAGATGGCATGGACGGCGTTGTAACTAGATTATCGTCTCGGAGAAGGCAATGCGATCATATTTGGCTTGCTTCTCGAAAGGGAATTGAGATTAGCTCTTCTCGAAGTGGAATGGATGTCAGATATTTTGAGAAAACCCCACTATAGAGTTACTGTAATAACACGGTTTTAAAAGATGAGCAGACTTCATTAAAACTGTTTGAGTATTATTTATGTTTTGTTAAGATATTAAAACTCAATGGTAGTATAATCACAAGAATTCCTACGATCGTTACTGAAATGTAAATAGACATAAAAACAATCTCCACAGCCCTATTAATTAGTTGGATGAGAACATATAAACAAATAAGCTTACGATGTTTTCAATAGGAATTCTCAACGTCTCGGTTATTGCTCTCTTTAACATGATACTGATATTTTTCCTTATTCGGTCGTGGGTTGAATCGACAAAGGACCTTTTCTGTGTAATACTGAGAAAAAAGATTGCCCTCGCATCATTATTATAGTGCAGTAAGGTCAAAAACGCTCACTTTAATCGTTGTAGTATGGAATACAAAACATATAAACGTCGTTAAAATAACTCGGAAATGATTATTTCAGTAGACCGAGAGTAAAATGAGGTAAATGTTCGCAACAGTCCAGATCAGTGAGGCATACAAATTGATTACAGTTGGATGACTTATGTGCCCTTGGCTTTAGTGATTCTTTTATCTAATATTTGATTTGACATGACGCCCTTTGAGATGTTTCGTCATGCCATCCAACATCAAACAACTTAACCTACAACCTCCAGGCTACAGAAGATTGCTTATAGTTGAAGTATATATTATCTGCAGATTGTGTGTGGATATAAATGCTTTTAAGACTTAACAACAGGTAATCTGGAATATTTGAAAATATACATCAAGTATTAAAAATATCAGTGTAATATTTACATTTATATTGTTGACTAGCTAACCCGGCGAACTTCGTACCGCCATTATTTGCATATCTGTCTCAGCTTCCCACAGGCAGTGTACAGTCGCGGACAAAAAAAAACTTTTCTCGTTATCTTTTATTATTTTTCGTTCTAGCAAAAAAAGAATGAATCGGACTGTCTTATTGAATACAACTAAGTACATATTTTGACTTTCATCCCCTCTCTCCAGGAAACCGTGCTGAATTTCGGGATAAAAAGTATCCTATGTCCTACCTCGTTGTATGAACTCAAATCATGCCAAGTTTCATTTTAATCCGATCAGGAGTTTCAGCGTGATGCGCGGCCAAGATACAGACAGACAGAAAGACAAAAATGAATAAAATTACAGTTTTGGCTTCAGTATCGATAACAGAGTGCCCCGCAAAAAAAAAAAAAAATCTTCCATGTACAGAATTTGACCTGTTACATTTTTATTATAATTATTACTAGCTGTTGCCCGCGGCTCCGCCCGCGTGTATGTCGGTTATCGCGGCAAACAGTAACCTATGTGTTAATCTGATGTATCTTCTATACTTATAAAATAACATGTCCTGACTGACTGACTGACTGATTCATCATCGCCGAGCGGAAACTATTAAACTTGGGAATACAAAATTTGGTGAGTATGATCATTTCATTAAGTAGACACCCATTAAGGAAGGAATTTCGAAATTTCTACCCCCAAGGGGGTGAAATAGGGGTTGAAAGTTTGTATGGAAGTCCGTCATTTTTTAAGTTAGAAACATGAAACTTTATTTTTGGGCTACTGATTAAAAATGAGTAAACACGTATTTAGGCCTTTTTCGATATTCTACGCTGAAGGGATGAAATAGGCGTTGACATTTCGTAAGCGGGTTAGTCTAGAAGTCCGTCAGTTTTGAAGTTAGAAACATGAAAATTTATTTTAGGGCTATTGATAAAAATATAGGAGATACGTATTTAAGCGTTTCCCAATATTCTACCCGTAAAAAGGTGAAATAGGGGTTGAAAGTTTGTATGGGAGTCCGTCTTTTTTAAGTTAGAAACATGAAAAATTATCTTTGGGCTAATAGTTAAAAACGCATAGATACTAAGTGTCTCTGGATATTATACCTACCCCTTTTTTTGTGCGGAAATTCCCTCGGATATCACCAACTGGTGGTTATGTCGGACTCGAACCGACTAAAAACCGCACACCGTCTCGGGTTCTAGAAACCAGGGAACCAGAGCGCCCTCAAAAGGAAATCCCATAAATGATATTTCTACCCCTAAGGGGTGAATTAGGTGTTGAAATGTCGTAAAAAGATTAGTTTGGAAGTCAGTCATATTTAATTTAGTAGCCTGAAACTTTGTCCTTAGGCTTTTAAGTACAAATAAATTAATACCTATATCATCATTTATGGGAATTCTATTTCTAAAGGGGTAAAAATAAGGGTCGAACGTTAGTATGAAATCCTTTTTAATGGGCTATTGATTAAAAATAAATAAATAGGTACGTTTAAAAACATGAATAAATTATTCATACATACTTACAGAGTTTTAATTAAATATATTGTAAATAATCAACTTCCACGCGAGCAAAGCTGTCTTCACACATCAAAAGTGTCTAGGGATCAAGCATTTTTATGCGGATTTCTTGAGATTGAGATGTGGCTTTGGCCCTGGCCTGCTCAGTCGCCAGACTTGAACCCGATTGAGCATGCATGGGATATGCTACAGAGAAGAGCTCTGCCGAATATGGAGGGTACCCAGTCGCAAGAAGACCTTTTTTTGTTGTTGCAACGAACATGGGCGGCCATTCCACAGCGTGTTTGGATGAACTCATTTTGAGTATGCCAAACCGAAGAACATCGGTTGTGTTGTTAGTGTTCGCGGTAGAAACACGGATTATTAATTGTTTAAGTTACCTAATAAAATTTTAAAGAAAACTGTTATTTCAGTCTTTTTTTCGAACTTTAACGTTAGTGGTTCAAATGTCAAAAATCCTTTTATTAGGAAAATGGCAAATTTCTTTATTAATGCAAAGGTGACTTGGTTTATCGTTACTGTGACAAACAAAAACACTTTATTTGATGAATCCTTAAAGAAAATTTTAATTAATATCAATCAGGAGAAAAGTTATTGCAAAAATATATGTTGATCCCTAGACACATATGTTGATCCCTAGACACTTTTGATGTGTGTATAATTCAAGTGATTTGAGGTAAACTGACTATCTGAGGTTAACTCTGATATGGTTAAGACCCGTTTTATATATTATGAAATTAAATGATGTCACAGAATATGAAGGCATGCAGACAATTGCTTTAACTTCATTGCAGGCGCTTACATAAATTTGAGGGTTTCCTTCGATTTCCTCAGGATCCCATCATCAGATCCTGATATGGTGGCCATGGGACCACATGGGGAGCATACCCTTTCGAATACAAAAATAATTTCCAAAATCGGTCCACAAATTGACGGAATAATCCGTGTACATACATTAAAAAAAAATATACCGATGAAATTGAGAACCTCCTCCTTTTGGAAGTCGGTTAAAAATACAGAAGAAATATTATAATACCAAGTAATATTTATAGTAGGTAGAACAAAAATCAAGTAAATAGTTCCAAAAATAACTTTTTATCCGAATTTACATTCAAGAACTGCTACTGAATGTTTAAGTCGATTTGGGTGCGTGTGTCGCGTAGGGAGCCGACCGACCGCGCGGGCACTGCTTTTTAAACAATTTGGACGTGTCTAAGGATAAGGATAAGGATCTATAGGGCAGTACTATTATAGTTATTCTGTGGCAGGGCGCAGGCCACGCGCCCGCGCTTCCTTTCGGGTACCTATCATAAAGATGTTTTGTATCATTTTCTGGTAAATTATGATGAACTATTATGTTACATGTTTACTCCTCTTTCAAGTATTTTAAACTTAAAATAAATATCATAAATATAAATGACCATTTAACGTTTATGGCATTCTAGTTTTTGGTTCAGTATCAATAAGAGCATCCTCCCAAAAAAATCTAAATACACTTTTCTTATGCGTTCTTATGCGTAAAGTTAGTTACTTGACTCCAAAAGATGTCGCTGTTTTAAGCACAGAAACAATTTTCAAGAAAATGTAATTGCTTCAGTATCGATTAGAGAGCCCTCCCAAAAAATCATCTAAATTTCTTTAATGTACAGAACTGAACTGTTACATTTTTATTATACGTTAAAAAGAGTAATCATATTACGTACCTATTGTAAAGTTAGTTACTTGATTCCAAAAGATGTCGCTGTTTTAAGCAAAGTAATTTTTCAAGAAAATTTAAAACAACCCTTTCTATGGAAAGAGAGAACATAAAACAAACACCTACCTATCAAATACTAACTATATACCACATTAATCACAATGCTTGTGCATAAAACGTTCCCACGATTATTTTGAATATTTAAGTCAAGCGGGCACAACCAAACACACAGATTCGACGTCTACAGATAGATATAGATATTCTTTTCCCTATGGATAGAGAGGTTGCGATAAATCAAATACTTAATGCTACACCGAATTATACGTAATACGTTCTACGATTATTCCACGATATACTGATCAAAGTGTTATTAATTACGCATGGCTTCCAAAAGATGTCACTACGTGTTGTATTTCGTAATGATAAATTCTTTATATTTTTTTTTCCAATAGATAGAGAGATTGTGATAAATTAAATTATTAATGCTACAATCTTCAGAGTATCTCCTTTCTAACAAAAAAAGAATTATTGCAATCCGACTACTCGTTAATGAATTACAATTAATTACACATTTTGACTTTCATCCCCCTCACAGGGAAACCGTCCGGAATTTCGGAATAAAAAGTATCCTATGTCCTACCTCGGAGTATGAACTCAAATCATGCCAAGTTTCATTTGAATCCATTCAGTAGTTTCGGCGTGATGCGCGGCCAAGATACAGACAGACAGACAGACAGACAAAAATGCAACAAAAAATAGTTTTGGTTTCAGTATCGATAACAGAGTGCCCTCCAAAAAAAATTTTCAAAATATCTTCAATGTACAGAATTTGACCTGTTACATTATTATTATAAGTATAGATTATTACTAGCTGACCCGAGCTGACTTCGTACCGCCATATTTACATATCTGTCTCAGCTTCCCACAGGCAGTGTACAGTCACGGACAAAAAAAAACACTTTGCCCGTTATCTTTTTTTTTTCTTTCTAGCAAAAAAAGAATGAATGAAATCGGACTATGTGTTATTGAATTACAACTAAGTACATATTTTGACTTTCATCCCCTCTCTCCAGGCAACCGTGCTGAATTTCGGGATGAAAAGTATCATATGTCCTACCTCGTAGTATGAACTCAAATCATGCCAAGTTTTATTTGAATCCGTTTAGTAGTTTCGGCGTGATGCGCGGCCAAGATACAGACAGACAGACGCACAGACAAACAGACAGACGGACAGACAGACAGACAGACAAAAATGAAAAATATTACAGTTTTGGCTTCAGTATCGATTATAAAGAGCCCTCCAAAAAAAATTTTCAAAATATCTTTAATGTACAGAATTGGACCTGTTACATTTTTATTATAAGTATAGATTATTTATAGACGGTATACCTAATACAAAAAGAGACTTTTTAACTTTTATTTAATTAAAAATTAACAGTCTATTAAACATAGTTAGTTCTCTAAGTTAGCGTTATTCCTTGCTAATATTTTCTAGTATTTCTTTGCGTTCTCCACTATACTTACACTTTGTTTTGCTTGTAACTGAAACTTTCAAATTTTACCTAAATTAAATCTATGTTAGTTCCATTTCTAAAAACAATTTTGAATATCATAGTAAAGCCATACGAAATGAACTATTAGAATTTTAATAATGATTTTAACAAAACGGCAGAGGCAAATGATCACGACTTCAGTCGTCTTCGAAATTTGCACTTTCAAATTAACAAAACAACTTTCTCGAGCAATTGAAAATTGAACTTTGCTGAAGTTACATTTTAAATACTTAGCAGAGTCAGCATAAAATCCATAATTTAGTTTTCAAAGTCATTTTAAGTATAGTTTAATTAATACTTTATTGCACAACATTCCCTATTAGCCTACAATTGTAAAACTGAAAGACTTCTACCATTCCTTTAACAGAGATTAAAGAAACGATAAATGTGAAAGTTGGAACTTGAGTTTGTTTCGACATTGGGGCTTATCTTGCACCTGGGGAATATACAACTGAATGTGTTCAAACAGTTGCAAAATCAAAAGGTATTGGGCTTTGGGGTGTGCCGCCGCCTGGGGCTATACGTAGTGTTTATTCTTTAACTCCATCCCTTACACTTACTTGCTGTGGGATAAAATTAAACGACCTTTGAAGTCAGTAGCAAAACTTGTAATTTGAAGCTCAATTATCTAAGAATGTTTTTTTTTTTTTTTTATGTATGGCCCGCCAAAATGACTCTACTCTGCCTGATGGAAAGCATAAGCAGAATCCAAGAGTATTGGTCGCCATACTCACTGCGAATGCAGACAATGCAGTATGGCGACCCACACCATGGCGGCCTAGTGATGCTTCTGCATCTTTTAGTCTAGTCAACAAGTATGGAACTTGTTGACTAGACTATTTGGGCCTCCGGTCTCGCACTCACCAACGAAACACGACAGCACGAACGTGGTCATTTTACGTTGATTTTCTGTGCGAGGGTAGTACCGCCCCGGTCGAGCCGGCCCAGTTGTGCTGAAATCAGCGTGGCTCTACTACCTCTAGGTGTTTAGGTTAATGTTTCTGAAACTAAATGGCAACTTATATTATGATTTTTTTTTATTAATTTTGTTAACATTAAGTCTATTACAATTATAAATTCAAAAGTAACTTTCTCTGTCTGTCTGTTATGTTATCATGGCTAAACCGCTGCATGGATTTTAATGAAATTCAGCATGGAGACACTTTGATTCTTGAGGAAAAACATCTTTACTACTATAACCGACAAATATTTGATGAAGGAAATAGGTTCCCGTAAGCAAATAAACATTAGTCGCAAATTATTACATAAAAATAAGATACTCAGAAAATAAATCCAAAAATTATAATGGTCTATCTTTTTCCTGTATCTACGAAAGCATAAATTTATTCAATATCGTAAAATATAATCTTTATCAGGTATATTAAGGATGAAATCGCTAAAAAACCTTATAATCGTAAAGTGGCTGTCAATAACAGGAGACGTCGAAGTAGGTTGCTAAAAGTAAGTATAATTTTTGCAACCTTAAACTTCAGCACATTATGTTCTCGTATTTTCTTATCTGTAGAATATTTTTCACGATAATTCAAAGCTATATAAGAAAAAAAAAATTTTTCTTATTTAATGTGACATTTAAATCAGAACGTAACATTAAAATTTGTAAAATATAATTTCTAAAAAAAATAATTTCACGTTTCTTATATTTGAAATGTCTGTCAAGTATACCCAGAACTAAGTATTGAATTATTTAAATATTCGTGTCTAATTCATTTCTTATTGATAAGAACTATCGAATGTCAATTAATACTAGAAAGTAGATACTATTCCACAGGTTTTTCTCAATTAAAAAAAAATAAGATCGTTACTGGACATGTCACAGCACAAACAAATTAACAATGTTGTAAAAGTCTGGGATTTTAAAATGTAACTGTCGGTGATATAATGTTTTTGTGACCTTTAACCACAAGTAATTTTTTTTTCCAGGCATCGGATCGATGAGGACTTTTTACATTTCATTTATAATGGTTTTTTGAACATTCCTACTAATTTTCAGCTGGGTGCGTTTTTTTAACAGACTTCAAAAAAAATGAGGAGGTATATATTTATTTTAATATATATTTATGTATGTTCGCGGATAACTTCGTCGTTTATCAACCGATTTTGATGATTCTTTTTTTAATTCAAAGGAGATATCCCAACTGTGGCACCATAATAAGGACACTAAGATCTGATAATGGCATCCAAGAGAAATCGAGTGCATCTGTTAACTTTTAAGATTTAAGAACTCATTCTAAACATAAACAAAAGAACAATACTAACACTGATTTTAATTAATGTTCAGTGCTCTTTATACAGATTTTGTTGTAAATTAAACACTAAGGTGAATCTCCTTACTATTTTTGTTTCCCTGTGAACATGAAGTAAAACTATCATATCTTACACATATTCCACATCAGTACATTTTAAGCAAAAGATCTTAATTTATAGTTTCAGACTAAAGGTCAAAACAATTAGACCAAGTTCCCAAACTGCTATTAAAACTTATAAATTGAATCTATCGTAAACCCACCGACATTCCTAGCATATTTTATTACTTTATAAGGGATTGTTGCCAAAGGATGTTACAAAGCTGTCGAGAAATGGGATATACTGATGTTCTACTTATTTTTGCAAGTTCAGTTCTTCAATCATAGCACGAACTTTACCCTTTTTTTTCTTTGTGGAAATCCCCTCGGATACCACCTCCTGGTGGCATGTCGGACTCAACCCGACTAAAACCGCACGCCGTCTCGGGTACTAGAAGCCGGGGAACCAGGTACACCCTAGAAAGGAAAACTCTGGAACCTCGACGTACCTTGGGCCACCTACGGTTTGTAGATGGCCCCCTCCTGTGTGGGAACTCCGCTGTTCCCGTTTTAGTAACCAAAAGGGGAGAGCGCGCTCTGCTCCGCGTTTGCGCTGCCACCCGGGCCTGCTTCTGCTAAGGTGACAGATGGCCTCATCTGGGACCCTCAGGCTCTCACTTATGGAGGACGGAGATCTTTTTGTGATTTCTGGCGCCTGAGTCGTCTGCGGTACCTAGACCGTTCCCGGGCCTGGCGGACCGGGAGAGTTCTAAACCTCTCTCGGTCCCGCTACGTCTCCTTGGTAAGCAAAACTTGCTCGGAAAGAAACGGCGGAGTTCCACGCGCTCTTGCTCCGCAACATGGCTGCAATCATGCTACCAAGCGAGAGATGGGCACCACGAGATCATGCCTCGGCTCCCCCCACGCCGAACATTCAGCCAGTGTATGGAGCGCCGTGTAAATGATCTGGCCATCGCAGTGGTGGCACTCAGGCGTTGGCTACTTGCGGATCAGACGCAGGTGATCTCCGAAACATTATTTTCCAGTGATCTCCTGCGTCAGCCAGTATGAGAGGGTCCCGTGACACCTCTCGAGCCAATTCTCCCCAAAAGGTCTTACCGCTTTTTATAAGTACAACATTTTGGTGGATGACGTCGTCTCTCTATCCCTGCTTAGAAATTTAATTGTTCTTACTGGAACAAAGGAATAGTAAATCAGTGTATAAAAAATACTTAGAACCCAAAAACTGGGCTTTAGGATACACGGGTCGCGTATGCGTGTGTTTTAATTTCGTTACGGGTTCCAAGGCAGTTTAGTTTTCCTGGTACTTCCCGAGTGTCATAACTCTGTGTACGAACACACAGGGTCTCGTGCTGTTGACCCTGGTGTACAAGAGAAAGTAACGGCCGTGTGGACGAGATGGTTTTTCATCCAGTGATTCGAAAGACCAGGTCATAAATACTGGCTGGTAAGTTTAAAGTGATAAAATATAATAAAAATATACTATAATATTAAAAATAGCACGATGTGTCGTTTTACCTCTACAATTATTACAAAACACAATATAATTTCATTCATTGAAGTCTAGACGATGTGTGTTTTATTAGCTTATGCAATATGAATTTACTCATAATTTTATTGTGACCATTTGTTTCATTTTAAGCCATTTCCCTACATTGTAGTTATTATTATATAGTATTACTATTACATTATTAGTGACAATTTACTTTCCAGCGAATCAACTGATTAATTTAGGAAGCTCTTTTCCTGCCCATGAGATCACCATGTTGTCCGCCTGTGTTGTTTATTAGTCCTTAACCTTGACATTTTTTTATCAAAAACGTGAAAAAGTATCAAGTTTCATTAACACCAATTACTTGTCTATTTTGTTTTATTTTCAAGGTGTAAATAAATCAAGCTTCTAAGTTTCAAACGGCTCAAAGCTATATTCAAAATTATGAGCAATTATACAAGTTTAACAAGTTTTTTTTTTATGTATGAGCCTGCCAAAGTGAATCCACTCTGCCAGATGGAAAGCATGAGCAGAATCCAAGAGTGGTGTTCACCATACTCATTGCGAATGCAGACAATGCAACAATGCAGCATGATGACCCACACTATGGCCGCCTATTGAGATGCTTCTGCATCATTGGGCCTCCGATCTCGCACTTTTAGGTTGGTCTTCTGTGCGAGGGTTGTACTTGGCCCGTTCGTGCTGAAATCAGCTCTACTACCGTTTACGCCATGGACACTAATGGACAGGTATGTTTTTTCATTTCAATGTCGGTATCATAAATTAATAACACTTTATCTTATTCTTTTAAACGATCAATATGAATCTCGGCAAATCTTCGGGGGTGATAAATCTATCTCGCTAGGATACATTTTTGAAAATATTCCAAAAAATATTACGGAGCAAAGCTCGGCCATCCAGGTACTATAGTTTAAATAACCTTATCAAACATACCTCTAAATTATTATTATTTTTGTTTATAGAACAAGCAATTCTTAAAAGCGTATTTTTAAATTGACGTAGAACTCGTGACGGATCTTGTGTATAACATAAAAATTTCAAATCTCGTACTTTATATTAACAATGTCATCTAGACATCTTTAATGGGCCTATTTCCGTAGCCATTACATGTTTTAGTGTGTCGTCAAATCGCAAAATCAAATCTCAATTACAGTTTTATGATGACAGATCTTAAAGCGCTTTTTGATATGGCAACGCTGAAGCGTACACGGGTATAAATAGCTGTACACGTTCCGAATGTAAAACGAAGCACTTGTTGTTCAATAAAAAATGTTTATATTTATCAGGTTCATAATGTAACCTAAAAAATATCATAGGTAACAACTTATAAGCATGGTATATTGTATTGGTATAGAGTTATAGAGTTTCATCAGTTTTTTTATAAAATTGCAGATAAGTTCTGCCATATCAATAACAATATTAACCAGATAAAGTTGCTGACAAATACGTTTATCTAATATATATGTCTCTATCCAAGACTCGTGAAACCGAAATCTATAGTTATTTTACAGATAAGTTGATATGTATGAAGTGGTGAAACTGAATAAATCTATAGACGTTAGACATTGAGATAAGCTAAATATTAAAGCCAACTCATCTCGTTTTTATATTTTGTATGATTAAATTATTTTAAAGCAAAAAAAAAATAACAAGATAACATACGAAGAAAAGGGGATTGAAGAAAAGTGACTTCATACTTTATATAAAATACACACATCAAAAGTGTCTAGGGATCAACATATGTGTCTAGGGATCAACATATATTTTTGCAATAACTTTTCTCCTGATTGATATTAATTAAAATTTTCTTTAAGTATTCATCAAATAAAGTGTTTTCGTTTGTCACAGTAACGATAAACCAAGTCACCTTTGCATTAATAAAGAAATTTGCCATTTTCCTAATAAAAGGATTTTTGACATTTGAACCACTAACATTAAAGTTCGAAAAAAAGACTGAAATAACAGTTTTCTTTAAAATTTTATTAGGTAACTTAAACAATTAATAATCCGTGTTTCTACCGCGAACACTAACACAAGAACATCGGTTTGGCATACTCAAAATGAGTTCATCCAAATCACGCTGTGGAATGGCCGCCCATGTTCGTTGCAACAACAAAAAAAGGTCTTCTTGCGACTGGATACCCTCCATATTCGGCAGAGCTCTTCTCTGTAGCATATCCCATGCATGCTCAATAGGGTTCAAGTCTGGCGACTGAGCAGGCCAGGGACAAAGCCACATCTCAATCTCAAGTAATCCGCATAAAAATGCTTGATCCCTAGACACTTTTGATGTGTGTATATTTAGGGCAATATTTAAAATTAACTTGATAATAAAAACAGATACAGCCCATAGATTTCGATCCCAAAAGAAGCGTTCAATGCTTAATGCACAAACACTTTAATATCAAAACTATTCTAAAGAACTGACCATTCGTTTTTCTGAAAATTCATCTCTGTGGTCAAATAAAATGTGATTAAGTACAAAGCTTTAGATAAAATAGCTTCTTCTATATTAAATGTAGATATTTCAGGACCCGTTTGAGTATTGGTTTTTTGCTCTATCATCATTAGGTCACTATTACAGTCTACTTAACACAAGAAATGTAACATTAGTTAACATAAAATGCTTGACTATAGTATGGAAAAAAAAACATGTCATTTTAAGTCATTCTGTTAATGAAGTTTGAATTACTATTTATCTTAAAATATTGCAGACTATACAATAGCTAGAAGAATATTGATATTGCAAACCTATTGTTACACGTGAATTTTATAGTAGATTATAGTACATCACATACCAATGAGGTATAATAGATTATTTGTTTTTTTTCCAAAAGTAGTTGATATTGTTTTCATTTTTAATCTATGGCAATTATTTCTGAACATATCAGTAAAGCTTCTTTTTGTTATATAATTTTGTTATTAATTTGTTATTCTCAAATTTAGTGATACTATGAATTACATTTTATAATATATTCAGCTTTTAAACATAATCATAAAGTTACATGTTTATAATTTATATTATTAATGTTTAATTGATTAGTATCTGTGTCAACCAATCGGAGAATATTCTAGTATTTTTTTCAAAAATAGAGAATAATGTATCAGAAGCGAGGTTTCTTAAGACATTTTCTTAAAAGATAATCATTATATTTTGTGAGCTTGGTGTAATAAGTGGTACTACAAATAAAACTTCGAGTGTTGTAAATCTATTTCTGTTTATTTTCTTGAAACCTATACCAGTTTACACTATATTTAATTTATTATATCATATGAAGTTATGACTAACGTAATTTTTTTTATATGTCCTGCCACAGTGACTCTACTGTGTCTGGTGAAAAGCATGAGTAGAATTCAGGAATAGTGGTCACCATACTCATTGCGAATGCAGATTTTGCAGCATGGTGACCCCACACTATGGCGGCCTATTGAAATGCTTCTGCATTATTGGGCCTCCGGTCTCGAACTCACCAACGAAACACGAATTTTGATTAACGTGTAGATGTTGATTATTTAACTACTTATTCAGTTTGTTGGTGTTTTAGATGACCCAAGTCAGGAAGTAAATAACATGAAAATATATCTTGTGAGATCGTCATAAAACATCTTCATAGTGAGACACTCGTCAAAATTCAGCGTCAAGATCAACCATGTTACAAAATAATTCTTATGAATTTGTCACTGTAAACTTAAAAACAATACGTTAGGAAAATGGTACATCATTAAACAGACTCTAGGTCTGTTTAATGATGTACCATTTTCCTAACGTATGTAATTTGCGAATACTTGATTACTTTCGAACCCAAAGGAGATCTGTCTTTACTAAGTGAAGTGCCACATCATGTCAATATTAGCTGTCAGACAGTGAAAGTACAGTACCTAATAATAGGGGTAGTGAATCAGATTATAAAAAAGGTCAATTTTAAATCACTCCTTTTCAAAAATACTTGTCTTCAACTTTGGACAGACAAATATTGTCACTACAAACCTAATAATCAAGTATCTCTGATATGTTAAAGAAGCTTAAACGTAAATATAATGCCTATGAGCCCGGTGGGAAATGCATACTCAAAGAGTATATAAATCACCATGTGCATACTTGCGAAATTAGTAATTACAGTTCAGTTGCAAGACTTGACTTGGAACATGCAGACTTAAATATATGCATGTATTTAACACAACAGTGTATCGCTTCCGACGCAAGATAGTTTAAATCTTCAACACAATGTTATCTAGACTAGAACCGCAGAAGTCGTGCTAACAAGCTTCCTAGCCCAAATGGAACAAGTTGTGGCAAGTTAGCCGAACTCACAAATAAGGTCGAACTGTACCACCTAAAGGTTTGCGCGGACTTGTACCTACTTATTATTACACAATTTGAATATTTTCTTTTGAAACATTATGTAAAATTTGTATTTGATAATTAATTTTTTGATTGTATAAGCATTAAAATATAATAAATACCTTTTTAACCCATGCGTAAATGCCTTCTACCAGTATCCCATCTATCCTTTACTGTCAAAAATGTTTGGTGTAGGTAAATCTGCCAGACATCAAAGGTTAATAATTTCTTAACATTTTTTTTTAAATTTGTGTACCTATATTTAGTAATTTCTTATGCTTAGGGCCAATTTCTCCAGTTCCTGATAAAGCTTCTGATATGCTACTTTTTGAATGGTTATATCTCAGAAACGGTGGCTCGTAAGAAAAAAAAATTATAAAATTTTTAGATAATTTTATGATCTACAATTTTGTCCAAACTACTTTTATGATAAAACTTACCGTTTTGCTGAAAATCGCGAAAAACTATTTTTTTGACCTTTGACCTTGAATAAAAATTTTTCCTTACAGGGGAAAGATGGGGAACTTTCAAATTTTGTTTTAAATGATATTTTAAACAATCTTACCGATTTTCAGCTTGGTGGGAATTTAGGTACCTTCGAATGTCTAAATTGACCGGACTATGTTATCTATTATTGACCGTCAATCGGCAAACCCCTAAACTGTCCACTTGCTGTGAACAAGCCCTGTTCTGTACTTAAGTACTTAAATTATGTACTGTTCCAGAATACAATAGAAATAGGACAATGGCTGCAGGAATCAATATTATAGGATCTAGTTATTAGCAGCACATGCGGCTGTCATATACATGTACCTATTCAAAACGTTCTCCATTATTAAACAATAAAATGCGATATCTAAAGATACCGGTAAGTATATCCGTTGGTAATGTCTTTATGTATTTGTCGAAAAACTTGGAAATATTTGCAACAGAAATATAAGCAAGTACCTAGAACAATTGAATCTGAGAATTATGACTAGGATTCGTTTCCACATCATTGAGTGTGTTAGATATTTATTCTAAAATGGATAAAGTGGTCCAATGTGTACAAACTGTACTTCTATTTTTAATGATACTTGACTATTGATTATAATACCTATACAGTTATACTTGTACCCATATACTTTCTGTAAGTTTGCAGACCGTGTCTATAAAGGAACAAAGCGTATGTGTCATATATAAAAACGATACTAATATTTTGAAATACTGTATAATCCTGCTAATATTATAAACGCGAAAGTTTGTAAGTATGGATGGATGAATGGATGGATGGATGTTTGTTACTCTTTCACGCAAAAACTACTGAACGGATTTGGATGAAACTTTAAAGTAATATAGCCAGAATAACACATAGGCTACTATTTGCAGCAATAACCGACATATACGCGAGCGGAGCCGCGGGGAACCACTAGTACTATTTAATTTTCATATAAAAGGCGCAAAAGGCGTTCATTTGTATTAACAAATTGCTGTATTTCATAACGTTATGTTTACTGCAAATATTAACGAGCTAAAATACATTCAGCTAACACAAAAACGTATCCAGAGTTGTTTCGAATGATACGTAGATATAATGCAGCACTAAATATCCGATGACAAACATAAAAAATACATACAACACAAAATTGATACCCTTTCTATGACGTCAAAAATAGCAACATGGATCCACGAGTCCCGTAATACGGTTTTTATTATTATTTGTTTTTATCACGTACTTTGATGCGAAATTTCCACATGGTTAAATTTTATTCCATCGTTTTTATTCACAAATGTTGGGACAATATGCATATGAATAAAATTTACTTGGGATGCTGACAAAAATGGATTTGTTCCGTTGTGGACAAAATTAATAATAACTATCTGTTCCCTGCTATGCTTCACTAAAATAAAAAAGCGGCCAAGTGCGAGTCAAACTCGCCCATGAAGGGTTCCGAAGCAGCAAGTAACATAATATAATTTTTATTTTATTTTTATATTTGTGTAATTCTAATTTCGCAAGTATGCACATGGTGATTTATATACTCTTTGAGTATGCATTTCCCACCGGGCTCATAGGCATTATATTTACGTTTAAGCTTCTTTAACATATCAGAGATACTTGATTATTAGGTTTGTAGTGACAATATTTGTCTGTCCAAAGTTGAAGACAAGTATTTTTGAAAAGGAGTGATTTAAAATTGACCTTTTTTATAATCTGATTCACTACCCCTATTATTAGGTACTGTACTTTCACTGTCTGACAGCTAATATTGACATGATGTGGCACTTCACTTAGTAAAGACAGATCTCCTTTGGGTTCGAAAGTAATCAAGTATTCGCAAATTACATACGTTAGGAAAATGGTACATCATTAAACAGACCTAGAGTCTGTTTAATGATGTACCATTTTCCTAACGTATTGTTTTTAAGTTTACAGTGACAAATTCATAAGAATTATTTTGTAACATGGTTGATCTTGACGCTGAATTTTGACGAGTGTCTCACTATGAAGATGTTTTATGACGATCTCACAAGATATATTTTCATGTTATTTACTTCCTGACTTGGGTCATCTAAAACACCAACAAACTGAATAAGTAGTTAAATAATCAACATCTACACGTTAATCAAAATTCGTGTTTCGTTGGTGAGTTCGAGACCGGAGGCCCAATAATGCAGAAGCATTTCAATAGGCCGCCATAGTGTGGGGTCACCATGCTGCAAAATCTGCATTCGCAATGAGTATGGTGACCACTATTCCTGAATTCTACTCATGCTTTTCACCAGACACAGTAGAGTCACTGTGGCAGGACATATAAAAAAAATTACGTTAGTCATAACTTCATATGATATAATAAATTAAATATAGTGTAAACTGGTATAGGTTTCAAGAAAATAAACAGAAATAGATTTACAACACTCGAAGTTTTATTTGTAGTACCACTTATTACACCAAGCTCACAAAATATAATGATTATCTTTTAAGAAAATGTCTTAAGAAACCTCGCTTCTGATACATTATTCTCTATTTTTGAAAAAAATACTAGAATATTCTCCGATTGGTTGACACAGATACTAATCAATTAAACATTAATAATATAAATTATAAACATGTAACTTTATGATTATGTTTAAAAGCTGAATATATTATAAAATGTAATTCATAGTATCACTAAATTTGAGAATAACAAATTAATAACAAAATTATATAACAAAAAGAAGCTTTACTGATATGTTCAGAAATAATTGCCATAGATTAAAAATGAAAACAATATCAACTACTTTTGGAAAAAAAACAAATAATCTATTATACCTCATTGGTATGTGATGTACTATAATCTACTATAAAATTCACGTGTAACAATAGGTTTGCAATATCAATATTCTTCTAGCTATTGTATAGTCTGCAATATTTTAAGATAAATAGTAATTCAAACTTCATTAACAGAATGACTTAAAATGACATGTTTTTTTTTCCATACTATAGTCAAGCATTTTATGTTAACTAATGTTACATTTCTTGTGTTAAGTAGACTGTAATAGTGACCTAATGATGATAGAGCAAAAAACCAATACTCAAACGGGTCCTGAAATATCTACATTTAATATAGAAGAAGCTATTTTATCTAAAGCTTTGTACTTAATCACATTTTATTTGACCACAGAGATGAATTTTCAGAAAAACGAATGGTCAGTTCTTTAGAATAGTTTTGATATTAAAGTGTTTGTGCATTAAGCATTGAACGCTTCTTTTGGGATCGAAATCTATGGGCTGTATCTGTTTTTATTATCAAGTTAATTTTAAATATTGCCCTAAATATACACACATCAAAAGTGTCTAGGGATCAAGCATTTTTATGCGGATTACTTGAGATTGAGATGTGGCTTTGTCCCTGGCCTGCTCAGTCGCCAGACTTGAACCCTATTGAGCATGCATGGGATATGCTACAGAGAAGAGCTCTGCCGAATATGGAGGGTATCCAGTCGCAAGAAGACCTTTTTTTGTTGTTGCAACGAACATGGGCGGCCATTCCACAGCGTGATTTGGATGAACTCATTTTGAGTATGCCAAACCGATGTTCTTGTGTTAGTGTTCGCGGTAGAAACACGGATTATTAATTGTTTAAGTTACCTAATAAAATTTTAGTCATAGAAAGGGTATCAATTTTGTGTTGTATGTATTTTTTATGTTTGTCATCGGATATTTAGTGCTGCATTATATCTACGTATCATTCGAAACAACTCTGGATACGTTTTTGTGTTAGCTGAATGTATTTTAGCTCGTTAATATTTGCAGTAAACATAACGTTATGAAATACTTATATTTTAATAGACTTCAAAATAAAGAGGTTATAAATTCGGTTGTTTGTTTTTAAGCTATTGCATAGCTTTTATCGCGGGCTTTGAGCGCGGCGACCGAATCAAGAAATTCCGTAACGAAAATAAAACCTAACACCCGAAGCTCGCACGGATCGAGACGAGCTGCTCCGAAATCGGACGAATACGTAAGCAGCTGTTTGTGAGAAAGTATATAGGTGTATAGGTATCTATCATATCTTTATATTGCCACACTCACTGCATGTGAGTAAGTATACATGTTCAAAGAAAAAAAAAAAATGCTAAAATAAATAAATAATTATAATTGCATAAGTTGTTTTTTACGTTTGTTGCCTTCCGTAAAACAACTACAAAATAAATAATAATCCAACCTTATCGGGCCATGCCAGGCTTATGCAAATTTGTGAATTAACTAAAATAGAAAATCCAGTTAGATTTTATTATTAACTAGCTTTCGCCCGCGGCTTCACTGGCTTTTAATAAAAATTATGTTGCTTCTAATACATCCAAGAATATGTGTACAACGTTTCATGATGATCGGTTAAGTAGTTTTCGCGTGAACGCGTAACAAACAAACTTACTTTCATCTTTATAATATTAGTGTGATTAGTAGTAATTTAAATTTCATTTTTAATGACTAACAAACTCTGATTTTTCAAATTCACCTACAAACTTTACAGCCGAGTAATACACATGAGTCATTGTCTTAAAAATTCTTATTGGTTGCGCTCGCCTAAGCATAAGATACAGGTAAGACACTCCTCAGGGATACCTATTGCTGCGACACTAAAATATTGATCATAAATAGAGGAACGCCTGGTCAATCCCTTACCTGACCCGTATTCGAACAGGATCAAAAGACTTTTGGGGTTTCAAAAAGGAAATCTCTGAAATATATTTACATGCAGAAACTCACTATTTTACGTGTTATTTTGGTTTAGTACTAGCTATTTAATATTGCCCGCAACTTTGCTCATAATTATTAATATCCCAACATTTTTTGAGAATATTTATTTTGTGTAAATGTTTCTGAGTTTGGAAATGAATAACATTTTATCTTTGAAATTCTTTCCATGGACGTTAAATTTCCAAAAATCCTCTCCATCTTGTACGGTGCTTAATGCATAAAAAAAGTTTAAATAACTATTACCCGACTAGGTACTCGTAAAACTTTTAATAAAATTTAAATAGGATATTTCACCTGTATTATTACAACTAATCTATTGATACCTCTTTAATTAAATCAGTTAATCAGTTCAGTAGTATAAACAATACAGTAAAACAAACAAACATTCATAGATTGCCAAAATTTTTACCTTTGCTTTTGGTTTTGCCGTAATCGGGTAATAAAAAGCTTAAACTGTCAAAATTTTTAGTATATAGCATGGTGCTATATATACTAAACATTTTGATAGACTCTATGCTAATAAATCAGTCAGTCCGGGCAATTATTATTATTCTTATATGATAAACTTGTGACCATAAAACAGCTCAAACTTGGTTAAAGATACTGCAGCACTCAGCCGAAATATCAAGAACTCTTGATATCATTGTGAAATGTTAACTTGATAATTCCATTATACTAGCATAATTATACATAGTACATAGTAAACACAATTTTCAGTAAATACTCTTTTGAGAGAAAACCGCAGGCGCAGTTGGAAATATTAACATAGGTGAAGCAAGTTGGCAAGTTGGCTTAGTGGTCCTATTTCCATTTCTAGTTTCTCTTACTGATTTTTTTGTCAAATAATAATTAAAGGATAATACTAAAAGAGTCTAGTATCGCTAGTATTCAGACGTCAGACGTCGATGTCAACATTTCCCAGCAGGTCAAAATTATGAATATTGGACAAACACTGCCTGCGTTCGGTGTCAGCAAGACTTAATTAAACTTACACTTACGTAGCGTCTATCGTCTACCCTATCCCCAATTACATTTTGCCTTCACTTAATCGAGTTTCCCTTATCCTACCTGAAGTCCGTTGGCAACTTTGTTGTGGCTGGTGACTTCCAAGATAACTTTTATCCAGTGCCTCGTTGCTAAACAAGGCTTTCGTTTTACTGCGCTCGGCACTGTTCGCTGTTGTCACAAAACTTCACCGAACTTAAATTAGTTCTATTAAGTATCATCGACTTAGCGTCACTACCAGTATGTTAAATCTGTCTTACTCATAATATATGTATGTATAATACGTTCTAACGCATAGATAAGTGTACGTTGGCAGCCCGCACTCCTACGTATAATTTATAACACAAAAGTCGGCTTAACATGAATACATTTGGGTGCAAATTATCGTATATGAACGATGTAAATGGGTTGAAAGACGGAACGTACATATTAGGAATTTTAATCAAAACTCGTACAGAGATTATCTTGTTGAAGCTGTGCTACGCAATATGTGAGCAAGGAAGTTTTATAAAATTAATCAAATCGAAAAGTAACCAAGCAAGTAACAGACGAGTAGTTATCATAACGAGTTTCTAGAAATGCATACTCGTACAAATCTTTCAAGAATTTATGAATACCGTCTTTTATACTTTTTTTCCTTGGGAAACTAATCCGAACGGGTCTCGTTGACCTTTATGTTTGATCGAACGCACACAATGTCTGTAATGGCTACCATTACGGACATCCATTTGTTCGACCGTGACGGTACACTTGTCATACTGGGTTTTTACACACGGTCTATTTAACACATCTGAGTACATTTTGTTCTTTAAGTTAATGCAAAATGCAAACAATAAGTAATTTTAGTATTTTTCCTTACACCCTAAAATTCTTGTTAATTTGAAGGTTAGATAGTAAGCTGATTGATAAATTTTAATTGAAAAGTATCAATATCTTAATTGCGATAAAGAACTTAACCAAAGCAATAAAAATGTTCTTCGTTTTCCAGCTCAGCTCATATATATAGGAAACTAAATGCGAATTTATAAAAATGAACATTGTGTTACATTGTCATTCTGCTATGTGTATATTCAATTACAAGTTATTCCAATAAGAGTATTCCGTCAACATTAGGCTCCTCATTCACCGTCAATTACACGTTTATAACAGTGAGCAACCTTTGAATAAACTGAATTTTCTTCTTGTTATTTACAGATTGTGAATCACAATTCACCTACCAAATGTGGGTTCGTATTTACCTACCCGCAGGTAAACTTCGCTTGCAGTTAAAAAGGAATTCGGGGGAATTTTATCGCTCGTTAGAGACCTTAAACGCTGAGAGAGATCCGGGGTTCGGGCTAGGGCGGAACACACTGGGAAATGTTCTTCACTCTCGACCTCAACACTTTATACTTCCTGAGGAAATCAATGGTTAATTCCCAACACCCAAATGTAACGGAACTCAACTGACTAATTTATTTAAAGCTCAGTAATAAAGTTCTGTAACTGCCTCAAGGAAAATGAGATAAGTACCGACAAGTCGTATTAGCGCATCGCTAGCTACACCGTAACTTTTTATGAAGAATAATTTTATTTTTGAGTGTCGACTAAATTGTTTTCGAGTATTAACCAAGAATAGAAAAATAGTTTTGGAAATATTTATGAAAACAAAACGGTGAAAAAGATTTGGTTTCACACAGCAGAAAAAGATTTAAATTCTTAATAATAATAATAGTTTATTGACATCTTTTTTTTCTTTTTAGAGTGATGTGTACAGGATGTTTCCCAATAATTTACAGATGAGCGGGTACGACTTTAACATGAATGAACTTGATTATATTCGATGTTATTCGTCAGTTTTCAAGACAAGTATAGGAAGATTATACTTTTAGAATTTAAATCTAACTTAAAAACAAGTCTGAATTTTGGTGATCTGAATTTTGCGTGTCATTTAAGCGCTTTTAAACGTTTGTAGTGAATAAACATTACTTTAATATTACAACAATTTTCGTAACTGCCCATTTACGTTTTATTTGCGTTGATGACTAAATGGGACGGTGAATTTCTAGATTTGATTATTATGTCGGCCAAAATATTATTGGGTTGGAGAATTCTGAATACTATAACAAACCAATACGTAGACAGTAGAAGCCCAAGACCCTAACACTTCTAAGGGTACAAAAACATAGCTCACGGAATGCGAAGCTAACATAGTACACTAGCTTATTAGTCGTTGTGACTTTAGGTATGCGTCATACCCGAAATATTTTTAAATATTAAAAAACCTATTGAAATATAATGCAAGGAGTATGAGGTTTTCAAAATAACAGAGATATTTAGGTGAAGTAGCATAGTTGATGAAAATGGAGACTGGCTAGTGGGCAGGACTTTGTAACCGGAGTGCGTTGTCGAGTGTTTTAGCCACACTCCGGCGTTGAGGGCTCTCAGGCCCTCGCACATCTCTCCCGCAACCATTCAACGGCACTCTAATATTGTTAGTCGATTACCCTGTTATATACGCTTATCGGCTTTTGTTTCACAGGCTAAATATTGTTACGTGCTTATTAGCTGCTTTTGTACTTGAATAAACTTATCGCTAAATAGTTTACGATTTATATAAATTACGATTAATACAAATATTGTAAAGTATACCCTTAGTTTTATTTAAATTAAAAGTATATCAACATTATAAATGAAAGTAAACTTTTCTTCGGTACAGTCTATAAAATGTAAATTCTATAGTTCAGATAAAATATGTATTGATAAGCTCATGAATAGATAACTAACTAATACATAGTTAACTGCTGAACACAGGCATTTTTTAAGAAAGGACAACTAATTATATATATTAATATACTGAATTGGCTGAGAAACTTTTAGACAATTAATGTAAAAATATCGCAACCTTTCACTTAATAAAGACTATTTTAAAATAATTGAAACTCCATGAAACTTGAAACAAAGTTTGTAAAAGATTAAGTCTTTGTCAATGTCCGTGAATTAATATTTTATAGACTTTGTGCAATAAATAAGACGGGGACCCGGCGCAGTCACAACTTCGCCCCTCGAAGTCACCCTTCGGCAAATTATTCATCCGACGGCCGACGATTGTAGTGACCCATCCTCTCGAATGATTAGTCTAAAACTAATTGATTTCATGGTCAGGCGCTGGGCGGGAGGGTCGATAGCTGGCGGAGGGATTAATATGTACTAAGTGCTCCTCCACGGTTGGCTCAACTTGCGGTGTTGTCATGTTTAAAGTGTGGTCGCTGACGTGGTTAGGTCGTTTTGACTTTATCGCGATCAACATCATTCAGCGCGATGAGTTTTCGACACTAGAACGTGGACGATATATTTTTTCTTCGAGATTTCCCCGTAGGCTCGATGAGTTACGGATGTCAACTGTCTCGGGTAATCAGTGTATCAGTGTTCATAAATGTAAATTCGCCTTTCAAAAATATTTTAGTATAAAAAGTTACTTAATAGTAATGTTGAATGAATACATGTTTTTAGCTCTGAGCTTAATCTAGTACTGTTCTAGTTGACGAACAAAATATTATGACAATAAATAACAACTTTAAGTAGTTTTACGTTTCTGTTTTTTGATCTTTCCTTAAGCAATATATGTTATAGTCCCAAAAAACATTAAGCTTTTTATTAATGCAGTTTATAGGTTAATAGAATACTACAAAATTTCAACAGTAGCTTCTATTATCCGGGTTTAAGAAATTATTCTCATAAAGAATTTCAGATTCACTTACATGAGAACACATTTTAAAAGATACAAATAATTTGCCGAGCGGCGCAACACTCACAGAGCACTCAAATATATACTCATAATGGAGCGAATTAGTTATTTACACAATTAAACTCATAATTTTAACACTTATGCAAAATATTATTAGTAATCTAAGGTATGTAATGTATACAAAACTGACAAATAAATTATATAAGTTAAAGGAGGGTAACCGTGAATACTTTGGAATTTGTGTTATCTGAACAGAGATAAATACACGGATCAAGCGTACCTGGATGTAACATGTTTGGAGTCAGTGAGTGATTGATCTAAACTATTATATAAGTAATATTTAGCTACCTACTTATTTTATAATCACTCTCATGCTCATGAAAGACTTTTTTCGTTATGATCAGAAACTTCTAAAGGAATTTCGATAGATATACCATCAAATTCTCATTACGAATGTTCTAATAACTTAACAATAAATAATGCAAGCAATATATAAAGCAATACTATAAATAAACAACTGATGAGATATCAAAACACATCACAAATGTAGGTATTGCGTGTTTCCAAGGAGGTTTACTGTAATAACCATTTGATACTGTATGAATATACTTCTATCGTATAGATAGGTAGAGAACGGGATGCTCGTGGCCAAGTGGTACGCGAGTAGGTGAATGTATTGCAAATCTAAGGTATCCTATCTAGGTCAGTTTTTGGGTTGGTGTCTTAATATATTAAGACACTTCCATGCCTCGGAGAGCACGTTAATCCGTCGGTCCGATTACCATACGAATTTCTATTGATATTCGTGGGAGAGCCGCGCTAAGGCATGCATGGGCTGGCTCGACCGCAGTGATACCTGGCCTCACAGAAAACCGGTGTAAAACAGCGCTTGCGATGTGTTTTACCGAGTGACTGAGGATACCGGAGGCCCCAACCCCTCCCTCCATCCCCCTCCCCATCCCCCAAAGGCCGGCATCGCACTTGTGACGCCTCTGGTGTTGCGGATGTCCAAGGGCGGCGGTAATTGCTTACCATCAGGCGATACGTCTGCTCGTTTGCCTCCTATTCCATAAAAAAATGTCACGAGTGGGTGAATTCCTAGAAATCGGCTAACAGTCTTCCTACGGAAGCTAAAGTTTTGAAGGTGTGGTGGTATTTGTCCGTGTGGTGATGGATTAAGAATACAAAATCACCACTCCTATTCAACCCATGGGTGTCGTAAGAGGCAACTAATGGAACAAGAGAACCACTACTCTTGGATTCTGCTTATGCTTTCCATCAGGCAGAGTAGAGTCATTTTGGCAGGGTCAAAAATGAAAAAAATAAAGTAAGGGAACTTCGTTCCAAAACCTCCTTTTGAAGGAGAGGCTTATGTCCAGCAATGTCCAGCTCCGCATAAAAAACGAAATTCAGCTGAATCGTAGTAGACATAAAGTCGACTCCAACCTAATTTGAGATAAAGGCTTGGAGGAAAAAAAACAATTGAAATCATACATTTACACAAGTAGGTATGCTGAAATACTACCTATAAAAAACAATCCCATATTTTTTGTTGAATGTTGAAATCTAGTTTGGAGCATTATTCATAAAGCAACAATATACACGTGTCCTATAACTTAGGTACTCGTTTGCTTCAAGGTGAGGAAAGTTAAATCCCTATTTATAAGTCTACTAACAAAACCGCACTCCGCTCTTGTTAAACACACGTCATGTTTTTCAAAGTTCGTCGTGAGCAGGTCACAAAACTTTTAATTGTTTTACCATTTTATAAGATGGCAGTTGGCCAAACCATTGTCCATTATATACTGCCATTTTCAGTTAACACGGAAAAATAAGTTCACAATTTACGCAAAAAACGTTCATAAATATTAATACACTCTCCTCTCAATTATAATTTTTTTTTTTACGGTGCTGAGTGTCACAAATGCCTGCTGTTTTATGATAATTATTAATAATAATTTATCTCTGAGTAATTACTAGTCCATTTAAGTTTTATTTCAATTTCATGCCCTGAAGTGTTTTTTAGTAATCTTTTACTGTGAGGGAACAGTTTCAATTAGTAATGTTTATTTTCTAGCTAGAGTAATTCCCTACGGTACATAATTTAAAAAAATTGCGAGGAATATAATGGATATTGATCAATATCTATTACCGCAACAATGTTTATATCTCGTGCGGAAATTTCTTCAGATAACTCCTACCGAACAACTGGTGGCATGCTTATGTCAGACTCGAACTAACTTAAACCGAACACTACTTCAAGTATCAGTAGCCAGGGAATCAGGTGTAAGGTGTGTAGTGGAGTACCAGAGGGGTACAGAGAACTGCAAGATGATCCCCTAGTGTAACCGCATCTCTTGTAGACACTATCATATATACCGTACCATCACCTCATAATGGACTGACTACTAACAGTATATCAAATACAAATCATTCAGCTTTCGAACTACACTACATAATATTACTGTAAAATACGAATTTGAATCTGGAATTTCAACAGGCGAAGTTAAGTAACGTATAAGTGGAACTTCAATGTTGATAGAAGTTTATTAAACATAGTAAGTAAGTTACATATAAGTCATAGGTTAGTACTATATATAACTAAAATTAAATCATTACAAAATTAATCATTCACGCATGTGTAAATGTAACTTTACCTGATTGGCCCACAAATTTGATAAAATTACATATTATTTTGCTTTAAAATACGAATTTTAATTGGGAATTTGAACAAATAAAGTATTGGGTACTGGAAAAGTTAAGTAGCGCAGCGAACCTGCGCGTCGACAAGCAATCTCAATATTGATACAAGTTTATTGGACGTAACTACTATTAACATTATATATTACATACAAAATTAAATCTACACGTATGTGTTAATGTATCTTTACCAGGTTTTTGGCCCTTTTTAACCGACTTCAAAAAAGGAGGAGGTTATCAATTCGACTATTTTTATTTTATGTTTGTTACCTCATAACTTTCAATTGGGTAAACAGATTTTGATAATTATTTTTTTATTTGAAAGCTAAGTGCTTCTTTTTAAGTGCTTCCCGGGTGGTCCTATTTCAATTTCGTCTACTTCTTGGAGTCGGTTTTTTTTTGTTAAAATTTATGATTATACTATAAATGTAATTTTTAATATCAGGCAAAACTAAGTAATCATTTCACACCACTAATGACACCATGTGGCATACCTACCTATCAAAATACTGGCGCATCTCGTTAAATCAGTTAGTTATTGTAACCATAGCATATAACGCACCAACAATAGAACAACTTAAATTCAATATACCTAATCCTATTATGTATTTAATATTACGTAAACTTTTTAAAGGATGTGTAACATGTTTCCAGGTAACACACGTGGTATTTGAATATTAAATCTAAATATACAAATATATTTTGAATTCCTTTTTTTTAATTTAACCTATTGATATGATATTTAAAAAAAACAAATTTAAATTTAAAAATAAGTTTTGTAATGTTTCATACAGCTCAAGTTTCTTAATTTAAAGATGAGCTTTCGAAAATAGTTTCTTACTTACTTTTCTGTATAAAATTATTATTAGAAAGTCTCAATGCTATCCAAGACTCGTAGACTCAGAGGCTGGATGAGCCCAAGTGCCAGAGGGTAACATCAAACTCACTTGATAATTAGAAGATAAAAAAGGTTTCAAAAATTGGAATTCTATCGGTATTGATAGTCTGTAGAATATTTTGTTTTCACTTCATTTATTTTACTTTGACAAGTACAGTCTTTGACTTTGGACTAATTTTATGTTTTAAGATATCAATTATAATTGAATAAAACCCCAAATAAACCAAGCGTTGGTTACAGTAACTCGAGCTTCTTCTAATAAACACGACCTTGCAACTTTCGGAATAGAAAGGAGAGGTCGTAAGTTTTTGTTTCCTTGTTCTTAACTAGCAAGCCTCACCTCATCGAATCGGAACGCAACCCAATTAGCGTTTATTATTCTTTGTTGGGCATCATTTTCTTTCATCCTTTTTGTTACCGAATACGCCAAATGCTTGCATCGCATTAAGAGTATAAAGATACAGCACAAATAAAGCATGGGCCATGTTTTGCCACTAATATATAACAGTGTGATATAATAATGTTCTCCTAGCCGATAACGGCCACGGCGGCCAGTCTCAACGGAGACCAGCCAACTACGCAGGAGATCTTATAGTGCACAAGTGTGTGCGCAAACACAGGTGCACTCTCTGTTTCTTCTCTCTCATAATCCGATAGGACGGTTAATCGACACGATCGGGGAGAGATCAGGCGCAGGACCGCCAGCTTTACGTGCAGTGTGATATAACAGAGTGATATAACAGCTTCATAGAAAACTTAGCGTAAGCAACGATAGAAATGCTTAGTACATATTCCTGTCGTTGCTTCTGTGAAGTGAGTTATTTTACTGATATTCAACGCCCTTGCAAAATTATCCAGAAACAACAATGAGCAACAATTTATCTAAATATTTCGGACATCTGACATCTATCTTCTCATTGCCCCCTTAAAATATCACCTTAAGAAAGTTTTATTTATTCCAAAGACAATATATTTAGTAATAACTGCCTTAAGAGCGCAATGGTAGTGTACGCGACTGCTGTGCTTGAGGTCTCTAGTTCAAATCTTGGGTCGGACTAAAAAAAGACTTACTTAGATACTAAACAAAGTATCTAAGTAATTCTATCAGTCAATCTAGGTTTCATAGTATAAACTCTGTTATCTGGAGCTTTATACTATGGGGATCTTGTGTCAACTGCGGTGAATTACCATGCGTTTATGGCCTATGGGTGTCTATTTCGACTTCATTTTGTTTCAAGGGATCTAAGGATCCGTTAGAAAGAAGGTTTGCTAAGGCAAAGCGGGAGACAAAATGAAGAATAAGTGGACTTATTATATTTCCAACTCCTCCAGTTTTCTTCTCATTAATTTCATTACGGGTCCATACATACATCCAGAACAATATAATTTTTCCTGAGACATCCCGATTGTCATAGCTCGGTGTGTTCCTGGTGTACAGGCGAGGGCGGGATTAGTTCCACAAAAAACACAAGCTCTGCTTAATTTGAAAACTAGTTGGCGTTGTGTGTTAAATGTCTGAAATATTATTATTGATATTAGTAACGTAAGTAATGGATAAATTCGTGAAAACTTAACATTATTACTCCCAGCAAGGATTATGTGAAGCAAGATTCGAACTTATTATTTTATGTCGTTCCAAGTGAACGCACGCAGTTTCAGTTTACCCACAGCTCCTGATAAATGTGTGGCTATTTTTTCGCTCACCGTTCTTTTTTCAGATCGACTGTATGTTCAAATACTAGTAGTGCCGATAGTTTGCTACAGAAAAATACTTTATCAGGTCTTGTAAAGTGATACCGCAATGAAAAAATAAGTCTTAGTAGTAATATGTTATCTTCTGTATACTATTCTCTTTTAAAATCAAATCTCGCAATTAGAAATAAAAACCAACCTACGTTATGAATTCTAATGCAATTCTGTCCAACAATAATCTTCCTAAGAGAAATGAAATTCAAGAGGTCAATGCACTCGCCCAATCAGAGGCATTTTATTTAACCACATTTTGGTATAGTTACTTTCATTTTTGGAAACTTTAATATCATGTACGTCTAAAATAATAGAACATTTCTATTTATTTTTCAATTATTTTGCACGTTGTGATGAAAATAAAATTTTATACAGAGATTCTATAATCTAATTTAAAATCGATTAGAAACCATCAAACAATTTTATATAATATTCATGAACAAAGTGCAAATATTCAATTTGCATGCTCTTGTCACGCGAATCAAACATTTCGTATGTAATATGTAACATGACTGCTACTTAGTAACTACATAGCTACTAACTACTTTCCTCCTTAAGTTTACTGTATTTTATGCTACACCTGATTGGAACAGTAGTCATTATTTCCTGAAAATGAAAAGAGAACGTTAGTCTTTTCCTTGACCTGAATAAGCGGGAGGAAAAAATGTATGAAAATCCATTTCTAACGTGTTTTAGCGGGAGAGAAAGTTGTATGAATTTTCATTTCTCATGTGTTATCTTATCTATGGCGCGCGCCTGCCCAAGGAGTTTTCATATTATAATTTAAATATGGAATCTCCGTGCCACTGACATCCTTTTGTGAAGAATAAAAAAAAAACAAAAGAAGCGCGAAATATCGGTCAAATTCTAAGCTAAATTGTGTCTTACATGGTGTCTTACGTTTTGATTTAAATAATTTCTACAATACAAGTCTTTAAATGTTCCTCACAGGTGTAGTATAAAGCACTGTGTAGCACTCGGGTGAAAGTCCCATTCCTACCTCGGGAGTATTGTGGCCCTAGGCTGCGCCTTCGCGCCACAAACTGCTCTCTCGCGTAATCGGTCCCTTTCCTCCCTCGGTGAAAAATGTACTATTGTTTGTAGACATAAATACCTATATTTTTCATCTTTTTATCTTTTTTTTTTTTCTTATTTTTTATCTTTGTTACTCTCAGTTGAACTGTGTGTGTCTCAGAGAATGGTACTATTTACGATAAAAACCTACTTGATCTTGGATATCAACTTTCCGAGCTCACTCTTCTCTAGTCAAGATACGTCACAACCACAAGCATTTTTTGGAACGACATTTCTTATGGGGCTTTGCGGAGGGGTACCCTAGCCGGCAAAAAAACGTCCAGACCGTAAGATTCACGCCTCGGTGTCAAAATGGGAGCGTATGCAAATGCTGTGCTTGAGGTCTCGGGTTCGAAGCCCAGGTAGGATATAATATTTTTTTGTGATCTGCAAATAATAGTTTTTTTCGGAGTTTGGAGACAGAACTTGTTTGAGTTGAAATTACTAGGTGGCAGCATAAGTGCAAGTTTAGTTTTATTTTTTATTTTAATCGATAAAAATCATAATAAAAATGTATACCTGAATAGTTATTTTCTTTATACCTCGCATAGAACTTTTATATATTTTAATAAATCATTTTAAACAAAATAAAGGTGTTAAGACAATTTTGTGGTTCTTAAAGAGCGTGAACGAAAAATTGAGTATAGTGCCATCTATAATTATTTATTTATTTCGTGAACGAAAAATTTTGTATAGTGCCATCTGTAATTATTTATACATTTATATTGATGATTTTTGATAAGTCTGACTTCGTTCCTATCTGGTGTCCCACGACACAACAAGACTTTTTTTTTAATACATATGGGCCTGCCAAAGTAACTCTAGTCTGCCTGATGGAAAATATGAGCAGAATGCAGGAGTAGTCACCATACTGATTGCGAATACAGACAATGTAACAATACAGAATGGTAACCCACACTACGGTAGCGCATTGACATGCTTCTACATCATTGGGCCTCCGGTTTCGCACTCATCAACGAAACACGACGGCACGAATGCTGTCATTTTCAACCGACTTCAAAAAAGGAGGAGGTTCTCAATTCGACTGTTTTTTTTTAATTTTATTTTTAGGTTTGTTACCTCATAACTTTGGACTGGGTGAACCGATTTTGATGATTCCTTTTTTATTTAAAAGCTGGTGCTTCCCGAATGGTCCCATTTAAATTTGGTCCAGTTCTGACATGTCATCCATGAGAAAACCCTATAAGTCTTCAATTTGCATTATGTATGTACGCGACAAATTAACGAATAACTCAATATTCCCGTATGGTCCCATTAAAATTTGGTCCAGATTGAAGTCGGTTTTTTTTTGTTAAAATTTGTGATTATAGGTTGATCTTCTGTAAGAGAGTAGTACCGTTTCGGTCGAGCCGCCCCGTTCATACTAAAATCAGCGTCGTTCTACTACCTTTAGAGACCTGTTGACTACTATTGAAAAATATCCTGGCTACAACAAAACACAGTCGTAAACATGTGGACCAGTAAAACGCAGTGGTAAAACTCAAGTTGAGTAATTAATAAAACTAGTCTATTGTTTCTCTTTATTTATAAATCATGCAATATTTTTTGCTTTAAATATTAGCATGGTACATAATCAGATTCCTTTAAACCCCTTTACGCGTGAAAGTAAACCCTCCAGTGCTGACAAATCTCTGTAAAGAACCTCGTGTACCTTATACAACAGCAGTATTGACATTGCAGCAGCTGGCGGCAATAGTTTTACCGGTCCATATTCGTAAACCATAACAGTAATATATATATAACTATAGGTAAATCTATACGGTTTGTAGTATAAAATGCCCCATGTCGCAATCGATACTCTCAACAAAACATAAAATCTATTTTTATACTTTCGCACATTGTCAAAATATGTTGTGCACACAAAAATATACTTTCCGTCCAACATTCGTTAATCGTCATTTATATATTAACTAGCAATCCACCCCGGCTTCGCACGGGTTCATTACGGAAATTATGCCAATGTTTCTCTGAGATGTGCCGCTTTATTTCGACGTCTTTAACAAAAATCGTTATATTTTAGATAACTCTTTATTGTACAGGAACACAAATATACAATTACAGTTTGTAAAATTACATTAAAAAACAAAACAGAAAAGTTGTACCAATGGCGGCCTTATTCAAGGCCTTATTTTAGCCAATTTACTTTAAAATTTGATAAATGGCAGGATGTGGGTGCAGATTTAATCAGTTGCACGTCAAATTAACACTTTCAACTTTGATAAAGTTTTTAAAATAAACGGAACTAAATAGAAGCTGAGGACTGGGAATCCATTGTTGACTTTTGTTTTTCTTTGCTTATGCAGTTAAATCAAATGTGTACTATAGTACACGTAGTATTAATAACTATGTATTTCTCCGCCAATGTACTCAATAATTTACATTGCGATGGTCTAATTAATCTAGATCACAGATTAGATATTTATTTAGCAATTACCTAATTAATCCAGATCCTAATGGAAATTTATGTATAATGCAGACATAATTTATTGCCTATATATTATTTTTATACAAAAAAATCAAAAAATCCGTTTCATGTACGCAAAATCACCCGCAATCAAAATAACAATCAAAGTTAGTACCGCGAAACAAGAAACATGTTGCTATTATACTTAATAGGTAATAATTCATTAATACCCCGCTAAAACGTTACAATTTTCTCGGGAAGAGATTGTGTTGAGACATTACAGAGGCAGTTAACTGCTACGAGCTATCATTTGAATGGGAAACCATTACGCGTTTATGTTTAATGATTATTTGAAGCTCCTCATAATTTTGCGCCATTTGTAATTCCGCTTCTTGAATGTCTGGTCGTTAAGGATTGTTGCGGTGTAATTGTTTTGTGTTTTTTCTCCCAGTACGTATTCACAGTGTGTCCGACAGTGTAGCGCTGCGATGAACGGAAAAATAAAAAGTTAATTAACGTTCACAAAGAATTATACTCGCTCTGGTAAGAGAGAGAGGCCCGCTCGCTTAATGTTTGTTGTTCGACACAAGAGTCAAACCCTTCTAGATGTGGAATACAGCTAGTCCTAGCATTTATAAAGCTTAAAAAAGATTTAATTATCGCCACATAACTAAAGAGAAACAAGTCCATTTACATTCTTTATCTTTGGATCTTAGTACCCAGGAGCAAATTAAATCGAAAGTTGTTAACGATAATGTAGCAATTCGTCAGTGACTGTTTTAAATCCAACACAAAAGTGAACATCCGCTCGCAATTCCTTTACTCCGGACTGAACAATAAGTAACGCTTAGTCCCACGTTCTCGTGAGCACACAGACTGACGCTAGACTAGAAGCGAACACGAGACAAAATCTTATTTGTTCCCAGACACCGGCCGACCTTTCAAGACAACGTATTAGACGAAAATTAATGGATATTTCAGTGGAGCAGTAGAAGAGGGCCAAATTAATGTGCCTACTTAGTAAGATTAACTAGCCAACGCCTCAACATTTAAACATAAAAGTTAAAGTAGGTAAGTAATAATGAAATAAGTGTAGGTATAAAAACAAGAATAGGGTTATTGCAAGATGTGACCGTGGTAGTGTGCAGAGTGAGTGCAGTAACCGCCCATAAATCATCGGCGCGGCCCCGGACTGCCCGCACCTCACTCGCTCAAACCCGACAAAACATATATTTCTATGTCTCCGAGCAAACAGAATCCTTGCAATGAAACAAGGACCAGCGGGCACAGAAACATGAGTGGTGAACTATAATAATCTGGGTCACTGTATATTGTTTGATCCCATCATGTTTACTTATAACGACTTTTTATAACACAGATGTTTATTGCTATTGTTTCTTGATTCAACTTGACTTTGCTGTATTAATTCGAGTAGAACTAACTCATGGAGCTGTTTTTTTTTATAGTTACACTAATTTCATAAGATTAAACTTCAAATAAAAAATATGTAAATTAGAAATATTTAACTTTTTTTAATTTCATGAAATTTTAAGTGATGGCTCTCAGAGAGTATTGATCGTCTGAAAGAAGTATCACTATGCTAGTATTTTATCACTATCCACACATCCAGATGAAGCATATGGCCTTATCCAACAAACTGTACACAACTTTGTTAACAAATAACTTTAATAAAAATTTAATTTTTAGGCGTACAATATTTTTTGCTACTTCGGTTACTAAATAATTTTCTAGAAGCAATTATTAAAAGGCTTTTAACTAATTAAAACCATTAACTTAAACACAAATTCAAAATAAATGAGGAAAACAATTTTCACTGAAGAATGTAGGTACTACGCTATCAAGAAAACAGACAGGTTAAATTTATATGAGTATTGTAAACTACTGTATGAGTTAGTGATATATTTTAGCGTCGAGCAAGAAAGGTGTGAAGAGGTGTAATTAATAATAGCAGCTAGGTAAGTTTCTATACGTGAGCGCAAGGAAATTTAATTAAAATACTTTATAACAAAAAAAAGCAGCTATGACGCAACTAACTAAACGCTTTTAGCACGTTTCTTGCTGGTTTAATAATAGATGAAGCTTTTAACAAGCACATTTTGGGGAAATTCGGGAATCGAAACTTGTTCTACAGAAAGAGAAGGACAAGGGTGCTCGTTACAAAAAAAAACCTTAATGCATTAATTCATTTTGAAAATCTGTTCATAATGAATTCTATATACAGCATTAAAACCGCAGCGGAGTAGGGAATACTCTAAGTGGCAACATTATGCAAAGCTGCGACCGTCCCGTCTTCATGAATGTGTGTGTTGTATTCATCTAAGTCGTATAAGCTTACACACATATATGTTTAACGTGTATATTTAAATAAGTATACATAAACAAATATAATATTGCTGCACTGATCTTTTAAAAAGTTGCAATGAAAGCGTTTTGTTACATCGCCTTAAATGAAGCCATTTCATTTTGAACGCCGGAGATCAGCAAAAGGTTCACATGTTCAGCTGTTTCATCAATTAGAAAGAATTTATCGATGACGTATTTATGATAGACGTTTGTTTGGAACTGTATTTAAAGCAAAGGATAAGCGCTATTGTTTCCGCAGGGAACTCGCGTCGGCATTTTAAATTCGACTGCGATATCCGTCCTTTCGCAGTCGGAAAATTTAAAGTGCGTCCCGCGAAACGAACGCCAGTGGCACTCTGTCGCATTTGCCGAGATATCGTCGGATTTACTGGGTCGAAGGCTTTGTGCGGCTGAAATAAAACGGCCCGCAGAGAAATCCACCGCATGTTATTAGGAGAACGCTAGATTTATATCTTGTATTCAATTTGCGTGAGAGCTATTTGTTTGCGTCCGGGACGCGACGTCGTTACGACGAGCTTAACGCGATAACTTTGTTGTGATTAACAAATGATAAGGAATCCATTACGGCTATTATTCGAATAATAAGAACAGGGAGTTGCTTGCTTAGTTACGAAGTTTAGTGACGCAATTACTATGAATCATTTGAATATTTCACCACAATAGTCTGATCTACGTTATGTATAACTTGTACATGCTTAGCATTTCTAGCATAGTGCTGTTTTATGTAGGGAGGTAGGTAGGTAGAGAGGCAGCGGCTAGGAGGGGGTAGGAAATCTTGATAACAACTAGCTGTTCCTTGATCCTTCTTATTACAGATGCACACTGACACACCTTATTGTTACAGTCGGTTCGTCACATACACATTGCCATATTGCAAACCCTGTTGGGGTGACATTCCGAAGGAGCTCAAACGTCAAAAAAAAGGAAACCTAACTTAGATTGAAAACATAATAAAGAATGAATAAGAAAAGTGCTTTCATACCCCCTCCATAGTAGTGTTAAACGTTTAACGTAACCGCTAACGTATAACGCATCAGTTAAACCTTTAACGCAACATTGTTGGAAATCGCATTAGAAATATAAAAATATTCAAAATAATTGAATTGAGTTAGACTTTAAAAACTCTGGTGACAACATGAACTTGTAAGTAAAAGAAAATAGGTATGAGCATATCACAATCACTACAAATAGCTTTCAGCATCTTATTATTTTCAAGACCCTTCAATCCGCTATTAAAAACTTCTAAACTCCAAACGTCTTGTGTAGTTACTACGTAGTGTGAAACAAGTTTTACGGTCCTAGGATTAGCATCATTAGCTATCATATTACAGAGATAAGGTCGGTCCGCGATGCCCGCCGCCCACTAGTAGTGGTCATTACCACCATATCTCTACTCTAATGTACATAAACGGTTATGATATAAGTTGTAACCCTTTATGTTACGGCCGTGGTGTTTACAACTGAGGATATTTACAGAAACGTACTAAGTATTGCTATCTATTTAAGGAGACGATTATCGATATATATAGCGTATATTTGTGTAGTGCATAGCAGATTTTCGATCTTATTTTAACTTCGTGTGCATCACTCAAAATAAATAAATTTACCACGTTTTCAACATTTTTGTTTCATTGTCAGCTCTTATTGTTCGCAACGTGATAATATATAACTTATAGAATTGCTCGATAAATAAAATTGATTATCCAACACTAAAAATTGTACAATTCAAATCAGTAGTTCCTGAGACTAACACGTTCAAGTAAAGAAACTCTTCAGCCTTATATTCACCTCCCTTCTTCCTAGCCTTTATTATTCCCAAGATTTGAGGTCGGCTGCTAGTTCAACCGGTTATACCTGAATATCAGTTTTTCCACGGAGCGACTGGCATCGGACCTCCGCCACCCTGAGGGTGAACTGAATTCGAAGATAGAACTAGTTGTCAGTATATTTGAAGGCACTGACTTCCCAATAACGATTGTCATAGGTGTTCATGACAACCGGGACCGACGGCTTAACGTGCTCTCCGAGGCACGGGCGGGAAACACCGCCATCTTCCATACTCCGGGCTGCTATTAAGAATTTCTTGTAAGAAAAACCCAACAGCAGTCCGACCCGGGAATCGAACCTGAGACCTCTTGATACGCTAACCACTAGACTAATGAGGCAGTCTTCTGTTAAAGGCTGTGTATGTGATTCACCGAGTGAGCGAGGTACCTGAGGAACACCATTCTTCTTTTAGTTCTGGGGAGAGAAGGGTAATAAAAGAGATTGTGACTCTTGATTTGCAAGTGCCCATGGACGACAGCAGTCACTTAGAATCAGGTGATACTAGGTCACCTAACAACAAAACAGATAAAAAATGATACATCGACTTTTTTGTCCAGCTTTATCATTTTATTTAGAAGCTTCTAAATATCATCCATTAATTACAGTCACTTAGTGAAGCTATCGTAAAAAATAATACATGATGACACTATTTCATTGATCTTCAAACTTGTCAGAGCTTATCTCCGAACACCGCTTACTGAACTTACTTCATTATTCTTTTACGTGTCACGAGTGAAAAAATGATGCGTCACCGTTTCAGCGAACTCCTCCGACACGTTGATGAAGGGAGGGAGACAAGGAGACAATAGGTAAGGGGAGAGATCCGCTATTATTAATGGGTAAATAAATATGAAATTCAATTTTATATTTCAATCTCCGCGGTTACAGTAATAATAGCGTAGTCATGTTCGGGAAATAAATTTGTATTCAAATATTTCTATCATTTTTCATCGAAATAATTATTTAAGTGATTCTTTTGTTTCATGACGAACAATAAAAGTACCAAAAATATGAGCAAACCTTTCAAATATTTACATTGTACAATTATTCTTTTCTTATATTTTAACAGCATGGAGTTCATTTGAAACCATTTTATATGATTACGTGTTAATTTATTATAGTAAGATCTGCTTGATTTGTGTGATCGTTCATATTTTTAACCCACGACGCAAAAAGAGGGGTGTTATACGTTTGACGTCGATGTTTGTCTGTCTGACTGTCTGTGTGTGTGTGTGTGTGTCTGTCTGTGGCATCGTAGCTCTCAAATGGATGGACCGATTAGGCTGCGGTTTTTTTTCATTTGAAAGACAGTTTCATTGCGGTGTTTCTTAGTTGTTTGGTTAATATTGGTCCAGCAGTGTAAGAATATCAGCTCTTTTGAAAAATTATGTAAGGCATTTTTTTACTCGATTAAGTGCTTGCGTAGGGGGTTTTTTAAAATTTGAATATCAGCTTGATATTTGTTGCTCATCGTAAATACAACAATTATTTTTCAATAATATTATAATTATGTAATAACTACCTTAGATACTTAAATAAATAGAACTTATGATAATAATTTAGTCATAAATTGAAATACAAGGTATTTCATGTCTTTAGTATTTGTCATAAAACCATATTTGACCAAGCAGGCCTCACTAGTATACAGTTTTATATGTTTTAAATATATACCAAGCTTTTGAAAAACTATAGGTATTAAAACAAATCGATGTCTTTCTACTATCACTGCAAAAAAACCTATCAAAATTAACAATGTCAGAAATTAACTGAACACGAAACCCGAAATATTTATTAAGAAAATTTAAATGAATATCAAAGTATATATCAGATCCACTGTACTATACTTCTTCTTAGGCCTAGGTTACGTATTTAAATATACATAATTTAGCTTCTCTATAATTTTTTTTTTATAAAGTCAACTCCCGCACTAGGAATAAATCCTGTGTCGCGGGGGACTTTACAAACATACATGAAACAAAGAACACCCAGACTCAGAACAAAGTTGTCCTACGTGGGATCTGAACCCACGACCCTTGGCAAAGTACGAAACGGCGTGGTGACCGTTAAACCACTAGGCCAAAAGTGCAGTGCTACTATTACATTTGGCTTGGCACCGACTTCAAACCTATGACTAGGTAGCACATACAAATAAAGTTATTTTATACTTTTTCTTTTTGAAGTCGGTTTCTTTTAACGAAGATTTTTTTTATTAAATTAACTAAACTGAACTATACTCTTTGCGCTGTAGCATGGTGCGGGTGACAGTTTTAGTAACATTTCGTTTCACTCTTGGTCTGACTGCCTCGTTGCTCTCGCGGTTGGCCTGTGCGACTGCTGATCATGAGGTCTCGGGTTCGATTCCTGGGTCGGACCAAATGTTTGTATGATCTACAAATATTTATTTCGGAGTTTGGGTGTTTTCTATGTATAACACGTATGTATTTACAAAAAAAAAGTATATATGTATTTGTATCAGTTGTCTAGTACCCATAACACAAGCTCTGCTTAGCTTGGGACCATATGGCGTTGTGTGTTAGATGTCAGAAATATTTATTATTATTATTATACTCTTGAAAGTTTGCGCGATTTACAAATTATGACTTAGTATTTCAGCTGCACCACATTCGCAATATATATATTATATATATTAAATTAAACCACCACGCACCATGCTACAGCACAAAGAGTATAATTCAGCTCACTTACTAAATTTCCCATTTAAACACGAAATTCACAATATAATACTAATTATAAGAACGGAATGTAGAACAGAATACCCAAGTACTCTTATACTCGGCCATGCACGCTTATGTGAAACTCTGATTCTCTGCTATTTGTTAATGAGGTGAGGTTTCAAATAAAATAAGTTGTGCGGACGCTACGCTACTGTGGTTATCCTGAACAGAACATATTTACCTACATTAACCATAATATACTCTAATCCATCTAACGAGATTTATATTTTGTACACTACGCATGTAAATTCCATGTTTGTGAATAAGCATCAAGCCTTATTATGTTTTGTTTTAAGTATTTGCATATGTTCTTATGCATAGTTTTTAAACCTATTGTTTTGTTTATTTTTTTGTATATTGTTTAATTACGTTTTCGAACACTTAATCTTTAAGGAGAGGAACTTTTTAGGGATTGTTTGGCCGATTAAAGTCATCAGCTGTTAATTTCATGTCTTATTGATAGAATAATATTGCATTCGTCTTAAAAAGGAATCATGGATAAGGTTTGCAATAGTTATGATCTAAGTATTTTGCGACAATTTTGACCTACATAAACATCTCATAATGTGATGCAATAAAAGTATAAAACTGATTGAAAAACACTTTCATAGGCTGACTACTGAGGCAAAAAATATGTATAAAATATATGTTATCCACTTCATTTCCAGCTATATAAATTATATAATACCCGTATTTTAATATAAATAGACATCGGACATTTTCCCCTAGATCCGACTTGCCCCTATCACGACTGAGAATGAGTGTTATAATAGAACATTAGTGCTTCGTAACGATTAGGGAAGGGACAGAAAAATAACTGTGGAGCATTCAGGGGAAGTCTGTTTTCTCACAGATATCGCCACTTTGGGAGGCTTCCAACGACTTATTAATTTAATACGATATCGTTTATATGAGGGGAGAAAATATGGTTTGCGATGAATCGGTGTATTCATTGCTATCAGATAATTACATTCAACATAACTTGTTGAATATGAAATCAGATATATACATGTATGAAACGTTTTGGTTTTGCAAATTAAATGGCAAATATTTATGTGTTGTGTATGTATAATGTAACCTACATATTTATTTTATCATCGTTTTTCTGACAGCTACTACATTTTTTGTTCGAAATTCCGTTTCCCTTACCCACGAATTCACAATAGAATCTCCTAGTCCAAGAGATTAATTGATCGTTACACGGGCAAGATAATAAAAATATGAAAGGTTGACTTAATACACTGTGAAAATGCTGAATTAGGTAATAACATGTCGATAAGAAAAAGCGTCTCCGGCATAAATTGGTGCTGAATCTCCAGTGAGGCGAGAAAGCATTAACGGCCCGCCACTGACATATATTAGGAGCGTTTTCTTTCCCATGAGTGTGAAGAGTATGTGCGAGGAGGGAGCGGAGAGTGTGCGGGGCGATGGCGTGCGACCCGCGTAAATGACGCGGAAAAGATGCGAAGAATGACGCTCTCTTGATCACAGAATAGCACGCCTGTCATTCTACATACATTGTCGCCGCTATACCAACGTAGCTTATTACTTTGTTTTTGTAAGAAATTTATCGTATATTTTACTTTTATAATACACTAGTAATCTAATTCGGGTTATTGTTCATTTTAATGCATGCATATAGTAAGTGCATGACCCCTTCAAAACTTTTACACGGTAACCTCGCTCTCTCGGTTGTTGTTATATCACTCTGATCAAGTCGATCGAAAAACTCCAAGATTTTGTATTTTTTTGGTTTACAAAAGACAATTCTCGGAGTAGGAATATATCCTCTGTCACGGGAGGCTAAAAAAATAAACGAATACAAAGAACACCCTGACTTAGAATAACGATTTGTGCATCATGCAAGGTGTTTTCCCATGTAGTATTTGAACCCACAACGCCACTTTCCATTACGATAGGTGCGCAATGGATGGCGTGGTATACGTACAGTCATAGTTATTATACATGGGATAGATATCATGGACTTATTGGATTTATTGTATTCAATGTAGTACAAGTTGACATTTCAAATGAAATTTCTAGCATTACTCTAATCAAATCACTATATTTCAAAATAATAATAACCACAAAATTTAACAAAAAAAACCGACTTCAATCTGGACCAAATTTAAATGGGACCATACGGGAATATTGAGTTATTCGTTAATTTGTCGCGTACATACATAATGCAAATTAAAGACTTATAAGGTTTTCTCATGGATGACATGTCAGAACTGGACCAAATTTAAATGGAACCATTTGGGAAGCACCAACTTTCAAATAAAAAAAGAATCATCAAAATCGGTTCACCCAGTCCAAAGTTATGAGTTAACAAACATTTAAAAAAAAACAGTCGAATTGAGAACCTCCTCCTTTTTTGAAGTCGGTTGAAAAGTAAAATTAAACAATTTTCAAACAGGTATCAAAATATTTCCGGGAAAAGCATGTTATAAGGTACTTCACTTCAATGTATACTGAAAGCCAAACACAAGAGTATTAAAGAAACATTTCCTCAAACACTTTTCCTTGTAGTTTACATATTTCGTAGCAATTTCAAATTTGACGACGCAAGTGCAAATTGTTTTTGAAAGAGAATAGAAGACATTGTCCATTAATTAAATATCAGAAATGGCAGCTTCGAATCTTACACAACAATGCAAATTACTGATTTCAGTAAGATCATAACCATAGTGGATATTGGTAGACTAGTAAGATGTCAATATTTTTTCTAACAGAAAAATCTCTCACATGTTTTAAAGTTAATGTATTACAATAACGTACCTAGTCACTGATGTAATGTCCTGATTTAGAAAAGACTTACTTTAGCAGCTCCGCTCTGGGTATATGTATAATTTTATGTTGAGCCAATTTTATATAATAAAATAAAAATATTTTGTCAGCCGTAGGGTGGGCCTGGAGATCTGTCACAGGCTTCGAGCCTAGTATGGACTCCATCTCTTAATAAGGAAATTTTTAGAAACTGTTTAGTATGTACCTAGATCTCATGTAAATAAAATTGTACCTTCCTTGTGAGAGAAATAAAGTTTATTATTATTATCACGGTAAAGCAGCTATGTCCTTGTCCAAGGTCCAATCTATCTCGATATCGAAATTAATCCAAATCGGTTAAGCGGTTAAACCGTGAAAGCGAAGCAAACAGACAGGGTTTCTTTTAAATTTATAATTTTAGTATGTACTACAATATCCACATCCTGTTAGATAGTATACGCATACTATGACGACAGGTATATTTTAATGAAATCCTGTAAAACTGAATATCGATGTTTCAAGAATTTTTTCCACACTGGACATCCAATATTATATAAGTAATAATACAATCATTATTATACAAAATACTCTTTGTATAACTCCCGTATAGGGTAGTTTTCTAACGGTTGCGGGCAGAGATCACTAGGAATGTAATTTGTGTCGAGAGGACTTTACACACACACTTAAAAGAACACCCGGACTCAGAACAATCATTTGTAGAAAAATAAAATGTTGTCCTATGAGGGATCGGGATCAAAGCCACAATACTCAATGGAGCAGTTAGTTGAACCATAAAACCACTACGCCATTCGTGCAGGTACGATTTCCTGCAGTGCGTGTCGGAGCCGTGTTTAAAATGATGTTTTTAAAATACCTATTAGACGATACCCCACATTATAGGACAAACTAGAATAATAACATTATGACTGTACTTGTAAGAAACTATACCAATAAATGCATAGCTTTTTTACCCGATCAGAATTACCAGATCAGAAGAATCCTTAAGTTTTTAAATAAATGTAGGTTTCTTTCTTTGGAAACTCCTCGTAGCCTATACGGTTTGATGAATTTTAAGATGTCGTTAGAATCATCTTAGTTGTAAGAGTGACACTGAGTATACCGATATTACAAAAATTAATATTAATAGCCGGATTTCTGCACCAACTGTCTTCAAATATTATCCAAAGGTATTGTAAGCACAGCCAATCAATTTCTCAACCTAACCAAACTCAAAAAGATAAATTATTTACTATCGGTTTTGACACCACATAAAATGGTTCAACATCAAAATAAATGTAAACACATTCGCCCGCAGATTGTAATCCGCGCAACTCAACCCTAGCTGAAAATAAATTCATCGGCATAGTGCAGAGCTAAGCATGTATAATTCCTTTCGGTGTCACGAAGTGTAGCCAACTCAATCGTTTTTTTTTTACTTTAAACATTAAATTGGGCCTTTATAAAACCCTCATCTTCCACACAAAAAATTAATGATAATCGTTTTAAAAAGCATTGTACGAAATACACAACCTACAGACCGATATGACGTTAGCTCTTTTCAAATATAAATAAATCAATCTGATCTATCTCATAATTTTAATATACTATTAAGTTATTGCCTACGTCCAGCACTGGACATCTTTCGGCTGAAATGATGATAAGAATGACAGTATTTTTAAACTATCCTTTAGATTCGAATTAAATTCTCAATATATCCCAAATACAATTGAAAACCTACATTCACGATTCACGGCGGCGTCAGTTTGCTATATCTACTACAGAAGGCCATTATTTTTTTTATTTAAAAACTTTTCGTGTAGTGTTTTGCTACATTGCTGGCAACACAAATGTCACGGTAAAAGGGCACAGCAATCGTTAGGTGCTCACATCAGTTCCACATCATTTGCCGCTTCGCACCGCCCCACCGCGTCGTGCCGTGTCGTGCGACCCCGCGTCGCGTTTACACATGCCACTCCACGACACCTAGCGAGCGTTTGTCACTACGAAGGTCGTTAGTTCGCCCCACCACCTCGACGCAAGACTTATTGGAAAGAAAATTGTGCTGACTGAGATCTCCCGCTTTTATCTCGTTTGTACCTCGTTATGAATACTTATCGTAAATTCGATATTAACGTCTACTTATACGATATTCCGTATGTTTATTCAGTCGGCTCTTTTATATATAAATTCAAAGAACTTATTTATTTTCTTTCAAGTTTTCTTAATTTTTTTATGAAATTGTGAACTTGCAGCTATTACCATGAAGCGAATAATAGAACGTTTGAAACCTTAAATTATTATTACCTTGTAGCTATATTTACCTTTAGTCCCTTTTTGGTTACTTAAGAGTAGTCTCCAAAGTAATCAAGTACCAAATTATAAAACAAAATATACATAGAATGCACAACGCTTATTGAAATGTTTACTAAAAATACCAGTAGCAAAATTAATTTAATATACTTAGAATACTTCCCAGCAAAAAAGCTTTATAGTTATCCTAGGAAAGACTGGAGATTTTCAAGCAAGTTTAATGTATGCAATATTCATGAGAGCATAGCGAGCGTATCGAGGACTGAAATGTCTTAACCTTAAAAAAACAAAAATATTACTCAAATATTTTTAAAGACTTGCAGATGAAACCAGTCGCATTTGTGTTTTCATTGTCATGAATAACAGACTCTCTAATTATGAGGTATTGTAGTATCCGTTGTATACTTGACCTTTTTTGTTGTTTGACGGGCCTGTTGGTCTAGTGGCTAGTGATCTTAACTGCTAAGCCAGAGGTTATAGGTTCGATTCCAACCCAGGACAAATCTTTGTGTAATGAACACGATTATTTGTTCTGTCTCATTATCCAGTCATAAGATCCACATGCAGTTACGAGACCCCATACTCTTCAAGCTTCTGCATTTTTCCATTACAGCCTTTCGGTGTGTCTTGACCATTTTCCTTTGAAGTTTCTATGGGTACCTTTTGACTCCATCATCGGCCTAATTCCATGGTTTTCTCCTTAAATAAGTACTTGTCTTGCCTTGTTACTAATGATACATATGTACACTCAATTTCACACTTCCCTTCGCGGCTCTGTGCGGTTCACGTGTGACGTCGCATTTTAATAATTTAAATATTGTTTTTGTGTATCCTTGCGACTGTTACCCGGTTTGTGTGCGGTTTAAGGTTGTGTATAGTGTTTCTGACAAATAATCTGTAAGTTTCACGCCTTATAAATACAAATATTGTGTTAGTTTATTTTATTACGGCTATCGGTAAGTCCTCAGATTACTAAAGAAAGCCAGATAGACCGTAAAGAACACGACAATGAATCTACAAAGTAAATATGAATTAGAAAGCGAATAAATTCTCGCGGCAGTGTTTGACAAACCGCCATATTGTGTACACGTCACGAGTGATTTTTAATTTTATTTTCAAAATGCCGTCTTGCATCATTAAACACTGTAAGAGTAGTTCCCAAAAACAAAAAAATGAAGATAGAATATCTTTTCACAGGTAAATACAGATTATTTAGATGATATAATTATTTATTTACCCGATAATTATAATTGTTGTATCGGAACACAAAACCTCAACCGTAGCTCGACTGTGATACCAGTTTTTGTCTATTTTGTTTCCCTTCAATTAGGGAGATTACTTGTTAGTCCAGACATTAGTGAACCTCATTTCTATATTTAGGGACTTGGTTCCTAACCTCATCTGATAGTATTATTTGGTGATACATACAATTATTTCTGATAATTATTACATACAAACAATTTGTGGATGTTTTATGTATTTAACTTGTGCTTCACATCATAATTGAATGATTGAGAATAATCGATAGTACAAAACTTGATTCCCTGGTACCTACCGTTATCCGCAGAATATTAAACAAATATATTAATCATACTTTACAAGTACTTTTGGTAAAGTAATTTGTTTTACACGCAAAACGACAATGTTATAAAAAGTTAGTGCAAAATAAATGTTGCTGAGAGTTTGCATAGTATGTAACAGTAAGTGAAATAAAAACTATAATATTTTAAGTTCTTTAATATTAAAATACCCTTTTTTTACTGCGTCTGGTATCATTACACACACAAAGATGTACGTGTTCCTACAGTGTCGCACCGACTGTCACGCACACTAAAATAAATCAATCGGCGTCATGTTATTTGACAAGAACGTTCCATCTGGCTTTCTTTTATAATCTCAGGGTAAGTCAATTTATTTTATTCTTAAAGGAAGGTAGGAGTAATATTTTGTTTGTATTAATTTTCTTTTCGTGTTTTTTGATTTTAAAGTTGTTTTTTTTATTGATATTTCTTTTGTCTGGTGTGCCTTTGTTTGGCCATGTCGGTTGTTTTCGAGTTGCCGGATCCCGGTGGTACAAATGAATTTCAAACACCAACTAGAAAGGGATTGTTTGGTAGAATGTCGCCATCAAATTTATCGTCAAAGGAAAGTAGAACTGAACGAATTAGGGCTTCGAACTTGGGCGGGAGTGTTTCGTCTCTTAGTAATCGTGATAGTTGTGGAGAGTATGATTATTTTGAGTTGGTGTCTGCAACCGAATATTTGGCAAAAATTAACGAATTGGTAAACGATCAGGGGTCGCGAATGAATGTGGGGAATAGGACCGCCATTATGGACGTAACCCAGCGGATTACCGGTATCGTCTCATTGTTAGCAATTAAATCTGCTAGCAATGAAACGAAATTAGCGAATCTCGAGCGCCAGGTGGGGGATTTTGCGGTTCAACAGCCGGGTTTGACGTACGCGGACAAGCTTAGGCTTCGCTAACCACCTGGATCAGCCCCGTGTCCGGTGTCCGCTGAGGCGCGCGTATCTAGACCGTGTGTTATTGCGTATCCCACAACGGAACGTTCAGCGAACTATGCAACTTTGTCAGCTACAAAAGAAGCTCTCATGAAGGCTATTAAATCTAGCGACGAAGGTTTTCAAATTGTAGGCGTAATAGAAACCGCAAAGGCAGACGTCGTGTTGCGGGTCGCAAATAAAAGGCAGCTTAAAAAACTAGAATCAGTAAACGCCATTAAATCTGTAGGCTTACGCTTAGAAAAGCCGAAAGGCCGAAGGCCCTGTATAATTGTAAAAGACGTGCTCGGTTCTATGGAGGATCGTACCTTCCTAACAGCTTTATATCGTCAGAATATCAAGGACGAAATAAAATTAAGTGAAAGCGACTTTTTAAAAACAATCAATATTGTCAGGCATCGTAAACTGGAAAACGGACATCAATGGATAGGCTTAGAATTAGAGACAGAGGTTAGGAAACACTTTCCCAGCACAAAAGATAAATTATATATAGACTGGGCCACATATAGGTTTATAGACGACTTAGAAGTAGTTCGCTGCTTAAACTGTCAACAATTCGGTCATGTTCAAAAGTTTTGCACTATTAAAACTCCTACTTGTGCTAATTGCGCGGCCAGCCACGATGCAAGGGCTTGCCCGGATAAGGAAACACCAGATTTTAAACCGAAATGCGCACAATGCAGCCGGTATAAAAAACACTGTGACCATCGATGTGGATCACAAGACTGCACCACATATAAACTTAAATTAGAGCAGCTAATCCTAAATACTCATTACTGAATAGCTTATACAATAGTAGTTGTAGTACCTATTTTAATGAAAATGGATAATATCTCAATAGGCCAGTTAAATCTTCATAATGATAAAATAGCCACGCCAGAATTAGATCGCTTAGTTTTGGAACAAAAGTTAGACATTGTCCTTATACAAGAGCAATATCAGAGCGCTCAATTGCGGAATAATGTAGTACAACTAGATGGCCGGTCGCGGGCTGGGGTATATGTTGCAAGTTCTAATTTTACGGTAACATCTTTGCGTAACCTTATGACGTCACACTGCGCCGTTGCTGAGATCTCATCCTCTACTTGTAGGGTTTACGTAGTGAGCTGTTATTTTCAATTTCCACATCCTATTGATCCTCATCTACATCATTTACGTTTCGTTTTGCGGTCCCTCATAGGACACAAAATTATCATTGGCGCTGATGTCAAGGCTTCTTCTACTTTATGGTATGGCAAATTGCGTGCAACTGACATGGCTCGGCGCTGTGCGGTTGAAGATTATATTGCGGAAATGAATCTTACTATCCACAATACCCCTGATGCACCACCAACTTTTTGCAGCCCAATGGGTGAGTCTTCTATTGACGTGACGGTTACGCGCGGCGACGTCTCGATATCTGGATGGCGTGTCCTACCGGACGCATCCTGTAGTGACCACCGCTTAATCGTGTACGAATTCATAGCAATGGTTGCACAATATCCACAAAGAACTCCTTACAATTTTAGATATAAAACTAAAGGGGCATATTGGGCTTTATTTGGTTCACTCTTTGCAGTACATGCCAAAGACTTCAGTCGCAGTGAACTATCAGCTGAGGAAAGCGCAAACATATTATCAGATACTTTCGCATATTGTGCTGATGTTTGTATCGGCCGTAGATCTATCACTAACACTCGTAGATAGGATTGGTGGAATTATAAATTAGTCGAATTACGTAGAATCTATCGGAAAGCTCGTAAAAAACTAAATGACATTAAAAAGCGTAACGTAACAGGAGATATTTACAATAATGCTCTTATTGCTCTTAGAGTTGCCAGGTCTCATTATAGAGCTGCTGTGGAGAAATCAAAGGGAAATTTAATACGTAAAATTGTTGATAAACTCGATGGACAGGGTCCCTGGTCACCTTTGTTTCACGAATTTAAAGCAAATAGATCAATCGACCTTGCATACATACAGAACATCAAAATTAATAATAGTTATACTACAGGAGTAGAACAAACCACAGAATATCTTTTAGAATCACTTGTGCCTGACGATCGAACGGAGGATGACACGGATTATCACCGACAAATTAGGCAGTGGGCTATTGAACCACCATTGTCTCCGATGTCTGATTTGCCATCTTCAGACGAATTCCTCAGTATTGTTAGGTCATTACCACTAAATAAAGCTTCAGGCGACGATAAAATATCAAACAAAATTATAAAAGAAGCTTGTAAACTTTCGGGTGATACGGTTTTCACAGTTTTTAAACGTTGCATTGCGGAAGGAGTATTTCCTAGTGTTTGGCGACCTATAGCGGTCCTATCGACCCATAACATTGTTACCATCGCTAGGAAAGCTTTTAGAGCGTCTTGTAGTACCACGACTTCTACCGGGTGGAGTTCAATTTCATGATAGACAATTCGGGTTTACGTTGGGAAAATCGACAACTGATGCGGTTAAATCTGTAAGGAAAACTGTCATCGAGTCAAGTTTTCAATACGTTTTAGGCATCTTCTTAGATATATCTGGCACCTTTGACAATGCGTGGTGGCCCATGCTATTGCTAAAATTAAAATTAAGAGGTTGCTTTAAAAATATTTATTCCCTTATCTCCTCGTACTTCTTTTGAATTTGTATTCTTGATGATGAAATAGTTCAACTTACTACTTACCTACGATTGTTTGCACTAAAAACTAAAAAATAAAAACTTTAGACTTCAAACAGATGCTAGGTACCTAGCACACATTATAATACTACTATTTAAATGAATAAAGTAATAGGTATAGGCAATTTATGAAGAACTAATTTATTTTACGCTTTTAATTGTTTTTTGGCAAAGAGTTTTCGTTGGATGTTTTTTGGAAGTCGGTTTTTTTTTATAATTTAAATTAGTCGATTCACCATTGTGTCAATGCTCAACACCTGATTCTAGCTGTGAACAGTCGGCTCATCATATCCTCTGGGAATGTAGTCATTGGTACAATAAACGTAACATGATGCTAAATAGCTTACAAATTACGTCTGGGGTAGTATATTATGGGGATCTTGTGTCAACTACGGTGAATTTCCGTGCGTTTAAGCGATTCTGCCATACGTATGTATTATAGAAATCAAATATAGCTCACTTAGGACCCAAAATATTTTATCCGTGGTGCTTCCCGGTTTGAAAAAGGCGTCTGCCTATTTTGACTTTCTTTTTGTCTCCCGCTTTGCCAAGGAGAGAAGTCGACTTATTAAATTTCCAACTCCTCCAGTTTTCTTCTGATTAATTTCGTTGCGGGTTCCAAGACAGTTTAATTTTTCCTGGGACTTCCCGAGTGTCATAACTCGGTGTGTTCGTGGGTCACCGCTGTTGATCTTGGTGTACAGGAGTTATAGTGGTGAGCGTGTGGGCGGGATTAGTCCCATGTATACTCAATTTGAGTAGTCATCGGAAAGTGGTTCCAATTTAGCTTCCAAGATTAATAATACACACAACGCCATCTAATCTCAAACTAAGCAGAGTTTGTGCTATCGGTACTAGACAAACTGATATAAATACATTTACACGTTTTTTTTGTAAAACATACATAGAAAACATATATTCAAACACAAACAAATATTTGCAGATCATACATTTGGTCTGACGAGGGAATCGAACCCGAGATCAAACTAGATTAGTACTGAATCCACATACATACAAACATTGCTTGTAAGAATAACAAGGATGTGATAATTTAAAAAAATATTCATGTGGACAACATTTTAAAACGAGCTAAAAAGTCCAGTTCTACGTTGAGTAAATAATGTCTGCCACAATACAATGATGTTCGTAAATCCTTTTATTGTCACGAAGTTTACTCCTGTACTCCACACATTAATTTCTCTTTCCCAAAAGAATTACACACAGAAAACATTAAAAAGTGTTAACTATTGAAGATAATTTAAGCAGTAATGTAGCATTAAATAAAACCAAAATGCCGCATCGCAACTCGACGCTGCACAAGTACAACATGGTTTTGTTTTGGTATCCTTTAACTTTAAATGCCTTGACATAATCCGGAGACAAAGGCCTGTGCACTGCCCACAATGGGTGCACAGCTATTAATTATTCGCCGACAAAAGACGTTCTGGAGAGAAGTGCACCGACTTGGAACGATCATACAAACGGCTTGTGAGTATTTCAGGTTATCTATGATGGTAGGTAAAATGAAGTAATTCAACACGTTCTGGTCGATTAATACCGTTTTCAATAACCTATCTCCAATAAATACCAATAGTCAAAACTTGAGATGATTCTTATTATTGTTTTCTATTTTTTTTTTTCAATTAGATTCAATACTTTCATTGATAAGCAGAATCATATTTGTTTTTAATTTTAAATTTACCTCAAAAAATATATTTGCTCTTTTTTTTGACTACTCAAACATTAAAAAACAAATATTTATTTTATTTATTTATTTAGAGTTACCAACGTTTGTTTACACCAATGCAATAAAAAATAACACAACAGAACGAATGGAACTAAGCGCAACAAATAATTACAGGTAACTACAACATTTACAATTTAAAAAATAATAATAATGAAGTTAAACAATACTATCGTATGAGGTAGGTACATGTTACATGGTTACATGGAGAAACAAAAAAGAAATAGAGACAAAACAAAAACAGCAAACTGCTCACATCACACTCGGTGAGGATTCGATAATAAATACTTAAAGATTGTGGATCGAAATCGGCCCAGTGAGTCCATTTGCATATCAATAATATCACTGCAGCTATTAAGCTGCCTACAAAGTCGAGGTAGCGGTGAATTTGCCCCAAGTATTGTCCTACGCAGCGGTGGATACAAGGGGGTGATACGTTTGCGGGGATACCGAGCAGGCACTCTGTAATTTACCTTGCTCAAGAGATCTGCGCAGTCTATAACATTATTAAGAATCTTGAACATGAAGACACAATCCGACAAATGCCTCCGACCAGACAAAGAAATCATTCCAAGTATCTATAGCTTTTTCTTGTAAGAATCTGTTCTTTTAATATAATTACAGTTATATGCTAAATGCCATATAAATCTCTTCTGAATTCGCTCTAGTCGAAGAGAGTGTGTCGCAAAATGCGGTCTCCATACCACGCTACAATAGTCCAAAATACTCCTCACCAGGCAATTGTATAACATGATTTTCGTTTTATGGCTTCATAAAACTTTGCCGTTTCTAATCAAAAATTCCAACATTTTAGAAGCTCTTTTTATGATACTTTCTATGTGTGGTAGAAAACCAAGCTTTTTATCAAACAACACCCCCAAGTCGTTTATTTGGTCTACAGTTTGAACTTTATCTGCGCCCACAATGTAATCACCTTGGATCTCGTTAATTTTTCGTGAAAATCTTACATGAAAGCACTTTTTACCATTCAAATGCATACCATTACGATTACACCATTCACCGAGAGCATCAAGATCGTTCTGAAGACGTATGGCATCATCTGGCGACTCTATAATCCTTCCAAACTTCAGATCATCGGCATACATGAAGCTATCAGAAAATTGCAAACATGTTGGCAGATCGTTTATGCACACTTGAAAAGTATTGGGCCCAGATGGGAACCCTGAGCTACGCCAGATGTGATTTTCCAGGTGTCAGAATTGAAACCATTGACAACCACGAAAAAAGTACGATCCTCAAGATAACACTGGAACCATGTCAGAAAAGTGCCTGTCACTCCGTATGCGGATAACTTATGCAATAATATTTTATGTGGAACCCGGTCGAACGCCTTACTAAAGTCTGTGTAAATGACGTCATATTGTCTGTTGGAGTCTACAGCCTCAACAACCACCTCAGAAAAAGCAACCAAATTAGTGCAAGTTGATCTTGATTTAACAAATCCATGTTGCTTGTCACTAAGGTATCCTCTAAGATGATTTTGAATGTAGGGGCACACTAGTGTCTGGAAGATTTTGGCAAAAGATGATAGAATCGAAATGGGCCTGTAGTTACTTATAATACTCTTGTCTCTAGCTTTATTGAGCTAATATTGAGACCGTTTATTCAAGTTTTTATTAACTTGCAATGTACCGTAGGAGAGCCACGCTTCGGCATGAATGGGCCGGCTCGACCGGAGTGATACCATGGCCTCACAGAAAACTGGTGTGAAATAGTGCTTGCGCTGTGTTTCACCGAGTGAGTGAGGATACCGGAGGCCCATACCCCAATTCCCCTATTCCTACCTCCCCCCCCCCCCATCCCCAAAAGGCCGGCAACGCACTTGTGACGCTTCTGGTGTTGCAGGTGTCTATCGGCGGCGGTGATCGCTTACCATCAGGCGATACGTCTGCTCGTTTGCTGGCCTATTGCATAAAAAATAAATAAAAAAAAATGGTATGCTTGTATGTTCGGGTGGAATCTTGTAACTCAATTTTGAAGCAGATAGCTTCAACATATTTTGCTGATATTTTGCAAGCATATGTATACAGCGTTCTCTCTCTCTCTCCAAGAGCGCCAACCCTCCCGGTCCTGGGCAGTCCGCATCCATCCGTTGCCAGCCATTTTCTTCAAGTCGTCGGTCCATCGTGCCGCAGAGCGCCCTAAACTGCGTTTGCCTAATCGTGGTCTCCACTCTAACACTTGTTGGCTCCAGCGACCATCAGTCCGCCTGGAGACATGACCGGCCCACTTCCACTTCAGCGTGCTGATCCTGCGTGCGATATCGGTAGCACCAGGTCTCCTTCGGATAGTCTCGTTACGAATTATATCCAGTAGGGAGACACCCAACATCGCACGCTCCATTGCACGCTGAGCGACCTTGAACTTATGGACCAGTCCAACGGTCAGTTTCCACGTTTCGGCTCCATACGTCATTACGGGTAGGACGCACTGATTAAAAGCCTTGGCTTTCAGTGATTGCGGGATCGAAGACTCGAAGATATGACGAAGCTTCCCATAAGCTGCCCAGCCTAGACGAATTTTTCTATCGGCCTCCCGATCGAAGTGGTGCCGGCCGAGTTGAATAATTTGGCCAAGATAGACGTATTCTTGCACAACCTCGATGGTAACGCCATTAACGGCCACGGGACTCGGAGGTACATGAATATTATGCATGACTTTGGTCTTGTCAATGTTCATCCGGAGTCCCACTCGTCTCGAAGAATCGTCCAAACCGTTCAGCATTTCCTCGATATCTTGCAAAGACTCTGCCAAGACCACAATATCGTCTGCAAATCGCAAGTGTGAGATGTATTGACCGTTAATGTTGATTCCCCGTCCGTTCCAATCGATTGTTTTGAAGACATCTTTCAATGCATTGGTAAACAGTTTCGGAGAAATTACGTCTCCTTGTCTAACCCCACGATGCAAAGGAATTGGTCTTGTGCTCTGTTCTTGTACTTGGACGGTCATCGTTGCGGCTTCGTACAGACATCTCAGCACTTGGATATATCGGCAGTCGACCAGGCACCTCTGCATGGATTCCAGAACAACCCAGGTCTCGATGATGTCGAAAGCTTTCTCGTAGTCCACGTACGCTAGGCAGAGAGGTTGGTTGTATTCCTCTGTCTTCTAAATAATTTGCCTTAATGTATGTATGTGGTCCACTGTGCTGAAGCCCTTTCGAAACCCGGCCTGCTCCACGGGCTGGAAGTCATCGAATCTTTGGGCAAGACGATTTGTAATGACCCTCGAAAACAACTTGTACACATGACTCAGGAGTAGCTAGCTATGCCAGTATTGGAATTCCTCCGGCTTTTAAGAGCTCTATTGTAACTCTGTCTTCACCCGGAGCTTTGTTGTTGCTAAGTTGTTCTAGCGCCATTCCAACCTCGCCCAGATCGATGTCAGGAAGCTCGTCTGTGAGGCGGCGTGTTAGTCTGGCACGCGGGTCATCCGCGCTGTGGGTATCAGGTGGGCAGGTTCGTGAGGTGTATAGGTATACAGCGTGACAATACAATATTATAATGCTATGGAGCTGATCTGATGCTGGAGTTTGAAGGTGGCCAAAGGAACTCTGTAAAGAAACGTCGCAACATCATCGAGTTTTAACTCGTTGATTCGTCTCGAGGCATTCCAGTAAAAGCTTGTTTTTTAAAAAGCTTTTTAATTAAATTTATTAATAAACTATCTCTAGTTATAGCTGGAGATAGGTTATTGAAAACGTCCGTATGTCTGGTATATGTTTTAATAGTAGTATAATTGACATAACGTACATTGTTAGTCAACTCTAAACGAAAGAAAATATGTATACCTAAAAGGACCTAACAATTGACTTTTACATATTAAGACAAAAAAAATTAGAGTAAGTTTTAAATTATGAAAAACAAACAATCTATAAAAAAGTACACAAAGCTTAACTTTAAAATATTAACCTAAACAAGGTTTAAATATGTTTACCTTATATAATTAACACGGCAGGGTTGAATATGAAAAAACACGTGTAATCCAGATAATCCAATTTTGAAATGTTTCTTCTTTAGCTTTGTGATCCCCGAACGGATAAAATATGTGTAATGATTTTAATATTAAATTAAGTACATGTCGATAAGTACAAATGTATGTATGTATTTTTTTTCTATACCCTTTGAATGAACAATTTTTGTGTATATATATTTTGATTTTTATGAAATTTAGTATGCGGGGGGGGGTTTCGGTGGCGATAGAGCTAGGATTCATTTTTATAAAATTTACTCAAAAAATATACCGATCAATACTCGAAAACCGAAAAAGCCGTCATTCATATACTTTTATTAATGTGTATTCAATTCAAAACCCATTTTCTAATAAATATAAAAATCACACCACACTATTATATAAAGGCGAAAGTTTGTGTGTATGTTTGTTACTTCTTCACGCAAAAACTACTGAACGGATTTGGATGAAACCTTATAGTAATATAGCTTATACATTAGAATAACACATAGGTTACTATTTGCCGCGATAACCGACATACACGTGGGCGGAGCCGCGGGCAACAGCTAGTAATAAATATTTCGGACATCTAACACACAACCCCATCTAGTCCCAAGCTAAGCAGAGCTTTTGTTATGAGTACCAGACAACTGATATAAATACATATATACTTATTTTTGTACATACATATTATACATAGAACACACCCAAACTCCGAAACAAATATTTGCAGATCGTACAAACATTTGGTCCAACCCGCGAATCGAATCCGAGACCTCAAGCACAGCAGTCGCATACGCTTCCACTACGCCATCAAGGCAGCTTAAGACTACTAGACTACATATAATATAATGAGTAACCATTTTACTTTCATCTTTTACTATTTTCATACCAAAACGACCCATTATTTCGTTTCTTAACATTCTGTTAATAACTTAACCGATAGATCGCCATTTGTTCATGGTCACTGCTGTGTGCTTTTATATGTATGACGTATTAACTGGTATACAATTGAGTGTATTATTTATACTCTATACTAATATTATAAACGTGAAAGTTTGTAAGTATGGATGGATGGATGATAAATGGATGGATGGATGGATGTTTGTTACTCTTTAAAGCAAAAACTACTTATCAGATTTGGATGAAACTTTACAGTCATATAGCTTATACATCAGAATAATACATAGGCTACTATTTACCGCGATAACCGTCATATACGCGGGCGGAGCCGCGGGTAAAAACTAGTGTTCTATAAAACTCGTGACTTTGATTTTCCGCTTTGCCCTAGAAGGTATTTTTAGTTTATGTTGATTTGTGCAATTCGTTTGTGAGTTTTCTATTACGACTTTATAGCCTCAGTAATGTTTAGACTCCTATTCCATTAGTTGCACTGTATTATATTTATTCATAAACTGTTTTTAAATCAATTAGCAAGTAGTTACCTGCAACTCTGAAGTTTTCAATTAGCAATAAAAGTGGTCCCCGACCAGATGGCCCCGTGTCATAAAGATTATCAGGAGAGTTCTGTGTCGTAAAACTGAAGAATTTTAATTTATTGTACCTTACACCTAATATATTTTCTTCATTTTTAAGGTTTAAGCCGTACATAACATCCGATATTGTCCATTTATTTAAGACTAGCTGAGCCCCGCGGATTTACCCACAGTACGAAAGCTAGTCAAAAAAGTAACCTAAGTTACTCCTTATATCATCAGTTATGTACTAGTGAAAATCACGTTAAAATCGGTCCAGTCGCTACAAAGATTAGCCGGAACAGACAGACAGACAGACAAGCACTTTCATGTGCATTTAGGGAAAAGCTGTTAATTTGAAATTACAAATAGACACTTATAACATTTTCGAACTTAAGAAATAATAAATGCTACTAATTTTCTCGAAAATATGATATTGAAAGTTGGGCTTTTATTGCTGTTATGAATCTATACTTTTATGTTATTGCCGTTGGCTCTGTGTGAACAATTTTATTTATTTGTATAGACATACAACAAGCAGAGCATGCAGGATCGCCAAATAGACCGTAAAGTGAATTCGGAAAACGGACTTAAATGCACATTATAATAATACAGTTTACTTAAATCACAAGTGACAGTTTCAGATACAATTGTTGCATCGTAGAATAATAGAAAAGAAAATAGTTTAAAATAAAAAGCTAAGAAACAATAAAAAATCTATTTCAAATATGTGCAAATATGCCTAAACTTAGTCTCGCCATAAATACTGTTACAATTAAAAATAAAAAAATAAAAGCGGCCAAGTGCGAGTCGGACTCGCCCATGAAGGGGTTCCGTAGCAGCAAGTAACATAATTTAAAAGTTTTTGTTGTTCGTTGTAACTTTGATCGATGTTTTAATATTAGTGTTTTTTTTGCGGTGTACGATTTATGCCGTTTTAGAAAAACTACTTACTAGATCTCGATCAAACTAATTTTCGGTGGAGGTTTGCATGGTAATGTAAATCATATATTTTTTTTAGTTTTATCATTCTCTTATTTTAGAAGTTACAGGGGGGGGGGACACATTTTACCACTTTGGAAGTGTCTCTCGCGCAAACTATTCAGTGTAGAAAAAAATGAAACGAAAGCAAAAGATTTTATTTTAGAACCTGCTCCTTTTTTAAAGTCGGTTAAAAAGATGCCAAGTTTTAAGTTTAATTTGTCCTTCATTTTAGTATTAATTTGTTATTCAATAACTATATGTTCATTAACTTTCTTAGAATTATTTTATTTAACTATTACTCCCCTATTCATTTATTCCCTTATTTCTTAGAATAATTCATTTAATTTCAAGCACTGCTTCTGTGTTAGTTTTAACTTTATGGCTGTTAGTTTAAAGTTGAAAATATGTTAGAACCGTTGCCTAAACTTAAATAACGTTTATGAATGAGACAGTAAATGTTGAACATGATAAATCAACACTGTTTCTGGGATAGGAGTATTGCCTAGTGACATTTTGTATTATCCACCGTTAAAACACAAAACATTGTCTTTAGATGTTAATAAAATGTTACATCAAGTGGAAGTAAAATATTTCATAACTTTCACAAAGTATAATAGAATTGAAAATTTCGCAACTGGAATAATTGTAACCTAAAATAATAGTACAGTTTCTATAAACTTTAGCAATTTTTATAAATAAATCACCCTCAGAACCTGTATTTAGTAAAAGTCGCTTATTAAATTAATCAAATGTCTATCTTTTCTTTGGCAGATAGTCATAGTTTCGTGCCTCACACATCAATCAATCAAAATCACATTCATCAAGCTCATTCAAAAACACACTAAACAACTTTAGCCATTTTTTATTTTAAAATCATTTCAAATATGCGTAAATACTTCCAAAAGAAAATTTAAAAATTATAACACGAAACAGGAACAGACAGGTATACATTGGTGCTAATTTTATTGTGCTTAGGAAACTAACCAATCTAAAAATCACTAAAAAGTAACATTTGTACTATCAAGCGACGTTCTAAATACCGGAGATTGACTAAAATTTGATCTAATGTCGCACTGAAAATAGACGCCATCTAATCTATCTTCTATATATCTATATATATAAAAGAGTAATGGGACTGACTGACTGACTGACATACCCAGAGATCAACGCACAGCCCAAATCGCAGAAGCTAGAATCCTGAAATTTTGTACGTAGGTTCTTTATATAACGTAAGGCAGCACTAAGAAAGGAATTTTTGAAATTCCATCCCTAAGGGGGTAAATCAGGGGATGAAAGTATGCGTGAGCAAAGCCGCGTGTAAAAGCTAGTAATATATAAAAGAGTAATGTGACTGACTGACATACCCAGAGATCAACGCACAGCTCAAACCGCTGAAGCTAGAATCCTGAAATTTTGCATGTAGGTTCTTTGTATAACGTAAGTGAGCACTAAGAAAGGATTTTTTGAAATTCCACCCCTAAGGCAGTAAATCAGGGGATGAAAGTCTGCGTGAGCGAAGCCGCGTGTAAAAGCTAGTACATACATACAAGAATAGCATTTAGAAAAAAGTTTTAATAAAAAACGAGAAATTTAATTTTAGTTTAATTAAATGACGCAACAACAGAATGAAAACCGATATATCTGTCAGCTTAATATTGATTAACGACTTATACATACACCAACATTAACCAGTAACATTAATTTAGCCAATTTCAACAAAATCACTTGAAGCCCTCTCCTCACACCTGGCAACACTTATAACTTCCGCTTTCCTCCACTAACTAATCACCAAGTACTATAAAGTTAATTTAATCAATCACGGCATTTTATAGCAGTCGTACAGTCCCTCACCACTTTATAAGTGTCGTCCTAAGATTTCATTACTCACTATCGACGCACAGTATACATTTTAATGGTGAAATTCCTTTTAATTTAGTTTTGTTGATTTCATAGTACAGAGGCTGGGTTATTATAAGTAATTAAAAGATTAAACAACTAGATTTAGAGATTTTACTAATCCTTGATCATTAAGTTAACAATAAATATACTGTCTCATTCAATTTCAATTAAAGATCATTAAAAAAGTAGCTATCCATAAATTACAAATTTTAACAAAAAAAAAACGACTTCAATCTGGACCAAATGGGACCATTCGGGAAGCACCAGCTTTCAAATAAACAGAAGAATCATTAAAATCGGTTCACCCAGTCGAATTGAGAACCTCCTCCTTTTTTTGAAGTCGGTTAATAAATAATACCGTTTCTTTAAATACAAAATATCTCAGCGGCCTGTCTTCAACTTCATATGAGATAAAGTCCGATATGAGTCGGTGTGATACTCTTGAAATATCCATATTTATGGACAGTTAAAACCTTTATTACCCCTGAAACTTTTAGACATAAAACTGAAAATTCTGAATGAAATTAAAATAGTAAAAGTTATAAAAGCGCGCTATTTAAAAAAAAAAATGTTTAATACTTTTTGACAGTTTGGCTAGAAAAACCAGAAAGTGACCTTAACGTTTATTTGCCAAACGTAACTTTTTTATTGTATATACTTTGTTGTATTAACTGTGTTATATCATTATGGTTTGACTGCCTCGTTGGTCTCGCGGTTGGCGTGTGCGACTGCTGATCATGAGGTCTCGGGTTCGATTCCCGGGTCGGACCAAATGTTTGTATGATCTACAAATATTTGTTTCGGAGTTTGGGTGTTTTCTATGTATAATATGTATGTATTTACAAAAAAAAAAGTGTATATGTATTTGTATCAGTTGTCTAGGACCCATAACACAAACTCTGCTTATCCTGGGACTAGATGGCGTTGTGTGTTAGATGTCCAAAATATTTATTTATTTTTTATTATTATTATAATAAAAACCAATACCTAGAAATGTGAGTCTTCCACTCTACCACTATTAACAAATAGCCGGTCATTAGATGTTCAACATTAAATAACATTCCAAGACAATCAAACGAAGGAGAGTAGCCATTTATATGTATAAACTACATGGGGCTAAAGAGGGTACATTAAAATTTGATTAGCTTTTCATAGTCAGAGGCAACGGAAGAGTGCCGTTAAGTTTAGTGCAGCTACAAATCGCCTCTCATTGCCAGCGGAGAACGCCCATATGGGTAGAAATAAAACCACCGATGTTCACAAGCAGCTAGTTTCCTTTCCCCGTTAAACCCCAGTTTTATCATTCGTTTTACTGAAATAGGTATCTTCTTGGATGTGGAAAGTTATTTTGTTCTCTGAGTAATGAATAGTTTTATCTTAAATAGATCACCTATTTTAACACGTGAGCAAAGGTAAGGAAAGAAAAATAAAATGTTAGCTAGTGATCGATTTTCCGCAGACTCAAATTACATTGTTATCTAAGGTGAATCCCTTCTGAATTCACAGAGTGTTTGAACAAATTTCTGTCGCAATATTTATAAATTTTTGAATAAACGTAACAAGAGTTTGATAATTAAAGTTTGAAATTTTCACTTATAACATTGGCAATTCATTAATTTAGATAAGATAAATAGAACGGATTCACATGAGTTCAAAATTAATAAAAGTTTTCGTATGAACGATAAATATGAATTCCACTCGCAGTAGTTGTGGTATATTATTGCTTGATATGATGGCTTTTCTCGCAGCGCTCGCCACCGAACAAAGGTTCATTCTTGTAATTTAAAACCAGTACATACAAAGAATGCAACCTTAAAAGTGAATTTTTATTTAGCAGGCAATAAAATGGAATCCAAACCGTCACGAATAAATTTTCATAGTATCAACAAATTGCAAGTCTCACACTTGAGAATTTAGACCGCTTTCCAATAAACGTGTCTTATGCTTGTCGCTACATTCAATAGTTCGTGTGACTAATAGAGCCCGATTTAACATGTGCTACAAGGCTATAGTGCACTGAACTTCAGCAGTTGGAACTATTTTATACAAAGTGGCAAAATAATTTTTACCTTTTTATTTTTATTTTTTTATTGCAATTCGTTGTCACTATTTAAATTTGCGGCACGCCTTAACCTTTCCCAAGCAAAACCTTTGAAATGTTAAAATAATACTGGTTGTAGGTAGAACCATGAACCTAATGGACTTTTTGATTGTGTCAATGTCCAGCATAGCTTGAATAATAATTGTCGTTGTATAGACTTTTGTATCGCGACAGGACAGGACATCAAGCTACACGTTTAGTGAGTGCTTAGTGAATTTTCATTGCGGTGCTGTACTAAAGTGGTACTGTGAAGTGACGTAGGCAATGAAAGCGGAGACGAAGCAGTATCAGAGGAGATCAAGTCAACAACACACATTAAGTCCGCATCCGTGTAACGTTATGTAAAGAGAGTTTTAAACACAGAAAGAATTGCACCTAAACTTTATATACTCTATCCAGTTCTTTTCTTTCTACTTTGAAAACAAAATTTGCAGTCAAAATGGTTGTACTTTTATTAAAATTATTATATATGTAAGAAAAACGATTTATTGTTCACTGGTTACCACTCTCATCCTGTTTATGAACGTAGTACCTAGTTAAAAAACGTTTAGCTCTAAGATTCAAAACACGTTACTCAACGTTTATTTATTTTCTTTGCCTGTTTACCTTTTAGCAAATGAGCCTGCTATGACCATATGGCTCCAGACTGCAGTATTATAAGCAGTGACAAAATTAATGTTGCTGTTTCAAAATGCCGGAGCAGAGTAAGAGAGAGCACTGCTATTATCGTTAGCCTCGGTGGACACTTACTAATCACTTCGCTATTTTACGAGGGATCTGCTGTGGTTCGTTAACTTGAGTTTGATACATGATTTGACCTCTACCTGGGACGAATTTCAGGGAATTAATTATGTTGTAATTATGTATGTACGTAATGTTAGCCTGCCGAACATAATTATGTCTAGGATGCATATGCTTCAGCATAGCTTCACTTATTATATATTTAATGTTATTATTTAATATTAAGAATTACTATATATTTCGGGCATGTTAAAGATCGTAAACTATTTATACTGTAATGGTATAGTTAGGGAATAGTTATTTTAAAACGGAGTCGTTGGCTTGAAGGCGCTGTAGCTACTGCTAATCTTAAATATTACAATTTATTTCTAACTTGTTATCAAAAGTACACCCACTTTTTAATTTTTACAAAATAAATTGACTTGGTAATTCTAAATTACTTCATGGATAGATGAATTAGCAAAAAAAAATATTAATCCAAACAGCTATTTGGTTTATTTATAAAGTCCCTCGAAAAAAAGGATCTCGATATTCTATTTTTCTACTGTTTTACAGTTACGAGTAAGCGAATGTTTAGACAAACGCTGTGTGGCAACTTCCACGTACAGCGTAACAAAAACATTTTACCCGACTTCTGCGAAGCCAGAAGGAAGGGTAATAGTTTTGGCAGCCTATCAATAAATAAATATTTCGGACATCTAACACACAACGCCATCTAGTCCCAAGCTAAGCAGAGCTTGTGTTATGGGTACCAGACAACTGATATAAATACATATATATACTTTTTTTGTAAATACATACATTTTATACATAGAAAACACCCAAACTCCAAAACAAATATTTGCAAAACATACAAACATTTGATCCGACCCGAGAATCGAACCCGAGACCTCAAGCACAGCAGTCGCATACGCTACCACTATGCCACCGAGGCAGTCAAATATAATATATTTGTATGTGCCACCGTTTCGCCTAAACTAGTGAACCGATTTTATTGAATGAGGTATCAATGGATTTGTAATAAAACAAAAATCACGTAGTCAGGTCATAGGTTTTAAACTTTATTTTTTTTATAAATCATAGAGATCCTAATTCCAATGATACGGCCTTGTGATAAGAAGGTTTTTCTCTTTATATTACAATGCCTGCCTAATCTATTTCACGTGTCTCCATTTAGTCAGTCTCGACGCGTATAATTTTGGGAGCTTAAATCAATACGTGACTTAAAAGTATTTTCTTCACTACTCATTCGAATTTATCGTCCCTTAAACTAAATTGAAGCTTCACTACTTCAATTTCCAATAAAAAAGCGAGTTTTTATCGTATTTGAAATTCTAGTCACAGTTTTCAGAGGTAGTAAACATCTGGCATACAATTTATTCCAGACCAACTCAGTATAAGTCAGCTAATCTCAGTTTATCACAGTCTAATACTAGATAATTAGTACGAAGTGAAATTTAGCTTTCAAATTATTTAGTCTCTGATTAATAAACCTAGCGTTTGAGCCGTCTGACGAAAGTCTGTCTTTAACAAAATGAATCTTTTACTTACTACAGCAATAAAACTTTCTATGATTTTAAAATTAAAATATTTTTTGAATTACCTTTCACTATTAAAGTGTGGATTATTCGGACGAGATAATTCAATAATACAATTATGTACTGTATCTATACTTGAAAAAACTTTTAGATATCATTTTTTTTATTCACGTGAAAGAGCCATGAAGAAGGCGCGAATTATGACCGGAGTGATAGATAATATTTATTTTGTAAGTAAATCATTTACAGATATTTCACAAGTCAGACTTTACAGCTTGAAAGCGCCGGCATTTCCTAAGACTCTTTATGGGAAGAAATACCGAAACAAACCACAGAGGTGTATTTTTTTCAGTCTGTGAACATTGGTTAAATAAAAAACTTTGTGAGTACAGTATAGGGCCCAAGTTGGCCTTTTAAGGAAAGGACCATAGACTGTTTTGAGTCGGCTTATCCATACAGAAGACATACGGGCCCTAGCCATTGGGTTACCTACCTAACCGGTGATAATGATAGCTTGTGGCTCACAGAATACGAGAGTTAGTTAGTTGTCTTGTTTTTTACGGAGTGGAGTATATTATTATATACTTATTATACTTATACCCTGTACATTTCATTATTTGTTTTCTAAGTATAGATATATACTCCACAAAAAGAGATAATGCTTCCATCATCATGTTGTTTTAATGGTCCAAAATGTTAATGAAACAAGTAGTGACTCAATCTTAACGAACAATAGCTATTAATATACGTTGGGATTATCTTTGGCTGTTCATGTATTACTCCTTCCTTCCTAATATTACGGAACTGACGGGCCAGACAGGTTAAGTCCCAGTATCATTAATTTTTAGATACTGTTTCCTGGTATATTATTTCATATATTAATACATTAATTACTGCTGTTTATTTTTCTAGAATACAAGAGTTAATAAACTGCAACCCAACTATGTAAAATCTTGTGATATAATTATATAGCCTATATCATCAGGACCAATTTTATAAATTTATCGACCTTATATATTATAACTAAAACTTACAAAATTAAAAAAACCCCTACGCAAGCACTTAATCGAGTAATCACACGCCAAAAATGCATTACATCATTTTGGAAAGGAGCTGATACTCTTGCACAGCTGTGCCGATATTAACCAAACATAGTTAAGAACCACTGCAAGGAAACTGGCTTTCAAATGAAAAAAACTGCATCGAAAATGATAAATCCGTTTGAGAGCTATGATGCCACAGACAGAGATCGACGTCAAACCTATAACACCACTTTTTTATGCGTCGGGGGTTAAAAAGTGGTTCAGTAGTTTACGGTGGAATATATTATTATATAGACTGCAAAACTAACCCTTCCTTTTGGTTCGCCGTAGTCGAATAAACAATAGGTATTTACCTATGAAATTGCCGTTTTGTATGCAATAAGTGAAAGTACATATTTTTTCAAACTTTTTTATTTCTGTTATTCGTAGTAATCACCCATGCAATCGACGCATCTTTGCCAACCCATTGGCAGTTTATTGATGCCCTTCTTGTAAAAATCAGCTGGACGGGAGGCAACAAACTCTTCAAAGGCATTTTGTACTGCCTCTCGGGAATCGAAATTTTTACCCACTAACCACCATACTCACCAGACCTTGCACCTACCGACTATTACTTTTTCCAAAATTTAGACAACGTTTTAGTGGGTAAAAATTTCAATTCCCGAGAGGCAGTACAAAATGCCTTTGAAGAGTTTGTTGCCTCCCGTCCAGCTGATTTTTACAAGAAGGGCATCAATAAACTGCCAATGCGTTGGCGTCGATTGCATGGGTGATTACTTCGAATAACAGAAATAAAAAAGTTTGAAAAAATATGTACTTTCACTTATTGCATTCAAAACGGCAATTTCATAGGTAAAAACCTATTATCTGTCACGTTTTGCAAAGACTGGGTATGAAAAGTAAATGCATAAAATAAGTAGAACCTATTTTATTCGGAAGCCGTTAAGAAGGAAGAAGTCAGAACAATTTAGCCAACAGGTTAGTGATCCAGTTTATATTCAGAACTTTGTTTCTCTTCAATAGTTTACCTAGGTGTAATCTTTAATAGAGTTCTCTATTTTCTTAATACTTTGCCTAGGTACTGAAACTATTAATTTTCTTTTCGCAGCCGGAAAAATATCTCACTCCTATTCTCATCCGAAGCAAGTTAAATTAACTAGGATGCTCCTACCTTTCGAATAAAGGCAATAATAATGTTCTTGAGTTGTTTTACAGAAATACAATTCAAGTATTAAAAAAATGTATAAAAAATATACGTTATTACAGCTGATAATATTATATTTCAAATAACGTTAATTGTGTCAATAAACTACATTAACATTCATTAGAAATATGTATGTAATAAACACTAAAAACAATAAATTGAACTCAAACGGTAACACAGTTTTACTAAACCCGCATTTTATGAAAAACTATCTCTCCTTTGGTAGCGGCACATTCATGAGCCTAAATCTAGTGAAAATAAAAACAAGTTCTCTTTGGTAGCACTTTCGCGGTTCTACACCCTTCGCATTTAGGTCATATCGCAGTCGTGCGCCCACCTGCCCTCCAGCCTGTTTGTACTAAGCAAAAAGCAAAGGTATACTTTTATCTGTCCTATTCACAAAATAAATATGACGATGTTTTTTTTAACTTCACACAATCCAAGTACTGTCTGACTGCACGATCAATGACTTTGAAGAGTTCGTGATCTGCTTTAAATATGAACTTCATAATTAAAGATTCGAGCTTGATAATCATAAGAATCTTCATATTACAATATGTACAAAACACTAAAAGTGTACAAACAAATACAACCTATAACAAAGTAGTGGACGCGTGTAGCACTTCTGAAAAACCGGTCTTCCAAGTAAGCCCTGTAGCGGCTTACCTCGACAGTCGGGAGAAGTTCCTGGAAGACATCGAATCCTGGGGTCCTCCCTGCTGTACCTCATAACTGAGGCAAATCTAGGATGTTGTATCCATGCCAGAGGTTAAGGACGGCTGCATTGATCTTAGATTTAGTACAGTCAGGAACCAGTCTTCCCTTCCCTTCTTGTCTTCGTTGAGTTTATATGAGCATCCGAAGACATTTTTATAAGTTGTTTAACTTTAATATTTACAACCATTGACCCTTCCTGAGTTTTAGAGCTCGTAAAGCTTTATTTTACGATGTCATAATATCTTGTTCCCAATATCGTATCCAATTATACATCTCTAATATAAAATTATTTGTAACAAAATTTCTACAAATTTACACCATTACGTGTAGTTGACATCGGTATATACCATTGGCCCAAATTGTATCCCCGAATACGGAATATTCCGTCGGAATTTTGCTTATTGGAAATAAATCCTGGATGAAATGGGATGTTACCTATTCAGAGAAACCCTCCTTGCCTTCTTACAGCTAAACGTTTACATTACATACGGGTCGATTCACGAAGCCACCATGATTCTATGCAATGTGCGTTCCAGGCTTACATATTACTGTAAATAGCACAAATGAAAACGCTAACGGGCAACGTTACCGGTACAATTTTTTTCCAAAAGAAGTTTATGGTCAAATAAGGGCTTTTACATAAGCAAATATGATTTACCACTAATAATTTTATTGTAATGTGCCATTCGATAAACAAGATCTGCTAAGTTGGTCTTGTATAAGCATATCTGATTCATCATATATGATGAACAAAACATAGATGTTTTGTTCACCACCGAACTTCGATGAATCGAAGAATGCCGATGTGTGATATTTCCTATTAATTCACTAATCACACTATATTTAACACTGGGTAAAAATCCCAAGTCAGTATAAAAAAAAATCTTGGCACAGCTTATCTAAAGGAAACTAATACATACTGATAGGGTACTTGAGACAATGTAGCGGCGGTAGAAGCAACAAGTTTATTAAACTAAATTTAAATGCAGTAGCTGTAACTTGGATGTTCAAATCACTTTACAAGAATGAATCTACATAAATCTGCTATATTTAGGATAAATATAATCAACTTGCCTAATAATGTATATCATTGTAATCATCATTTGTCTATGATTAAGTAGTGATATTATACGACATTTTGCCTATGTCCAAATTTTAAAAATTATTGCTGATAATAATTAAATTGGTTTAATTCAAGTTAAGAATAGATATGAATAACAACTAGAACATAGTTGTGCAAATGTGTGCGTGCGTAGACCTACAATAAGACACTTCGGTTCAATATAGAAAACTATATCTAAAAATCATCTTAACCATTGATATACTATTTTTTTTTTTTTTTTTTTTTTTTTTTTTTATGTTTGGCCCGCCAAAATGACTCTACTCTGCCTGATGGAAAGCATAAGCAGAATCCAAGAGTGGTGGTCACCATGCTCACTGCGAATGCAGACAATGCAGCATGGCGACCCACACCATGGCGGCCTAGTGATGCTACTGCATCGTTTAGTCTAGTCAACAAGTATGGAACTTGTTGACTAGACTATTTGGGCCTCCGGTCTCGCACTCACCAACGAAACACGACAGCACGAATGCTGTCATTTTACGTTGATTTTCTGTGCGAGGGTAGTACCGCCCCGGTCGAGCCGGCCCATTCATGCTGAAATCAGCGTGGCTCTACTACCTTGCTATCTTGCAATGCTATCACCTGCGGATGACGCGTTTTAAGATTTACTATTTTACATGAATCATTTCTATACTTTTTAAATAATTGTCATCTACCTAGCCTTTATTCTTCCCAATACTATTTGCGATATGCTACTAGTTTTAAATAAATTTAATTTTTTTACCTGAATATGCGATTTTCCACGGAGTGACTGGCATCGGACCTCCCCAACCCTGAGAGTGAATTCGAAGATTGAACTAGTTGTCAGTATATTTGAGGACACTGACTTCCCAATAACGGTTGCCATATTATAATGTTCATGACACACCAACGAGGTAGTATACTTTTTATATAATCATTTTTTACTAAGCAGTCTGGTTTTCAAGGATCGTTTTCTAAACTTCTAAGTTGTGTAGAATCTAGTATTATAAAAATAAAATATAGGCTTACAGCATAACAAGCTGTTTCTGTATCTCCAGGTCAGGCAAGTTCTGGTGCACGCAACTGGAACAGAGGCGGAATGCCTGCCAATATCGTTCTAAGTAACATAAAAAAAAAATGGATGTATTCTACCACAGAAGCAAATAACAAACAACCAGCCAGGCATAATACGAATCTGTGATGGATAGATACGTTTGGAGCGCCAACACACCAGATAAAAGTTCCTGTTTATATTACCGCAGTACACAGCGCACGAGTTCTATTTTGTGAAAATAATGCCTTAAATTATTGCGACAGCAATCTAACTTTTATATTACCTTGCTTTTGCAGCGAAATAAACATTTTGCACAAATGCATCAACTCGATAAACGAGTAATCTGACACGTAAACATAGGTCAACCGGATAACTCAATAACCCGTCCAATAATTCTGAAAAGAGTACATACTATCTATATGAACATAAAGGACACGTTATAAACCGTTATACCGTGCACAATATACACATATACCCTAATGCATGGGCTAACTTAATGTTTAATGCATTTTCTACATCTCTACTAGTCAACCAATTAGGCAATGAAGACAAACATTATTCTGTTAGTTGTGAAATGATGAGACTAATGATATTATAACTATTATATTATTATTAGCAACCATCTCAGATCAAATAAAAAAAGGTAGATAACGCACCGCCTTGTTCTTGTTGAAGCAGAAAAAATGCTCGTAGTTCCAGTGTTCTTTTTAATATTCCGTTTTACTTTAGTTTAATATTAAGTAGTCAATAAATATAAAAATCAATGCCACTTTTCTTTGTAATTGTATAACTCAAGAACGGGCTCACGTATCCAAACCAAATGTTTAGGCTTTGTTCGGACTATTTAGTAGATGGTTTATGTGAAGTTTGCACAAAATCGGTGGAGCGGTTCTTCATTTATCGCCATACACGCGGGCGGAGCCGCGGGCAACAGCTAGTTCTTTATAAACTTTATAATGCCATTAAATTAATAGAGTGTAGACAGTAGACTACACTAACTAGGCTAAATTATTCTGCCTAGTGTAGTGCTAGTACTGGTAGCAGGCAGCTACGAAGGCCTGCCCCAAAGAGCGCCAACCATCCCACCTCATCAGTCCGCCTGGAGATATGACCAAATGGGGAATATTATATTTTTAAATAAAAACACGTACAATTGATTGATCCATTATCTGGTTTTTGATTTTGTGTGATATTGTGTGATAAATATTTTATAGTGTTCTTTATTCAAATAATGTACATAAAATTCAACATATTCTGTTATTTTAACATACATCTTTAATTGTGTAATTTACTTGAAAGGGTTATTATTCGTGACTCCATAACCCTTAACTAATAAGTTCATTACATGAGCCGTACTTTTAATTGCCATTTATCAAGGAATTACAAAACAAAATGAATAAACAAGACATTGTTATTCTGCAACAACACTACTTACGTAGGGGTCTTAACAATAGGGAATTATGATACAATTAAGGCGATTTCTTATATAATTATAATAGTTCTGGACTCAAATATATTTATTGCATTGATCTATATGTACGTTATTAGACTTGCTGACGATAAGGACCTTGTACAATAAGTGCCTAATATGCCTGTTGCTAGTGTGGAGGACAGGTGTAATTTGTCCCACCAACACAAAGGGAGGATCCCTCCGACCAGGCGAGGTGATCATGCCTGGCGGGCCAACTGCCCAACGGTTGATGTTGGGATGTTGTATGTATCTTAATTGGCGCGCGAACTTTCACTGCGCGATTCAGGATTGGTAGTTTCTTAGTTTCCTTCGTTACTCCGTAGTTCAGTGTAACTTCGGTAGATGGCGCTGTAGTATATTTCTGTTGCGCTGTATGTGGAAGTCGCCACATCACTCCCCTCCAAGACCGGAGGTTGATATATGATGAGTCAGCTGTCTGTGCTCTATTGCGAAGCTTGCCAGTGCCAGGAGTGAATAGTTCCAGTGAGTCGGAACTGAGCGCCGCAAGTTCCAGTGAGTCGGAACTGAATGCCGCTAGTCCCAGTGAGTCGGGGCTGAAGTCCGCTGATCCCAGTGAGTCGGGGCGGTTCCTGCGTAGTGGCTGGCTGCTGCGTAGACGGGAGAGATATGCTCTGCTTACATGGACCGTAGGTGCAGTGTGCTGTGCCTAGACGCTGATGAGGCCGTAGGGGTAACCAGGCTGGAGCGGTCGCTTCCTGCGTGTGGTATAATCCTGTTGAGGCCGAGGTTGCTGGCTGGCTGTGAGACTTGCTGTGGGAGTGAACATGATGGTGGCGTGCTGATGCTGCATCGAAGGCTGCTTTCAATCACGTCGGGGTCACCACTGTGGGGGACAGGTGTGTTATGTCCCACCAACACGAAGGGAGGATCCTCCGACCAGGCGAGGTGATCATGCCTGGCGGGCCAACTGCCCAACGGTTGATGTTGGGATGTTGTATGTATCTTAATTGGCGCGCGAACTTTCACTGCGCGATTCAGGATTGGTAGTTTCTTAGTTTCCTTCGTTACTCCGTAGTTCAGTGTAACTTCGGTAGATGGCGCTGTAGTATATTTCTGTTGCGCTGTATGTGGAAGTCGCCACACTAGCAAATAACTTTTTCGTGTTTTGAACTCTGGAAGTACAAAAACGTGCAAAAGTAACATTTATGCTACGTTTTGCACTCTGAAAGTCATACTCGATACAATTTAGTTTTAATGGAATGCAACAGCCTGCCTAGTAAATACTTACAATGTAATCAAATATTCAACACATACACATACACAACGTACTAATATTTTAAAGCTGAAGAGTTTGTTTTTTTGTTGGTTTGTTTGTTTGAACGCGCTAATCTCAGAAACCGCTGGTCCGATTTGAAAAATTCTTTCAGTGTTAGATAGCCCATTTATCGAGGAAGGCTATAAATCATTACGCTAAGACTAATAGGAGCGTAGCATCAACGAATAATGTTTCAAAAACGGGGGGAAATTATCACGCTACGAGTATTAAGAGACGCAAACGAGGTTGCGTGGGTCAGCTAGTCTATACTAATATTATAAAGCTGCAGAGTTTGTTTATTTGAACGCGCTAATCTCAGGAACTACTGGTCCGATTTGAAAAATGCTTTCAGTGTTGGATAGTCCATTTATCGAGAAAGGCTATATTTTATTTTCAAAAAATTAGGGATCCGTAAGAAAATTGTTATTTCGTAACCCACGGTGTGAAATCGAAAACCTATTTTTGCTTGCGCTGCAAAAACTATTGACAATAGAACAAAATAATGTATTAGTAGGTCCTATTAAGATCTACAAAAAAGTCCGCGAGAGCATATATCTAACTATCATGGTTTAGTCAAAATAACCGCTTTTGTGTTCAAAAAAAAGAAGTAAAATACTTTTTGTTTCACCCCAATCGGACATTTCGTTTAGAAGTTATCACGAGTATAAGACGCTAAGAGTTGTTACCTAATAATGAGTTATTTGCCAAAGAGTTTTTATCAACATAACACCTAATATTAATCTTTATCCAAATAAATGTGTTGTTGATTATGAGTATTAGATCTTAGAAGAGTATAATAAATACATCTATACTAATATATAAAGCTGAAGAGTTTTTTTGTTTGTTTGAACGCGCTAATCTCAGGATCAGGATGGTCCAATTTGAAAAAAAAAATCAGTGTTAGATAGCCCTTTTATCGAGGAAGGCTATAGGCTATCATCACGCTAAGACCAATAGGAGTAGAGTGTTTCAAAAATGGGGGAAAATTATCACGCTACGGGCAATAGGAGACGCAAACGACGTTGCGTGGGTCAGCTAGTTTATATTATAAATGCGAAAGAACTCTGTACGATTTCAATGAAATTTGGCGTGAAGATACTTTGATTCTTGAGGAAGGACATAGGCTACTCTTTGCAGCGTTAATCGACAAAAAAGCGGGCAGAGCCGCTCGTAAAAGCTAGTCAGAATATATTTTAGAAACACACAGGCAGACTTTTTGGGGTTAAAAAAAGATTTTCGTATAAAATGTCATTTTTTACGTCTAATAGTAACTGTTATCTTATTTAATTAAAAATCAATTGCTGTTCGTTTGTCTCGCTAAAACTCGAGAATGGGCGGGCCGATTTAGCTGATTTTGGTTTTGAAATATTTGTTATAGTCCAGGGAAGGTTAAACGGTAAAAAAAATGTAATTACTTAAAAATCCAAATGTCACGTGTACGAAGTAGCGGGCACAGCTAGTTTATCTATATATATAAAAGAGTAAGGTGACTGACTGACTGACTGACAGACTGACTGACATACCCAGAGATCAACGCACAGCTCAAACCGCTGAAGCTACAATCCTGAAGTTTTGCACGTAGGTTCTTTATATGACGTAAGTGAGCACTAAGAAAGGATTTTTTGAAATTCCACCCCTAAGGGGTTAAATAGGGGTTGAAAGTTTGTATGGAAGTTCGTCATTTTTTAAGTAAGAAACATGAAACTTTACTTTTAGGCTACTGATTAAAAAAGAGTAGATACGTATTTAAGCGTTTCTAGATATTCTACCCCTAAGGGGTTAAATAGGGGTTGTTATTTCGTAAATAGGTCAGTCTGGAAGTCCGTCATTTTTGAAGTTAGAAACATGAAACTTTATTTTTAGGCTGCTGATTAAAAATGAATTATTACGTGTTTCTGCGTTTCTGAATATTCTACCCCTAAGGGGGTGAAATAGGGGTTGAAAGTTTGTATTGAAGTTCGTCATATTTTTAAGTAAGAAACATGAAACTTTTTTTTTGGTGTACTGATTTAAAATGAATAGATACGTATTTAAACATTTCTTAATATTCTACCCCTAAGGGGGTGAAATAGGGGTTAAAAGTTTGTATGGAAATTCGTCATTTTTTAAGTAAGGAACATGAAACTTTACTTTTGGGCTACTGATTAAAAAAGAGTAGATACGTGTTTAGGAGTTTTTGGATATTATGCCCCTAAAGGGGTGAAATAGGGGTTGAAAGTTTGTAAGGAAGTCCGTCATTTTTTAAGTGAGAAACATGAAAATTTAATTTTGGGCTACTGATTAAAAATGGGTAGATACGTATTGAAGCGTTTCTGGATATTCTACCCCTAAGGGGTGAAATAGGGGTTGTTATTCCGTATATAGGTCAGTCTGGAAGTCCGTCATTTTTGAAGTTAGAAACATGAAACTTTACTTTTTGGCTGCTGATTAAAAATGAATTGATACGTCTTTCAATGTTTCTGAATATTCTACCCCTAAGGTAGTGAAATAGGGGTTGAAAGTTTGTATGGAAGTCCGTCACTCTTGAAGTTAGAAACATGCAACTTTATTTATGGCTACTGATTAAAAATGAGTAGATACGTATGTACGAACATGTTCTACCGGAACCGGTTGTGGTTCACGGTGCCGTTCTCGAAGTTGTTCAAAAATATGTGTGGTACCTCGGGCAGACTTTGCAGTTAAGTAGAAACAACTTCGAGGACGAGGGGAACAGGAGAATTCAGCCGGGTTGGGCACCGTTTGGGAAACTTTGTCGGGTCTTTTTATCGTCAATCCCACAGTGCCTAAATACGAAAGTCTTCAATCAATACGTCCTACCTGTCATGACATACTGTACCGAAACGTGGACACTTACGACACGGCTGGTCCACAAGTTCAAAGTCGCTCAGCGTGCTATGGAGAGGGTTATAATAATAATAATGATTTATTTTTCTCATCACAAAAGCTCAACTCTTCTCTAAGGGATCGCATCAAGAATGAGGAGATCCGATAGAGAACCAAGGTCATTGACATAGCCCACAGGATAAGCAAACTGAAGTGACAGTGGGCTGGCCATATTAGCCGTAGAACTGATAACCGCTGGGGTAAACGGGTTCGTGAGTGGTGACCGCGTCTCGGCAAACGTAGCGTAGAACGTCCACGGGCCAGGTGGAATAATGATCGGACGGCTGGCAGAAGCTGGATGAGAGAAGCTGAGAATCGAACCAAGTGGCGTGCAATTGGAGATGCCTATGTCCAGCAGTGGACTGCGTTGATGATAATGAGATACGTATTTAAGCGTTTCTGGATATTCTATACCTGGGCAAGACTGGAAGTCCGTCATTTTTTAATTTAGTAGCCTGAAACTTTGTCTTCAGGCTTTTGATTACAAATAAATGAATACTTATATCAGCATTTATGGGAATTCTATTCCTAAAGGGGTTAAAATAAGGGTCGAAAGTGTGTATGAAAGTCAATTTTAATGGACTATTGATTATAAATAAATACGTTTAAAAACATGAACACAGTATTCATAGATACTTACACAGTTTTAAATAAATACATATAATCAACTTCCACGCGAGCAAAGCCGCGGGCAATAGCTAGTTTATATATATTTATTGTTTACTGACTGCCCAGGGTTCGTTCTGTCAAAAGTTATTGGCCTGTCGCAGTTCAAAAAAATAAATATGTTTGTCTTTACTATTTAACTGGGATTTTTTACGTTTTTCTCTCCATATGAACCTTCCATATTAATGAAAATAGTTAAATAAATAACCTAATTGGTCGAGCGGTTTGGTGATTAATTATTATTTAAAGCGAAGAACTTTATAAAGTAGAAATGAATCAGTTATTTTTTTTTTTATATTTTGCTATTCAGTTATTTGACGACGTTTACGCAATAAAAGTATTTTTTTTTTTAAATTGAATAATAAATTTTTAAGTAAATGAAGATTGAGACGTGACTTGACATCCAATTCCAAAGAAACTTAATGTAATTCGTTCCTCCAACTATATATTTTATTTTCTTAAAATTATAAATAAGTTATACATTATTCTGTCTTTTCTTTGGCATCGCAAAGCGCATACATTTCATCTTAAACTAACTTAGAACATTGTCTAGGTAAGCTTCAAAAGAAAGAAATAGAAAACCACTGTTTCATTGTAAAATATTCGCAGTAGCTTCCAAACAAACTATGAACAAAATGCACCCATTTCTTCGATGTGAAAACAATAGAGACGGTACACTATTCTTCTCCAGAGAAGAAAATAAAACATTTTTATGAACCAACAAATTCTTTTAGTGAGTTAGATGAGAAAACAAGGGAAAATACGCCACGTTTTGACACTTTATTATGTTGTGGTATATCTCATAAAAGTGTTACTGTAATAATATATAGTAAACACTTTTGGTTCACTGCGAACACATACGTATGACACACAGAGAAAATGATAAAGACACATAAGCAGCTTCCTAAAATAATATGTAAGAAGCGCAATGATAACACGACGTGGGGAGTTAAATGTGTCTTTAAAATATCCGCCGCAAACGTAATGTTCTCTAAGTACATTTTGATAGGTACAAATTCCTTCCTTTTTTCATTTAAATTAATACGGTAGAGAAGAAAGAGAAGGAGAATAAAGATGGTGAGGTATGTATATGTATGACATATTAGAATCACGACTCGATACGTATCAATGAGACAAGTAAGTTGTCGAGCATTGGAATATACATGTCAATCGGTGGTTTTTTTTTATGTATGGCCCGCCAAAATGACTCTACTCTGCCTTATGGAAAGCATAAGCAGAATCCAAGAGTGGTGGTCACCATACTCATTGCGATTGCAACAATGCAGCATGGCGCCCCACACCATGGCGGCCTAGTGATACTTCTGTATCATTTAGTCTAGTCAATAGGTATGGAACTTGTTGACTAGACTATTTGGGCCTCCGGTCTCGCACTTACCAAGGAAACACGACAGCACGATCGCTGTCATTTTACGCAGATTTTCTGTGCGAGGGTAGTACCGCCCCGGTCGAGCCGGCCCGTTCGTGCTAAAATCAGCGTGGCTCTACTATCTTTCGTACATCTGGAGGTATACAGTTTAAAATTAAGTCATTTTGAAACAAAATGGAAAAGCGAAGGCGTTCTAAAACTTCAAGCGCCAATACAGTGACGTCGTCTCTTCACTTGTTAACATTTAATGAAAAATTTGTTGCTTAATCATGTGTATTAGATTAAACGATAAAATAAATAAACTAAGAAAATAACAGATTCAGAAATTCCACTTAGAAACTATTCTTGGCTGTAAATAATTAATAGACAAAGCTACTGCAATTTGAAACTTCAAAACTATGTAGTGAAAATGTTTGCTACTGAATCACTGAACTGATTTTTAGTTCTTAAAATTACTGAACTTTATTTCTTAATATTGGATCTGTATTGACATTGCACATATTACAAAAACGTCCTAAAACTGTCATGCCGCAATGATAAAATATTAATTTAATGGATGTAAATTTTTGTTACATGATATGCTTCTTAATATAATTCTTAAATTTTTATGTTTTTCACTTATAAAATGACGGATTACCTTACAAACTTTCAACCCCTATTTCTCCCCTTAGGGGCATAATATCCAAAAACTCCTAAATACGTATCTAATAATTTTTAAGCGTTTCTGGATATTCTACCCCTGAGGGGGTGAAATAGGGGTTGAAATTAAGAATATCACTATCAGAGAGAAGAGTATCACTACTCTTATTAAAAAACATAAATATCTTAAAATATTACCAATTAAGAGTATAAGTTTAATATAAATATATATTCCAGACATCTAACACACAACGCTATCTAGTCCCAAGCTAAGCAGAGCTTGTGTTATGTGTTCTAGACACCTGATATATATACATATATAGCTATTTTTTGCAAATACATACATTTTATACATAGAAAACCCCCAAACTCCAAAACAAATATTTGCAGATCATACAAACATTTGGTCCGACCCGGGAGTCGAACCCGAGACCTCAAGCACTGAGGCAGTCAATTGACTTAAATATTTAAAAACTGCACTGGGCCAAAACCGTTTAAGTGTTTCCATCCATAAGATAAGAAGAAAAATATTAAGAACAGGTATTTATTCTGCATTAAAAACATCATCTAAGTGTAGAAGTCCATACCTATATTATAAATGTCCTGCTTTCATGGCCAAACCGCTGCACCGATTTCAATGAAATTTGGCATGGAGGTACTTTGATTCTTGAGGAAAGGCATAGGCTACTCTTTGCAGAGATAACCGACAAACACGCGGGCGGATCCACACGCAGAAGTTAGTAAATTATAAAATATATAAATAAATAAAGTATAATAAATTAAAGTGGAAAGCCTTGGGGGAGGCATATGCTCAACAGTGAATGTCTTTCAGCTGAGATGATGATGATGTTGATGAAATTAATTACCTTTACCACATTGTTTTATAAAATTTAACTATGTAGACATATGATATAAAATGTAATATATTTCATCCATAAAATACGCTGATCGATGTTAGGTCTCCAAAAGTGAATGAAACAGGTCTATAACAAGAGGAGCAATTAAGTCATTAGCCAGTAACTACGTACGTATATGAGTACGGTGGAGTGCGAACAAAGGATCACTTTAAAAGCTGTCGGCGTGCCACAGCCTACGATCAAAACGGTATAAGTAGAGAGTCATTAATGAATGTTTACCCTAACATACTAACCACACAAATTAAAACATTGTGTACTCAAGCAACTATTATGAACGTGTTCGAATGTGTTAAGATGGAACGTAATTTATTGTTCGTTTTTTCAGTACGTGTTTCATTTAGTTTACTAATAGTTAAAAGCCTTATTATTTTGTCTGCTGAATAATATAATAAAAATAATGAAATATCTCATACACCGCTCTCTGAACCCAAACTAAGCCCAAACTAGGTAGAGCGTTAAACTAGGTGATATGGTTACTAGACTACTAATAAACATATTTCATTTTTTTTGTTGGCCCTGCCAAAATGACTCTACATTACCTGATGGAAAGCATAAGCAGAATCCAAGAGTGGTGGTCACCATACTCATTGCGAATGCAGATAATGCAGCATGGTGACCCACACCATGGCGGCCTAGTGATGCTTCCGTGGGATAGCCACACTTCGGCATGACTGGGTCGGCTCGACCGGAGTGATACCACGGCCTCACAGACAACCGGTGTGAAATAGCGCTTGTGCTGTGTTTCACCGAGTGAGTGAGGATACCGGAGGCCAATACCCCAACCCTTCCCCCTATCTCCCCTCCCCATCCCCCAAAGGCCGGCAACGCACTTGTGACGCCTCTGGTGTTGCAGGTGTCCAAGGGCGGCGGTAATCGCTTACCATCAGACGATACGTCTTCTCGTTTGCCCGCCTATTACATAAAAAAGTGGACCTCCGATCCCACACTCACCAACGAAACACGACAGCACGAACGCTGACATTTTACGTTGATCTTCTGTGCGAAGGTAGTACCGCCCCGGTCAAGCCAGCCCGTTCATGCTGAAATCAGCGTGGCTCTAATACCTGTAAAATTAAATTATAAACATTTTATTGATAATATTTTTTTTGTCTTTGTCGGTGTATTAATTGTCTTCGGAATTGAACCTCCGACCTTCGGCTCTGACTGCTAAGTCAGGATTACTAAACACTACTAGACTAACTAGACTAACAGGCCTGTCAAATAAAAAAAACGTGTTACAATTGAAGATAAAAGTAATCAATTTTCTTTAAACTGATTAATTATGCGCTCCACAATTGTCAAGCGATAAAAGAAGCACATTTTAATTCAGTCTATCATGAATTCTATTAACCCAATTTGTGAATGTGACACGCAAAAGCTCAACATTTTTGTATCGATTTCTTCGTTTCTATAGAGCTAATGAGAGGTTGTACGACTCGTATGTACGCGTTCGCCTGTTTACTACCCCGACGCGACCAAATCAAATTATCACTACAAACGGACTGACGCCATGACATGCCTCCAATGTTAATTGTTCGTTCAAATAATAATTATGTGGGACAGTATTTACACTACAGATTGGAAAACATTCCGGCGTAACACAATTTTGTATCCCGAATTTACACACTTCGGCAAAGATTTGTTAAATCGTCTTTTCTGTTTGAAATACGTAATTTCATTTGGACGTTCTGCGAATAAAATTAGATCTCTCATAATCTTATTCGTGCGAATTTCTTTCCATTAAACAAATTCACCTACAGTTGTTTACTGTCACTGGTGTTCATTTGCCAAGGCCTCGCCTCGTTCGACCTGAAAACATCTCATTTGTAAGGATAAACGTTATTCATTTCGCTGGTAAAGGTTCTATTTTAGGGGACTGTATGTAAAATGAAGTGTTACTTTCTACAAAGTAAATTTAAGTGGGCCTGCATATTTTGTGTTGGTATTTATAAAAGCGTTTAAGAAAATATACCCACTAGGAAGGCAATTCAATTAACATTAAATAACTTCTCATAAAATGAATTAAATGTTTAATTATACTTACATCACAACGACTTGCGCAAGATGGCTGGCAGGAGCTGGATGCGATAGACCTACAATTAATTAGAGTGGCTTGCAATGGGAAATGCTTATGTCCAGCAGTGAACTACAATAGGCTGCTGATGATTATGATGTTGATGAATTTCGGTACATAAGTTGAAGGCTCACATCTAACGTGACTGAATAAGTTAATGATTATTTCATCAAGAATTAATTCATAACAATTCGATACAAATGAAGTTACAAGTTATATATAATTTAATCGTTTATTTCAATTTATGTAGCTTTATATATAAATAACAGTGTGCCACAATGTAATGCAAGTCGTTAGTCGAACGAATCGCAAATCACAGCGAAGACGTTTAGCTATAAACTTACTAAAGCGAGCTTAATGGTTATGCACACTGGAGGCAAATAATGAACTTGCCAACGGTGCCTTTTACTGGAGAGACGTTTACGGCTATTTACTTAATAAACACCCAATACCCTAGTGAAATTGAATAAGTGATTTTCATAAGCGTGCGTATTCATTACAATCCTCAAAACTAGAAGTTATATAGCAGTATGATAGAGTTACATTGCTTTCAATTTGAAAGCAATATAACAAGAGATTTGAAATGGAAAATCAACTTATTTGTTATCTGTATATCTACGTCTTGAAATAGGCTTTTATTTTCACGATTGACTGATTTCAACAACTAAAATACCTCAACAATTTAATTAAAAATCAATCATTTGAATTTGAAAGTGGACAGGACGCGGCCGCAGTCGAAAATAACCTGATAAAGTAAATAGATTTTAAGTGTTTGTGTATCTGTATAACTCTTCATATATGTTAGATTAAGATATAAACAGGTGGTATTAACTTACCCTGAAATACTCTTTTAACGACCAACAGCTTATGCGTTATAAAATATTGGGAGACACGCTACAAGTATACATCAGAAAGAAAATGCACAAACATTTTACTACACCAAACTCCTATCTAAATATTTTCCAATTCGGAATGTATACAAAGTTTCTAAACAAAACTAGATCTAATTTTAAACATGGTTATTTATCTCCTAGGCTCTCTTATTTATCTCTATATACATGAGTGAGATGTCTACCCGAATAGAACCAAACAATATGCCCGTGGGCGTCAACTTCGTACAAAAGAATCCATGGATTATCTCGAAGATGGACATCAGAAACCACCTACGTACTTTTTCACGAACTTCGCCCATTAATCCGCTTGCCAAGTCCTGCGACACAAACTTCCTTTTTGGAGAAATTTAGACTGCACGAATATCGCAATGACATTTAAAGTTTATTTTGGTTAAATTCTTTCTCGAAAAAGGTTTGTTACACTGCAATTTGTAAACAACATATTCGTATTTTAGAGTACTGAAATTGTTTTAGTTTTTGTTGACAACTCTCAAAAATACCCAGAACAACTATTTGTGGACCACACAAAGAGTTGTGGTGACCGTTTTAAACAATAATCTAACCGTGCAGTTTTTATACTTCTTTTGAATCGCAATAGAATTATCACAGAACATAATATCATTTGGCTTTCAGTCGGTTATCCACATTTTTATTTACTTTATCTACAATCTTATTTTTGATAAAAAATAGTTTTATATATTAAAAGACTGAAGACTGTCTGTGGGAAGCTAAGACAGATATGTAAAATGGCGGTACGAAATTCGCCGGGTCAGCTAGTACCTACTTATATAATATCGAAACGATTGAACCAAAATTCTGATTCGTTTACTATTTATTGAGGTTAAAGTAAATATATTTTCACTCCAACTAAGTTTTCAGACTTGTTTAATTTTCGAATAAAAGTCACATATTACTTATATTCATTTTGATTAACCTAGCTAAGTTCAATGTTACTTCGATTTGGTAGTAAAAGTTATGCGAAAGGTACACTTGAGCATTAAGTGGGTTTCTCACAAATCAGTATTATATTTGAATCTTTATGTAAAAAAATAAAAAACATACCGATGAAATTGAGAATCTCCTCCTTTTGGAAGTCGGTTCAAAATAATAACGATAGCATATAAATACAAGATGGGCAATTACTAATCATACTTCATACGAAGGCCCTACTAAAAGACTATGTAGTTCTGACAGTCACATGAAAAGGCTCTTCCCAGCGAATGAGCTTACAAATAGAAGAATGTAAGTAAATATATCATAATTTCACGCTAACATGGCACTGGCGTTGTTGTGTAGGTGGCTTGCGGCTCATTTGCAACATCTCGGCCTGCGATGTCACTATGAGTGATCGCACCGCGCTACGGGAAGGAAGCTACCCCCCGAGAAACGACACTATGTCATTATCTGCACAGTTAATGCCTTTTGTCAAGGCTTTATTCACATTAGAATAATTAATAATAGGGCGCGTTTGTGCCCTTGGCAACCGCGGCTTCTAGATTACGTTAATTTTGATATCTTAAACGATTATTTATTTCCACTGTTCCATTTTTACTTTTGTTTTAGATATTTTAATATTTTTTTTGGGTGTTTTCTTCTTTCATTAACTAAGCTATTAAACATGTGTAAGCTATGTTAATTAAGTTACTTAATTAGAATAATATGTCAATAAACATAAAACCTTCCATAACTAGTATTAATTTCAGAATATAAGAAATATTGTTATATAACTACAACTTTATACTAACGAACCGGTTTACGCCCTCGTGGCTTCGAAGAGCCACCGGTCCTGTCCGTTCAGGATTACGGCTGGGGCGGACGGGGTCTGCACCAGACCGGATACGTTTTGATACTTTTTGATAATTTAAAATACTCCCGAGGTAGGAATGGGACTTTCACCCGAGTGCTACACAGTGCTTTATACTACACCTGTGAGGAACATTTAAAGACTTGTATTGTAGAAAGTATTTAATAATATGAAATAAAAATTTATTACAAAGAACATGACTAACCTAATTAAAAGTTATGTTTTCACTGCTAGAAGTCGACATTTTACTTTATTTTTAAAATAAAATCAAAACGTAAGACACCATGTAAGACACAATTTAGCTTAGAATTTGACCGATATTTCGCGCTTCTTTTGTTTTTTTTTTATTCTTCACAAAAGAATGTCAGTGGCACGGAGATTCCATATTTAAATTATATAAAAACTCCTTGGACAGGCGTGCGCCATAGATAAGATAACACATGAGAAATAAAAATTCATACAACTTTCTCTCCCGCTAAAACACGTTAGAAATGGATTTTCATACATTTTTTCCTCCCGCTTATTGAGGTCAAGGAAAAGACTAACATTCTCTTTTCATTTTCAGGGAATATTGACTACTGTTCCGATCAGGTGTAGTATAAAATCTATTCCACTGTTGAGAAAGTTTATGAGATTTCCGATTGAGTATATTAACTTTTTATGAACCTCCATTTTTATATTCAAAAACATAGTTTTTCTCGTTGGCATCGAGAGTTACAATCAATGTTACAGCTTGGCTAAATGGAAACTGTTATGCAGAGACTTAGAGATGGTCTGACATAGACTCGGTCTAACTCCAAAGCGTTAGACCAATATTTAAAAAAAAGTTTATGAAAATATTTAGTTAAAGTTTCTTATTGCGATAACTGTTCCTTGATATCCAATCCATTTTGAAATTTGACATTCAAATAACATTTAAAATGACAGCGTTTTGTAGCAAAGGAAAATATTTTGGACTAAAGTAATGTAATTACCACTTTAACTTTTCAAGGAGTAAATATTTTTCGGGTCTTAGGGATGAACAACACGTTTTAGCCGGTGACATCGGCAAATAGGTCAAGATGCGGATTAATATTGAACAAATCGACGCTAATTTAATTTATCGGCAACCTAAATGGTTGACTGGTTGTAACATCGTTTTTTTAGTATTCAATGTTTAACAAATTTTGTTTCAGCGCCCTCTCGTTCATTGTAGTTAGAACTACAATTGGATGATGTGCACGATCGAAGTATCGGGCTGTTGGTACACCTAGGTGGCACTAGGGGGCGTATTTTATGAAGGATATTTAGTTGACATTATGACACTTAGAAATAATGAGACATTATCATATGTGTATCATACGATTCTCATTACTTCTTAAATTTGATCTCAAATAAGCAAGGAGTATGGAAGTTGTACGTCCTGTTCTCACATCCAGAAATGGAGTAGGGAAATCATCTAGAATGTTCGATCGAATGTCTATATAACGGGCTGTGTGGCATATTTCTTTTTATTTCTTAAAACCTTCTCTCGTTAACTCTGAGGAAGCTTTGCTTACAGTGTACATTAATATTCTTGTTGGTAGTGTTTGTGAGTGTTCAAGTCCCACTGTCTGTGGTAAGTTAACCTCAAAAAGGTTTTTCCTTATTATCTTATTGTATGTAGAATATGTTCTCAGGCTATTTAATTTTGTTTATAGGGTCGTTAGATTACCGCAGAAGGAATCATACATCTTGCCTGTCTTGTGGTTCAAGATTTGTGCTGAGGACGGTTAACTATTGGCAGCTCACAGCTCACTCCTCAAGACCTATCTGCCCTACCTTGAGGGAAGTTCATATTATATATATGGAAATTAATTATTACTTTTTTACCTAGCACCCACAAGTTGGATCACTGGTGGACGTCTCTGTAAGCTACCTTGAGCTGGAGAGAGTCTACGGCTGACTACTGTGAGTCAGAGAGGTGACCAGAGGGTGGCTATCCTGTGCAGACCAGTCTACAGGCTTAAAGAGTGAAAGAAAAGACTGTATAATTTTATTTTTATTTTTTAAGACTACCTCTTAAGTTTTTTTTGTCAATATATTAAATTAATTAAATTACTTTAAATTCATATGTAAAGATAGCAGGAATTGGAATAAAAGTTTATTTAAATTGTAAGTTGTCTTTTTGAAGTCTTCCTTGGACCCTCCGCACCCTCACCTTAAAATTTTATCTAAATTCTTACGGCGCCCTGAGGTATCATCTTCTACCCTGAGTCGAAGCCGGTGAGTTTCCACCTGACAAGTTCAGGGGTTACATGGTAGATAATTTCACATGGTATTCAGATATACACAGAGATAAAGTTTCTAACTATTTTGTTTGTAGGGGGTAATCTTCGGAAGTACTGATTCGATCATGAAAATTCTTTCACTAACAGAAAGCGACACTATTCAGGAGTGACATAGGCCATATCTTGTTATGATTGAACAGACAATTCAGTTAAAAATAATAGTATTTGTAAATCAAGTCGAAGCAAAGTGGGCGGTTAACGCCCAACGAAGTGGGCACGGGTCGACTAGTAGAAAATATAATGCAGGTAAGGTAAGCCAAGGTAAGTAAGTGTTAAGTAACGTGTTGTTCGTAAGCAATTATTAATAAATATGATGAGTATAGATAATTTTACTAACGATTTCTTTGTTGTCTTTTTTCGTTATCACAAGAAGTTTCTGTCAACATAAATTAAGTTTAATAACATAAACTTTATAATTAAAAATGTTTTAAAATACCCAGACGATAAACAATCTAATTATAATTAGTTAAAAGGCAGGAACAAAATACTATCAAATGACTATTAAATACATTTTATGAAAAACAAAACGATTGAACACTTAATGTAATAGTTTTTACGACGTTCTTTCGATTTCCCCATTTAGATTTATGACGGAGAACTTTTTCACCGGTTAATGACGTTTAGGCAACAAAATCGGTCCGTTTAGCGTAAATTTATAAATTTAACTTTTGTTTATTTAATTTTAGTACTTTAACGAACATGTATCTGTGTGTGTGTGTGTGTGTAAATAAGTGAGTTTGACTCTTTATTTCTTAGTTACAATTTTGCCACGACTCATTTACTTTCTTCTTCTTCAGCCTATTGCAGTTGATTGCTGAATGAAGGCTTCCCTCAAAGAGCACCATTCATACAGGTATTGGGCAATCCGCATTCATCCGCTGACAGCCATTAACTTCATCTTTCATAGAGACTAAAGAGTACCTGACAAAAACCCACAGATAAAGCTTATAGCTTTATTGTAACACATAGCAACTAATGTCGTTCCAATTTTATTTGTTTAACGGGAAAAAAGCGTATCAAACAAACCGAGGCTTCTGTGAGTGAGACGCTAGTGTTACGAGACCACGAAACTGATTTTGAGTCGGAATCGTATCTCAAATGTGGTTTCCGAGACAAAAACAAATGGAAGTATTACCGAAGACAATCTACATTTAAATGGATCTTTTTCCTCAATTCTTGCGGAGTTTGGTGATAGGTATCGCCGTCACCGATTTATTTTGGTGAATTTACATTTGGCCGGATGTCACCGCTGTCGCCGCTGACATACAACCCTGACTTGTATCTTAGTTAGTGACACGACTTGCATCAACACTAATAATTTATGGCACAATCAGATTACGGAAAGTGTTCATGACTTACTGTTGTGGGGCTGCTATCTTAGTTTTTAACTGACTTCAAAAAAGAAGGAGGTTCTCAATTCGACTGTATTTTTTTATGTTCGTTACCTCAGAATTTTTGACTGAATGAACCGATTTTGATGATTATTTTTTTAATTGAAAGCTGATGCTTTCCGTTTGGTCCCATTTTGATTTAGTCCAGTACTTGAAGTCGTTTTTTTTGTTAAATTTTTTGTTTATACTTAAGTCGTTTTGACGCAACTGAAACGTTCTTTATTATTATGTTTTAATTTTGTAAAAAATCTTCTTAACAAATATTTATAAACACTTCGAAAGTAATATTTCGAACGTTATAACTGTTTTAATTAATTAGGCAATTACGTTCAATACATTGATGAGAAAAACGTTTAGAGGTTGTAAGACATTATGACTCCTTTACTGCGATTTTCTATTCAATCAATGTAAGTCTCTATTATCATACGTACTACTCGTATACCTAGGTTCTACAGTACTGTGTAAATAATAGTAACAAAGTAATGGTTATGTATGCATACCACTTAAATTAATAAAATACTAGGTTGACAACAATATAAAAAGCCTATTATCCTCCAAACCATTTGCTTTCAATTTGGTTAACATACCCATCACTTGCATAATTTAAATCGTCCTCTGAAGCTCGTATTTTAGATATTTATTCACCACCTACTTAGCAACTACACATCACACTCTACACGTCACTCGATATATCATAATAAATTCAAATTTATTATGAAGTGATAAGACATATCGCACATTATTTTACACATGTCGATATAGTACAACAAGCATGGCTAGAAAATAAATTTCGCTGTGGACCTAGCTTTTTATAATTTCTAGAATAAATAAACCGCTTGTTCTTCAGTTAGTCTAGTATTAAGGTTCGACAATATTGGACGCTTGGTTAAGCGTGTCTGTCATCTTCTAATGTATTAGTAGACAAACAATCTAATTAAAACTAAATTAAATAAATATGAGAAACAAAAAGAAAACAAAAACACAACGACACTATTACGAACGAACTACGAAACTACTAAATAATATGTTATAATTATGTTATGTAATGCCCATTTTATGCCTGGTACACATAAAAATAAACTAAAAAACTAAATTAAATAAAACAGATGTTCAATTGGCTTTTAGTAAAATTTTAAGTAAGCAATTGCTCAATATCATAGCTATTCCAGCCGCATTCAATCCATTTGTAACCAAATTGCAGTGCATTTCATTCTTGTAATGAGACCTGCAGCAATGCGTTCGTGACTGTAATGGACTATATTACCGTACTTAATTTACCTACATTTAAATACTACCGCGATTTCTATTCCTCATAGTCCATAATTTGTAATGTTAATTTTGATTGTTGAAATATAACAATTTTTAATGTCGCATGCGAATAAGCAATATGTTTTGTAAATTGAATAGTCAGGCGCCAACTTGAGACTAATATTGTATACTTAAGTTGTTCTTTTAAAACTGACCTTATGATTAAACTTCGCTGAACTAGTAATGAGGTATTAGTTTTGAGCGTACCGTTGTGGCGTCTGACTCGGGACACCCTGCGGTCACATATACCAACATAATATACCTACTAATATTATAAATGCGAAAGTTTATGAGGATGGATGTATAGATGTTTGTTATTCTTTCACGCAAAAGATACTGTACGGATTGAGATGAAAATTTACAATAGGTAATATAGCTAACTTCAGAATAACATGTAGGCTACTATGTACCGCAATAACCATAACACGCGGGCGGAGAAAAGACTAGTATAGTTAATAAAAAAAACTTACGGCAATGCACTCGTGAGTCGCAGGGGTATATTTTAGCTGTAATTCCTGTCGTTAAAATGTCTGAAGGAAGCTTTGCAGACTTCTTTGCAGGCTTGAAAGTCTGTTAAAGTATGGGTTAACTCTACTATGTGATGTAAATCGTGCCATCGAGTAATTATGTCAACAACTAAGTTCCATTAACTTTCAAAAATATATCATCATCCTCCTTCATCCATCCTAACCTTCATTGTTCCCAAGATTATTTGGGGATATAAGATTATTATAAAACCGATATTCAGGTAAAATCGGTTGAACTAGTAGTCGACTACTAGTTCAACCGATTTTACCTGAATATCGGTTTTTCCACGGAGCCACTGACATTGCACCTCCGCAACCCAAAGGGCAAACTGGATTCGAAGGTTGACCTATTTGAGGGCACTGACTTTCCAATAAAGGTTATCATTTATATGTTCAACATTTATGTGTAAATGACAACCAGGACCGGCAGCTTAACATGCTCTTCGAGGCACAGGCTGTTATTCAAAATTTGACCCAACCCGGGTATCAAACTCGAGACCTCCTGATTGACAGTCACATACGCTATTCGCTAGCTAGACTATCGAGACAGTTTGTGACATCTATACTTATAATAAAAATGTAACAGGTCAAATTCTGTACATTGAAGATATTTTGCAAATTTTTTTGAAGGGCACTCTGTTATCGATACTGAAACGAAAACTATTTTTTTTTTCATTTTTGTCTGTCTGTCTGTCTGTCTGTCTGTATCTTGGCCGCGCATCACGCCGAAACTACTGAATGGATTCAAATGAAACTTGGCATGATTTGAGTTCATACTCCGAGGTAGGACATAGGATACTTTTTATTCCGAAATTCCGGACGGTTTCCTTGGGAGGGGAGATGAAAGTTAAAATGTGTAATTAATTGTAATTCATTAACGAGTAGTCCGATTGCAATAATTCTTTTTTTGTTAGAAAGGAGATACTCTGAAGATTGTAGCATAAAGTCTTTAATTTATCACAATCTCTCTATCTATTGGAAAAAATAATAATAAAGAATTTATCATTAAGTAAAACAACATGTAGTGACATCTATTGCCAGCCATGCGTAATTAATAACACTTTGATTAATATATCGTGGAATAATCGTACAACGTATTACGTATAATTCGGTGTAGCATTAAGTATTTGATTTATCGCAACCTCTCTATCCATAAATTCAGCACGGTTTCCTGGAGAGAGGGGATGAAAGTCAAAATATGTACTTGGTTGTAATTCAATAACACGTGATTTCATTCATTCTTTTTTTGCTAGACAGCAAGTACTTTAAATATTGTTCCGTGATCTATTTATCTAGTCTCGCAGATTCCGAGGAATCTGCGAGACTAGAAGAAAGGGTGAAGAAACAATAAAGTTAAAGTCTGGAAATATATTTTATTATAAAGAAGGCGATAAAGCTGGAATGGGAGGCATAGGATTCCTTATCAACAAGAGAATAGTAGAACAGGTCATAGAAATTAATAGCGTTTCGAATCGTGTAGCGTACCTGAGGATACGCTTGTCAGCAAAACACGAACTGAAAATCATCCAGGCTTACGCACCAACTATGAAAAAAGACAATGATGAGGAAGTTGAATCCTTCTACGAAGACATATCCAGTATATTATGTAAAGTAAAAACACATTACACCATCTTGATTGGAGACTTTAACGCTAGACTAGGAAAGAAAACATGTGATCAAGAAACGAGTATTGGGAAATTTGGCTTAGGTATCAGAAACCCTCGTGGAGAAACGCTGCTAAATTTCTTATCGGACAAAAACCTATTCGCAATGAATACCTTCTATGCTAAGAAGCCACAACGAAAGTGGACTTGGAGACACCCGAATGGTGTAAATAAGAACGAGTACGATTACATCATCACAGATAGAATGGGAATCATCAGAGACGTATCTGTGCTGAACCAATTTTCCACAGGCAGTGACCATCGACTAGTCCGAGCTTCGTGTTCTTTTAATATTAAAAAGGAGCGACGCAATCTTGTCTTCAAAAAGAAATTACTAAATGAAGACAAAATAGAGATATTGCGAAGCAACATCGATCTCTATAAGGATCACGTTGATGACCAGCTCGAAACAGACTCTATTGAACACATGTCCATAGAAGAACTCAACGATCACCTAATCGAGACACTGAATCTTGCTACCGAAAGGGTTAAACCAAATACTTTGTGTACCAAGAATCATAAACTCACTGCAGAAACATTAGCGCTAATAGAGCAAGGAAGACTATTGAGAACTCAAAGTAAGATCGATACACTAAAATATAGACAGAACCAACGTCAAATAAAGAAACTCCTAAAACGGGACTTAAGGCACTACGAGGAAAGTGTTATCGAAGATACCATCGAAAAGAATAAAAGCAGAAGAGTAATGAAAGCTACATTGAGTACGGGAAGGAAGCAGATTTTCAAACTCTTTAACGAAAACGGCCATATCGTTACAAATCGCAATAAAATTTTGGAGGTTGTTCGAAAATTCTACGGAGACCTTTACGGTAGCAAAGTACAGAATCCAGAATCCAGACCAGAACATAGGAAAAGGGCGCCAATTGCGAATGTTGGTTCTGAAGAGATCCCTGACATCACCTTAGACGAAGTACACCTTGCCCTACGACAGCTGAAAAACCACAAAGCTCCTGGTGAGGACGGCGTTATTCCGGAGATGATAAAGAGCGCAACGGACACTTTTAAATCTGCTCTGGCTACTTTATTCACGAAGTGCCTAATGGAATCCAAAGTACCACAGACTTGGAGTAAGGCTGTCATTACCTTACTACACAAAAAAGGAGATGTACGTCGGCTGGACAACTACAGGCCAATCAGCTTACTATCGCACATGTATAAGCTTTTCACGCGGATAATATTAAATAGGCTGAAGAACAAGTTAGACGACTACCAACCGCGCGAACAGGCAGGTTTTCGGAGTGGCTTCAACACATGTGATCATCTCCAAGCTCTTAAAACACTTATAGAGAAATGTAACGAATACCAGATTCCTATCATCATTTTCATCCTATCATCAAAGATACATCTCTATGATAAAGCATTTACAGAGCAACGCCACAGCATGTGTGAGTCTTCACAAAAAGACTGACACATTTAAGCTCGCTAGAGGAGTGCGCCAAGGAGACACAATCTCTCCAAAGCTATTTAATGCCGCGCTTGAAAATGTCTTCAAAGAACTGGACTGGGAGAACAAGGGCATAAATGTGGATGGAGAGAGACTCACCAACCTGCGTTTCGCGGATGACTTAGCGATATTCTCCGATAATATACCGGATATGATGGTCATGCTTAACACCCTGCAAACGGAATCGGCTAAGGTAGGACTGAGGGTCAACCAGAACAAGACCAAAATCATGACCAATATTCCTAGTGCACACCAACACCGTATGCCTGTGGAAGTCACATCGGAGTATATATACCTGGGGCATAAAATCACATTGGGTAGCGAAAACCAAACTGCAGAAGTAGAGAGACGCATAGCCCGGGCATGGGCAGCCTTTGGTGCAAACGCTAAAGTACTGCGTAGCAGGATGTCCATGACCTTGAAACGAAAGGTCTTCGAGAAATGTGTTCTGCCAGTATTCACGTATGGAGCAGAAACCATGACCCTAACCGAAAAATCCGCACAAAAACTCCGCGTTGCGCAGAGAGCAATGGAAAGAGCTATGCTTAATATTTCCTTACGTGACCGGAAGAGAAATACCTGGATTAGATCTAAGACCAAGGTTAGGGACGTCGTTAAGGTTATTGCTGAGCGGAAGTGGAGATGGGCGGGACATATTGCACGAATGAGTAGCGGAAGGTGGACTCGAAGGCTGTTGGAGTGGCGCCCGAGGCCACACACTAGACCGCGGGGTAGACCACCAATGAGATGGAAGGACGACATCAAGGGACATGCAGGTCATGATTGGATGTCGGCGGCCCAGGACCGTCAGAGGTGGAAGAGTATGGAAGAGGCCTACGTCCAAAACTGGATAGAAAGAGGCTGAGATAGATAGATAGATATATTTATAAATATATCACGTATAAATATAACACCTGTCTTGATCGGGGAAGAGTGCCAGAAAGCCTTAAAATTGCAAAGGTAACACCTATTCATAAATCTGGTAAGAAGAGTGATCCAAGTAACTATCGGCCGATATCGGTTCTTCCTGTTATGTCAAAGGTTTTTGAAAAGATTTTGCATAACCGCCTAGAAACTTACTTAAACCAACAAAATTTTCTTTATACAAAGCAGTACGGATTTAGATCGAAATCTAATACGTTGTCGGCAACTATAGACCTTATAACAAAAATTAAAACTAATATCGACAACAAACAAATTGCTCTGGGTATTTTTATTGATTTGAAGAAGGCGTTTGACACAATTAGCCACGAAATCCTTCTGAAAAAGCTTAGTGACATCGGTATTGGCGGGGATGCATATAATATATTAAAATCATATCTATCCGATCGTCGACAGGTCGTTAAAGTCGGTCAGACTATGAGCGAACCAAAAAATATTACATACGGTATTCCGCAGGGGTCAGTTATAGGCCCCTTGTTATTTCTCATATATATTAATAATGTACACCAACTAGGATTAAAAGGGGACTTGAATTTATACGCGCGCGGATGACACTTCATTATTTTATTTTGGCCACCAGATAGACACTGTGATTGCAGATGCACAGAGTGATCTTGAACGTTTGAATGAGTGGTTTCTCAGTAATTTACTAACGATCAATACCTCCAAAACGAACTATATTATTTTCTCGGCTAAAAACAAAAAAATTACCAATTTTCCATTCTTAACTATAAATAATGTTAAGATCAATCAAGTAAATCAAGAAAAATACTTAGGTCTGATTTTGGATAACCATCTTACATGGAAACCGCACATACAAAAACTAAAAAATAAATTATCTCATTGTCAGGAATGTTGAGTGGCTTCGTACGTTGCATACCACGTCAACTAAGACACACTATATATAATACGCTTATAAAACCGCATATAGACTACCTAATAGAGGTTTGGGGTACAGCTGCTAAAAGCAATTTAACAAAATTACAAACAGCACAAAATAAATTAATTAAAAAATTATTTCATTACGATTTTCTCACATCAACTCAAAAAAATTACAAGGAGAACAAAATCATGACTATTGTACAGACATACAAATATTATAATTGTTTACTTATAAGAAAAATACTAACTAATAATATACATACACAAATAAAACTAACTAAAAAAAAAGATGTGCATAGTATCGGTCTCAGAAGTAGGAATGACATATTTCTGTTAAAGTCACGAACGAATTATGGCAAGAGATGCATTATGTACGAAGGTTCTAAAATATATAATCAGCTACCTAATCTGATAAAAGAAACAAAAAATATGCAAAATTTTAAAAAAATGTTAAAAAATCACATTATAAATAATACAAGCATAAATACACTTTTATAACAATCATTATCTCTTGCATAAATTTTAATATTATGTATTCATATATTGTTATACATAAATTAACCAATACTTACACTAAAACTTTTCAATTACCAGAATATGTGACAATGCTAAGTTGTTATTTTGTGCAAACCAATCTGTCGCTTCTAGGTTCACTAAATCTTTGTATTTACTGCTGGCACGGTTCTATAAATGTTTCGAAATGCATGTATGATTTTTAATGTACCCTCACTATGTTTTAAAATGGATTGTTGTGATTTTTATTTTGTATAAATAACGTGAGTTCTTCTTTTCTGTATCGCAGTAAGTTAAGTTTTATATATTTTGTATTTTCTCATGTAAGTGAATTTGTATTTTTATTCTTTATGAGAAATAAATGATCTTAAACCTGATAATAAATCTGTAGACGTTGAGTTTGTGTTTCTTTGCTTAAAACAGCGACATCTCTTGGAATCAAGTAACTAACTTTACAATGATTTTCTTTTGAACGTATAATAAAAATGTGATGCAACAGATCAATTCTGTACATTAAAGAAATTAATTTAGATGTTTTATCGGGAGGGCTCTCTAATCGATTCTGAACCAAAAACTAAAATACCATAATAACGTTAAATGGTCATTGTAAAGGAGCAAGGTCCAAATGTATGAAGGAAGACGTCTTTTCAGTAGACTGTATTTAATTTGCTGGTTTTACAGTAATAGATTACTAGAAAAAACTTGCAAAGTTGACAAAACAATTTGTATATCTTCTTCTTCTTTTATATCCTATAAAAAGCGGCCAAGTGCGAGTCGGACTCGCCCATGAAGGGTTCCGCAGCAGCAAGTGGCATAATACAATTTTTATTTTATTTTTATATTTGTGTTGATTGAATAAAAGGTAAATTGCAGTTTACGATTTATGACGTATTAAAAAAATGTTTTTTTTTTCTATTTTTGTGTGAAAATCTTAATGCGGTTCACAGAATACATCTACTTACCAAGTTTCAACATCATAGGTTTTATAGTTTCGGAAAAAAGTGGCTGTGACATACGGACGGACAGACAGACGGACAGACAGACAGACATGACGAATCTATAAGGGTTCCGTTTTTTGCCTTTCACACGGAACCCTAAAAATGAATTGCTGTTCGTTTGTCTCGCTAAAACTCGAGAACCGCCGGGCCGATTTAGCTGATTTAGGTTTTGAAATGTTTGCCGTGGTTCAAGGAAGGTTTAAACGGTGAGAAAATATGGAAAAATTGCGGGGAAGATAATAAAAACAACAATTTCCTTTTGCCCATATAAACTGTTCTACCAACTTTCCTGTCAAACTTTTGACTGTCAAATTGAAGCACTTATTAAATTAAGGGTTTTAAATAGGCATCATATATTATTACACGAATGAAATTAAGGGTTGTGTATAAGAAAAATTAAAAGATAGCGGGCAAAGTCTTTTTTTTGTCCGCGACGTCTGTCTGTATCTTGGCCGCGCATCACGCTGAAACTACTGAATGGATTCAAATGAAACTTGGCACGATTTGAGTTCATACTACGAGGTGGGACATAGATTTTTTTTAATTTTTTTTTAATTTAATTTTTTTTTAATAACGGGAAAAGTATTTTTCTTTGTCCGCGACTGTACACTGCCTGTAGGAAGCTGAGACAGATATGTAAATATGGCGGTACGAAGTTTATTTTTATTCTACCCTTCCTGAATATTTTCGCTCGATTTCTATTCTTTTCTCCCTGAACATTTTCACCGTATTCCTATTCTTCCCTTCCTGAACATTTTCGCCCTAATTCTATTCTGCCCTTTCCTGAATATTTTCGCTTTATTTCTATTCTTTCCTTCCTGAACATTTTCGCCCTATTCTTATTCTTCCTTTCCTGAAAATTTTCGCCCTATTTCTATTCTTCCCTTCCTATTCAAAGTGCTGCAGCTTTCAGAATTTACTTATAGACAAGTCTGTTCTGATTTCTGAGGACTTTTTATTTTTTATTCTGTAATTTCTGAGATCTTTTTATTTTGTCTAACCTAACCTAACCTAACCATAAATAATAAATAAATAAATAATAAATATTTTTGGACATCTAACACACAACGCCATCTAGTCCCAAGCTAAGCGGAGCTTGTGTTATGGGTACTAGATAACTGATATAAATACATATATTACTTTTTTTTTGTAAATACATACATATTATACATAGAAAACACCCAAACTCCTAAACAAACATTTGAAGATCTTATAAACATTTGGTCCGACCCAGGAATCGAACCCGAGACCTCAAGCACAGCAGTTGCTTACGCTACCGCTTGCGCCACCGAGGCAGTTAAAATAAATTTTAAAAAAGTTAAATTAAACTAGATAAGAAAAATGTAAAGTTATGTGGATTAGGATTTTTAACTCTTACCACAGTAAAAAACAAAAAAGGGAACGCCTCAAGACGGTCGACGAGAGATGAGACCGCCTATGCTCATTTAAAGTGTAAAATAAAAATATAGTTTTGTGACTAATAAGAAACATTGTTTTTTATTACTTAAAAATATTCTTAAATTATGGTGTACCTCCAAAATTTTTAATCTTCCTAGATGTACCTTGAACCCAAAAAGTTTGCGGAACACTGAATGTACTATGGTGATGTGTGTTACTTCGACCTGAATGCAGACCTCCTTAACAAGCTTGACCGTCTTCTTAATAACTGCATTCGATTTATTTTCAATATTCGAAAGTATGACCATGTGTCTGCTTAGCGTTCCCAGTTAAAATGCAATCCTATTCGCCTACAGTGCAATCAGCGAGCTCTTACCTTCCTATTTTCATTTCTCAACTCGCCATCTTACCTACCTACCTTGCTCCGTATTTCCGATACCTGTGCTCTAATCACGATAGAAATCTTCGCTCAGTTAATAATCTGCTTTTTTTTTATGGAATAGACCGGCAAACGAGCAGACGTATCGCCTGATGGTAAGCGATTACCGCCGCCCATGGACACCCGCAACACCAGAGGCGTCACAAGTGCGTTACCGGCCTTTGGGGGATGGGGGGGGGAGATAGGGGGAGGGGTTGGGGTATGGGCCTCCGGTATCCTCACTCACTAGGTGAAACACAGCGCAAGCACTATTTCATACCGGTTTTCTGTGAGGCCGTGGTATCACTCCGGTCGAGCCGGCCCATTCATGCCGAAGCGTAACTCTCCCGCGGTCTCTGCTTCTCTTATGTCCGTCTCATTACTCCGACTACGTGAACTGTTCCTTCTTTGTTCAAGCAGTACTACTCTGGAATGCGCTCCCGCTCGAAATCAGGATGTCCACTAACCGATATACATTCAAAAATAAAGTACATGAGCTCTTTCTCAATGAACTGGCAGAATTATCTAATCTATAGCTTACCGTCCTTTTTAAACGACTTCCAAAAGGAGGAGGTTCTCAATTTCATCGTTCATCGTCACAATGTATGTACGTACACGGATTACTCCTCCGTCAATTTGTGGACCGATTTTGAAAATTATTATTGTATTCGAAAGGGTATGCTCCTCATGTGGTCCCATGGCCATTGGTGACCGTGGTGACCTTCGCTGCTCTTCGCGTAGAACAAAACAACCGAAGCGTCGGTGACGTCGTTGACGTTCGTCTCGAAATATAGCGAGTGTGGTACCTACTATTACATTTGGCTTGGCACCGACTTCAAACCTATGAATAGGTAGCATATACAAGTTATTTAATACTTTTTAGTTTTTAAGTCGGTTTTTTTAAACGAGGTTTTTTTTCCATCATTTAGTGTATAAATGTTGTATTTATGTATACGTAATCTGTATATGTATATCTATTTATATATGTATGTTTGTATGTATAACGTTGAATATGATGTGATTATTGTAAATTTTAACGGACTTCTTATGTAAATAAGATTTCACACACCTGCCTTATAAGATTTCTCCACCACCCGAAGGTCGACTGGAAGAGAATGCTCTGGGCATTAAGTCCGCCGATGTACATTCTTAGTGCATAAAGTTAATAAATAATATATAAATAATCTACATTGTATTCATATTTCCAAAAAAGTGTGTGTGACCAGTTCCTAAAATTATTATCTCAATGTAACTAACACAACATCCAGATCTGGTAGTTCTTAAACAGTTTCTAAAAGATACTTTACAATAGGTACGTTATATGATTACGTTAAAAGATCAATCAATTGTAATATGTCATATTTCAAATGTAATATAAACAAACATATAACTTAATAGTTATGATAATTTACCAGAAACAAAACACAAAATCTGTGTGAGTGTGTGTGTTTGTTACTCTTTCACGCTAAAACTACTGAACGGATTTGGATAAAACTTTACAGTAATATAGCTTATACAGGTTACTATTTGCCGAGAAAATCGACATTCACGCGGGCGGAGCCGCGGGCAACGGCTAGTACTTATAATAAAAATGTAACAGGTCAAATTCTGTACATTGAAGATATTTTGAAATTTTTTTTTGGAGGGCTCTCGCTATAATCGATACTGAAGCCAAAACTGTAATTTTTTTCATTTTTGTCTGTCTGTCTGTCTGTCCGTCTGTCTGTCTGTCTGTCTGTCTGTTTCTTGGCCGCGCATCACGTCGAAACTACTGAACGGATTGAAATGAAACTTGGCATGATTTGAGTTCATACTACGAGGTAGGACATAGGATACTTTTTATCCCGAAATTCAGCACGGTATCCTGGAGAGAGGGGATGAAAGTCAAATGTACTTGGTTGTAATTCAATAACACATAGTCCGATTTCATTAATTCTTTTTTTGCTAGACAGAAAAAAAAAAAAGATAACGGGATAAGTGTTTTTTTTTGTCCGCGACTGTACACTGCCTGTGGGAAGCTGAGACAGATATGTAAATATGGCGGTACGAAGTTCGCCGGGTCAGCTAGTTCAAAAATATGAGTAATACTTGATCTTATCTATATTAATATCGTAAAGCTACAGTTTAAAGGTATGTTTATTTTTTTGAATTGCGATAATCTAGACATTATTTTCAGAGAGAAAACTTCCTTTTTAAAAACAACAAAAATAGGAATTATTGTTGTATCGAATACATTATTTATGGCGGAATATTACGGCACTAAAAAATATGCTACAGAATAGTTATCTTCAAAGACAATATTTAGACTACCTTGATCGACCGAGTAATTACTTAATCCAAAACATAAAGTCGGGTCTCCACCAAACAAAAGTTGTCAATTTTTGTGTTGTCAACACGTGTTGGTGACAAAAGTTTCTGTAAAGCCGAGTCTCCACCGAACAAAATTTGGCAACTTTTGTGTGGTCAACCTTTTTTTGTGTTGTCAAATTTCGGTGGAGAGGCGCCTTATAATAATAATATTATAATATTTTGCTATTATTATGCTATGCTATGCTTATGCTTTGTAACATAAATTATGTTCATTTTCAACTTAAATTAACACATTAAAATAACAGTACACTCTTCAAACAAATACCTTTTGTCTCTGTGATGCCCACATAAAATGTTTGGAATATTTCTTACTAGTTGCACATCTGCACACATAATCTAAGAAATGTAGGTAATATTTTATTGGAACAGAACGCTCGACATCTATTTACTTTATTTGATAAACAAATATCATCATCATGTCTTTTCTCAGTTTTATATTAACTTGACATGTACAAAATTGCATGACATGCTATGTTCTGAAATCTCTCGACGTAATTCCTACAGATTTCTAGATGTCTCATTTACTTGAAAATTTGGACGAAATGTATACGAAACACATATTATAATTTAAAAAAATTATAGAAATGTTATACCAAATAACTTTAAAGTTTTCTTTTGAAATATAAAATGTGTACTGTAATAAATCGTAGAAGTACACAGCTAGATTACAATACCAAATAGTTTGAAGATGTTAATGCGTTTGTGTATAAAAATAAAGTTTTTAAAATATCGTGTTATTTGCTTTTTACAATAAAACATCAAAGTTTGTTTATAACTTACTATTAATGTTAACATTAGCATATGAAGAAAAAAACGCATAAAATAGTTGTTCCAAAATGTTGAATATTTATATCTTTAGAACTATAAGCTTTATTTGATCATCTTTGTTGCATTTAATGCAGCTCTATCTATATGCAATAATATTGCATAGACAAGATAATTATATCACTTGAAAGTTAGTATAAAATGTTTATCTGGTATTTACATGTACCTTAAAAAAAAGGATAGCCGTATCTATCTCTCGCTTGCACTTCAAGCCTTAAATGGAACGCATCAGAGCGAGGTAACGCCGCATGAGTCATGTTTTTTCACGCGTGCAGCCGGCTCCATCGAATTTTAAGACGTTGTCACGTCAAAAACAAATAAATGATTCTAACAAAATCTATCGTAATTTGTGTTTGAATAAAGAACACTACAGGGCCAGCCTCAAAAACCTTTCAATCACGTCATCAACTAAGGAAGTTTCCTAACGAATACAAGAACTCTTGAAAAGCTCTTAACCAGCGTGGAAAACATAAACCAGGCACACGAGCGCATTTTATAAAGTTAACGGCAACTCGATTAAGGAAGCAGTCAAAGAAAGTTGGCAGAGAGCGAAGTTTGAGTGGGAAGAGGCTGATTGAATTGTACGCAACTTAACGTTACATTGCATGGCTTCAGTACATGAACCGTAAAAACACGAGTTTAACTGTTATTGGAAAACGTTCCGAACACGTCATTACATGTCTTGAAACGCGATTGTGTCCCGAGATGTCGACGGCGACGCGCTGTTTATGTACTTTTGTAGTTTCTCTTGTAGTGTAAAGTGTCGCCGTTAAATATTTGATGAACTATAAAAAAACTAACTCCGTTAACTTGAACTATGATTTTGTCATTTTTATGCCTTTATATTCATACTCACATACATGGTGATATATACACTATTATACAGTGACAACGACACATATTTTGTTTTAGGACCATCGTTATGTCTTCCGTCAGACTTATGCAGTGATGTTTGCCGTCATAACCCTTAATTTTTCAACCCTATGGGCTATGTAAGTGTACCTATAATGTTAAAACGATTAAAATGGCACAGTAATCCAAATCAAACCCATTACTGTATAGCTGATATAGTATAGCCATTCGCAGTTAATATACCTGTTCAAGCATGCATTATATGTTTCATCCCTGCTTGATAGTTTTCCCCTATCGTTCAATAGTGTACCTGTGTAAATTTTTGAGAAAAATAAACAAATAGAATAGTACAGCTTTTCCATTCTTTCATCAATAACTAGCTGAGCCCCGCTGTGTTACCCGCGGTACAACAAATGCGATTAACGCCGTGGCGAAAAGTAAAAAAAAAATGTTAAAAGTATCCAATGTCCGTCTCCTGGTTCTAAGCTACCACCAATTTTCAGCCAAATCGGTTCAGCCGTTCTTGAGTTATAAATAGTGTAACTAACACGACTTTCTTTTATATATATAGATATCGGTACCACAAGTACCGCAGACTTGTCTAATGTTTTCCACAGTGTATCATAAAACAAAATGTTGACACATTATCCGCGACACTATACACTTAAGTGCCATCTATTTTTGGGTTGGGGCTCTTAAGTGTTATGTCACCTTGACGTGCTTGTTAATAGCATATGACTCTATGATTACTGCTCTTAAATTTAACAATATTCATGTGGTTTTCTTACATTAATATAATTATAATGTTTTACATCTTATAAATTTTGGAAGGCCAATGTAGTTAACAGCAAATTCTTCCATATTGGATGGTTTTTTTTATGAAATAATCATTTCAATTTTAAGTTCAGCATCACAATATGATATACGGAAGGTTAAATAGGTCCATGATCACGGAACAATATTAAATATTAAAGATTGAGATATTAAAATAATTTAAAATATATCCATAAATAAAGTAACAAACTATTCTATTAAGTGTAAATACTACAAACGTAATATAAGCTTCTTTAAAATTACAAATAGTGCATCTCTGATTTTATTAATATGAAGTAACAGTAGTCTATTAAAACTAAAATGCATAAAGATTTGAAACGTAAGTAAACGTTTATATTTGACAGGGACGACTGAATAGTTTTCGACCCGCCGAGAGAACTTTTTCAGCTGGGAGCAGTGCAGCGCCTAACAACGATGCGTAAAATTGCTTCGCTTCTTGACGGCTATCCATGAAATACTAATATGAATAAAACTTTACAAAAATACAACAACAATTATAAGCTTTTATGCCCATATTTTGAATATTTTTTGTTGTTAGATATACTCTAGCCACTATATAACTATCATCACCATTAATAACATCGTAAATCGCTCATCATACCTGACACGTAATTACGACCATAACTGTTCAATATTTCGAAACATATCATAGTGTGCCTCCTCAGTGGGAATACATGGATCCAATTTCTATTAATAACCATTGAAGGCAATAATGTCATCTGAATTACATAAGCCGTACCTGAACATTACATAATTTACATGCGATCTATATAATATATAACATTGAACACGTCGGGGGCTTATAGTCTTGTTATTGGTCGAACAACGCGACTTCAATTAATTACCCATGTCCAACGTTAAGCTGTTGTGTGCAAGCCCAGTATTTCATGCAGCGTTTCTAATACCATAAAATATTTTTAAAAACTTTTATATTTATTTAAATTGAAATGGAATTGGGTAACAAAAACAATGGTGTGGTTATAATTAGTTTTAAATATAGATTTCCTGGTGCTCGTGTTTCAACTGTTTGAATGTCTAGTGTTTATTTTATTTTATTGATCAATATATCTTGAACTATGATTCTAAATTAACTATCATAATTGAACAAAATAAATATTAAAAGCCTATAGTTTTGTGCAGCCGTTGTTTCTTTAGAATGCAATATCCTTCCACTCCAAAAAATCAGAATCGAAAACTTATATTAATTTATCGAAATATTACAATATTTCAAATAAGTAGGGACATTCACCAATAACTTTGAAGACGCCATGAGTAGCAGGTTCATTTTCTAGTCTGTAAAATGAATTATTCATATTAATATGTATGTACATATATGAATATATAAACAATTAGTACTCTAATTGCGTCAATGAATGACCTGACTGACCTTTGTAAATAAACAAAGTATACACAAACAAATTCAAACTGCGTATTATAAAGATATGGATACCATATCATTTAAGTTAAAAGTAAATAATATGAGACAGTTACACGAACAGGTGGGCTTACATGCGGATAATAATATTCAATTACCGTAGTTTCGGTAAATTGTTCGTGAAATCAATGATTGTACATGTCAGCACAATCCGTATTGCGGATGTTTCGGACAAACAAATAGCTAGTAATCAATCGTATTATTTGAATGTCGCTCTGCAGTATGTCGACGAAATGAATGTATGTAATAACAATGTAAAATAACAATTGTGGGATGTTTATTTCTGTTGTGATAAATTCAGTCAGGTAGATTTATAACAATAAAATGTTTACAGTATGCAATTAGGAGAGCATTAACATTAAGTTGACAATTTAACTTAAATGTTTACAATGTTTATATGTCAACCATTCGTTTGTTAACATTACATTTCATTTATTTTCAAGTAATTTACATTTTAGTTAATTCTTTTTTGAGTATACATTCATTCTATCAACTTTTAAGTTGTACAAACAGCACTATTTGCGTAACTGTGCAAAAGACCTGCAACCAATATAAAAAATATATAACAATAGTTTTTATGTTTTTAAAAAGAGAGAATTATTTTATTTGGTGCAGCCGATCGGAAGTTATACGCGTACTTACATACATTTCGGCGATTCATTTTATGTTATGCAGCACGGTGACCGTCACTATGGCGGCCATGTTTTTGTTGACGAGGTGGAAAATCTCTTCGGATCTCAGGCTCCTCGGGGACTGAGGAGCCAGGTATTTGGTGAAACCACCCCGGCGGCCGGGCTCAGGCGCCCTGCTTTGAGGAGGACCCGGACCATGTTATTTCAGGTCCCAAGGAACGACGGCTCGTCTATTCCGACTCTATCTATATCGATAATGCGCATTACTCACCGCTGCAACCGGTCGAGAGCGTCAAACAGATACTGCGCGGCTCCATCGCAAAGATGAGAACAGTATTCCACGTATAAGTGCACCTGGATTTTGTAAAGAAGACACAGATGCACGGGCGAGAAGAACCGTCTCACCTTGCTTAGAATACCTAGCTTCCGTGAGGTCGCCTTAGTGAAACTCTCAACGTACTCGCGCGGGTTGAGATCCCGGCAGATATCCATACCCAGGATATCGAGACTACCTTGTAATGGCAGTTGAGTGTTCTGAAAAGTGGGAAGGGGAAGGAATGGAGAGTTTTTGGCAGAGAACGCCTTTGTATACCTTGATATCCGGCAATACAGTTTTATTTCATCCCTATTAAAAATACTTAAGAAATGAAAAAATAAATACATTCGGACACTTATCACATAATGCCATCTAGTCTCAAACTAAGCAGAACTTTTAGCATGGGAACTCGAGATCTCAGGCACAGCACTTGCATATGCAACCACTGCGTCACCGAGGCAGTCAGCTATGAACCAACAGTGATTAAACAACTAAATCAACAATAATATTTATTACTTAATGGTAATGTTATTCACAAAACTTTAGATATTAGCCAAGAATAATAATAATATGCCATGTATATAATATTATCCGTTAAGCGATAGAGCAAAAGAAACACACGAAGCATGATTAAAAATAAATCTCTGGTATGTTTTTTCCCTTTATCTTAACAAACAGCGTATTCTCAAAGAATTCAAAAGCCTAATGAAAGTACCTTTGAGGAGCAACAGAGTTAACTGTTTCTTGTTAAGATTCTCTTGTTGCAATTGTGAAGCTTATCAAGACAACAGTAAATGATTAGTACCTACTTGTAGGCATTTTCTTTGAACTTTGTTTAAAAATAAATTTACTGGTCCCCCTCAAAGGCAAAAAAATATCCGATTTTACTCGTACATTTCACTCAAATGTCACTGGTTATATAAGAATAAGAAATAATTACATTTTCTTCCAAAACATATAAAAAAACAAATAAATACATTTATAAATACCGCTTTGACTATGACTAGAAAACAAGCTTTTCGGTTATTAGATTATGTAGATATTTATCCTTTATTTATAATAATCATTTTTGCTATTCAGAAAAATAAAAGGCTACGATTTCTGACATTCCTTCACGAGTTATTTAAAAAGATTAGCCCTCTAGGTTTTGTTCAAGGCTAGAAAAGCCACAGACGAGTATCATAATTAATACACCAATTACTGTGTTCGTAACATTGAATTTCATCGCACAGGTAGTAGAGCCACGCTGATTTCAGCATGAATGGGCCGGCTCGACCGGGGCGGTACTACCCTCGCACAGAAAATCAACGTAAAATGACAGCGTTCGTGCTGTCGTGTTTCGTTGGTGAGTGCGAGACCGGAGGCCCAAATAGTTTAGTTCACAAGTTCCATACTTGTTGACTAGACTAAAAGATGCAGCAGCATCACTAGGCCGCCATGGTGTGGGTCGCCATATTGCATTGTCTGCATTCGCAGTGAGTATGGTGACCGCCACTCTTGGATTCTGCTTATGCTTTCCATCAGGCAGAGTAGAGTCATTTTGGCAAGCCATACATAAAAAAAAAAAAAAAAACATAGATTTAATTAAATGAATCCTCTTAACTTGTTCATTAACAGATATAATAAAGGGGAAAATCTAATATAAAATTATTGCCTCTGTTGAATTTAGCGCCAATAATGTTATTTGATGCGGGTAAAACAATTCTAACTGAGAGCTGTGACAGTTTGCAGGGGCGTACGTAATGTAATTTTGCATGTGTCAACGACGTGTCAGGCGCATTTTGTCACCCACACGGTGGCACATGGCCCGACGTGCCAAGTGTACACCATAATTGTTTCCAGATTATCACTCGTCTTCTTCGTGCGATAAGCTTTCACGTAAATAACACTAAATATTAACTAACTCGGAGTAATTGCAGCTAGCAACTATCTTATAGTGAGTCTGGGTGTTAATTGTGTCCGTTTCATGTATGTCTGTAAAGTCCCCCGTGCCACAGGTTGTTTATTCCTAATGCGGGAGTTGTCTTTTTAGAAAAATATAGAAGTAGTTGTAGTACGACTTATTTTTTTCCTATAAGTAGACTTGAACTTGACTAAACATATATCTACTGTCAAATGAAAGCAGTTTATACAGATAAATACTTTTCTTTACTAATCTTGTAATAGGTAATTATGTCATCAATTTTTGAATGTGTGTTTCGTTGGCTTACGAAGTCGGTCAGCTAGATTTCCAATATAATTTTATTTATTTCTTTATCATAAATTCAATCTTAAAATACTTTTAAACAATATTTCAGTTTATTCTGTTACAAAAACTCACTACAAATGTTTACCTATATCAAAATCGATATGTGTGTATATCATGTTCTTTTACAATACTTTGACTGTACTTTGTAACCTTGTTGTGAAGGAGACGCGATGGCAGCAATCGAATCTTGCTTTAAGTGCTATAAGGCACACGATCAATCATATCTGCACAATGTAAGGGTTTTGGTAAGGGGGTGATGCTGCATTTTTACCCAATAACACTTAAGGTTGTTTTATGCTGGTGTGTAAAGAAAACAAACCAAAGAAAATAAGTGAAAATCAAATCTGAACTGTTATCTAATAATCGCAGAATAATTTAAAATTACGCATTAATTTACCATTTTTTTTCGATTAGATCTATAAAGTTTTCAAAATTCATTTGAAAAAGATTGATTCGGTGCCCAATTAAGTTGAAAACAAATCGCCCGAATAAAGCTACTAAAGTAATCAGTTAGTCTTTATAAGTAAATATCGTATTTAACTGGCTGTCGTGCCCTTAAGAGGGTTTACTACTAGACTAATTTATTTAAGACTAGCTGCATCCCATGTTGTACCCACCCACCACTATAGCTTCTGTACACCAGGATCAACAGCAGTGACCCACGAACACACCTATTTATGAGACTCGGGAAGTCCCAGGCAAAGTTAAACTGTCTAGGAACCCGCAACGAAATTAATCAGAAGAAAACTGGTTGGAAATATAATAAGCCCACTTCCCTCCTTAGCAAAACGGGAGACAAAATGAAGTCAAAATAGGCAGACATCTTTTTCAAACCGGGAAAGGTTGTGAAGGTTTTTGAACACCTTGGAGCTTAGCTAGTCTAAAATAAAAGTAGCCTAAGTTATTTCTTACAACATCAAATATATGTCAGTGAATGTCCCGTCAAAATCGGTAGAGCCGTTCCAGAGATAACCGGGAACAGACAGATAAACAGACCGATAAAAATTAAAAAAAATGTTTTCAACTTTCTTATAATATATTTATTTTTTTCTACTTTGTTTACTTTATACAACTACTAGCTTTTGCCCACGGCTCTGCCCGCGCGTATCTCAGTTAATACGGTAAAAAGTAACATAATAGGGAATATGCATGTCTTTTTTTTATTTCTTAATCTGATCATATAAGTCTCCATAACATAGAAAAATATATAAAGAGGCTTCAAAATAGTCAAACTAATTTTCAAAGTGAAATTTAAAACACCGACTAAATTTGAGCTATTCAAACGCCGCCATTTTTCGCGCGCTATTGACATAACATATGCCGTCATTGTCATTTCGTGTTTGTTTACTATTGAGTGTTTCAGTTATTTTATACCTATTTACAGTTTTGATTGCTATAAAAATTATGGAAGAAGATATTATTTCTCATAAACACTACTAACACAGTAGGAATTTCGATGCCGATAATTTCGATAATGTAACAATCGACGTGACATTTCGTTTCGACCAATAGGACGCGTTTTGCAGGTTTGAATTTCCCTCCTTTAATATTCACTTTTTATTTAATATTTTCTGGGTTTAAATAATCACTAAATAAAAAAAATACCATTTATGTATATTGTAAAGACAATAAAGAATCTAAAAAAAAATGTTTGAGACAAATAAAAATTTTATGCATGTTCCCTATTGTCCTTCCTCAAGACTCAAAGTAGCTTCATGCCCAATTTCATTAAAATCGGTGTTACAGTTAAGCCGTGAAGGCGTGACAGACAGATAGAGAGACAGATTTTTAATGAATGTACATTTTAACTACTCGTCCAGTAGAGTGAAGTAGGCTTGTTCAAGCTCAGTAATCAAACGACCTTAGCTGCTCTATAACAGTTCTCACGTAGTTGTCGTAACGTGTGTAATAATGTTCCAACATAAGCCACGTCAGTAACATTACACCTAATTACTGCAAGCGATGTCATTCGACAGCATGTTCACATTTTAACATGGTAGCAATTCTCTTGTACACCATGCTAAAGTTAATTTAGATTTATTTTAAACCAATTTTTCACTTGGACTCGATTTGAAACCATACACGATTGAAGGGTTTCATTATATCTTGCATTTCGTGCATAGATTGATATATAATCTTAACGACACTGCCATTAAAAAGCCTTAAATAAACAAAAAAATCCAATAGTCCTTCAGGACCCTGTAGAAAATTGGTTTCTACGAAAATATAATTAAGACCCTTTATTAACATCCCCTTTTTTTCGTACGGAAATCCCCTCGGATACCACCTCCTGGTGGCATGCCGTCACGAATCTACTAAAACCGCACGCCGCCGCCGTCTCGGGTACTAGGGGTCAGGGAACCACGTGTACCCTAGACAGGAAAACCGTGGAACTTATTCACATCCCCTATAAGATAAAATGGAAAAAATGATGAAAGAAATGAAATAAGGCTTCAGCTTATATAGCAATGGTTTGTAAAAGTGCAAAATTATGGCGTAGACATAATGACAGTTTATTTGTAAGAAGATTTTTTTTTAATAATGAGCTTGGCATTTCATAAAGATTTACTAGCGTTGTATTCAAAAAGACATACCTAATAAAATTGTAGATTAATTATATTATTTTTATTATTAGACATTTTCGTGCTATTCAATAATGTTTAAAATTAAATGTTATCAGTTAACACCTAAGTTGCATTTGAACTTGCACTTTTTTTGTAGAAAAGCTAAAAGTCGGACTTTTCAAGTTTTTTTTATGAGATAAATTAGATGATTAACACCAGAATTGACCCCAAAATGTAGCTATGCACCTCTAGCACACGACCACACGAGCCAAGAGTGACTATGCACTCCGTTATAATCTCACCCGTTTGTCTAAGTGGGTGGCTACAATGAACCCGCCTTAGCGCTTTATAATGAGGTCCCCAGGCGAGCTCCTCTTCCACACTACATGTCCTTGTCTCTGACACATAAATATTATGTATGCCTTACCGACACGTCTCTCGGCATCATATTACCGTGACACTAACATGTTTGCACCCTGACCCATTTTACCTAGAGCTTTAAATACAATGGTGGATATATGTAGTAGTACTTGCTTGTTTCATTAGAAATAAGAATAAGAACACTAAGAATAATATTTTTTTCGGACATCTCACACAACGCCGTCTAGTCTCAAACTAATCAGAGCTTGTACTATGGGCCAGCCATCTGTTATGAATACATATATCCTTTTTATTATAAATACATACATATTATATATAGAAAACACAAACCAGGTCAAACATTTAGTCCGACCCAAGGTTCGAACCTAACACTTCAAGCACAGCAATCGCAAACGCTCCCACTGCGACACTGTCAAATATGACATAATATTTTATTCAAGTATTCTTTAATAAATTTTTAATAAATTGTCTCATCTTGTTATTGGATGGGTGTAAGTCGATGTTCATCGGCTCTGAGACCGTGACAAGGAAACTGAAAACCAAAAGTATGAGAAATTCTTGGACTGAAAACTTCGTTTGTCTTCAAACATATTTAATCAAAAAAGCTTATTTTTTCAACAGTCCAAATCTGGACTAATACATTTTACGTGTATACATTAGACGTAGTATCGGGTAACAGTGCAGTATAAGTACAATACGCTCTCACTAGTCAGGCAGTTATACTGCTCAACTCCCTGATTGCTCAGTATCTGGATGTTGATTTATACTCTACTAAATTGAGTACGTTTGTCACATTTTGTATGTTTTTTTAAATAATAAGTTTTAATAATGACGGGCCTGTTGCTCCAGTGGTTGGTGATCCTGACTGCTGAGCGCCGCAGGTCGTGGGTTCCCACCCGTGACAAGCTATCATGTCGTGTGATGAGCACGATCGTTAGTTCTGCGTCTGTGTGTAATTTGCCGATAATACGTATATGTTTGAAATGTGTTTGTCAGTTGTCTGGTTCCCTTGGTGCGGGCTATGCCTGGCTCGGTATCGGACGACTGTGAGTGTGAATTCCTAATGAAATCTTATTATTAATTACCAAATTTGTCATACCAATGTTGTAATGACTCGCTACACGTGTTGGGTAACTACAAGTGTAGTGAGCAGTTGTTGATATAAATAAATAAATAAACACATTTATTTTGTTTTATCAAATATCTAGCTAAATATTGCCTAATTTTCTTAACCACTTGCTAAAAAAGATCCTAATAAACTAATGTCAACTTATTAAAGAACTATTTATTCATTATCAGTTACTTTTATCTTTTAAATATGGTTATATGTCAAATAACTATCTGAAACTTTATCAGGAACTGGTATTTAGGATTAGTAGTAAAGATATGTAATTCACCTTGTAAAAGTATATTATTGAATAGACAAATAAAAATATATATTAAAATCCCAAATATACCGTGAAAACTCTGTACCGGAAATATTAAGAAATCTATATTTAAATTTAAATTCATAATCAAATTCCAACGATAGAATATACAGTGCCGTCGTTCCTCCGCTCATAAAAATATATTAACTCCTATAAATTTAGCATCGTCAGCGATTTATTTGTCGCTTAAGCGATACGCTCTCATAGGTCGTAAACAGGGCTCATCAAACTGGGCCGGATTATTGCCGACATGCACGACCGTATAAAATGAAGCTTTCCTTTATAACAACGAAAAGAAATGACGCCGCAAAGAGCCAAGAGGCTCTCGAACACGGTCTATGTCTTCGCAGAGCATAACCGGAGCAGTCGTTCTCCAATAAATCAGTTCCAATTTAAACCGACTGTTTTCGACATGAATATTGCTAACACGGGCTGGTTGCCACGACGCATCGGCAAGCCGAGTGATAATATAGAGTTACCAAATCGAATGTATTCACGTATAATCGACTTATTTTAATAAAAGATAAAACCAAATGTAAATTTGCATTGATGAAACATTCCATTTAAAAGCAACGGTAGGAAAACATCGTTGTGATGGATGTTCCCGTCGCTGAAGCTATTCGATTATACATATTTGACGAAACGCGATATAGGAGCCGAAATGCATTAACATTCACGCTGACTCACTCAACGACTAACAATATCGAGATCAAAGATAAAATATGTATTGCTGGTGTTTGATTAACCATTATAGAAATGGAATGACGTAAACACTTCCCATTCACAGTTTACGAGTTTTATATATGTTTAGGATATAGTAAAAGTTGTAAGATAAATAACCTCAGAAACACGGTGAAGACATTGTCTAACTCGGAAGTCAGAATTCACGAGCCAGCGTAAAACTTTAGAACTCGGGTGGGACTAACGACTGTTTCACTAAAAAGAAGAAATTCTTTTAATTCAATTCTGTTTGAAATATTTCACAAGTTTTAACATTGGTATAAAATAATATTCTATTTGATTCCTAAGAATCAAAAGTAGTTTACACCGTCTCTTTTCTAACACGATATCCTGTCCTATTTTAAACAATACTCGACACGTGATAGTCAAGACAAGATATGCTAGTTGGTAATTTAACTCACTCTGTTAGGGTAACTTACAGTAGTGTAGTTTAGATTATGAGAGTTAACGCCAATAGTAATAATAGCTGAGAGAAGAGAGAAAGTTTTTAAGAAGTCAACACAAGAAATCTTAAAAAAAAAGTTAATACATTTTTAGTGATACAACAAATTTATTGCTGTAATTATTATTTCGACGACTACAAGAGTTTGTCCCTCGTCATACATGTTCCACACACAAAGTGAATAAGACTGTTTATACTTTGGAACATGAAAACTATTAAAACATTTTATATTTTCAAAAGTCTATGCATATTTAAACAGTATTTTTCATCTGCACTAATAACTATAAATAAACATCAGATGGAAGGATACAAAACATCTGATTTTAGTCGGTTTTTAAGGATCAATCAAACATCTACGGTATAATCAAAACGAGGCTTATATAACAATGTAGCTTAAACTGCACTAAAATTCTCGTACTTTATGCTCGTTATCTTCATCTCATGATCAACTATGTCCTTTTGAAATTATGTTCGTCATAAACATAGATTAAACATTAATCCAAACAAGCCATTATTTCGTTAAGTACCTAATAACTTACCTGACAAAGGAGAATGACAGCTTAGGACCTGTGGCTTGTGGCGCTACTAATTGTACGTACATTCTACTAATAAATTTACGGGCTTTACAAGAAGCCTTTAGAAACGAATTTCCTTAATTAATGTAAATGTAACTTTAGAAAGAATGCAAAATGTTGACTTGGGGTTGAAATCAACCAATTTTCAAGTGGTATGTTGAACAGCTTAAACTTTATAATTACAAAGCGAAGATCACAAATTCACAACGATAGTTTGAGCAACTAACGCGTACTGTGACCGAAACATTTAATAACATAGGGAAATTACAGTGAAACTATTTACTCATAGTTTGTTACATACGAGTACATTGTAGCTATCGTGCATACGTTACCATACCACACTTACAAAGAATATAATGAAAAAAAACAAATTTGAAATAAATACGATTCGTTTAATTTTGTTTGTTTTGAAAGTATGATCACACGTCTGTTCAGATCAAAATGAGAACACAAATATAATGTTTTCTTAATGGTCCGGTCAAATTAGACCAAAAATAAGAGTAAAGTTACCTAAGTTCCCACCAAGCTGCAAATCGGTAAGATTGTTTAAAATATCATTAAAAACAAAATTTGAAAGTTCCCCATCTTTCCCCTGTAAGGAAAAAAAAATATTCAAGGTCAAAGGAAAAAAAATTGAGTTTTCCGCGATTTTCAGCAAAACGATAAGTTTTATCATAAAAGTAGTTTGGACAAAATTGTAGATCATAAAATTATCTAAAAAACGTATAATTTTTTTTTTTCTTACGAGCCAACGTTTCTGAGATATAACCATTCAAAAAGTTATAAAAGTTGTTTCGACTGCACGTTTGGCCTAGTGGTTTAAGGGTCACCACGCCGTTACCTACTTCGCCAAGTGGCGTGGGTTCAAATCTCACGTAGGACAACGCTTTGTGTGATCCACAAATTGTTGTTCTGAGTCTGGGTGTTCTTTGTGTCCGTTTCATGTATGTTTGTAAAGTCCCCCGCGACACAGGATTTATTCCTAGTGCGGGAGTTGTCTTTGTAAAACAAAAAAAAAACTTTTTGAATCGTTATATCTCAGAAACGGAGGCTCGTAGAAAAGGTAGAAAAGAAAGTTTTGATATTTTTTTTAGATAATTTTATGATCTACAATTTTGTTTAAGGTACTTTTATGATAAAACTTACCGTTTTGCTGAAAATCGCGAAATACTATTTTTTTTGACCTTTGACTTTGAATAATTTTTTTCCTTACAGGGGAAAGATGGGGAACTTTCAAATTTTGTTTTTAATGATATTCTAAACAATCTTACCGATTTTCAGCTTGGTGGGAATTTAGGTAACTTCGAATGTCTAAATTGACCGGACTATCAATTATCTACTGAAATTAGTTTTATATAAGTACCTATGTTACTTTTTGTAATCATTTTGATTGTTTACTTTTTTACTGACACAAGAACTAACTGACATTATGATTAAAGGAATATTATGAATAAACGCAAATGGAAAAAATAAAAATGACATTGTATTTTCGTTAAGTATCAAATTACAGCGGTTCGTAGTCTCGTTAAAACAACTTTACAGCTACTTTAATATGAGTATATTTATTTACTGTATTGTTATATTATAAATAAATAAATAATAAATACATATTTCGGACATCTAACGCACAATGCCGTCTAGTCCCAAGCTAAGCAGAGCTTGTGTTATGGGTACTAGACAACTGATACAAATACATATATACTTTTTTTTTTGTAAATACATACATATTATACATAGAAAACACCCAAACTCCGAAACAAATATTTGTAGATCATACAAACATTTGGTCCGACCGGGAATCGAACCCGAGACCTCATGACCAGCAGTCGCACACGCCAACTGCGAGACCAACGTGGCAGTTACTAGATAAATTCTATCAGTCTAAGAATACATTTTTATAAAAGAACATGATATAAATGTACTATGTAGACGCTCATGCAAACGTCAGTCAATTCCAAAAGTCGTGAGTGACGAATGACTGTAAGTGATTGATGACCAATCGACATTAGACCCATACTCTGAATGACCGTCAGTCATACCAGAGATTTTGCAGAAAAAATAAGTACCTACCTAGAATTACTTGATTTTTTATAGCCGCAGCATTAGCAATTTTAGTAATTAATGCGTTGAATAAAATGTAAATGATATTATTAGCTTTATTTATTGGTTTATAATGCCAAAAACGTAACACAGAGTCGATGGTTAGACTGACGTGATGTGAGAATAAATATTTTGGATAATCAGTTAGAAATTGGAATTGACTGTATTAGACAATAGGTTATTTGCTTGTCACAGTTTTTAATGGTAAGACTTAAAGTAAAACCGAATTATGGACGATATAAACTGAGTTAAGGACCTTATGGTCAACACACATTGCGAGGTTTTTAACACAGTTACATGTGTATTTCTATACCTCAAGTGTAATTTTATACTAAAGTGATTATAGGTGAAACAGTAATAATGGCAAAACATTGGTTTAACCTTTTAAAGGCGAACATTCGCAAGGATATGAAAATAAACATACTAAATCGGAATGTCGTAAGCGTGGAATTAACTTTAGATATCGTTACCATATCTACTATTTCCATATCCTATGATCTAACGATTTCAGTCATAAAATTATTATAATGATAACTGTGTGTGTCATATTACAAAGAGACAAAGAAAATAGTCTTATTGACTTCACAAATATTTGATTTCAAATAAAGAAAACTATTTTGATGTAATCGTAGATTTAATTGGGATGTCTAATATTAGTTCAAAATAATTTTAATGGGGTTCTTTTCTTGCTTTTAGAAGAGAAACTCGAACGATCAAAAATTCTTACGAATTCAAATTCACTCTGTATTTTTACTATCCCCAAATTAAACACAGGGAGTGAATCCCTGACAGTAAGACACTGAGAACCTCGACGTACAACAACAGTTCGCCCGGTTCTACCATATCTAGCTATCACTCGCAGCCTCTAAGTTTATCTCATGTGATATAATCATGTTGTCAGCGCACTAACAATTCCTGGTAGCTTATTATACCAACATTAATTGTATTAACTACGAACATAGTTTCTCTTTTACTTTCATCTAAAATGATCGTTCCGAATGTGGCTAGCTGCCTGAATATTAGCTACCTTCACACAAAATTGCTTCAAAATTGATTGATATTATTATTATTAGTTGAAAGTAATGCGTGACGATTATTATACTAATTTTTATCAGTATCTCGACTATGGTTTGTCATGGTCACCAAAATGTCATTGCTTGCGGTGTAGTCGTGGGGCGGGTCGTTTCTTTCACTCTGATATGGCGAAGGATCTCCTTCGCCATCATCTGATGGCTGGTCCATGTGTCATACTCATGAACGAATGCTGCTTGGGATGACTGGTCGGCCTAGTCAGCGATGCTTTAGACAATATTATTATTTTGGTTCGTTCAACTGCAACTCCAGCCTCTTAATCCAGTCACGAATTATTTTTAACAGATTTTACAACTAAATGTAAGTAGATGTGCATGGTCTTTGCGTGCTAAACTTTCATGGTCAGTAACATTAAAATAGAATTCTGCGGGATTGCTACCATGTACCTTTTTGTTAGTGAGTATCCGATATTTCGGCGCTGTTGCAAGCGCCATGATCACGGAGTAAGTTAACAAACAGGTACATGGTAGCAATCCCGCAGAATTCTATTTTAATTGAATGATTTCTATGTTTAATGGGTTCACACCTTCAATGGTATCACTAAGTGCTTTTTTTGGTACGTTAGCTTTTGGGGCATTTCAATAAAATGAAATTCAGGTTGCAAAAGCTTGCATACTGTTAACCTTTCATGTAATAGGTACTAATACTATTGTATCTTTGTATGTATTGTATGTAATCTTTGCCAATATTCTTCTCGTAAGGGTTTACGCATTTTGAAAATTGAAAGTTATGGATCCACACAAGCAGGCAGTAGATTTTGGTGTTTTCACCTAATTTACCTTGACAACACAGTACATGCTGTGGCGTCATTTGTCTCGATCTATGATTTAAACTGTAGCTTCAATTTAACGTTCATAAATGTCACTTAGTGTCTTAATTGAATAAATGATTTTGAATTTGAATTAGTTAAGACATGGTGAATACAGAAATACACTCACAAAATTTCACCTTCATATTATTAGTGTGATATTGGACAAACGAGCAACCTTTTCACCTGATTAGAAATAACCCGCGTCGACCATGGACACATCAACCTCAAGAGACACGAATACGGCTGATAAAATCAAAACTAGAGAAGAAAATTTTCAAATTAATGCGAACGTCATGCGTCATTTCATCGAAGAATTACAATATACAGTACTCAAAAGCTGGTAATCAGTAATCTCCATGTATTTACGTTAAATCATGCGGTATTGTCTAAAGTAATAGCAAAATAATGTGAGTGGAGGCTGATTGCCGGGAGCGACAGGTGCACGCCTTACCTGAATACTAAATACGCACATGGATTAGAAATATGCGGTGTATACGTATGATGTTCAATTCTACATTCATTAGTAAGCGTTTCATTGCATACACCTTGGTTTCTCGAAAACTTAATTTTACGTCCCTATATGTGCCTATGCAGGTTAAGAATTTTATATATTATTTTATAATATATGTTAAGATCATTGTTTTTAAAAAATAATTATTTATTTTCAAGAAAATACATACAAGTGGCTATACACTAAAGATAACACGTCGACAATAGCTGTGCAATGAATTAATAATTTTGTAGATATTGACACTCGTAGTAAAAATAACTTGGGTAATGAGCACCAATTTCCAATTCCGCCAATAAAAAATTACAAAGAGGGACAGCTCTTAATATTAACAATGATTACAAAGTAGTGGAAATTAATGATAAAATTAGAGGAACATCTTCTATTAGAACTATGTCCCGTCAGCGTTAACCTGCGACTTCAATCATATAAATGATGACATAATAAAACTAGGTGCATACACGAACATCGATTATATCTTCATTTAAGTGCATCTACGAAGTATTACACCTGTACATTTTCTTACGTTTGATTCGTAAATCGTATGATATAGGTATCCTAAATCCTACGATTGGTGTTAACCAAATAGTGTGCGAGATCTTGAGAAAAAACAATACTTGAAATTCTTCTTATTTTCTTCTGTTTTTATTTAAATACCAGCTGACCCACGCAACGTCGTTCACGTCTCCTATTGCCCGTAGCGAAAAAAAAATCCCCCGTTTTTGTAACATTCTTCATTGGTGCTCCACTCCTATTGGTCTTAGCGTGATGATAGCCTATACTCCTTATATATTATTATAGCCTTCCCCGATAAATGTACTATCCAACACTGAAAGAATTTTTCAAATCGGACCAGCGGTTCCTGAGATTAGCGCGTTCAAACAAACAAACTCTTCAGCTTTATAATATTAGTATAGATTTACTTTTATCTTGTAATAGATACGTCAAAACACCTAGTACTTGACAAACATTTAGTGAAAGACACATGCGCATTAACAAACTTGAATATATAATAAAAAGTAATAAAATAATGAAATTAACCCTTAACATTTCTGAATATCTATTAAAACGTCAACCAAATTAGTTTATCAAAAGTTAACCAATTCAGGGAACTAAATTCATAAATGAGAATAGTTCCGTCATAGCAATTTACCGTACAAGGTTTTCTAATTAAAATTGAACGTAATAAAACTAACCCCAACACTCCAATTAAACAACAGGAGTGAATAGGCATAACAGACGCGAGTACAAGCGAAGAAATAGCCGAACGCCGGTAAGGGAGGTGCGCCCCAATTTTTGTACAATCGTAAACCCCTAAGATTTAGTGAACGGTCAGAGTTTTAACGAGGTCCTGTGTCCTCGGCCTAACCCTCCTCCCGACGAAATATAGTTTTACGACAATCGCTAGTGAGCCATTAAACAATTTTCACCGGCCGTCGCCGTCCGCTTACAATTTTTATGCTTTACAACTTTTCGACATTTTGGGTGAGGTAAACATTTTTATATGGATATGAATATACAACTATAGTATGTGACAATTTTAAAATATGATTCCTAAAATCTTATTTTACAAGCTTTTTATTAACTTGCAATGTATGTATGTATGCTTGTATGTTCGGGTGGAATTTTGCAACTCAATTTTGAAGCAGATATCTTTAACCGATTTTGCTGAAATTTTGCAAGCATATGTATACAGCGTGACAATACAATATTATAATGACATGGAGCTAATCTGATGCTGGAGCTGGAAGGTGACCATAGGAACTCTGTAAAGAAACGTCGCAACATCATCGAGTTTGGACTCGTTTGATTCGTCTCAAAGCATTCCAGTAAAAGCTTGTTTTTAAAAAGCTTTTTAATTTAATTTATTTTACTTTACGAAATTGTTTTGGAACATATGACATTCGACGTGTTTTTTTTTTTTTATGATATAGGGGGCAAACGAGCAGACGTATCGCCTGATGGTAAGCGATTACCGCCGCCCATGGACACCCGCAACACCAGAGGCATCACAAGTGCGTTGCCGGCCTTTTAAGAAGGAGTACGCTCTTTTCTTGAAGGTTTGAAGGTCGTATTGGTCCGGGAATACCGCAGGCGACAGTTCATTCCACAGTTTTGTTGTGCGAGGCAGAAAGTTCCTGGAAAAGCGCACCGTTGAGGACTGCCAACCATCTAGATGATGGGGATGAAACTTCTGTCGCGTAGGACGATGGCGGAAAGAGGCGGCAGGAATCAGTCCGAACAATTCCTCGGAGCAGGAGAGTTCGAAAACAGTTGACTGATATCACTAAACTTCTTTCAGTTTTATCTAAAGTCTTTTAACGAGCATTTCTTGTTAAATATGTATTTATATTCATACTAGCTTTTGCGCGTGGCTCCGCCCGCGTGTTAGTCGGTTATCACAGCAAATCGTAGCCTATGTCCTTCCTCAGGAATCAAAGTATCTCCAAGCTAAATTTCATTAAAATCGGTGCAGCGGTTTGGACGTGAAAGCAGCACAGACAGATAGACAGACAGAGTTCATTTATACTCTCGATTGACAGCACTTGATGGCACTTGTAATACATTCTAGAATAAAACTCACTTGTACTTATTCCACTATTTCAATGACATTTACACCTGACCGGTTTCGCCTTATGGCATCCTCAAATGTTAAAGACAGAGTTACTTTCGCATTTATAATATAAGTATGGATAATATAATCTGAATCTCGGAAACAGCTCCAACGATTTTAATGAAATTTTGTTTCGGGGCCGATAAATCGATCAAGCTAGGATTACTTTTTAGAAAATACTAGCTGAGCCCCGCGGTGTTACCCGCTGTACAACAATAACCGCGGTTAACGCCACGGCGCGAAGTAAAAAGAAACTATGTAAAAAGTCTCCTATGTCCGTCTCCTGGTTCTAAGCTACCTCCCCACCAATTTTCAGTCAAATCGGTTCAGCCGTTCTTGAGTTATAAATAGTGTAACTAACACGACTTTCTTTTATATAATAGGTCTTTACCTATGAAATTGCCGTTTTGTATGCAATAAGTGAAAGTACTTATTTTTTATATATGATGACTATTACTTTTTCCAAAATTTAGACAACTTTTTAGTGGGTAAAAAATTCAATTCCCAAGAGGCAGTACAAAATGCCTTTGAAGAGTTTGTTGCCTCCCGTCCAGCTGATTTTTACAAGAAGGGCATCAATAAACTGCCAATGCGTTGGCAAAGATGCGTCGATTGCATGGGTGATTACTTCGAATATCAGAAATAAAAAAGTTTGAAAAAATAAGTACTTTCACTTATTGCATACAAAACGGCAATTTCATAGGTAAAGACCTATTATATAGAAGACATAGATACAAAAAAAAAGCCTAGTAAAGCTCGATCATCCAGGTACCAATACACTAACTGTCCCCGCATTGTTGTTCACGGTTATGCATACCTTGCTCATCATCACGGGCATACCACATTTTTTTGGGATAAAAATTCGCCTACGTGTACTAGTGTCTGTGTCTAGAACTGTTTAATCACTTTTGCGTAAAAGATTAACAAACAATATGAATGCAAACGAAACTCGTACTTTTCACACTTTACATTGACTAGACAAACAATTTCATCATTCAATTTGCCAGTCCAGTGGCAAGTACGAGATGCACTTTATGGTAATTGCTTTTGGCTATCTACAAACGACTGCAAGACTAGAAATCAAAGGCAAATTGAAATGGTATACACTCGACAAGGAAATCTGGGGATCGCACTTAAGATTCTATCCATTGTTTAGTATTAGGTACTTGAGGCTCTCCATACAGCGAATAAACATAAAAATATAAACGTGGTACATGCTGTCCTTTGGCATACTATGAAATAAACTTCGGTAGTTACATTACTAAATGTATTAACAGATAATTTAGTGTTTATATATTTTAACTAGCGACCCGCCCCGGCTTCGCACGGGTGGATTTCAGATGCCCCCGCCGACGACACGATTTGTGCATTTTAAATCTGTAATATCTTCGAATATATTCATTTAAATTATATATTGTTTTAAACTTTCATGGTCAGAAACATTAAAATAGAAATCTACGGGATTGCTACCATGTACCTTTTTGTTTTTGAGTATCCGATATTTCGGCGCTGTTGGTTCTCACTCACTCACTCACTCTCACAAACACACACACACTCACAAACAAAAAGGTACATGGTAGCAATCCCGTAGATTTCTATTTTAATCATTTAAATTAGATACTGTTAAGGGCCATTTTGATCTATATTAAATGCACAATGTATTTAATTTACTTAATTGTATAAGGATTCATTCTGTATTGCTTAAAATCATTAGCTTTAGCTTAAAGCCATTATTTCTCGTAAAAAGAAAGGAATAAAAATGGTTGTTGTGGGTTATCCCTAAGAGATAGACATACACCGTCGCGGACTTTTTTGTAGTACTTTTTAAGGTGTACAATACTGTAGTACATTATTTTGATCTATCTCGTCGGGTGCAACCAGCGTTTGCAATGTAAGCGCAAAAAAAGTGTTTATTTGCTACATCACATTAGAAACCTCGAAAATTAACAGTGTTCCCATACGATATTATGCATTTATTATAGATGAAAACCTTCCTCTTGAATTACTCTATCTATTAAAGAAACCCGCATCAAAATCCGTTGCGTAGTTTTAAAGATTTAAGCAAACTAGGGACAGAGAAAGCGACTTTGTTTTATACTATGTAGTGATTACAAAACGGTATAGATTGTATTTACAAAATCATTATTTACCATGGAAAACTTTATCTTTTCACGTACCGCATCGTATTTCTACATCACCTGAAGGTCGACTGGGAGAAATTGCCTCATGGCATTAAGTCCACCTTTGTACAATAAGTGCAACAAGATGTAATAAATAAATAATATTAGTAAATATTTCGGACATGTGGCAGACAACGCCATCAAGCTTCAAACTAAGTAGAACTTGAACTATGAAAGTTAAACTGACTGATAGAACACTTTATTCTTTTTTTATAAATACAATATATATTATACATAAATATTTGCAGAACATACTAATTCCGCCTCGGGAATCAAACCTGAAACTTTAAGCGATGTGACTGCTGTTGTCGCATACGCTACCACTGCGCCACCTAGATAGTACGAAAATGTTCATAAATATTCCTTTTATTTCTTATCTTTTGAATGATGAGATGGCAACCAGCCGATGGCGATCAGCTATTTCTGCCAATGTCAATCTTAAGTCTTCGAGTCTTTAAGTCTTCGTCATGATGAAATTAATGAAAAAAAATAAAAAAATGTAAATGAAATGAAATGGGACCTTCTTTCGAAAAAGCATAAAACGATCTTCCACCTATTATTTCTTCATAAGTCGTTTTCGCTACGTGTTCAAGACGTCATAAACAGCAGTATTTCGATTGATTGTTTATCAGAACGAGAAACGTCCTAGAAGTGAAATGTCATAGTCTCCTGTACAAAATAATATTGTTATAACAATAAACCAGTCCAAAAAGTGTAGGTGGTTCTAAGCTGAGTATATTCAAAGGGTACAAAAGAGCAGACGAGATATTACCAACAATTATTATTCTCCATTTGTGTGGAAAATTTATAGTTTTTTTGTGAAAAGCTCTTTGACTATTCAATAATTGGAACTAACAGAAATCATAAAAATATAAGTTTTCAAACACAAAAGCGTATCAGTAAAAGCAGGCAGGGTGGCGCCCAGTGATCGGTGGCGCGCACCGCGACTCGACTGAAGACAATAACTATGGAAGTCGTAGCAACAAAACGGCACGAGATAGAAACCTCTCGTCTGTAACAATACGCTTTGTGTCACTCCAATCTCAAAAGGATATTCGAATGTATTGAACTCGAGAGAATTTCACTCCCATTGAACCGTTCAAGGGAATTTCACGGAAATTTCTCTTGAAATTTTCACATAATCTACAAGCAGTAAGCTGACGACAACCCCATTGGTTAGAAAAAAGATCAGATATTCGGAGGGAACAATCTGCAAATTTTGAACGTAGAGACTCTATTGACACGTTTGAAATTATATAACGAGAGAAATATATCTGTGACTATAAAAGGATTCCTCTATTCACATAAGTATCTGGAAGATCGAGGTAATGTTTGTTGTTGCTTATTGAAGTAAGAAAATACGGTTTTATATACATGTCGGAGGACACGAGATATAAACGAGAACATGAATCACAGATACAGCCAATCTGGACTAAAGCCAAACACTAATCACTACTAAACAGATACGAATTACTTAAACACCTTCAGCAACCCCCACGAGGGGGTTGGGGTGCCCTGTAGAATTCGACACCAGACTTGCAATTCCCCCATAGGTAAATATCGCATCACGCGGATCAAAAGGAGAGATTAAGGACTAATCATCCGGTACTCGCACACACGATATAAAACACAGAGATACAATAAATCACAAATCAAATAATCGAAAACTACTACGACTCAGGAGTGACCCATGACACAATCAAGAGATATGGTCGTCGCGAGTTGTGAAGAGAAACTGTCCTGTTGCCGATCGCGCCGCTTTACATAGATTTCATCCCCACCTCGCCCGACTCACGGAACCGTTCGATAGTGGCAAATGTTTGTATCACTTTTATTATTCGAATACCCTCATTCCGACACACAGTATACCTACAACACACTAATAAATCAATGTTTATTTAAATTCTATGAAAAACCCAGAACAGCGTCCACATTGGTCAACACCATATTTTAGTATTCCTGATTTTTATTGTATATCGATGTCCAAGCCGAACAACAACATTGCTTAATATTTAATATTTGCGCCTCGCCAATGAACTTAACTTGTGTCGCGCATATTCATAAATATTAAATGCGTTACGTATTCAATGTTTATGTGAATGAAAACAATCCTACTAATATTTGTTTAAAGTTTGTAAGTATGGATGGATGTTTGTTACTCTTTCACGCAAAAACTACTGAACGGATTTGGATGAAGCTTTGCAGCAATGTAGCTTATACATCTGAATAACACATAGGCTACTATTTGCAGCTATAATCGACATACACGCGGGCGGAGCCGCGGGCATCAGCTATTAAGTTATAATTATGTTCTAGAGCTTACAATCTTCTTATTTGAGTTAACATTAGTAGGCTACATATTTTTTACGATAGAGAGGGCGAGAGGGATAGAGGCGCATGGCGTATGTAACTTGGTGTATCCATATCATATCCCAGAATCCCGGCTCGAAATAACGAATATATTTGACACCAGTAAAGTCATGGGTAGTAGAGTAGATTTCAATAAAGTCACGCTAATTTCATATATCATGGAACGCGAAAGTTTTAAAAGACAACTCCCGCTTTAGGAATAAACATCCTGTGTCGCGGGAGACTTTACAGACATACATGAAACGGAAACAATTAACACCCAAACTCGGAACAACAATTTGTGGGTCACACAAAGTGTTGTCCCGTGTAGGATTTGAACCCACAACACTTGGCGAATTGGCAAGCGGCGTGGCAACCGCCTAAACCACTAGGCCAACCGTGCAGTCAGCCAATATAATCATTTTTAAATAAGGCATACATAGCTTTATTACAAGAGTAATTAAAAACATATTTTGCAACAAATAAACAAAAAGAAAATTAAAAAGACCATCAATTATTCATAATAAACACCGATGTTGGGAGCTGATGAATCAACTGCAAACAAAAAGCAATTTCTAATACAACAAACATTTTCTCGGAGCACTTTGTCGAGAGTCTTCTTTGTGGGAACCGACGTAACAATAGCACTTCATTCAAACATTATTTGCTCATACACTTTTGTAGCGACGAGATAGTCCAATCAGAAATTGCTGCTATTCACAATTCGTTACTGAAACACGCTTAGGAGTTTATCGGTGACGTAGAAGCTCTGTATGACATGGCAATAACGATAATTCTATCCAAAACCCAATTTATACACCTACATCTGTTATTCCAACGACATTTATGACTACAGCCATTATACAATCCTATTGGTTATTTATCATCTAATATTACGCGTTTTAGAATGGCTAACACTTTACAAATTGAAGTCTGTACAAGATTTTATACGACGATGAAAATCTATTTAATCGATGATGAAAATCGATTGAAATTAATAAAGTTTAGGCGTCCTCTACACAATAGCTTATTGATCACAAACTTCATCTACTTTTCTATTATCGATAGATACCTTTGAAATTACTTACCCCGACTATTACTATATTCTTCAACACAGAGCCTCTGGGATTAGAAACTAAAAAAATTTGCAGACAATTTTTAACCGACTTCAAAAAAGGAGGAGGTTTCATAATTCGACCGTATTTTTTTTATTTTATTTTATGTGTGTTCGCGGATAACTTCGTCGTTTATGAACCGATTTTGATGATGCTTCTTTTGTTGGAAAGGAGATGTTCCGACGGTGGTACCAAGACGAGGAAACTATGATCTGATGATGGCATCCCAGAGAAATCGAGGGGAACCCTCATTTTTTTCAGGCACGTACTATGTTTTTCGTATATTTTCTGAAGCTACTCCGGTATTTGCGTCTGGTAGTCATCATTTAATGATGATGAGCTGATGATGAAAGGTACAACTCTTTAACGTTTAGGAGTTGGAGGATAAATATTAAATGTCGTATGTATGTTACCTTTAGTCGTATTCTTTCAAGTTGTTTATGTAAGCTGATGATGGAAGGTACAACTCCTCAACGGTTAGGAGTTGGAGGATAATTCTTTCAATTTCATACGTATCTATAGACCTTTAGTTGTATACTTTTAAGTTATTTAGGTGATGACACAGGCGCTATGATGACTAACCCCTTAATGTATTTTGCTTTAAGTAACTCGCCTGCTTCTATTTCATCACGACATTTAAGCTTGGACACGATTCCTATTGCCCCGTAGACCACGTTCTCGGTAACAGAAATCTTGCATCTCTACATAATTTTGGAAACTGAGCATACTCAGTTTTAATACGTGTTCAAACCACAAAAGTTATTCGCATCAGCAGAAATTATATTCAACTTACTGATAACCTACGATTGTTTGCACTAAAAATTAAAAAAAAAACATAAAAAAAAAAAACCGACTTCCAAAAACCATCCAACGAAAACTCTCTGCCAAAAACACAAAAAAGCGTAAAATAAACTGGCTCTTCATAAATTGCTATGTGCCAATTCTTATAATAAAATTTAATAAAATTTATTCATTTAAATAGTAGTATTATTATGTGTGCTAGGTACCTAAAATCTGTTTGAAGTCGGCGCCAAGCCAAATGTTATAGTAGTTACGACAGTCGCTATATTTCGAGACGACCATCAACGACGTCGCGTCAGCCCGAGCGTGTCTGCCCGCTTGGCATATAAGAAAGGATTTTTGAAAATTTCACGTCTAAGAGATTTTAAAAAATTTGCCAACTTTGAGTCGTATTTGCACAGGAAGGATTCCGTACCATTATTTATATTGCCGTTATCAATGTCGAGCAAAAACGAGCTAAGAAATCACGTTTGTTGTATGAGAGCCCCCTTAAATATTTATTTTATTCTGTTTTTTAGTATTTGTTGTTATAGCGGCAACAGAAATACATAATATCTGAAAATTTCAACTGTCTTACTATCACGGTTCATGAGATACATACAGCCTGTAGACAGACGGGCGGACAGACAGACAGATGGACAGCAAAGTCTTTAGGGTTCCGTTTCACCCTTCGGGTACGGAGCCCTAAAAAAGAAAACATGTCGCAAGCAAAGCCTCGAGTACCACCTACCAGATTATAATAAAAAATGAAATATAGAATAGAGTTACGTTAAAGTTTTATTTGTTCGGTCAGTTTGGTAGACAAAACGTACATCAGCATTGGTATTCAAAACTAAACTGTATTTAAAATAATATTAAAGTTGTGCTACCGTCCTGTGGGGGTCCAATCCCGAGATAAAAAGGGTTCAACGTGTTAATCCTGGATGCAATGTATCTATGCGGCATTTTCCATCCAAATCCGTTCAGCGGTTAGATTGTGAGTAGTGCAGGACAGGATTAAGCTATAAAGTTTATCTCGTAAAAATTTGTTTCCCTTGGGTGAAGCGTGACTTGGAGTAAAGAAGCTAGTAATAATTTAAAATAAAGTGTTCTGAAAATCTGCTAGTGTCTGCTTTCGATCAATATACTTGTTGGTCTATATATATATTAATATAAATAAATATTTCGGACATCTAGCACACAACAATTTCTTCCTTTTTGTGTCGAGCGATCAAAACATGGAACTCACTACCACCACACGTGTTCCCTTCCCATTATGATCCCGGGTCCTTTAAGCGGGGCGTGAAAAAGCATCTCACTAGGCCGCCATAGTGTGGGTCACTATGCTGCTCTGTCCACGTTCACATTGAGGATAGTGACCACTACTTTTGGATTCTACTTATGCTTTCCATCAGGCAAAGTAGAGTCATTTTGGTAGCTTAAACATAAAAAAAAAGCCATCTAGTCCCAAGCTAAGCAGAGCTTGCGTTATGGGTACTAGACAACTGAAATAAATACAGATATACTTTTTTGTGAATATATACATATTATACATAGAAAACACCCAAACTCCGAAACAAATATTTGCAGATAATACAAACATTTGGTCCGACCCGGGAATCGAACACGAGACCTCAAGCACAGTAGTCGCATACGCTACCACTACGCCACCGAGGCAGTATAATTGAAATTAGAAATTATCGCTACTTATGAAACATCAGACATTAATAGCTATTAATATTGTCATCTAGCCATCGTCTACTGATGGATATGGGCCTCCGCTTAAAAAGGAGATTTCGCCTTCTGAACTGTGCTGGCCAGACGGTTTGGTATAGGATTTGTAATAATTCTACCTTCTCTTTGCAGCGATGTCATCCCGCATAATTTGCTCCCTTAGTCGCCTTTTACGACAACCACGGAATGAATAAGGGTGGTGACACCCTGTATTTAATTGGGTAGTAGTTAAAAGAGAGAAGAAAATGATTAGATTGTCTCCAAAATTCAAGTTTTTCATCAAGATAATGAAAAGAGCAATCTTACGGAGTACGTTTAAATATTTATTTTATCAAACCATCAAAACAAAACATTTTTATTTATATTGTGGAGAAGTTATAGCTGACATTCTTACATTTGTAATCAAGTAGATAACAAGTAGAGCCAATGCCAACTACGCTGTAAAAATATTTCAATTAAAAAAGTGAAAAAAAAACTGAATAAAATGTGATGCTTGACATTCAACTGTTGTTTCTTTTTTAACATTTGTATTCAACAATGGCACATCGATTTCACACTCAATATGTAGTGTTTTAAATGTAATCGAATCACACTTTTCAATTGTTTTTACATACGATTTTTCATTAACAGTGTATGATGAATTACGAGCTATCCGAATATTTTACCGATACAGTACTAAAATTTGGGTGACATTTTGTTTGTTCGTCCTATTTACCGACAATCGTATTGTCAATCGTATTGTCAACTAGATTTGATATATTTATATAATGAAATTTACTTAACAAGCTCCGGCTTTTATCGTTGCTTACATATGACATCTTTTTTAATCAATATATTATTTTGATATATCGTTTACGTAATAAATAATATGGTTAAACTCTGTATTCCAATTTTTTAAACTTTTCTTAAAAGTTGAGAAAGTTGAGTGTGAGACCGGCGTAGGCTGAATGATGCAGACTGCCGACAGAATAGGCCGCCATACTGTGGGCGACCATGCTGCGTTGTCATATTGTCTGCATACGCAATGAGTATGGTAACCACTACTTTTGGATGATTTCCATCAAGCAGACTAAAACATTCATCAGGTTTGGTCAGTTTTTAGGTAGTAGAGCCACGCTGATTTCAGCACGAATGGGCCGGCTCGACCGGGGCGGTACTACCCTCGCACAGAAAATCAACGTAAAATGGCAGCGATCGTGCTGTCGTGTTTCGTTGGTGAGTGCGAGACCGGAGGCCCAAATAGTCTAGTCAAAAAGTTCCATACTTGTTGACTAGACTAAAAGATGCAGCAGTATCACTAGGCCTCCATGGTGTGAGTCGCCATACTGCATTGTCTGCATTCGCAGTGAGTATGGTGATCACCACTCTTGGATTCTGCTTATGCTTTCCATCAGGCAGAGTAGAGTCATTATGGCGGGCCATACATAAAAATAAAAAAACATAATATATGTGCTATCGGTAAAAGTGAAAACTTATAACTTAGAATGTTTTTTGTAAAATTAATGTGTAAAATTAGAAATGTAATAATGTCTAAAGGAATTCATCATGTCGGTGACGCGGTGACGCGAACTCATAAGATTTTCCCCTACCAAAAAGTGCTTAACGCGGCCAAAGAAGTTTTGTGACGTCAGTATGTCAGTGACGCGGTGAGCGAACTCATAAGATTTTCGCCTACCAAAAAGTGCTCAACGCGGCTAAAGAAGATTTCACTTCAAAAAATACAAGGTTATATCACTAGGTTATAGGTAGACATGCTAGTTGCGCGTTAGTATTAAACTAGCTAGAAAGATCGGTCTTAACGCACATACAACGAGTGATAAGTAGACCGGCAGAAGAAGTTTTACATTAATTTATTAATAAAATATAAATATGAAAGGGATACGTATTCTACATTTAAAAACAGCATTTTAGTTAAGAGTGACGCAATACGACGGTAGTAGGAAAACTCTAAAGGAAATTTCACAATTGTCCCATAGACGGGAACTGTGGGCCTAACTTAAATGTTGGTCGTGATAAAATCACAACGGCAGCCTATTTTCCTCAGTTGGCCCTTACAATTTGCGCGGAAGGATAAGCCACTGATAAGCTTTCTTTTAATTCCCACACCAGTGCTTATACTCTAAAAGTATCCGTATCAGTATAATTATGCCAATTGTTTAGAGTACGCGTTGTATTTTCAATGTAATTATTTTTTGTTAAAGCAGATTTATATCATAAATGTTTACGGTTATACATTTATGATATAGGTCAGTCGGTACTGACCATTGATTGACTAACTTAGTCAGTAATACATAGTACCTGAAATCTATTACTTTAGTCACTAAAGAACAATAATCAAATTGTCCTCATTTAATTTTCACCAGATTTTTACGTATTTGGCGCCGATAATAATATCAAAGGAATAGAAAGTTTATCTCCTCACAATGCTATAAAGCTAACGTCAGTCATGTCTAACTGTCAATTACTTCAATATTATTTTGCCTGTAGTTGTGAACTAAACGCTCGTTCATACTCGTATTAGAGCTCAACAATAAAAAAATAATCATCTTAATTTAGCAGTAAGTGGAGAACTTATTTGCCAAGTCATGTCTCGGGTATTTGCAACTGCAAAAACATCTAACACTTATAAACAATACCATTAGCATTTTTACTAGTGACCAACCGAAGGTTCGGTTTCGGCCAGTTTCGGTGGGTCGGAAATTTGGTCGTTTTTTGACCGAAACCGAAACGGAATCTTCAGTCAGCGAACTTCTTGACTCACTCGTAATTCATAAATAATGGTTAAATATTGGAATATTGATGTTTACACCCGCGATATTGATGTCAATGTGGCGGGTGTAATGTGTTTTGTACTTGGAGCACCTCCGAATTTCCGACTCGCCGAAACTGGCCGAAACCGAACCTTCGGTCGGTCACAAATTTTTACCCTTTTTTATTTTTCCTCCGTGCGGAAATCCCCTCGGATACCACCGCACGCCGTCTCGGGTAGTAGTTGCTGGGGAACCAGGTGCGCCCTAGAAAGGAAAACCCTGGAACCCCGACATACCTCGGGCCACCTATGGTTTATAGATGGCCCCCTCCTATATGGGAACCCCAATGTTCCCGTTACTGTTCCCCAGGGCGCGCACGCTCCGCAGCGTCCGCGCCGCCACCCGAGCCTACTTCTGCTAGGATGACAGATGGCCTCATCTGTCACCCTCAGGCTTGCGCTTATGGAGGACGGAGATCGTTCTCTGATCTCCGGCACCTGAGTCGCCTGCGGTACCTGGCCCGTTCCCGGGCCTTGAGGGCCGGGAGAGTTCTAAACCTCTCCCGGTCCCGCTCCGCCGTCTCTTTGGCAAGCATTACTTGCTCGCAGAAAGAGACGGCGGAAGAAAGAGACGGTGGACACAAATTTTTACCCTACAATGGCTTGGCTTGCCTTGACTGCCTCGGTAGCGCGGTGGTAGCATATGTGATTACTATGCATGAGGTCTCGGGTTCGATTCTCGGGTCGGACCAAATGTTTGTATGATCTGCAAATATTTGTTTTGGAGTTTGGGTGTTTTCTATGTATGATATGTATTTATATCAGTTGTCTAGTATTCATAGTCCAAGCTCTGCTTAATGTGGGACTAGATGGCGTTATGTGTCATATGACCGGAAAAAAATCCGTTGTATATAGAATGATGTCCCAAGTAATCTAGCGTTAGCTAATCAGCACCTTAGCCAAGTTGACATTCTACAAACGTAAACGTTATTAAAAAACAAATTCAACGCTAGGTCACGTGGTCAAAACAAAATTGTAACCAATAAAAATATCGAATAAGAATCACCGAGGATAAGCAACGACGGCGCGGTCAGTAACTGGATGGGTGACCGCTGGTGGCATGATACCATGAGTGTCTCGGAGGTCATGTTAAGCAGCCGGTCCTGGTTGTTATCGTAGGATAACATTCGTGAAGCTTAGTTTGAGGCCTTTGGGCGGCCTTAAAAACATCCAACGGCAAGATTATGTAGCCACAACGTTGTCTTGCCAGTCTCCAACCCGCACTCAGCCAGCGTTGGGACGAATGGCCTTAACTCTCTCCTGAGAGGAGACCCGAGTGGAACGTTATAGGTTGTTGATGATAAGAATATTATCTCGTTAAGGCGTAAGCGATAATAGAAAGAGATTCGACGTGAAACACTTGCATCTTGGCTTGGGGGAGGGATGGCATGTTTAGTAGTAGTAGATTGAAAGTTCAACTTAGTTTATCCTATAGGGGAAGATGAGGATCTAGGGCCCCGTGTGGTCCTGTTCATGAGGTGAAAGCAGAGAAAGAATTGCTTAACACTTTTCTTTTGTGAAGCTGTGTTATCAGTCCAGTTGAGTTTCTCATATTCTACCAGAATAATTAAGAATCACCGGTGCCGAAATACTGATTGAATCTGCCAAAACAAAGACATCTAATCATCTCATTTGCGTCTACAAATTTTATATTGTTCAACAAAAAAAAAGATATTAAATATGCTATTTATTTTATTATTGAAGGTTCAACTAAGTTTATCCTATAGGGGAAAATGAGGATCTAGGGCCCCATCTGGTCCTGTTCATGAGATGAAAGCAGAGAAAGAATTACTTAACACTTGTCTTTTGTGAAGCTGTGTTATCAGTCCAGGTGAGTTTCTCATATTCTACCAGAATAATTATGAAGCACCTGTGCTGAAATACTGATTGAATCAGCCAGAACAAAGACATCTAATCATCTCATTTGCGTCAACAAATTGTATATTGTTCAAAAAAAGATATTAAATATGCTATTTACTTTATGGATTCACGCATAATCTTATTTACTACGTACTTTGTTTTGTCACTTAATTGTTTTGTAATAAAATAATGAAATTATTACTCAAGTAATCGTTACGACGCCGATTAGAGTTATTGTATTATTGTTTAATAATCACATTTATAAGACTTCCAGATAGGCCCTCGTCATTGTTGAAGAAATATAAACGCATCTATGCATGTATGTGTATATGCTACTAATGATGTACCTTTACCATAAAAACCGCGAGTTAAAGACAGTCTTAAATAAAACTAGCATATGTTAATCCTTACATCATCATACTATCTGCCAGTGAGTCTCATCAAAATCGGTCCAGTTGTTCCGGATTAATAGATAGACAGGTAAAAATTTTGAATATTGTTTTTTTGATGTAAGTACCGTATATTCTTTCATATATATTTAGTGAAAAGCTGTTTTGTGGTATTTGATATTACAAATAAACATTTCAATTTTATTTAATTATTTATTATTATTTTAAGGAACATCAACAATATACAGGTAAAAAAAATTAAAAAAAAAAAAAAAAAAACCGACTTCCAAAAACATCCAACGAAAACTCTCTGTCAAAAAACACTTAAAAGCGTAAAATAAACTGGTTCTTCATAAATTGCCTATACCTCATTCTTTATTCATTTAAATAGTAGTATTATAATGGGTGCTAGGTACCTAAAATCTGTTCGAAGTAGATAAATATAACTTCAGTTCAATAAATGATAACTTCAGAAAATATACGAAAAACATAGTATGTGCCTATAAAAAAATGAGGGTTTCCCTCGATTTCCCTGGGATCCCATCATCAGATCCTGATATGCTGGCAATGGGACCACCACGGAAGCATACCCTGTCGGATACAAAAAAAAATTTCAAAATCGGTCCACAACTGACGGAGTAATCAGGTAACATACATAAAAAAAAAAAAAAAAAAAAAAATACATACAGTGGAACATAGAACCTCCTCCTTTTTGGAAGTCGGTTAAAAATCGGTTATAATTAGGAGCTAAGAGCAAAAACTTATATGTATATCTATTAAACATGTACACAACATTGTTTGTACCTACAGATTAAGAATAAAAAAATCATTTTTAACATACGAGTAAATTATACGCAATTAACAAAACTAAATTTCTGACAAAATTAAGAATTAAATAAAAGGCAAAAGTAAAAACAATATAAAATTAAAATAAAACAAGTTTCACAAGGGATAACCAGATCTAGCACTGCATTATCTTTCGCTTATATGCCTTGAAGGAATCGTAAAAAATGATTTATATTGACAGATATTAGTATGGACTCTACATCATCTTATATTGTGTGATTTCCAGTGGAGACTACCACCCCTGGAACTGACTTCTATTATTACAAGCTTTTTATTAACTTGCAATGTATGTATGCTTGTATGTTCGGGTGGAATCTTGCAACTCAATTTTGAAGTAGATATCTTCAACCGAATTTGCTGAAATTTTGCAAGCATATGTATACAGCGTGACAATATAATATTATAATGACATGGAGCTGATCTGATGCTGGAACTGGAAGGTGGCCATAGGAACTCTGTAAAGAAACGTCGCAACATCATCGAGTTTGGACTCGTTTGATTCGTCTCGAGGCATTCCAGTAAAAGCTTGATTTTAAAAAGCTTTTTAATTTAATTAATGTTATAATTATTTTGAACCTACTATTATAGCCGATAAAAGTACCTAAAGTGAACTTGAATCATTCGAAATATAAGTCAATTTTCAAACTAAAGTAATCTGAATTTTATTTCTTCGCAATGCTTTTGCTCGTAGGTTAAAGATCTGACGAAACATTGTTTTGTTTAAATTTAATTTAAAATTAATACAAATAATACATAATTGAAAAACTTATATTTTCCCTTTTGATTTTCATTACAATTAACTTTGTCATCTCATGTTACGGATTCTATATATTTATACCTATTTAACAAGTAAGTCAATAACAGCTGTAACTCTCTTTCTTATAACAAGTTATATAACGTTAACATTATATGTACATAATTTTCTCTGCGAAACAAACGACATCTCGAGAAATGATAAAATAGTAAATTATGTGGAGAGCTGAACACCTGCATAATGTCTCCGTCAATCATACAGGTGCGTGAAATTGAATCTCATGAGCGCAAATCACACAACCCTCTATTACCATACGCGATGGTGTCACTCACCTTAAAAAACGAAAAAAATCTAAAATGAACTCTCTTCACGACAACACAGAGCCTATTTTTTGTAAATATAGCGGCTTTACACTGTATGATAAACGGACCGTATTCGCTCGTAATATATTTCATTTTTGTTTAGGGCCGCAATTTCGTCTTTAGGTTAATAATATACAGCATAGTCTGTGTTTAAGCTACGGTTATTTCTTATTTACTTCACCTCATTCGCTTATCATGCGGTTGTGGATTCAAATGGGATTGCCACATCACTAAACTCAGGAGTTTAATTATAAATTCATTACCGCTCACTACTCTCTGAGCGGAATCCATGAAAGTAAATGAGAAACATTTCGATTAGAATATCTAGAAGAAAAATATGTGAGTCGAATAGAAGCCACATTGATAGATAGGAACTAAATAGAGCTTTGCAGGGTGAACGTTTAATGGATAACAATTAGCCGCCCATCATCATAGGAGTGGCCTATATCTAGTCGTGGTCTGTTAACGACTGGTGATGATAGTCGTTAACAGACCACGACTAGATAAGAAAATAGGTTTTGGCATACTAAACACGCTGGCCAGACGGGTTGGTATAGAGTTTGTTTCAAGATTTCCTTCTCTTTGCAGTGCTGTTGTATTGCGTGGTTTGCGTCCTTAGTCGGATCTTAGTAGGATAAATGGGGGTGGTGCGACACGTATTCTTAGCCCGTCACTACACGGATTAGGGTCCGTTCACACAGACCGGCTCGGAGAGCATCGGCTCGCTTTTTTCTTTTCACACAGACCGGATCGTATACGCTTGGAATTGGCCCGCGCGGAGCCGCCAACTATTTCACATAAACCGGCTGTGGAAGAGAATCAGAGCCGATCGGCTGCGCGAGTGAGAAAGAGCACGCAATCGGAGCCGGTCGGCTCCTCTTATAATTTCACACTAAGCGCGTTCAAGCATTCCTAATGACAAAAGAAGTGCACATGCAAAAATAAACCTTACTACAATTACTCAAACCTCTGTTTCCAATGTGATAAAAATATGCTCTCCTCTCCGAGCCGTTCTGTGTGAACGGACCCTTAACCGCCTGGAAACATATATGGCCCGTGTTTTACCTCGTCATGAAATTATTTGTTAACAGTTCTCATCCTCACATAATTTGTTGCAATTAAATTCTATATTACAGATCACCAGACTGAAAAAACAATAAAAACGTGCGAAGAAATTACTTAGTTGCTAACTGTGCGGACTTATGCGTGGATGTGTGTTTGTGCATGCTTTCATATAGGAAAGATTTATTTGTCTAACAAATAGTAAGTACAAAAGATGTTATCACATTATAATACGTTCCTTATATTATATATACCATTTCTGGTGTACAAATTTTAAACCTTATGAACTAATCTTAGGTCTAGACAATAGCATTATATATATATTTATTTTAGGTCTCGACAGTAGCATTTAATAGCACATCTTTATCACTTAGAAATTCGTTAGTAGTATAGTAACATTTGCTTAAAAGTAAGTCGAATAATTTACGTTTAAACTGATTTAAGTTAAGACATTTGAGGCAATTTGATAAATTATTGAAGACTATAGGTATATATGTGTGTGTTAATATGATTGTGTGAAGTGAAGCTTTCGATTTTACAAGGTACAAAATTATATACCCAATAAAAATTAATTCTTCGAATCTCAAAATAGTTCCTTAGGTTCATCGAAAGCTCTACAAATTTATCATATTTGTTTAGAAATAGTTATACGATTGTTACTACTCGTAATGTATGGATGCTCCATGCGTACTGAGATTACTGTCAACTATGCAACCTTCTAACGATACACAACTCTTTGCTGAACCCCCGTCAAGTGTCAACTGTCAACCCAAACGAAGAAAAACAAACCAACCTTCCCCCTTCATAAATAGTTACGTAAACAGATTTAAACAAATAAATAAATTAAATTTAATAAGAGCAAAGTTTATACCAAACCTTAATGGCTAGTTCATGTCAAGTATAGCCACTAAATTAGAAAAGAAAATTGTATACTAACTTTTAAACTTTCGCGTTCCATGATATAACAATAATTACTTTTACGGGAATTAACGCGATCACTTATTAAAAGGTATTACATACCTCTGAGAATTATTTTTACGGGAATTAACGCGATCACTTATTAAAAGGTATTACATACCTCTGATACTCTCAGAGGTATGTAATACCTTTTAATAAGTGATCGCGTTGATCCCCTTAAAAATAATTATAAGAAAATTTTATGTCCTTGACAATCGCCAAATTCAAAAAATCGTCTGAAGCTGTTTACTGCGTTAAAGCTACTATTTGACTAATTTTTGAACAAATCAGTGGATAACTATAATTATGTCATATTTTATTAACTAATTTATATGTAACCGAGTTTGTAAAAGACTATTATCCATATAAGATATATTGATCAAAATAAAAAAGAGGCGCTCATAGCCCAGTTGCACTCGGTGATTAGAAACGATCACCGCAACGACGGCGCGGTCAGTACCTGGATGGATAACCGCTAGTGGCATGTTACCATGAGCGTTTCCGTGATTCGGAGGTCTCATTAAGCAGTCGATTCCGGTTGTTATCATAGGATAACAGTCGTGAAGCTTAGTTGTAGGCCTTTGGGCGGCTTAAAAACATCAAACGGCTAGATTACGTAGCCACAACGTTGTCTTGCCAGTCCCTAACCCGCACTCGGGACCCAGCGGGAGGACGTATAGCCTTAATACTCCCCTGAGAGGATACCCGAGCCCAGCAGTGGAACCGTTATGGGTTGTTGATGAACAAAAAAAAGAAATCATGTTTGACTTTGACTATTACCTGAAAAGGATAATTTTGGATTCTCAACTGATGACATACCTATTCCTTAAAGTAATAAAAACAATATCAATTAAGTAAGAAGACATGCTTGAAATAGATTTCATTTCTTAACAGGCATAATTATATAGTCATCTAATCATCATAGTTTTCACATACATATAACACATATGCATCAAAGCATATATATAATGTGTTCTCAGTCAACCGACTTCTATGTGAGACGTAACCTTTGCTTAAAACACAATCATACTGTATGTTTAATACTTCTAAGTATTTATTCAAGGAATTAAAACGTATGTAAAAGCTTTAGGTTAGGTGTATATTTGCAGTACGGCTGTGTTGTTGTTCTTATGAAGCTTAAAGATAATATAATGGCTTTATTCTCCACTTCACTTTATTATACTTCTGTGTAAACATGAAAGTAAGTTACTAGTAGGTTGTAAGTTTTCGTGTTAAGTGTAGGGTTATTATCAAAATAACTTATTAAAATAACCACTAATAATTCTATCTATATATTCTATTCCTAGCCTTTAATATTCCCAAGTTTTTTTCGGATCAGTTACTAGTTCACCGGTTTTGCCTGAAGATCAGTTTTACCACGGAGTGATTGGCCAGCACGGGCGAAGTAAATTCGTACCACTCAGGCTTCTCAATAACGATTGCCATAGATCTAAATGTCAAACGGGGCTTACAGCTTACGGGATCTCCGTGATCTACGTGGAACACCGTAAAAGTTCTATACTCCAGGTTGTTTGAATTTATTGCAAGATAAACCCAACAACACTTTTTGGCCTGACCCGGGAATCGTACCCGAGGCAGTACGATGGCAGGTTGATTGGCAGTCACATATGCTACCCGCTAGGCCAACAAGGCAGTATCTACATAATTTAGAAATGTATGTTAATGTTTATCAAAAGTGAAGTAACCATACTACGGGCTCTACCTAATTTATTTTCAAGTTATCATTATTCCCACTTTGTAATTAAAGTGACATAAAGTTTAGTGACTTACACTTTACACTGTAACGTCATTCTATATTAATAAATAAAATAAACCACAAAGGTAGTTGATCAAGGAGCATAGTTATAAGTATATATAGAAATAAAAGCTTTGATAAAGTTGACATCGCAACAGGTCGCCCCAACGAGAGCATATTGTCAATTTCCCATATTGTGAAGTTCCGAACAACAATTGAATCGGGATCTCGACATCTCGCCTTCAATCGGATCTAAAGGATTTTATCTACAATATAAAACAGAGGCACTTCTGTCACGTAAATCTTCTATTGTATAGAACAGACAGTTCGGTTACAAAAAACTTTAAGAATTGTACCTTATAAAAAATGAAAATGTATTAAGTGAATATTTTTTTAATTTATGTGTTCTATTATAATAATGTAGCACTTTTTACCTTTATCAATATCATATAGTATTGATAGAAATTACTATAGACGGACAGAACAAATCATTATTCTTATTACTGTAGCATTGGGACTTTTGAACTTTCAGTTAGAATATTTGTGACAATTACGTTACATGAAAATTATTGACCGTATGTGAAATTTTTTGAGTGCTTTTACAACTTGTGGCGAGATTTTAATATGTACAAAAACTGCTTATTCAATGCCCACTTTTAAACTTAAAGTAAATTGCTCACATAATTTACAATGAAACGAAGACTCAAGTTTCATTCTTTACTTCGATACTGTAAGTTGATGATTCTTAAATATTTACCTTTCTGCACTGAACATACAACTTGTATTAAGAAAGTTTTGAATTATGAGTCTTTTTCCTTCTCCTCGCGTCGTTATCTTCTTTAGTGAGGGTCGTGATTCCCCTGGGATGGGTGGGATGATCTTATGCCGGGCAGTTGCTCGTCACTTGTTCCTCTCCTTAGCCGAATGTAAAGCAACTGTAAGAATGACATCCAAGGCTGTTCTAATAATAAGTACTTATGAGGTTATCTCTCGATAAGTGTGCTGAAACTAAGAAAACTAGCTAGATTATAGCTAGATAGAGCAGTGTAAATTCGTTGGTCAAAAGGTATTATACACTTATATTAGGCAGCGGTACAATGGGCTCACTCTGATCAAGCAGAATGGGTTAATCATAGGACATGAACTATATCTGTTCATAACATTTTTAAGAGCCACAAATATGAGCAATTTCAATTTGTAGAAGACGCAAACAATACATGATACAGAATACAATCGTAACAATTTTACACCTTAGGCTGCCTAGGGTCATTTTATAACAATCAGATCAACGTGAAAATGGAATCAATAATGCATATTGTATTCAATTGACCAGGATCTTGGATCATCTTGATGCGGGTATACAGTTACCTATCGTCCATGGATATGCAAATGGAGTATGTATGGAGCCGATTACACGTAAACCCACTCGGTGAGCGTCCGTCTTGATTGTTAGCAAGCATCCTGTAACGTGGCACACTTCGCCGGATTTACATATGGGTAAGCTGATTATATAATGTTAGTGCGTACATATTACATTAATCTTATAATGTACGTGTATTAGTTAGTACTTAGATAATAATAATTCGCATTATTTATTTATTACAACATCATCACAACATCATAGGGGTGTTAGGGGTCCGAATAACATCTTACGGGCCCAAGCCAACCTCACCTGCTCGTGGTGCACCCTGCTGGACTACTAACGAGGCTCTGACAACCGTAGATCCCTTAGGGGTTTGAAGGTCAGACGGCAATCGCTGAATGTAATACTACAAACATGTCAATTATTATGGAAATGCAGGATAAAGTTTTGGGTACTACAGCTAGGGCGTCGCCGCTATACGACGCGCAGGCACAACGCCCTAAACCTGCGATAAGTAGACTAGGGCTACCGTGTCAAGCCACGCTTCGGCATGAATGGGCCGGCTCGAACGGAGTGATACCACGGCCTCACAGAAAACCGGTGTGAAATAGTGCTTGCGCTGTGTTTCACCGAGTGAGTGAGGATACCGGAGGCCTATACCCCAATCCCCTACCCCCCCCCATCCCCTACTCTCCCCCGCCCCCATCCCCAAAAGGCCGGCAACGCACTTGTGACGCTTCTGGTGTTGCAGGTGTCCATGGGCGGCGGTAATCGCTTACCATCAGGTGATTCGTCTGCTGCAGGAAAGTCGACTCCGATGGTATGGCCATGTAAGACGCAGGCCGTCCGACTATGTAGGAAATAGATGCCTCGACCTCACTGTCCAAGGACCTAGATCACGCGGCAGGCCCAAAAAGCGCTGGCTGGACGTCGACAAAGCGGACATGGAAGAGAACGATCTCACACCTGAGGATGCCGAAGATCGGGCAAAGTGGAGAAGATTAAGTAGGAAAGCGGACCCCAGCACTAAGCAGGGAAAACGCTAGGCCGAAGAAGAAGATAACAACATCACCTTCACAAAAAATCTGATGACAGTAAATAATAATGCATTATTAAACCAACAATACACATTATACATATGCATATTTCTTGTTTTGAATCATTCTTTATTTGCGTCGACCGGTCCGTAAGCTCCTACCGCTAGTAGCTGAGCCCCAGCCAGTTGCCACCAGGATTTAGTGTTCCACTTGGGGCCCAGAATGTTGGCGACTGGCTGGAAGCATGTTCTAAGTTTGATTGAATATACCTCTTTTATATGCTCTATGTTTGTCTTATATTTTTCCATTGTTGTCAGTGTTGTGCCTGCTCCGACTAATGTCTTGTACCTAATTGTTATAATTGTGAAAATATATCATTATTATAGACTAAAACCACCATGGATTCATTATTTCCTTTTACAGTCCACTGGCTCGCCAATATTTTTGGTAATAATAATAATAATTAACAATTAATTTAATGATTTTTATTGGTTTTGTCTGTGCAAATAATATTGGCGAGCCAGTGGACTGTAAACCGACGTGTGTATTTATGTACCTATATGCAATAATGAATAGATGGTGGTTTTAGTCCATAATCATGATATATTTTCACAATTATAACAATTAGGTATAGAATGACTAAACAACAACAGCAGCAGCAACGGCTAGTTCCAATATATTATTAAAGTAGTTTGTGTTACTACTTTTATACGATATCCGTTATTGGTAATCTGCATATTATGAAGTTTGCCTTGTGTATTTTGATCGGGAAAAATTATCAATATTGGATTCGATTGTCCCTTAGCAAGTATTTTTTATCAGATTTTTAAATAGCACTAGTTTTAGACCGCAGCTCCGTCCGCGTGTATGTCTTAATTCTTCCTCAAGTATCAAAGTATAGGCGTGAAAGTTAATGAAAGTGAAAGCAGTTACATTCGAATTCATAATATTAGTAAGAATGAATCAGGTATGAATGAATTTTTACTAGCAGCATTGTCTTGAAGGGTGCCCTGCAAACGGAGAAAGGATCAACACAATACTATATACAAAAGAACAAAAGTTCTAAATGCCTGTGGCTGTAAAAAACCTAAAATAATTAAGTTATGGAATCAGGCGTTACTTTGCGGAAATCCATGACATTAAATGCTTTGAAATAGCATTTAACTAGTTATATGTATATTTCATAGCATTTAACTAAAATAATTAGATAAAAATGTTAAAGATATCGTTCAACTAGTTCAAAAAAGCACTAAGGACCTCTCTATAAAAATTCAAACAGTTGCACGAGAAAAGTTTTTATGTTTGAAGCTTGAAGTTAATATATGAAATTAATTCTTCTACGCTCTTTACCGGAAAGTTTTCAAATGTAGTTTTGTTTGCACTCTCATGGGAACAGGGTTGTATAAATCAAGTGTATTTGTTCGAAATAATTGTGATCAAATTAACTATGCAATGGAAGAGGCCTATGTCCAACAGTGAACTGCAATAGACTGATGATAATAAATTGTGGTCTAAAAATTGCGTTAATATAAGACACTATGAGCTTTCTTTTTACGAGTATTTGTTTATTCCTTTTTACGCAGAAATATTTACAATTTGTCATAAGGAGAATGGTACACAAACTCGAGCTGATGGTAGGCGATTAACGAAGCCCATGGACTGGCAACATCAGAGGCGTCACAAGTGCGTTGCCGGCCTTTTAAGAAGGGGTACGCTCTTTTCTTGAAGGTCGTATATCCGGGAATACTAAAGCGTTATCTACATTTTTTATTTATTCTGAGGTAGGTAGTTACATACTTTTAAAAATTGACTGTCACGATTTGATCTCGGCTCCTCATAATTTATTGTAAAAAAAACAAAATTATACGAAATTTCAAGATATTCAGAATTTTACTAAAGAAGCTCCAAGTCTTGGGCTTAAAGGGGATAAATCTGTTATACCTAGTAGGTACGCCAATCCATATCTATACGTCCATACTAATGTTATAAATTCAAAAGTAACTCTATCTATCTGCGTGTTACGCTTTCACAGCTAACTCGCCGCACCGTTTCTGATGAAATTTGGCATGGAGATACTTTGATTCTTGAAGAATGCTTAACGTGATAACCGATATACCGACATAAATGCGAGCGGATCCGCGGGCCAAAACCAGTATTATACAATAAATGTTGATGTTGTTTTAAAATTTATCTTACATTTTTAAGCAAAAAGTTTCAAACATATTAAATGTTTGAAATTTTTTACATACAAATGTTATTTTAGAGAAATTTGAAATTAAATATCGAGTAAAGTACTAGTTTCCTTAGTTTAGAAAAAAAATAAGTATGTTGTATGTGCAAAGCTCTAGACAGACCAGGGCCGCGACCAGTATAGGTGAAGTTGTACACAAGTGACCCAGAAGTTGATGAAAACTTTAGTGAGAGAGCAAAGAGGCGAGCGTGGTTTTCATTAGACACTGTCATTTGCATGTTATTCATTAGGCTGTATGGGCGTCGCCTTTACCTCTCCCGCCCTCAGTCCCCTTCAAAACTCGACGTAAAAGTACTACAGTCGGTTTCTGGTGTTAGTCGCTTTAAAGGACACATATGTAGATACTGTACAGTACCATTTAAATTATAGAAAATTATATTAATTAATACAAACTTATTGCTTAATGAATTTGTTGGATTTTTATGTTTTAGATTAGATAATAAAATTATATCAACGTTTTCTCTTAATTCATATCTTCATTTAACTTTCCAAAGTCTTTCACAAAATTATTTGAAAATGATTATCACAAAATTCTTTATTTCAAAGTCACTGATCTCCAAGGTTGTAGTATTTTATAATTTCTGAGACTTTTTCCAAACGGTGAGTGTAAATTATCATTTTGAAATATTTTTAAACTATTGCATAGCTTTTATCGCGGGCTTTGAGCGCGGCGACCGCATCAAGAAATTCCGTAACGAAAATAAAACCTAACACCCGAAGGTCGCACGGATCGAGACGAGCTGCTTCGAAATCGGACGAATACGTAAGCAGCTGTTTGTGAGAAAGTATATGGGTGTATAGGTATCTATCAGTATCTATCATAACTTTATAATGCCACACTCACCGCATGTCTTCGTGGTGCAGTTTTCATCACTGTATCTGTATATGTATGTGTAATGGAAATAAAAAGAAAAAAGTATACATGTTCAGAGAAAAAAAAATGCATAAATAAAAAATAAACAAATAATTATAATTGCATAAGTTGATAAAAAATGCTATGCAATAGCTTTATCGCGGCAGTCCCCGAGTGCCACGCGTTTTTTTTATTGACATAAATCAAGTTCAAATAAATATATTGACATGAAATCATGATCATAGATCATATCGTCTTTAAAATTATATCTCTACAAATCACGGTACGTAATATACAAATCAATTGAATACACCTCTGTTATTTTGAAAAAAGTTGAACTTGCGTTACTGCCCTTTATACATTTTACTTATTCTCACCAAAATGTTCTTCAAAATCAAGATCCTTTTACTTAAATAGCATAACCCCGGCAAAAGCTAAAATAATCCCAGTTCAATGTCAACGACTGAAAATATGAACATTGCTTTTTGAAACATGAATAGAAAATGTCTTTTGACTTGAAAGACTTCATTTGTGGCATATCAAGAACGATCCTTAATTAAAATGACTACGAGAAAGAAATTCTAAGAGACACTTGATAGGCTTAGGGGATCAGATATTTATTTGAAGGGTTCTGTTGAAATGAGCAAAGCTTTGATTGCGTCTACCAACGTATCTGCATGACAAAGGCTACTCTTTTTAATTAGGTGACTATTCTAAAGTCGCCCCCGCATACAAATGAACGAAGATTAACGCGATTTTGAGACCGTCCACGTTATTTTTTCTTTGAAGACTAATTTAAAGACTTCGCAGTTTGTTTTTGTGCATAACTGTGTGAGGTTTTTCGTTTATTTAGATATTTGGGTTCGTTAAAATGTATAGAGACAGTAGACAGATAAAGACCTCACAAACTATTATATATATTCCTACCTATATATTTAAAACATAAAAAACTTCTCTCTCTCTGGTCGGTCCTCATGACTGAGGATCGTGGTCAGCATGCTGGTTGCATCTGGAATGGATGATCTGCTTCCACCGGTTTCTGTCCAGCGCGTCTCTCACAACTGTATAAAATTTGGACGACGACGATTCCTTTATATGATCTGTCCATCTAGTTGGTGAACGACCGCGCGATCGTTTGCCTTCGGTGTTTTCATATAAGTAAACTTACTTATATGAAATTTAGCAGGGAGGTTATGAGTAGGAGACGCCAGTTAACAAGTAAAATTTTAACAAAAATAAAAACCGACTTCAAGGTTCGACTCGATTTCTCTTGGATGCCATTATCAGATCTGACTACCGTTGGGATATCTCCTTTCCATTAAAAAAAGAATCATCAAAATCGGTTCATAAACGATGAAGTTATCCGCGAACACACTTAAAAATATATATATAAATATTTACGGTCGAATTGAGAAACTCATCCTTTTTTTGAAGTCGGTTAAAAAGCACTCGCAATTTCTATGAAAGTCCTTGATTAGTTTTATAAGAGTGTGAATACTGGCAGAAAATTATTGCAGAGTTAAAAGACGACAGTTACAACTGAATCTTATGATAGAGCTGTTTTTATAGGACAATGACCACTCGTAAATTCGTATGAAACTTTTTGTCAGTTTAGAAGAGCTTTTAACTGTCTCAAAAGTTGTAGGTCTTTTCTACTTGAAATCTCAAATTTCTAATTTTTGAGTGTTCAAGTAAAGAGAGAAAGAAGTAGTTTATAGTCAAAGGATTTTGCGACAAAGCAAAAGTAGAATGAGTGTGCTCTTTTAATTTTACATGAATGAGGCTTATTTCATACATGTTGAAGAACTAGATTATCCTATTACTTGTTTTTACTACTACTAACTTTGATACAATTCATCCGCCACAATGTTAAATTCAGATAAATTTAACAGTGTTGCAGATTTCGAACCACCCAAATTTATATAAATTAACCATTGTTGCATATAAAAATCCTATGATTTTGCTAAACAACAATTGGAATTCAGTGATTGCTGAATGAATTCAGTCAAAATGATATGATGATGAAAATGATTTAAAATATAATTGACGCTATGGTAGAACATACAAACATATGATTCGATTTCGTCTTATTCGCGTAAAAATATCCGTTCTAGAAATATTAAATGTCTTAAACATTCAGAGTTTAACTTTATTTCCCCATTCAATCTATAATGTATGTAGTTTAAAATTGCACCAAAAAATCAGCCCACCTACTACTAACTTTGATACAATTCATCCGTCACAATGTTAAATTCAGATAAATTTAATTGTTGCAGATTTCGAACCACCCAAATTTATATAAATTAACCATTGTTGCATATAAAAATCCTATGATTTTGCTATACAACAATTGGAATTCAGTGATTGCTGAATGAATTCAGTCAAAATGACATGATGATGAAAATGATTAAAATATAATTGACGGATATGGATTCTGACAACATCTAATTATGCACTGATGTAAGCTTACTTCCTTTCTATTTAATATTACTCGTACAAGTGCGAAAGTATGTGAGGATGTATGTATGGTTGTTTGTTACTCTTTCACGCACTACTGAACGGATTTATATAAAACACTACTGCCCGCTACTTCGTAAGGTTTAAACCTTTCCTGGACTACGATAAACATTTCAAAACCAAAATTAGCTCCATACTGGTCAAACCTATAAACTTTTCTTTGGGGCTTGCTGCAGTAGGGAACCAAATGATATCATTAACTATATCCATCAACTCAAGTGGCTTTCAAAATCGACTTATTAAATGCATGACACGATTAAAACTTTAGAATAATATTTTTTCATACTGCAGTTGGTTTTTCAGAACAACAGAAATAAAGAAAACCCTGTCAACACTACATTAAATTCAATAAATCACTTTATTCTTTGCAATCATGAACGAAGATATTGTCTTAAACTCAAGAAACGTTTTAAAGAGAATTCTATATTGTTAAATTCTCCTCAATCTCGGATTCCTGCACCGAACGGAAAAGAATCAGAGATAAAAGCTGTCAGTTGGGAGATACTGAGGCGCGAAGATTACTGTCACAAAGAAGATTTGCCACCAGAATTCACATTCAAATATTATTTATTTACACCGAGACTTCGCTACTTTGCATCGTAGCTATTCTCTATTAATAAGTAGGTTCTGATATAATAAAATATTGTTTTATTTGTTTTGTTTTAAAAAATAAAATTCCAACTATTTTAAAGCAGTTAGAAGGTATTCAGGTAAAACTGGTTGAACTAGTAGCTGACCCCTAACAATCTTGGGAATAATAAAGGTTTGAAGGATGATTAAAACAATTAGAGAATTTCCTTGAAATTCTCAAAATGTTGTTTACTTCCCCAATTAGTGCGTATAGCCAAAGTAAATCTTCTTCGTTCCAGTGCCTTTGCTTCTTCTCTACTTATTTCACTTTTTATATACTTCTATCTTTTATTATCATCAGTTCCCGATAAGTACGGTTTACACTGGTTTATCATCGCAAACCGAACGTATCGGGAACTAATGCACACTACTGAGTGTTGTGTCAAATCATAGGCATTTTAATAAACTATAAACATTTTATCTTTTTTATTGAATAGGGGGCAAACGAGCAGACGTATCCCCTGATGGTCGATTATGGACACCTTAACACCGGAGGCATCACAATTGCGTTGCCGGCCTTTGGGGGATGGGAGGGGGAGGGGATTGGAGGGAGGGGTTGGAGTATGGGCCTCCGGTATCCTCACTCACTCGGTGAAACATAGTGCAAGCGGATTTCTGTGAGGCCGTGTTATCACTCCGTCAAGCCAGCCCATTAATGCCGAACACATCCACATACAGGGGTCATTCTCCGAATGCTTGAAAAAACGTGTCCAGATCGAAATCTCTTTGAATTTATTACTTACTATTTCAATTTTTTTATATGTATTAGAAAATTTGAAAATAATAGTGGGGGCCTATGTCCTTTTTTAGATAAATTAAGTAGAAGTAAGTATAAAAAAATAAAACTTACTATAATATTGACCTCGGTGGCGCGTCCGAACCCAACGTTGCAGCGGAAATAATTTTTGTAATTTTTTCCTCTAACAAATTACGCTATTTTGCATGTGTTCACAAATGACCAAATAGTTATTTGTTCATTTTATATTTTTATTAAATTAATATATGCAACAATAGAGAAGATACAACATATTGTCTACACGTCCGACGTTTTGAGTTGATAACAGTGGCGCGCACCGATCTGCTCATATTTCTTAAACTAAACTGTCTGTGAGGATAGTTATTGGCGTTAGCTGAAGCATCAGTCGTGTCGCAACAGCAACGAAGAAACCATGGCTGTACGTCTTATGGTCACCTTTTTATAGAGGTAAGTAACTGTTTTCGCTGGCTTGGTATACTAAAAATTAGATTTCGGTGAACCCTTTTTTTCATGTATACTTTAAACTATCATATTTAAAATATAAAAATAATATATATTACATGTAATAGATTTTAGTAGAAAATGTAAATATTAGCATTTTAAATTATTTTTTAAGTTATTTACAAAATACCTTAATATTTTGATTTCAGTGGTATTGAATTCGGTGTTTTCCGTGGCAATGTGTCCACCTTCTACTAACTTTTAAAACCGTACATCATAAAATATTTATCTTGTTCTAGTAACAATACTTAGCCAATATTTTCTTAGCCAAGTGACCTTGCTTAGAATCTGACATAATGACAACATTAGACAGTAGTCATCCAGAACTTTACGCAATACACAAGGAAATAGACAGGAAGCGTTATTATGAAAGGGAGAATGAAGGAAAGCCTGTTAGTGAATTAATTCGTCGTTAGCAACGCATACATAGAGAGAGGAGTAGAATATCTTCGGACAAACATAATCGGAAAAAAAAGCTCAGAGAGTTGAAATGCCTTGAAGAAGATTTGATTGTCATACCAGAAGTAGTAGATACAAATGATGATCCTTTGATAACTTCACAATCGCAACTGAAACTTTTATAATAACGCCAACGCCTGGGTATGGATATCTGCCGTGATCTCAACATGCGTGAGTACATCGAGAGCGTCATTAAAGCGGCTTCGCGGAAGTTAGGTGTACTTAACAAGGTGAGATGATTCTTCTCGCCCGGGCATCTGTGTCTTCTTTACAAGACCCAGGTTCGCTCGTGCGTGAAGTACTGTTCCTATCTATGCCATGGTGGCGCACAGTATCTATTTGACGCTCTCGATCGGTTGCAGCGGCGAGCAGTCCGCATCATCGGTAGTCCCGAAGCCACTGAGTCCCTAGAACCGCGAAGAGATATTGCCTCTATGGCAGTCCTCTATCGCCTGTATAATGGGGAGTGTTCTGAAGAGCTCTTCCAACTGGTCCCCCCTTCTCCTTTCCTGTACAGGACAACACGTGCCGGCCTTCGCAGTCACCCTTTTAGAGTGGAAGACATACGCTCTCGAACGCAACGTTTCGGTTCTTCCTTCTTGTGTCGAGCGATCAAAACATGGAACTCACTACCACCACACGTGTTCCCTTCCCATTATGATCCCGGGTCCTTTAAGCGGGGCGTGAAAAAGCATCTCACTAGGCCCCCATAGTGTGGGTCACTATGCTGCTCTGTCCACGTTCACATTGAGGATAGTAACCATCACTTTTGGATTCTACTTATGCTTTCCATTAGGCAGAGTAGTCATTTTGGTAGCTTGAACATAAAAAAAAAAAAAATGCCACCGATAGTAAGGACTCGGCTCAGCACTCAATCAAGTTCCTTCAGTGATTTATTACTATAGAGTCAGTCAGTCATTTCATCTTCTTTAACACAACGTATTAAGACTTATCGAGAATTGTCAGTACCATTGTGTCCATCTAGTGATGCCAGTTTTGCTTCAAACTCACAGACTGGAGTTGCCAGCTCTTATGATTGATAGGGAGTTGCCTTTGACTCTAAAGGCTAATGGGACCAATCCCGCCCTCATACCCACCACTGTAACTCCTGTACACCAGGATCAACAGCAGTGCCCCACGAACATACCGAGTTATGACACTCGGCAAGTCCCAGGGAAAATAAACTGTCTTGGAACCCGCAACGAAACTAATCAGAAGAAAACCGGAGAAGTTGGAAATAATAAAAGTCCAGTTCCCTATTTAGTAAAGAGGTAGACAAAATGAAGTCAAAATAGGCAGACACCTTTTTCAAACCGGGAAATACCACGGATAAGAAAATTATGGGTCCTAAGTGAGCTTTATTCGATTACTATAGTATGTATGGTAGAATAGCCTAAACGCACGGAAATTCATTGAAGTTAACACAATATCGACATAGTATACCGCCCCAGATGTTAGTTGTAAGCTTGAATAGCATTATGTTACGTTCATTGTACCAAAAATTACATTCCCAGAGGACATGATGAGCTGACTGTTACCTGCTAGAATCAGGTGTTGAGCGTTGCGACAATGTGTGACAAAGGTGAATCGACTAATTTAAAAGAGTGTAGTTTGTTCTTAAAGTTACCTTGGCCTGTGAGAAATTGAGCGACACAGTGATCCACCCTCGAGCCATTCCCTCGACAACCGTTCGCGAATGGATGGAAAGAACTGGTCAAGGTAGCGCCCCTTAGATGATTGGTTCCATCGCTATTGCCTTTCGTCCATGAGGCCGTTATAGACATTGGACTGCTAGACCGGCTTTAGAGTCTAATAAAAAGCCAGATAGCAAACTTATTACACGTAGACTGAAATACCGCATGAATATTTCTGTAATTTATACATCTTGTATGAATTACAGAGAAATGTAAAGGCTCCACCTTTTTGATTTAAGAAATGAAGAAATAGGAACTATACACATAACTTTTTTAAGCTTCATGCCAAAGTTAATTGTAGTAAGTTTATGTAACGTAATAAACAACGTGTAATTAATTAATTAATTGTTTAATTGTAATATAATATATATTAGAAGTTCCTTAACGGTATTAGTTTTGCTTACCTAAATTTATAATAAGATACTTTTTTTTATATAGAACTACTATGTAAATAATTTGAAAACATAATGAACATTTTTGATTTCGGTGAAAATAAAGTTGATTTCGGTGCACGCCATTTTTTAAAAATTAAATTTCTTCGTAACCGTTCACCCAATAAGAGTGCCTCCAGTACAGATATTTTCCAAATAAAATTAAGTTTTTTAATTTATTTCTAATATTTTGAAATTTAGAAAAAAATATCAGCCACCGAAGTCCACTGAATAATGAGTTACTTGAGAAATACCCACAGGAGACATATGCGAGTATTTCTATGTATGTAATGTATTTATTTGAGTGTCTATGATAATAATAACTTTATTACACAGTAAAAATATCCAAGCTTCGCTATTCAGACCTCTTACTACGACAAATAGGATTTCAAAGCAAAATCCATCAAGTTTCTAGTCAATACGGCCCTGAGCCTACAGAGTACAACTTTTTAATTTTCCCCGAGTAAATTCTACTACATTTGTAGCAACTGACAATTGGAATAAAAAACCGCACACATTTAAAGTATAAAGTAATGCACATTATTGCAGTCGTGATCACAAGGGTATTCCGTATTACCATACTTACCAGGCGTAGTCAGTTTTCTGTAAAAATAAAATCAACTACGTGAAGAGACTAATGTATGTTCTCGTTTCTCTTGGAATAACTTTAAAAGATTAGAAAGTTTACCTCCATGCGGTCGCGGTATTTTCTTCCTGTCCCGAACCTGACTCTCCGCGGACGCATTACTGCTCAACCAAGCTAATGTTTACAAATAAAAATAAAGTCACAACATTTGTTATTTCTGGGAGTATCCTTTTATAGTACGTGACCTCTAAACTTGGGGACACGGCTATGATACTGCGCCGTATTTTTGGTAAAAAATATTGTTTATTCTAAGATCAAAGACAACTAAAAATTTATTTAAGAATACCTACAGGATCCTACTAGGTCTCTGTATTGTGTATGAATAGAAAATTTGAGCATAATAAGCTTTAGAATAGGTACTATGCCCACTAATCAATAGTGCATTTGGCTTGCAGAAATAAATAAATCAATGACAGACCTCTTCTTGCCTAACATAGTACTACTAGAACCTTCGTAGTTAAAAGCAAGGAACGGTGAAACAGCGTATTTTTATTTTCCTAATTCAAGATAACAGCATGTTGCGCATAGCATATTCCTAGCAAGTAAATTGCTTTCTCAAAGGCTATATTATTTAATCATCGCGAGATGGACTACTTATATATACATCTTTCATTCTTTCATTTTTAGGATAAAATTTTTTCATGACCGAAGTTTTGTTCAAGTAATCTGCTTCGCTATTTCTTCTCATCAATGAAATAAATTAAAAGTTAATCATATTTTTATAAACGACTACTTGTATGGTCTCAAGCAAACTAAATAATAATTATAAGATTTATTTTGATAGTAAATCTAAGTGCGATTCTTAAACAATAAAATGCAAATTGATTTCTTATTCAATCCGCTAGTTTCGTCTAGGACACAAGTATCCTACCGGTTTAACGCAAAATGTTTCTTTCACCGTACCCTAAAATATCCTCAGTTGATTCTTCTTAACGATAAGTATACCTTACATTTTTTAAGGCGTCTTCTATTTACAGAAAGAAAGCACTCGTCTAGAACGAAGTCTTTATATTAATTTTATATTTCGAGACTGTTGTTTGAAAATATACCTACTGTCAATGACTGAAAATTTTCCATGGAGAAAAGTCGAACGCTTCATTGGCTTTCAAGTTATTTAAATAATTTCAGAACCTTCGAAATTTTCTTCTATTTCAAAATAAGAATTCTTTTATCTACCAAGCAGCGTCTAGACTAGACTCACGACTGACACTAATCAAATATCTTTTAGGCCGCGTTTTCGAACTCAGCGGGCAGCGGAGCGGGAGCGGAGCGGCAGCGGGAGCGGAGCGGGGCCGCTAACCCGTTTTCGAAACCAGCGGGCTAGGAGCGGGCGCTAGAGCGGTTTAGTGATGTGTTATAAGAAACAATACCTCGTAAAATTAACTTGATACAGATGACAGATTTCACAAAAAAAATTATTAGTGATTTTAAATAATTAGTGAAAACGATTAATGTTTGATAATATTTTATATAATCATAATATCTACATATGTAATAGCGTCATAAATTAGTATATTAAATTTATTTTTCTAAAATCGTAAAACCCAAGCCTGATAACCTTAAAAAAATCTTGATTAGTCGTAATTGTAAACAATAATTTACATTGACAAGTTAGGGGGGTATTAGGTTACTATACTCGATCATTATAGAAAATAACAGGGGGTACAATGAAAAAAAATAACATCAACAAAGCGAACAAATTAACAAGTTATAAAGATGATTAAAATGTTTTAATAACAACAAATTTATAAAATATTAATAATTAAATAAACTTGCAAAAATCACGACATTGACAAAATTAAAATCATTAATCACGGGTGATTGCTATTTTATTACGACAAAGCTACATTCGTGCCTTAGACAAAGTATTACGTAGACTTGACATATGCGTACACCCGTAAGGAGTAGAAACCAAGTACATCAAATATTAACGTTGCCAGGTTAAAGCCCATTCTCCCTTATTAATGTTCCAAACGTTCAACAAACCTGGTTACAATTTGGTCGGTTAATTACAAAATTGTGTCAAGTCTATGAAATACTTTGTCTAAGATTGATGCGCCCGCTCGTATGCCGCTCGTCACAAGATCGTCGCTCGCTCGTCAAATAAAAATATAAATATTTTCGGACATCTAACACACAACGCCATCTAGTCCCAAGCTAAGCAGAGTTTGTGTTATGGGTACTAGATAACTAACATAAATACATAAATACTTTTTTTTGTAAATACATACATATTATACATAGAATTTAAATATAATGTTTTGTAATATTTGCGTTCCTATCAAAATAAAATTAAAAACAAAAAAAACAATATTCGAACAATATTGCATGTAATAAAGATGGATAAAATGTTTATTTAATTAATTATTAAAATTGTTATTTTAATAAGTAAATAAATTTGGAAAAATCACAAACTTGACAAAATTAAAAATCAATAATCACAGGTGATTGCTATTTTTTTCCATCCCTAGCTGACACCGCGACACTGGTGCGCACCGCCATAGAGATATTATACATAGAGCAGAGGGGCCGTGCGAGTCATAATATATGTTCGATGAATGGAAAGTCGCCTGAACGTTACTTCGAATACTTTTTACCGATAAGCTCTTCTTCTACTGAACGATTCGTCGAATATTTTTGAATCGAATTAATGCTTTTTCGAATAAGTCTAAAATGAAAATAAAAGTATAAAGAAAACATGTGTGGTGTATTATTTCATACATAATCGAGGAAGTCTAATAACTTTGAGATATAATACGTTCCTTCCGTACTTTAAAATTTAGAAGAATGAAACATTTCAATATCACTTTATTTAACCGACTAATTAAATATTATAAATTATAATGAGTATAATATAATATTATCATATAGTTAAATAACTAAAATAAAAATGTAAAGAAAAAATGGGGCGTGCGGACAATTTAAAAAAAAAACCTACGTTCCTCCTGTTCTAAACTTTAGTGTACGGAACATTAAAATTTAGAAACATGAAATTTGGCAATAACACTTTTTTGCATTTAGTATTTCTGCTTATGAAAAGCCTGCCTACGGCAATCTAAATGCAAACATAATACACACATCGAAAGTGTCTAGGGATCAACATATATTTTTGCAATAACTTTTCTCCTGATTGATATTAATTAAAATTTTCTTTAAGGATTCATCAAATAAAGTGTTTTCGTTTGTCACAGTAACGATAAACCAAGTCACCTTTGCATTAATAAAGAAATTTGCCATTTTCCTAATAAAGGGATTTTTGACATTTGAACCACTAACATTAAAGTTCGAAAAAAAGACTGAAATAACAGTTTTCTTTAAAATTTTATTAGGTAACTTAAACAATTTATAATCCGTGTTTCTACCGCGAACACTAACAACACAAGAATCGGTTTGGCATACTCAAAATGAGTTCATCCAAATCACGCTGTGGAATGGCCGCCCATGTTCGTTGCAACAACAAAAAAAGGTCTTCTTGCGACTGGATACCCTCCATATTCGGCAGAGCTCTTCTCTGTAGCATATCCCATGCATGCTCAATCGGGTTCAAGTCTGGCGACTGAGCAGGCCAGGGCCAAAGCCACATCTCAATCTCAAGAAATCCGCATAAAAATGCTTGATCCCTAGACACTTTTGATGTGTGTATTTATCTAGCGTTGACAAGTAACCTAGGTGCTTCTCATTATTATATTTTACTAGCAGGTTATTGTCAAATTTTATGTTTTTAAATTTTAATGTACGGAAGGAACGTATGATATCTAAAAGTTATTAGATTTTCTTGATTTTGTATGAAATAATACACCACACATGTTTTCTTTATACTTTTATTTTCATTTTAAACTTATTCGAAAAAGCATTAATTCGATTAAAAAATATTCGATGAATCGTTCAGTAGAAGAAGAGTTTATCGGTAAAAAGTATTCGAAGTAACGTTCAGACGACTTTCCATTCATCGAACATGTGACTATCGCAGTAAAATTACGGACCCAGGGAGGGGAACCAGGCCTCCAGCTGTTCATCGGTTAGAAAGAGAGAGACGATCGCGGTACCTATCTGTCTGTGTGTACCTATATTTTATTACTTCAAACAACTTTATAAGGTACTAGCTTTTACACACGGCTTCGCTCACGCAGACTTTCATCCCCTGATTTACCCCCTTAGGGGTTCAATTTTAAAAAATTCCTTTCTTAGTGCTCACTTATGTTGCATTAAGAAACTACATGCAAAATTTCAGGATTCTAGGTTCAGCGGTTTGAGCTGTGCGTTGATCTCTCTCTATATCAGTCACCTTCCTCTTTGATATATATATAGAAGATTTTAGAGTTAATTTTATTTTATTATTCGAGGTTATCATAATAACAAGCAGTCCTTTACTGCGCATGCGTCAGTAGAGAAAGACAGATGGGGTACCGCGATCTTCTCTCTCTTTCTAACCGTCGGACGTTTCCGCTTATCAGCAGTCATATGTCTTCCCTACTCTATCTATAATACCTCTATACGCACCGCTCGTCCACCGCTCGTCACCCGCTCGTCGCCCGCTCCCGCTCCGCTGTGTTCGAAAACACTCCCATATAAATTCATTAGAGATGTGCCGACTAGTCGACGACTAGTCGATAAAGCCGACTATCCGACAAGAATCGTAGTCGACGATTAGTCGGCGAATAGTCGGCAAAAAGCGCCGACTATTCGGCATATTACTTTGTATGTATTTCTCAATAATATATTTGTCAATTTTTATTTTATAATCAGTTTTAGACATTTTGAAATGTAAAACAAAGCAATCTTTCTTTTGGTAACCAGTTTCTAAAATTACTTGCTGATAACAAACATATCTGACATTTATTAAACAAAATGGTTGCTTGTAGTGTTTGCACTTTCCTTTCCACCACGAGAAATAATCATTGACATTGATTACACATAACAGCATTAGGGTCCAATGCGACGGCGTGGCCTCTGATTTTCTAGAGGTAAACGCTGGCGTACCTCAGAGCTCCGTCCTGTCGCCCACACTGTTTCTTCTATGGTCCACAATGTTAGCACATGGCAACATGATAATTGCTAGGCAGACAACAGCACAGTCCATGGGCGATATTTTGGACAACTTGCAGTCAAGCTGGCAGACGTTGAGGAAAAACGTTGGAAAGACGGTTGAGAGATGTGGCCGCTACAAACGGCCCGAGACCGGTGACACCCCGGTGCGGCCGGGGGGTGTCGTCTAAGGAGGGTCGGTGTTCCGACTCTTACTGTGTAGAACGGTAGGAGGCGCAACAGCGACCCGCCCCGGGGGTGACTATGGTTACCCCGGGATGTACCGGAACCGGGTTTCCAGAAACCGCTGATGCGTTCCTGGAGTTCCTCCCGACTGCCGAGGTAAGCCGCCGCGGGGCTTAGTGGGTAGACCATCGAATCCCACACACGTCCTTCGCCCCCCCCCCCCCCCCCCCCACGGAGATATGGTGTACAATGCATTCCCGCGTAAAAAAAAAGAAGGTTCGCTCGTGTGTGGAGTACTGTTCTCATGTTTGCGATGATGTCGCACAGTATCTGTTTGACGCTCTCGACCGGTTACAGCGGCGAGCAATCCGCATTGGCGACAGTCCCTAAGCCACCGAGTCCCTTGAGCTGAGCCTCTGCAGTTGCGAAGAGATAAAGCCCCCATGGCAGTCCTATATTGCCTTTATCATGGTGAGTGTTCTGAAGAGCTCTTCCAACTGGTCCTCTCCTCTCCCTTCCTCTATAGGACAACACGTGCCGGCCTCGGAAGTCACCGCTTCAGAGTGGTAGACATACGTTCTCGCACTCATCCCTTCGGTTCTTCCTTCCTGTGCTGAGCGGTCAAAACTTGGAACTCACTACCAGCGCACGTGTTTCCTTCCCACTACGATCCCGGGTCATTCAGCGGGTCGTGAAAAAGCATCTCACCAGGTCACGCTGTCCTGTGTGTCCACACACTTCTGCATTGTCCTTATTACCTACTACCTACATTGAGGATTGTGACCAGCACTTTTGGATTCTGCTCATGATTTCCATCAGGCAGGGCAGAGCCATTTTGGCAGCAAACACATAAAAAAAATCGAGAGCATTACTAAGGCGGCCTCGCGGAATCTTCACGTACTGAATTGCGCCCGAGCATCTGTCTTCTTTATAAGACCCAGGTTCGCTCGTTCGTGGAGGACTGTTCTCATCTTTTTGATGGATCTACACAGAATTTGCTTGATGCTCTTGATCCGTTGCAGCGGCCAGCAGTCCGCATTATCAACAGTCCCGATGCCACCGAGTCCCTTGAGCCTTTGCACTTGCGGAAAGATATCGCCTCTGTGACAGTCCTCTAGCGTGTTTACCATGGACAGTATTCTGAAGAGCTCTTCCAACTAATCCCACGTTCTACCATCTTCTACAGGACAACACGTACTGGCATTAGAAGCCACCGCTTCAGAGTCGTAGAAATACGCTTTGGAACTAAACGGTTCCGTTCTGTCTTCCTGTGCCGAGCAGTTTTTAACTGTTTGGTACCAGCGCACGTGTTTCCCTTCCACTATGATACCGGGTCCTGTAGGCGGCGTGAGAAAATGCATCTCACTAGGCCGCCATAGTATAGGACGCTATACTGCATTGTCTGCGTTCGCAGTGAGTATGGTGTTGGAGTGTTGGATTCTACTCAAGCTTTCATCAAGCTCAGCAGAATCACTTTGGCAGGCTTTCAAATAAAAAAAACAAAAAACGTCGTCCACTTGTTTAAAAAACATCGGCACAAGTGATTTTCTTTTTCATTTAACTCTTCACTTCAATCAACAATAATAATAATATCTTTACACAAAAATATTTTTTACACTAAAACACACCTCCGACTACGACCCTTACAGAAGCAAAAATGAGGAAAAAAGGTTAGCAGGCGGCGTTTGCGACTGGGGCGCGAATCAGCTGTAAACGAAGAGTTACGGAAATTTCCGTAACCACGATCGGTTTGGCCGATTAGTCGGCCTTTTTAGGGCCGACTAATCGGCTAGTCGGCTAGTCGGCAAAAGTAATGATCGGCCCATCTCTAAAATTCATACATTTGAACGTGCCGCTGCCGCTCCGCGCCCACTCCGCTCCCGCGCCCGCCCGCTCCCGCTGAGTTCGAGTACGCGGCCTTACACTTAATGTTAAACATGGTTGACGAATAGATATTTTTTTTATCCAAATCTGTTTAGTAGTTTTTGCGTAAAAGAGTAACAAACATCCATCCATCCATACTTACAAACTTTCGCGTTTATAATACTAATATAGATATGTATGCTATGTTACTGGAACTTTCCCAATAATCGTAAAACATACACAAAAACACCCAGACTTAGAACAATAATTTGTGAATCACGCAAAGTCTTAGTGGTAAAGGAATCTACAATATTCAACGCAGGAACGTTTAGATGACCGTTCAAACCGCTACGCCATTCCTGCAGTCAGTTTATCATTTTGCTATTGTTATCGTTATGAAAAGACAACTCCCGCACTAGGAATATTCCTGTGTTGCGGGGGATATTACAAACATACATGAAACGGTAACAAAGAACACTTAGACTTAGGACAACAATTTGTGAATCACACGAAGTGTTGTCCCGTGTGGGGTTTGAGCCCATATTACCCAACGCAGTAGAAAGCTGAAAGGTGACCGTTTACACTACTAAGCCATCCGTACAATCATGCACGAAATGCAGTTTACCATCAAATAGATAACATTCATATACATTTTGGTAACGAAATAAAAATATATCTAAACCAAAAAAGCTTTTAGCTGACATCAAAACAATGCACCCCTATCTAAAACATTGTCACAAACCGATGACAGCGCTTTCACATGATTGGAAATAGAATTCGTTTCGCCGCCGCCAATAGCAATAATGTAAGTTAACCAATAACATGCGGTAGCAGGTGAACGGATTACCGTTCAGACTCGCATACATACATACATATATCTCTATGAAAGATAAATAATTGCTTTCTTCCCCTACAATTGTTTGAGCGGCGACATTTATTGCTTTGTTTGTGTGAAAACTTGGCGCCACGTCACTACCTGAGCAACCCCCGATATTATTGTGGAGCGTCTACTACATTATCGACTGAGATATTAAATTTTACTTTTTTTTTCATCTCCCTCGTTTATGGTGTGCTCGCTAGTCTCACCCCTAGAAAAATAGAAAAATTACTTGACGCAAATGCAAATAAACTACACCTTTGTGTTTTGTTACTCAGACGTGAAATTAATTTCATCTTTTTTGTTTTCTTTCACATTTTGCTACGTTTAAATGGGATTTTCTTTAAGTCTAGAAACTAGCTTTTCTATTGTATATAATGAAGTACAATTTTATATTATTTATATTGAGAAAATTTACAACGTTTGATTAATAATAAAGACCGTTCCTAGTAATTTTCCTATAGTTAGAGCGTTTAATGAGTCATTTTCTGCATGTATAATAATTTCCAAGTAATACGAGTAAATTGAATAAATTAAAAACGGAACACTATTCACAATTAATTTTTACAATACAAAATCTAAACTAAACACCCACGTCAGCCAATTAAGCAATGACATTTGATAGCTTAATAATTATAAATATAAATAATAAGAAAATCGGTTTAAACGAACAGAAAAATATGTCAGTTAACAAAGGGAACGCAAAAAATATGACAGTGTCTTACTGAGATGCTGATACTGATATACATTTTTACTGAGATGTGGAGTTCATGAAGTTAGGGTTGGTAGAGTTAGGGCGTGTAGATTCAGCACCTTGGCTCTACATGAGATCTGATATCTTTTTCTCAGGGAAAGGCGTATGCAGTCGTCTTGGCAACATTTTACATGAAAAAGTGAAAATGAAAAAGTTTTTGGTGAGATATTCATTTCTTTGCAATGTATATTTTAAATAGGTACCACAGAAATATCACAATTATCGAATAAATACGGACTAAGTCACAAGAAAATGCTAATAATATATATATATATTTGAAATGTATAAGTAACGCCCTTCCGATTGAAACCAAACACGGCATATTTATCTCAAATTATTTTTTTAATACAGTACTTTATGTCGGCTAGAGGGCGCCACATTCGATTCAGTGACACGTCATATAGCCAATAACCAGCGTACGATCAAGACGCTTCTAACTATACCTCATTTGTCCAGTTTTAATAAGTAGTTAAGGAGCTATGAGGGAACAGATGAATATACATACATACATAGCCTGTCAAAATCATAACCCTCCTTTGGCTTTGCCGTAGTCGGGTAAAAAAGAACCTAAGTAACCCACTTTAAAAATTAAATTCAAATACTAGAAAATCAAAGAGCAATGAAAATATTATCAACTAGTTGTGGCAAGCGGCTTCGCCCGTGTGTATGTCGGTGATCGCGGCAAATAGTAGACTATATGTTATTCTGGTGTATAAGCTATATTACTGTAAAGTTTCATCGAAATCCGTTTAGTAGTTTTTGCGTGAAAGAGTAACAAACATACATTCATTCATCCATCTATCCATCCATCCATCCATACTTACAAACTTTCGCGTTTATAATATTAGTATAGATATAGATATTTACATACAAGCATCGAAAAATTCTTCCACATCATCGCATTCTATAGGTACTTATAATATATGTATGTATTTATGATCAATCATATTAAAGTTATAAAAAGGAAAGTCAAATAATTCATTACAAAATAAACAAAATGAACCCGTAACAAAAATAAGTTAAGGAAACAGCCATTTAATTGGCTTTTATCGGAATAGACGTGGCACTAGGGAACAGTATAAAGAAGTTAAATAAAATAAGGTTTCCGTTGGGGTGAGGTGAGTGAGGCGTCCAGAAAGTTCGGCAGGCTGAACGATAAATCGGAATTTATGAGGGCGCCGGTCTCGCCGTTCTGGGTACCCGCCGACGTCGCCGGTGCTATGCGCGTTGCTGCCTAACAACACGAACTAAAAGCATTGCTTGCTGCTCACAGTGCTCACTACATCTTGCATCAGAGTACTTTAGCAATCCATTTCGTATTTGTTTTAAACTAACTTCATGTATTGTGGTTATTTATGAGTATGTTTAAAAGAACGGGTTCTTTGTGAATTGTTTGAAAAATTCAGCAGTATCTTCTTTGGTAAAATTTTTAAAGAATGTTTCGCATATTCAATTTTTAACTATTGACAGAAGTATTTACGTTTATATACTGCTTCGATAGAATGATTTGCGAATTGTCCCTATAACGTTTATAAATATTTCCGAAATATATACCATTAAGAATCGTTTGAAAGGAAATTATAATAAAAAAATAACAAATGAATGAAACTGAAACAGATCTCACACTTTATTATTAACAAGTAGCGAATTATTTAAAAAAAACCGACTGCGTCAATGTCTGCCATCTTTATTAAATTCATTGAAGAACTGAAAAAATAGAAAAAAAAGATTTTAATTTTGATGTACCCAGTGTCACTCTCAGGACGAAGGTGATTCTATTGTCACCACTCACATAAAAATACGACAAGGCTCTAGGGCGTGCCAAAGAAATATACATACAATATGTATGTATGTATGTATATTCAGGTAAAATGAAAATGTGTGAAAAATTTTACTTGCAGTTAAAATGACGGTTCTTTTATTTGAGACTAAGTTAAACTGATTAGTAATAGTCTTAAATTGTACGTAATAAATTGTAGTTTACATTGGCTTTCACTAGAAAGAGGGTCATGTTTCCGAGTATATGTACATACATATACTCGAAAAGATAACCCTCTTTCTTGGCCAGTTGGGTAAAAACACTATAGGTACTATAGGGTCTATTTATTCAATCAATAGATCAGCCCACGTTTTGTACGTGTTTAATAATAATTTTAACTCTTTTTGTCATATTTTTTCCCAGGTTCATTAAATTAGTGTAAGCCAATGTAAACTACAATTTATTACGTACAATTTAAGACTATTACTAATCACTTTAACTTAGTCTCAAATAAAAGACACCGTCATTTTAACTGCAAGTACGAATAGATTTTTTCACACATTTTCATTCTACCTTACACTGTAAACTGATTTGAAATAACACACGGTACATACACGGAAATAAAGCAGAACTGTCGCTGTCGTAGCAAATACGGTGGTTCCAAGAACAAAGTTGATATATCAGACGTTGGGACGTGACTTGACTACCCGGAATCAATTGATCACAAAGTAACCACTGAAAACAATAAAGCCATCGCTAATGCAATGTGCTACTCAGACCGTGTACTTACTCCGTCTGTAAATACGTACTTTGTTTCAATCTTGGCTTGAGATTTACTCTAGGACAGGAAAGGGACTTGCACGTTACAACATGTGCATGAAAAGTAAGAACTCTATATTAGAAATATAAATATATATATTATTACTAGCTGATGATGGCATACGTTGTTTTGCCATAAAAAAAAAAAAAAAATTTAGCGGTATGAAAAATAGATGTTGGTCGATTCTCAGACCTACCCGATATCCTCACCAAATTTCATAAAAATCGGTCCAGCCGTTTCGGAGGAGTACGAGAATTTTATATATAAGATCTAACCCGGGCGTAACTTTAATCATGAGAATTTTATCGCTCTTAATATGTAGTTTATGCTATTGATGCGTTTTAAATAAATAAATCAATATAAATAAACTTCGGACACATATGACTAGCGTCGTACTTACACTTGAAATAAGCCTTCGAAAGATTAGGAAAAGGTAGAAATTTTTTAGGGTTCCGTTGACAAAATGGCAAAAGTATAGGTACCGAGAAACCGTTGTAGTATCATCATGTCCAGCCGTCCGTCCGTTTGTGCACACTCTATCCCCGAGATTGTTAGTGCACTTATTTCACATAAACATACATACTAATCACGCTGACAAAATGTTAAAATTTAAATCTTGAAAAATGTTTCTTTAGGTTACCTTTTTTATGTATGGGCCTGCCAAAATGACTCTACTCTGCCTGATGGAAAGCATAAGGAGAACCCAATGTAAACTACAATTTATTACGTACAATTTAAGACTATTACTAATCACTTTAACTTAGTCTCAAATAAAAGACACCGTCATTTTAACTGCAAGTACGAATAGATTTTTTCACACATTTTCATTCTACCTTACACTGTAAACTGATTTGAAATAACACACGGTACATACACGGAAATAAAGCAGAACTGTCGCTGTCGTAACAAATACGGTGGTTCCAAGAACAAAGTTGATATATCAGACGTTGGGACGTGACTTGACTACCCGGAATCAATTGATCACTAAGTAACCACTGAAAACAATAAAGCCATCGCTAATGCAATGTGCTACTCAGACCGTGTACTTACTCCGTCTGTAAATACGTACTTTGTTTCAATCTTGGCTTGAGATTTACTCTAGGACAGGAAAGGGACTTGCACGTTACAACATGTGCATGAAAAGTAAGAACTCTATATTAGAAATATAAATATATATATTATTACTAGCTGATGATGGCATACGTTGTTTTGCCATAAAAAAAAAAAAAAAATTTAGCGGTATGAAAAATAGATGTTGGTCGATTCTCAGACCTACCCGATATCCTCACCAAATTTCATAAAAATCGGTCCAGCCGTTTCGGAGGAGTACGAGAATTTTATATATAAGATCTAACCCGGGCGTAACTTTAATCATGAGAATTTTATCGCTCTTAATATGTAGTTTATGCTATTGATGCGTTTTAAATAAATAAATCAATATAAATAAACTTCGGACACATATGACTAGCGTCGTACTTACACTTGAAATAAGCCTTCGAAAGATTAGGAAAAGGTAGAAATTTTTTAGGGTTCCGTTGACAAAATGGCAAAAGTATAGGTACCGAGAAACCGTTGTAGTATCATCATGTCCAGCCGTCCGTCCGTTTGTGCACACTCTATCCCCGAGATTGTTAGTGCACTTATTTCACATAAACATACATACTAATCACGCTGACAAAATGTTAAAATTTAAATCTTGAAAAATGTTTCTTTAGGTTACCTTTTTTATGTATGGGCCTGCCAAAATGACTCTACTCTGCCTGATGGAAAGCATAAGGAGAACCCAATGTAAACTACAATTTATTACGTACAATTTAAGACTATTACTAATCACTTTAACTTAGTCTCAAATAAAAGACACCGTCATTTTAACTGCAAGTACGAATAGATTTTTTCACACATTTTCATTCTACCTTACACTGTAAACTGATTTGAAATAACACACGGTACATACACGGAAATAAAGCAGAACTGTCGCTGTCGTAACAAATACGGTGGTTCCAAGAACAAAGTTGATATATCAGACGTTGGGACGTGACTTGACTACCCGGAATCAATTGATCACAAAGTAACCACTGAAAACAATAAAGCCATCGCTAATGCAATGTGCTACTCAGACCGTGTACTTACTCCGTCTGTAAATACGTACTTTGTTTCAATCTTGGCTTGAGATTTACTCTAGGACAGGAAAGGGACTTGCACGTTACAACATGTGCATGAAAAGTAAGAACTCTATATTAGAAATATAAATATATATATTATTACTAGCTGATGATGGCATACGTTGTTTTGCCATAAAAAAAAAAAAAAAATTTAGCGGTATGAAAAATAGATGTTGGTCGATTCTCAGACCTACCCGATATCCTCACCAAATTTCATAAAAATCGGTCCAGCCGTTTCGGAGGAGTACGAGAATTTTATATATAAGATCTAACCCGGGCGTAACTTTAATCATGAGAATTTTATCGCTCTTAATATGTAGTTTATGCTATTGATGCGTTTTAAATAAATAAATCAATATAAATAAACTTCGGACACATATGACTAGCGTCGTACTTACACTTGAAATAAGCCTTCGAAAGATTAGGAAAAGGTAGAAATTTTTTAGGGTTCCGTTGACAAAATGGCAAAAGTATAGGTACCGAGAAACCGTTGTAGTATCATCATGTCCAGCCGTCCGTCCGTTTGTGCACACTCTATCCCCGAGATTGTTAGTGCACTTATTTCACATAAACATACATACTAATCACGCTGACAAAATGTTAAAATTTAAATCTTGAAAAATGTTTCTTTAGGTTACCTTTTTTATGTATGGGCCTGCCAAAATGACTCTACTCTGCCTGATGGAAAGCATAAGGAGAACCCAAGAGTGGTGGTCACCATACTAATTGCGAATGCAAACAATGCAACTATGCAGCATGGTGACCCGCACTATGACGGCCTAGAGTAGTGCTTCTGCATCGTTGGACCTCTAGTACTTAGTACCTTGAAAGTGGGGTGATATTTTTTAAGAACATCCGATCCATCACATGATGTGGGGAGTCATTGGATAGGTCTTTTAAAAATAATAAGGGTTTCAAAGACAATACTTTATTAACGTAAATATTAGATTCACTAAAATTTTACCTTTTACAATACACTGTAAAAACGTCGCTACTAATTTAGGTGTTTTCCACTGTGTTCAGCTGGGTGAAATCACCCGTGTATGTGTATCTAATTAGTTCATTTATCTTTCCTTTTAAAGTGACAAGAGAGAACAAGACACGACATTTAAATATTAACAATTAATTCATGACCTAGTTCCCTCTATGATGGTAGTTATTAATAGCTCAATATATCTATACTAATATTATAAACGCGAAAGTTTGTAATTATGGATGGATGGATTGATAATAATAATAATATAATAATAATAATATAATAATAAACTCAAACTCAAAAATATTTTATTCATATAGGCACTTATTTTACAGGCACTTATGAATAGTCAATATTTAATATAAAAAAATCGAGTGATTCTAGTCGCCAGTTCCAAGTGCAGCCTACCCTTCATGGAGAAGAATCTGGCAAGAAACTCCATTGTTCCTGATTTTAAAAAATAATAATACGGTTTACAATATTTTTTTCACTAAGAGACTTGAATGAGAACGAAGTCGACCAAAGAAAACAAAATAAAAGGTTTGGAGTCATTGCTGCACAGCCATGAGCTAACCAATCATGCGCCGTTCTTACTGATAGCTGCAAGATTTTTACATTGTTATATTGTGACATTGTATTGTTATATTGTGAGGTCCACTTATGGAAAAAAAAATCCAAATAGCACTTTCACTGACAGTCAAATTTAAAAAGATGTAATATGTCCAAATATAAAATAATCAATAAATGTCACAAATGTAAAATAGAGTAAGACGCATGGATCAGCCATCGACCTATTCAACCGTAGTTGAGCTGCGTACTCAGGCCGCACGGCAAATCATCAGGTCAATATCAAAGAAATTAATAATTAATAATAATCATAGTCGACAAGGTAGGCTCATACAATAACAAGTGCGTATTTAATAAATTGGGAAACATTGTTAGATAAGTACCAAAGTACCATCATGTATTCATTCACATTATACAAGTATGTGTGTATGTTTTCATTTATAGGTTGCAACTAAAACAATCAACAATTTGTATTTAAGAAAAAAAAAAGATGAAAATTAAGTAGAATTGATACAAGAAAGAGATAAAATAGAGGAAAATTTAAACAAGAACAAACTAATTAAGAGAAAAAGGAAATTATTAAAGAAAATTATACAGAAAATAGTTACAAACAAATCTTAACTTAATTAAATGTCGGAATTAGATGTCGTTAGGTTAAAGTATACAAACAATTCATACCGGAGCACATAATAATAATATAATAATAATTTTATAATAATACTATTTGCAGCGATAACCGACATATACGCGGGCGGAGCCGCGGGCAACAATTAGTCATCAATATTTCAACCTATCGCAGTCCACTGCCGGACATATGCCTCTCCAGCTACTTATCATATTTATTTTTGTTTTATAGCTACGATATAACTCGCTTTATATAATGCATTGTACTTTTAGTTTCAGTTTTCATAAAACCACGTTAGCAATTGTATAGTTGACAATGCGTACTGCGTCTTCAGGCGTATCCTTGTATTTAGGATACCGTTACCGTGGGAGAGCCACGCTTCGGCATGAATGGGCCGGTACGACCGGACCACGGCCACATGAAATGTGTGGTGTGAAAAAAACCGGTGTGAAATAGTGCTTGCGCTGTGTCACCGAGTGAGTGAGGATACCGGTGGCACATACCCCAACCCCCATCCCCCCAAAGGCCGGCAACGCACTTGTGACGCCTCTGGTGTTGCAGGTGTCCATGGGCGGCGGTAATCGCTTACCATCAGGCGATACGTTTGCTCGTTTGCCCACATTTTCCAAAAAAAAAAAACGTGGTTGATCTCTTGCCACTATAAAACTATACTTGTATATAATTATGTATAAGTAAATACAAAAGTTCATTCTTCGGGGTCATAACAACAGTGTAACTGATTTAGATCATACAATTAAAATGTTTAGAATACCTATTAAGTGCTTAATTTGATTTCCACGTAATATGTACCTAACCTTATACTTATATATTGGACAGTGGACAGTGATAGTTTTAAAAGTTATAGTTATGTAGTAAAACAACGTAAGATAGGTGAGGACTTTCATTCGGCAATTTATGGATAATTAAAAAACGTGTATTGTGTGCATATGTAAATGACCCATTGTATTTCACACCAGTCGAGGTGATATCTAGTTGTAACAGAGGAAAGACTTGTTGTTTTATGTATGAGGCCTTTCCAATTCATTTGGACGGATCTCTTATACCTTTGTCCCTTCCGGGTCAGTTATTTATTGCTGGTGTTTCGCACTAAATTTACCAAGTGCGTATATTTTCATGAGCCGCTAGTGCGTGGAATCCAACGACGACAATATCCACTATTGTCCGTTTTAAGCTGGCAAAAGAGAGGGGTCTTACTAATACACTTCGTTTCGATATATCTTTAGATAAGCTTGGACTTTATACCCTCGCAATACTCGTCCTCTCAATTCGACACGACTGTATTTTATTTATAACTAGCTGTGCCCGCGACTTCGTCCGCGTGGAACAGTGACTTTGGGTAGCAGTTTTAATTATTAAGGCTAATATTATTTTAAAAATAAGACACACGTTTCACTGTTAAAAATATAATTAAGTATTTATATATAAGTACATTAAAATAAAAAGTATTTTATATGAGCTTATTTCGACATTCGACATGGCCAAGGCTTTCAACCTGTTCTTGCACCGTTCGCTTCTCTCCGAGCTCTAAGCATTCGGTCTGCCTCCTAGACTCGTCTCTAGATTGACGCTTTTCTTCATCAGCGCCTTCGCATTAGAGTTCTTTGTGACGGACGGCACTGCCTCTGTTTTTCTGGAGGTAAACGCTAGCGTACCTCAGGGTTCAGTCCTGTCGCCCAAGATGTTTCTTCTGCATGTCAATGACATATTAGCCCTTTGCAATATACATTGCTATGCAGACGATAGCACAGTGCATGGACGATATCATGGATACCCTGCAGCCAAGATGGTAGACGTTGAGGAAAATTGATAGGAGCTTGTCGCTGAGATCGACCGGGTTTTGAACCGCATTTAACAATTTGGTCCTGAGAATCTGGTCGAGTTCAACGTTAAGAAAACACAGTTTTCCTCTTTTTCTACCAAAAAGTCTCCGTTTCTTCCCCTCCCCACTTTTCAGAGCACTCAACTGCCACTACGGGATAAGCTCGGTGTCCTGGGCATGGATATTTGCCGAGACCTCAACCTACGGGAGTACATCGAGGGCACCACTAAGACAGCCTGAACACTGTGAGACGGTTTTTCGCGCCCGAGCATTTGTGTCTCCTTTATAAGACCCAGGTTCGCTCGTCCGTACTGTTCTCATCTTTGTGATGGATCCAGGCAGTATTTACTTGATTTTCTCGATCTTTTGCAGCGGCAATCAGTCCGCATTATCAACAGTCCCTCGACTGCACGTTTAGCCTAGTGGTTTAACGGTCACTACGCCGTTTCCTACTTCGCCAAGTGTCGTGGGTTCAAATCCTACGTAGGACAACACTTTGTGTGATCCACAAATTGTTGTTCTGAGTCTGGGTGTTCTTTGTGTCCGTTACATGTATGTTTGTAAAGTCCCCCGCGACACAGGATTTATTCCGAGTGCGGAAGTTGTCATTTTAAAAAGAAAGAAGAAGAAGTCCCGATACCACCGAGTCCCTTGAGCCTCTGCAGTTGCGGAGAGATATCGCCTCTATGGCAGTCCTCTACCGCTTTACCATGGAAAGTGTTCTGAAGCGTTCTTCCAACTGATCCCACCTTCTCCCTTCCTCTACAGAACAACACGTGCTGGTCTTGGAAGTCACCGCTTCATTCTTAGAAATACGCTTTCGAACCAAACGGTTTGGTTCTGCATTGTCTGCTTTCTCAGCTAGTATGGTTGCCTCCACTGTTGGATTCTACTTGAGTTTTCCCTCAGGCTGAGCAAATTCTTCTCAATTTTTACAATGTTAAAATACTACGTTTTTGATTTGCCATCTTTTGCCAAAATATTGCGATTGAGCTGATTTGATACACGCGATTATGCTGCCCATTGGAAAAACATGTTTTTCTTTAAGTGAACTGCAACTTTAACCGTCTGTCTTTGGGCTTTGATAATTTTTATTGCAAATGTTGTTTTCAGCGGAAACTGCATTCTTTTAAATTGAAATTGCAGATAAGTTTGAATTACAATGTTGTACCCCAGTTGTGTATTTTGTAGCCGTGTACCATTACATTTTTTTTTCTTTTTTTTTTTATGTTAGGCCCGCCAAAATGACTCTACTCTGCCTGATGGAAAGCATAAGCAGAATCCAAGAGTATTGGTCGCCATACTCACTGCGAATGCAGACAATGCAGTATGGCGACCCACACCATGGCAGCCTAGTGATGCTGTTGCATCTTTTAGTCTAGTCAACAAGTATAGAACTTGTTGACTAGACTATTTGGGCCTCCGGTCTCGCACTCACCAACGAAACACGACAGCACGAACGTGGTCATTTTACGTTGATTTTCTGTGCGAGGGTAGTACCGCCCCGGTCGAGCCGGCCCATGCGTGCTGAAATCAGCGTGGCTCTACTACCTTTAATACATACTACATAGCTTTGGCACTCAAGACTTCTTATTAATAGGACTGGAACATTAACTTTCAGTCTCAACTTATGGGAAGGCGCTCCTGATAATTCTAAAGAGTTGAGAAACTTTATGCATAAGCTATGATATGACTGGTTCAGTTTCCCTTGCATTGTTTCCTGAGAGGTATTCGATAACATCTTCCTCCACGTCTGACATGATCCGTTCGTTTATTTGATAACTGTCTCATTAGTCGGCGGATCAGAATAGATATTATTTTTAGATCATGTGTGCCATCATATACCAGGATTCACGTCTCAGTGTAATCATGTCTTTACTGTCATTTTGCATACAATCTTCTCCTATTTTTAGATGAGCATTTGCATATTGACACTGCTCATAAATCATTGTGAAGTTTTACTCGCATAATTGTATTAAGACAAAACATTTTAACATGTACCCATAATACATATGTTTCATACAGGCATTTATTTCATCTTGCGGCGTACACCTTTTGCTTTTTTAACCGACTTCTAAAAAAGGAGGAGGTTATCAATTCGACTTTTTTATGTTTGTTACCTCATAACTTTTGACTGGGTGAACCGATTTTGATGATTCTTTTTTTATTTAAAAACTTGTTTCTTTCTCATGTGGTCCTATTTTAATGTGGTCTAGTTCTGACATGTCATCCATGAGAAAATCATATAAATCTTCAATTTGCATTATGTATGTGCGCGACAAATAACTTAATTCAATTTTGTCGTCCTTGAAGTCGGTTTTTTTTTGTTAAAATTTGTATTATTTTGTGTTTAAATCCCCCCGGATACTTTTCTTCCGATTTTTTCACGAAGAAAATTATTTGATTAAACAAAAAATCATGTAAACAAATCTAATCCTATTGAATAATAACGAATTTTTAGTGGCAAAATTCAACATCCGCATGCGGCACAGACGTCTGCCCTCACGTGTCTGCCCGTTCGGGTAAGCACACTTAGGCATATTGTGATAACTCAGTAAATGTTACATCTGAATAGCTCTAAATTTTCACAAACCTTGCATATTTCCATACAAACTTTCATCCCCTATTGCTATTTTACGCCCTTTATGGTAAATTTTTTACAAAATTTAAATGACGTTTTATATATATCTAATCAACAGCCTAAAAAATAAATATTATGATTTAATCTTAAAATGACAATACTTTTGTAGAGATTTTTGAAGTTTAGAAACACTGTTTTGTAATTTGTCTTATTTATTTCTATTAATATAATGAACATACAAATCAGATTTATCAATTTATGTATTAATCTTAGATTATTATATTCATTTAAGTCTTTTTTTTAAAAGTGAAATCTTTTTAATTAATTTGACATCCTTGTTTACTCGTTGCCAATACGCCCTGTGTCACTAAGGCAACGCGCATGCGTGTTGTGAGTTAACAACCACTCTTCTATACAATCTTTTATCCCCCCTTTCAACCCCTTATTACCTTTTTTTCGCAATAAAAAGTAACCTATGTCCTTTCTCAGGCTCTAGACTATCTGTGTACCAAATTTCATTGTAATCGGTGCAGCGGTTTGGCCGTGAAAGCAAGACAGACAGACAGACAGAGTTACTTTCGCATTTATAATAAAAGTAAGGATTGAAAATTGCCATTTCTTTAATTGAATTTTATGTAATTTAAGTAATATGTTGCCTGCACTAAACAATATTAGAAATATGAATTCGTTATGTGCTAATAATTTTATAGAGAATTAATATTGAGTCTTGCATTTACTACCAGCGAGCTGATATTTATGTATGTTTTTTTATGTCAATATTTAAGTACACAAATTAGGAAATCCATTTATCATTATTGATAGGAATTACATATGGCTTTAGTCATGTCTGTCCTCACTTTTATGAATATTAAAGTTTTCAATCAATTTAAGACAAAACCTTTCTGTAATCTTTATACTATAACACGTTACAAAAAGTGTCTAAAATTAGAGGTACAAGGCACGAATGAATTGGATGTCTGATGAGAGTAGACATATTAATTTCAAACTTGAATTATGTACAAGCGCTTGCGTTTTCATCTCGTGAGTAGTGTATAAGAAATCATTCCGAATTGGGTAAAATTTTCTCCACCTTACGCAATTTACCATATTTTTTTACAACTCCCACACCAGAAATAAATTCTGTATACGTATCTTGGGGGATTTTATAAACATACATAAAATGAATACAAAGAACACCCAGACTCAGAACAACAATTTGTGGATCACAAAAACTATTGTCCCATGTGAAGAGCCGAACACGCTCTCTGTGCAGTCGAAATATATTACAGTATGCGACTGCTATGCTTGCGGTCGCGGTTTCGATTCCCGGGTCGGACCAAATGTTTGTATAATCTGATTTGTTTCGGAGTTTTTTTGTATTGTCTATGTATTTATGTAATGTATTTACAAAAAAAGTAATTACCTATGTATAAGTATTTATATCAGTTGTCTAGTAGTACCCAAAACACAAGCCCTGCTTATTTTGGGACTAAATGGCGCTGTGTGTTAGATGTTACATTTATTTATTATTATGTATAACTAGAAGATTTTTTTTAACTCGTCAAATTTAACAAATATCAAATAGACAATGAGTAGCGCAGAACTAAAATTGCTAGATAAGAACACTACGAGTATTAACTAAGAAAGTGCCCAATCAGATAGAGTTAAATGCATAATGGGCTGTTTAACAAAAACCTGTATTGATTTTAAAGCAGTTTTATTAATAACCGATTTATCTTTGGAATATTCAGTCATATTCGTTAGATATATCAGTCACATTCGTAATTTTACAAATGAGTTTCACTGGTACAACTAAGTTCTGAAGTAAACCAGTGCTGCGGAAAGCAATTGATCGGAATAAGACACTGCACTATGTTACTTTCAAATGAAGACGTTTTGTATTTGAATTAGTCTAAAGAATATGTAACTTGTACCTATTTGTGATGTTGTAAACACTTGCTAAGCTGAAGCTATGATTATTTTCAAGACACTTCTTTCACAGAATGAAACGTGGAAAAAAACGCAGTTGCTTTTCTTTTTACAGTGGCCAAACTCCCAAAAGATTCTGCTCTATGTCCAATAGAATTCATTTCATTTTATTACTCTTTCTTCGAAAGAGAAAAGTCGAATCTAGTTCGTAACATCTTTGGCTCTTCACCGTTTATGATTCATATGGAACCAATAAAACGTAATATTGTTCAAAATTGTCATTCACGTCGGAATGCAGCTAACTATAAAGCAATATAAAATATTGTGTGACACGTAACTTCACGGTACTACATAATTTGAAATTCATAACACGTGAACAGCGTTCAGCAAAATAGGAAGTGTAATAAAATATTTCTGACTGAAATGCTATAACTGAAATAGAGTGCATGCCTCGTAAAATTCACAACACCGTAGCATCCTTACATCGCTGTGATATTTTTATTAGAACTCCTCTTGCTAATATACTGCAGTACTTCACTATTTTATAACTAGATATTAAAAGTGAATACGTATTCTGGCTTAAGACATTTAGTAAAGTCAGAAGTTGGAGAATCGCACGATGACTTTCAATAATTAAATTTATTTAAGAAAGTAGTTCATAAGTAATCATATGTTGTTATTGGGAATAATTCGAATAATCGTACTTAATGATCGCCGAGGTCGCATGTTTAATCACTTATATCACTCAGATATTTGTCTCACTGTAGCTCAAACTGAACTACGGTCGATGAAATGCCTTTTTACCTATATTACACCAAAGAATTCTCAAACATGCCCGTTTCCGTGATATGTAACAAAGGCGTGACTGACTGACTGACATACTCAGAGATCAACGCACAGCCCAAACCGCTGAACCTAGAATCCTGAAATTTTGCATGTAGGTACTTTATATAACGTAAGTGAGCAGCAAGAAAGGAATTTTTGAAATTCTACCCCTAAAGGGGTAAATCAGGGGATGAAACTCTGCGTGCGTGTAAAAGCTAGCTATAAAACTCCTAAATAGAAAACTTACTCAACTACATAATAAGTATTTAATGTTTTTACTTAGGGAATCGATGAGTATGTGTGTAAGTGTAAAACAATAACTTCTAGTCGCCACTTCGGACCGAGTTAAAAAATGGCGCATTCGAGCCAGCGCACAGAAATCCAAACACATAACATTTACTATGAGGAAATAAAACTATTCCCGGTTCGCATAAGAGACAGAATGGTGCTTTAAAATCAATTTAGGAAATAATTTGGTCTTACTTGGACAACGTGTTCAACTAGAAAGAAATTATATTGTCTGATCAGATTTTGCATAACATACTATTGTAGTAGTATTGTAAACTCACCATGATTCCCAAAGAATCATGACGTATACAGGTACTTGGACATTGCAACAGAAATGGAGCATTACAAAACACAATACACTGATAGTCTCTGAACCACCGTAATATACTCCTCTCGATTTTACCCAAGAACAATTCTACAAAGACCTTGATTAACATATTTCTATAGTACCATGATAATGTACGTTATTGGTGTTACCTTCAGGGTTCTTCAATTCGTCATAATTTCGCTTAAGACAGAGTTTTTTTCACATAGAAACATTCTATGCAAACAGTGTTACATCTGAATAAACAATAAATGTAAGCACACATAGAATCATGTAGAGTAAATAATAAAATCAAACAAGGCATACTTACTGAGGAGCTGCAGCATAGTAGTGTGTCGTAGAATGTATATACGTGTACTTTATTTGAACAGATGGAACTGTACACGTAAGGTAAGGATTCCTTTCCCTGCCAATATATTTCAATTTAAACTAAGCCGCTTGTCGATACGAACTCGCTACGGAATATCTTCCGATTTCAACTGGATTCTACGATAACAAAAATAATGTTAGAAAAAACTATCCACTAACAAAACCCACGCACCGTTTCTAAATAAAACTGTGGTAAATAAAATATGACTGAGGAGTACTGTTGCTTCTTCGATATCTTGTACCTCTGACATTTAGGTGGTTTTCTTTATCTTATTTTAGGTTTTCACTAAATTATAGGTCTCCGAAATACCTCTACTACAAAAGAGCGTTTTGTATTAATCTAATTTTACCGAGAACCACGTTACTTTCCCTAAAATAAATTAAGTTAGAGGCAACGAGGGAATTTTGTTCTTTAAGTTTTCCCGACAGGAACTTTTAGATCTCCCCTGGTTTATCCGACACGCTTGTCCTTCATGTTTTGGGATAGCCATAATTGCCATAAATAGCCGATATTTTTCTGAAGAGTTGACCTGAAGCAAGTATGAGAAATGTATGTTTTCTCTTGTAGATAATTTAAAATACGTGGAGACAATAGACGTGGACGTGGTTGTATACATTATTATACCCTAAATCATTTAGAAACAATAAATTACTTTGATATTAACGCTTACATTAAAATACACATACATTTACAAAACTTAAAAGATGGTAAACCCGAGTGTGTACTCAATCGATTCTACGAGTATACATATAGACTAAGATCCAAATTGCGAGGCTTTAACGGTGAACTTTACTATCGGAAATAAAAATTTCGTAGTACAAACAAGCAATCAGGAGCATTTGCGAAGTTGTGCTGTGCAAACACACCGCGCGGGCCCCGCTTCAGCCCAAACCCATCCAAGTGCTTGTCAAAGACTACTTCTATTCCTCCACTACGTTTTAATACCAAATTCTATTGATCTAAGGTTTAAACTCTCAGTAATGAAGCTGCATTTTATTCATTGAAAAGCTAGTAAACATATTGGAATGTTTGGCTAATTGCAGTTTGATTATGATTTGAGTTTATAAATTTATACGTTCAAAGTAACGCTTTCATAATTTAGGTACTTGTATATAGGTAATTTCGAACTAGAATTCTCTACGTTTTAATACCAAATTCCATTGACCTAATGTTTAAACTCTCAGTAATGAAGCTGCATTTCATTCATTGAAAAGCTAGTGAACAGTTTGGGTTTGGCTAATTGCAGTATGAATATGATTGGAGTTTATACGTTCAAAGTAACGTATTCATAATATAGGTACTTGAGTTATGCAAAAATTTTGAACTAAATTCTCTACATTTTAATACCAAATGATATTGATCTAATGTTTAAACTCTCGCTACTGAAGCTACGTTTCATTTACTGAAAACCTAGTAAATAGATTGGGTTTGGTCAATTAAATGGAAATGTTTTGAGATTATACGTTCAAAGTAACGATTTCATGATAATAGATAATAAACAAATATTTGGGTCACTCAAGGAATTTTGAACTAGACTTCTCTCTAAACAAGCCAACTCGTTCTTGTATTCACGTTAAATTAAACGCGTAAGTAAAATATATATAGTATTTGAATTTTTGTACAAAAAAATAGAACAATACTTTGAACGCAGCTCCCTTTTAGAATTCATATCGACTATTGGAGCCAGCATAGACTACAGTACGTATATTAAACACAAAAGATTGTTTTGCTTTGACTATTTTGAACAAAACTTTCGGACTTTATCGCAAAGAACTCAGTGAATCAGTCGAGTGGGGACCATTCATGCGTAAAGGTAAAATGGATTCGGTAAACAACATTCGATAAACGTGATGGAGGATGATTGTATTTTTCTACGTTTTATTGAGTTTAGTTTGACCAAACCAGCGATTTACGTTTAAATTACTAGTTTTTCCGATGTGTACTAGCTTTTTACTTCTCAATTTAATTTTCAGGCATATACCTATACAAATATACCTATATAAATGATGAATCAATTAGTGTATAATTTAAACAATACAAATAAATAAAATTGAAGTGTATCTTTGTAAATTTTATACTAACAGCTTTTCATTAAATGCATATAAAAGTATTCATGATACTTATATTAAAAATAATTTTTAATTTTTTGTTTTCCTGTCTGTTTGTTATGGCTAATCTTTGGAACGGCTGGACTGATTTTGACGGGACTTCCATTGACAGAGAGCTGATGATATCAGGAGTAACTTAGGCTTCTTTATTTTAGTCCAACATAGCGTGGCAACTAGTCGCTAATAAAATTATATATGCAGTGCAATTACACTGGTGATTAAAAAGCGGCTTGTATCTATGAAAATTTATTAAATCTAGGATACATAAAATGGTAAAATTAAAGGTAATGCGGATAAGGTAAGCCCTGACTCCGAAACTAGGTTTTCCTGTGACTTACGAGTCAGTGTTCTGCTGTCATAGTGATACAAACACTCTTTAATGTTGTGCCTTATCGTTACAAAAAGGTAGTCGTTGACATAACAGATTACAAGGTCCAGGTTTAAAATCAATAAAGAAGAAAACTAAGGGATCAAGAATACAAATTAAAGAATAAGGGGTGGTTGGGATATATATCTGAGTGGTCGTAGTATATGTCGATATTAAGGTATGTATGTGAGTGTGTATATGTGGGGGTATGTATGTTGTGTGTATGTGAGTGTGTATTTATGGTGGTATGTATGTGTGGGGGTGTGTATGTGGAAGTGTGCGTGCGGTGCATTACCGTCTGGATGATATTGTTTCAAGGTGTTTGAGATTGTGTTGTGCTACTGATGGTGATACATAATCATATATAATAATCTGTACCTACATACAAATAAATAAAATTGTAGTGTCTGTTTGTAATATTAAAATAAACGCTTTTTAATAAATGCCTATGTATACGAGTATACACGGTACATGTACCAAAATAAAAAAATCACAGTGTTTGTCTGTCTGTATGTCTGTTTGTTTGTTCCGGCTAATCTCTGAAACGGCTGGACCTATTTTGACGGGACGTTCACTGGCAGATAGCTTAAGATATAAGGAATAAATTAGGCTACTTTTTTTAGACTAGCTTTGTTACTAGCGCGGTTGTTGTTGTACCGCGGGTAATACCGCGGGCCTCAGCTAGTCTTCCCTTATAAATATAAATGGCGTTTAATTTTAAAAACTCGTCAGTATTCACCAAAAATCATTTAAAAATATGTAGATTCACACATAGACACCAAATAGGTGGATTTTATCCGATGTGAATATTTCTGGCGGACAGAACAGCTAGATCGCGCCGGCAATGCGTCAAACCCCAATAACGTATTTTTTTCAATTACTGTGCAATTTCCATGAATCATTTTGTGCCGTTGAGCAACGCTGAATCACGTTTCGATAACCCAGATTGGAAATATTTGAGTACACCTAGCATCACAGCAATTTCAACGTTCGCTAGATATGCATTTGCCATCTTAATTACTTGCGCTGTTATTGCTTTGACGCCAATAATATATCGATGATATGTTATTAACATCAAAGCAAGCTAATATAATTATATTACAGGTTGGTGTTTGGTTAAGCTTGATAGTACAAATTATACTTACGTCACATTTTGTGATACCATGTTTTTTTATGGAGTAGGCGGGCGGATGAGCCGACGTATCGCCTGATGGTAAGCGATTACCGCCGCCCATGGACACCTGCAACACCAGAGGCGTCACAAGTGCGTTGCCGGCCTTTGGGGGGGAGGGATAGGGGGGGGGGAATTGGGTTATGGGCCTCCGGTATCCTCACTCACACGGTGAAACACAGCGCAAGCACTATTTTACACCGGTTTTCTGTGAGGCTGTGTTATCACTCCGGTCGAGCCGGCCAATTCATGCCGAAGCATGGCTCTCCCATGGTAGTAATATTAACTTTGTTGCTTTTGTTTCAGAGTTGAACCTGAATTACATGTCGCTCGTTAGTGGTGACGAGACTAGGAAACTTTGTTTAATTTTTAACCGACTTCCAAAAAGGAGGAGGTTCTATGTTCCACTGTATGTATTTTTTTTTTTTTTTTTTATGTATGTTCACCGATTACTCCGTCAGTTGTGGACCGATTTTGAACTTTTTTTTTGTATTCGAAAGGGTATGCTTCCGAGGTGGTCCCATTGCCAGCATATCAGGATCTGATGATGGGATCCCAGGGAAATCGAGGGAAACCCTCATTTTTTATAGGCACATACTATGTTATTCGTATATTTTTTGAAGGTACACCGGTATTTGCGTCTGGTAGTCATCATTTTATGATGATGAGCTGATGATGTAAGGTACAACTCCTTAACGTTTAGGAGTTGGAGGATAAATCTTTAAATATCATATGTATATATGTTACCTTTAGTCGTATTCTTTCAAATTATTTAGGTAAGCTAATGATGGAAGATGGAAGGTACAACTCCTCAACGGTTAGGAGTTGGAGGATAATTCTTTCAATTTCATACGTATCTAAAGACCTTCAGTCGTATACTTTCAAGTTATTTAGGTGAGCTGATGATAGAAGGTTAAACTCTTCAACAGTTAGGGATTAGAGGATGATTTTAATATTACACGTACGTATAGACCTTTATTTGTATTCTTGATGATGAAATTTCATGAAATAGTTCAACTTACTACTGACCTACGATTGATTGCACTAAAAACTGAAAAATAAAAACTTTTTATAAAAAAAAAACCGACATTCAAAAAAAACATCCAACGAAAACTCTCTGCCAAAAAAACACCTAAAAGCGTAAAATAAACTGGTTCTTCATAAATTGCGTATACCTAATTCTTTATTCATTTAAAAAGTAGTATTATAATGTGTGCTAGGTACCTAAAATCTGTTTGAAGTCGGTGCTAAGCCAAAAAGAATACAAACGAACAATTACAAAAGTCTAAGCGCCGGCTAATCGATCGAAGCGGTCTAAATCGACGAAATAGTTCACGTGTAGATGTAAGTTGTGTGCTGCCGCTGTCTTTCTTCTCTGACGCATAGGCCAATCGAGTGGAAGAAAGATAGATGCGTCGCAAGCGTACAATGAGCGTGACGGGACAATGAGTCATCTCTTTTCGTGCTTGCAGCCGGCGCGTTCATCGATTTATTAGACGTTGTCACGTCAAAAAGCACTCCTGTATTTTAAAGGGGACTAATTTCTTCTATACACCCACAACTGTAATTCCTATACACCTGGATAAATATTATTGACCTAAACTCACGGAGTTACCATACTGAGGAAGTCCCAGAAAGTGTTAAACTGTCTTGGTACTCGCAACGAAATTAATCAGAAGCAGATTGAATCATTTGCTTTGCCGATGTACATATGTATAGGTATACTGTAAATCATATTAATGTAGATTTGCAATCTGCTTATTGTAAGACGAGTTGTTGCACTGCGCGTATTGCAGATTTCATTAATCAAAATGCAAGATAATAACGTAATCATTAAGTCAATCTTCTGAAATGTACATATAAAATGTCTGTTTCCGAAGTAGAGTAGACTTATCCTAATTGCTATTAAAGAGGCCCATTACATTGAAATGGTTGAGATAAATCATTTAAATTTAACCGTCTTGTATTTTGTTTAGTTCATAAAAACGGAATTTTAGAAGACATGGAAAAATGATGTCCTATTTTTAAATTTCGGACATCTAACACACAACGCCATCTAGTCCCAAGCTAAGCAGAGCTTGTGTTATGGGTACTAGACAACTGATACAAATACATATATACTTTTTTTTTGTAAATACATACATATTATACATAGAAAACACCCAAATTCCGAAACAAATATTTGTAGATCATACAAACATTTGGTCTGACCCGGGAATCGAACCCAAGACCTCATGATCAGCAGTCGCACACGCCAACCGCGAGACCAACGAGGCAGACGCAACGAGCAGTTTTGTTGTGTATTGTTTTTCTTTTATCTATAGTAATATTTTAAATGTAAAAATGTGTCAGTCTATTACCTCTTCACTCTTAAATCACTAAATCCATTTAGGTAAAATTGGGTATAGAGTTAGTTCTATTGCTGAAAAAGGATATAGATACTTTTTATACCAAAAATCGCTTTTCACGATTTTTGAAAAGGAGGTGGAAGTCCATACAAATGGGTTATCAATAATCGCTGAACCCCAATGCATACATGCTGAACCATCAGTCCATAATTATGAGTCTATACACGAATGTATGTTTTTGTGATGACCTATGTATTTTTATAATCATCAACAGTATTTTATAGGCCACGGCTGAACACAGAGTAGAGTACGATATTTTTTACATATTTTAGAAACAAAAAATATTTCTCTATATTTTCTTTCCTGGAATTTATAAAGCTAAACTTGGTCTAGATAGCGATATATTATATGCCTCAGGATATAATTATAATCATATTAATATACTTTTCGTGGTATTATATATACACACATGTATATGTAAAACCAACTTTGTGTAAAGACGTGTGCCAATATTTGACAGATATTGCTACAGCGCGAAGTTATTGAATTAATTTCTCATTTAACAACCACTTATCTGTTGCGTACAAGGAAGTTATGGTAAACAATTACTCGTAAATAAATTTCCACCTCGTAAATAAGTTCAGGGTTTCGGTAGAACAAAAGGAAATCGAATTTCGTCGTTACACAAGTTCGGAGTGTGTAAATGTAATTTCTGAACAAAGCTTTTTTACTTGATGTGCTGAAGAGATGTTGATTTTGGTTTAACGTATGTATATAGAAACACGTTTACTTTCGTACAACCAAAATCGATCGAAAGAAAATAAATATCCATACTAATATTATCCAACTAATATTATAAACGCGAAAGTTTGTAAGTATGGAAGGGATGGATGTTTGTTACTCTTTCACGCAAAAACTACTGAACGGATTTGGATGAAACTTTACAGTAATATAGTTTATACATCAGAATAACACATAGGCTAATATTTGCAGCGATAACCGACATATACGCGAGCCAAGCCGCGGGCAACAACTAGTAAAAACTAAAGTAAGTCTGGCTGTTACGCTTTCACGGCTGAACCGCTAAACCGATTTGGATTAAATTTATAATGGAGATCCTTTGATTCTTGAGGAAGGACATAAGCTACTATTTACCACCATAATCTACATATACGCGGTTAGTATTTTATACTTATAAGTTACTAGCCGACCCACGCAACCTCGTTCGCGTCTCCTATTGCCCGTAGCGTGATAATTTTCCCCCGTTTTTGAAACATTTTTCATTGGTGCTCCGCTCCTTTTGGCCGTAGCGTGATGATATATAGCCCATAGCCATCCTCGATAAATGCAGTATCCAAACCTGAAAGAATTTTTCAAATCGGACCAGCGGTTCCTGAGATAAGCGCGTTCAAACAAAGTCTTCAGCTTTATATAATAGTATAGATAACGATTCATATAAAAATTCTATGTCGGGGCTTAAGATACATTTAGATTATAATTATGTATTTACATAATTTAATAGAATAACAATGTTTGAGACAACTTCGAATAATATCAAGGAATTGAGTAAGTATATTATTTTTTCCAATAAATTATTAATGATGTCATTTAAATTTATAAAAAAGTTTAAAAAGCAGTGGTTTAGTGCTCTAATATATTATCGAAAACAATCGATTTAATTATTACATCACTAAAGTTCCGTTAAAAAGGGTGTCTTACTTGATAACAGTAAGGCGCTAGGCAGTGCGCCGCGAACCGTCCGCGCGCGGATTAGGACTTGCGTCCGTCGCGGATGAATTCGTCCTTCAGATCTGCGCGGACCGTGATTGAGAGTTGTATAGTCAAGGATAAAAAAAATATGATGAGTTCTTCACATCCGCACGACCGTCCGTCGAGCACTAAACAACAACGTTACGAGCAATAGGCGTCCGCAGCGCGGAGGAGTGGCGCGGATAGAGATGGCGTCCGCACGCGGAGCTGTCCGCGTCGCGGAGGGCTCCGTGTAGCATTGAAAGCCGTGCGTTGCGGACATCCGCGTAGGTCATCCGCGTCGCACTGAATAGCGCCTTAACATCAAGACTAAATCCTCTCATTTATTTTCAGAGCTTCTTCTGCAAGAACGTCTAAAAATACTGTAAATTAATTATCAAATTACTAAAACATAACTTTGGTTTCAAATCATTATACGAGTATAGATACATATAAAACAAGAAAAAGTTTAAAAGACTATAACCCGACTACATAAAACTTTTCATAAAATTTCTGTAGCCTGTTACCGGGCCATTATTACAAATCTATTGACGCCTCATTTCTTAAAATCGGTTCAGTAGTTTAGACGATACGGTGGAATATACAAACATACATAGACTGACAAAAATTTTACCGTTCTTTGGTTTGCCGTAGTCGGGATAAAAGGTTCCATTTTGTAAAAAAATTAAATTTGTCGACGTCTACAAATTTATCACAAACTGAATCCACAGACACAAGTTATTCCGAATTTCGCCAGTAGAACAAGCTTTATATCATAAATTGTAAATAATTTACATAACACAATGTTCGGAGGTAACGAAGGAAGAAGCCGAGGAGTGTCGAGGACACAGTTATGAACCGAATAGATATAACTCGGCACTCTGGTAGAAACTTGTTTCATTAAATTTAAATTTAGCGTCTACTTATTAATTCAAAGAAACGCTTCGTCTTCACGAATTCAGGACTAAAGGAAAAAAGTTCTCTCATTGATACGCTTTATTGTCCAATTTTGAATATCACGGATGATTTTTAAACAGCTTACTTATGAATTCAGGATACTTCTTTCGATAAGTTACTCCCCTAATATCAGCATTGTATTTGTTCCTGCTGCAAGAAATATCTAATTGAATCCTCATTTCAAGTTATGTCAAGACATTAGATTAAGACCTTCACGAATGTGTAGCTTTCATAGGAATCAAATTGATTTACAGATATTAACAGGCTATTTCAATTTACAACGAGCTGGTGTTTAGTAAGCACGTGTTCCTTCTCCGCTTTAGATTCCTATTTTCAAAGCTGTGACAGCATGAATTAATAAAACTAAACCGGTCAAACCTTATTTACATAATTTAGTAAGTAAAACATAATTAAAATATATTTAGTATCTATCCAGTTATCACATCCAACAAGGACAAAAAGAGTTCATTGCTGCGTGTAGAAAGTATGTTGCTGCAAAATTATAAAAGTATAAAAGCCTTCAAGAGAAGTCATTAGCCTTAATATTCACTATTAGTGATAACTTATATTTGTTCGAAAATGTAGAATGTACAACGGTAACAAATTTAGGTCAATTTTATTTTCTCTATCAACTTGATGCTACGGGCCGTTTTGCATCTATTGCAGATTTCTTCATCAACAAATATTTATTACATGAACATCGGACTAATTCAGTTATTTAAAAGTCCCTCTCGGTTCCCGCTTCCTCCAATTAATTTCGAGACTAAGTTTTTTTTTACATCGAAAGGATCTAGATTGGCCAATTAAAAGTTCAAGCTTATTACTTCCAACGCCCGCTTTTTGAATACGTTTAATTATTTTGCCTCTTACTTTGGTGGAATATGCCACGAGCGATCATTATTTGTAGAGAAATTCTGAACATTGTTTTGGATTTTATACAGTTAGTTCGTTATTATAAGCGTATATAACCGAGAATTAGTCCTGCTATTAACATTAGAGATTCCGCACCACTCAGCAGAATTGTGTTGATGATATAATTACAAATTACACTCCTTACGGTAGACTCACATAGCACAGAAAGTCGTTGATTTTAGTTGGAAGGGTGTAGGTGTAAATACAGTAAATGTGTTCACCTTATTCTGGCATCTAGAACGGTTTGTATTGAGCACTATATCAGCATTTGGCGGACGACACGAGTGCATTTCCCGGTGTTATTGGTGTCTGGCTAATCGTGGGCAACTTCCTACCGATGCACCCCGGAAATTGGCTGCCCTGACCCATCCGCCGGCCAACGTTTGACCTATTTGCAATCGTTTTTGCATATTTGTTCTTGTAATTTACACTGGTAGATAGATTTAAAGATTGGATAATGTTTGCATAATAATCACAAAGAAGATGTCTAATTTTTGCCCTAGAATAATCCGAGATCATGTTTTAGTTTTTGGAATAAATAAAATAAATGATATATTTTGAGTAACTTTATAAAGTCCGTATCAGATTCGGAAAAAAACTAAAAAATCAAAAAGATTTTAAGCAGTGCTTGCATCTTGAATTTATATATAATAATAATAATAATAAAGCCTTTTAATCGGACTTAAAATACACGCTTCATAAACTACTGTACTAATACGTCATTACATAGTTAACATTATGCTCGTTTTGATGTTTCTTAACATGTTGTAAGTCCGTTTGCCAGTTGGCAAAGGCCTCCTCCAACCTTTTCCATTCTCGTCTCTCTCTGGCCACTCTACTTGAATTTACTTTGAAAGAATTTTACTTGCCATATGATAAAAACATGACGCAAAGTGGGGAAAATATTGAATGATTTTTTTTATTCGTGTGCGCTTCTTATTAAAATCCAAGGTTATTGTACTGTTACTGAATTCATGTAATAATTATTTTTAAAATATTCGTCATTCGAAATCAGGAACTAATAATTGATTTTTCAAAAATAAAGAAAGAGCATTTATGGACCAGGAGCCGGTGACAGAATTTGATGACCAAGTCCCTCCCAATCGAAACTTCGTAAAAGACATTAGGAATGTATATTATGAATACTCGTGACCGTCAGCTGCGACTCCATCGGTGGGTCAGGCAGTGGCACCCTGCCAACATGCAGAAAAAATTTTTTTTTCAGTCACTGTACTACTATATTCCTACAAATTTTGAAATGGGAGGACCCATTTCAAAATTTGTAGGAATATAGTTTACCTAATATCTTGAAGAAAAAATTCAGTCAGCTGATCATAACCTGGTGGATTATACGTCAGCTGGGCACCTGAACATGACAAAAAAAAATTTTTTTCAATGATTTCCTCTCATCTAAAAATTTTTCTAGTGATAGTTCATATGCTACTACGAATAAAAATTCATGTCAGCTTGCTCTATCCTAGTGGAAAGTTTGTCAGCTGGCACCTTGAAAAGTGTAACGCAGCTGCATCAATCGCCTAATGAATCCTATCAGCTGACGACTTTTCCCTTGACTTACAGTTAGCTGATTTTTTTCAATATTTACTAGAGCATGTTATCAATCCTCTTACAAATTTTCATCCGAGAGGACATCAAGTTTCTTAAGTTATTCTCTTTTTACAGATTGAAGCTAGATACATAAGCCTTTTCTACATTGCAGCTACATTGTGGATTAAAATTACTGAAGTATATGTATGTAGGTGTGAGATTTCACTATTTAAGAACTATGCGGTTCACTATTTCCAAACGTCAATTATTGAATAAGTATTATGCTGTTTCAAGGACAATGATGTTCAATATTCTTTTCTTCTTAGCGTACTTTACTATAGTGTTTTTGTAAACCACCTAAAAAAGCGATTCATTATCCCAAGATTAAACTGTCTATTTCAAATGAAACTTGTCTAAGAAACGATTTATGTAAAAAAAATTACTTCGTTACATAAACAAGAAAGTGTGACACTTTACTAGTCGGCGCTCGCGCATTGACCAATCGTGTGCGTTTGATGGGGTGTGGCTTGCTGTTTATTTATCACATATTTCTATCCTGATATATTTCTGTGATAGTAACCGTTCAATCTACCTATACAGGTAAAATATAAAACCAATTTCAAGAACGACCAAATCGATCGATGTCTCTTGGATGCCATCATCAGATCTTAGTGTCCTTATCATGGTACTACAGTTGGGATATCTCCTTTCTATTAAAAAAAGAATCATCAAAATCGGTTCATAAACGGCGAAGTTATCCGCGAACACACTTAAAAAAAAACATAATATACGGTCGAATTGAGAACCTCCTCCTTTTTTGAAGTCGGTTAAAAATAAATAAGGTGATACGAAGTTCGCCAGGTCAGCTAGTATATAAGTATATAATAAAAATTTCTAACGTGATACCTTACTGCGTCTTTAAAAAAAAACAATGGTCAGTTCAAATTATTTAGCGAAGAAAATTTAAATAAGTTTAGATATGTATCCTACTAATATTATAAACGCGAAAGTTTGTAAGTATGGATAGATGAATGTTTGTTACTCTTTCACGCAAAAACTACTGAAAGTATTTGGATGAAACTTTACAGTAATAAAGCTTATACATCAGAATAACACATAGGTTACTATTTGCCGCGTTACCCGACATAAACGCGGGCGGAGCCGCGGGCTTTAACTAGTTTACAATACGAAAAGCTAATAATCTAGCTGGTCACGATACTGTGCTAAAAAACCGAGACTCATAGAAAGTATGCTGCCATCTGATGCATTATTACAATTAAACACCATAAATCTTCAATCAGTCGGTACAACATATTGATTACGCATGCATGATTTCACACTATTTGCAATTATTAGGCACACCCATGTGGGTCGGTTTCATTACTTATACCAACATTTCCTCCATTATTAAACTTTATATTGGTTATCAAAACTCTCAAATCAAGTATACCACCGAATCACTTAAGAAACGTGATTTCCTTTGGGATGAAAATTTATAAGAGAGAAAAATTATTTAACATGCTCTAGTAAATGCTGAAAAGAATCAGCAAGCTGTAAGTCAAGGAAAAAGTCGTCAGCTGATAAGATTCATTGTGATAGATGCAGCTGCGTTACACTTTCAAGGTGCCAGCTGACAAACTTTCCACTGGGATAGAGCACTGACTGAAATGAATTTTTATTCATAGTACCATATGAACTATCACCATAAAAATTTTTAGATGAGAGGAAATCCTTGAAAAAAAATTTTTTTTTGTCATGTTCAAGTGCCCAGCTGACGTATAATCCACCCGGTTATGATCAGCTGACTTTATTTTTCCTTCAATATATTAGGTAAACTATATTCCTACAAATTTTTAAATGGGAGGAAGTGACTAAAAAATTTTTTTTTTCTGCATGCTGGGTCGGCTGCCACTGCCTGCCCCACCGACGGAGTCGCAGCTGACTGTCACGAGTATTCACAATATACATTCCTAATGCCTTTTACGAAGTTTGGCTCGAGAGGAAATAATTGACCGAATTCGTACCTGGCTCAAAAGTCGAACTATGATTTGAACATTGGCAAATACAAGACAGTTAAATTTAAATGATTTATCTCAACTAATTCAATGTAATGTGCCTCTTTAATGGAAATTAGAAGGCTACTCCGCTTCGGAAACAGATATTTTATATGTACATTTCAGAAGATTGACTTAATGATTACGACATTATCTTGCACTTTGCGCAGGCTCTCCACAACAATCAGTCCTGTGCTGATAAGACTAACCGATTATTTTGATTTATGCGTTTGATTTATCATAAAATCTGTATGTTAAAAAGTTTGAACTAGCACAACCTTGGTATTGAATGCATTAAAATAATATATATTATAAGTCCTTTACTCTTTGTAGTTTTTACAGCAGAACTATCTTACATTTTACAATACTCTAAAGTACATCTATATGCAGATGACACCCAAATTTATATGTCATATAGACCAACCGATATCATTCAGGCCATAAACCATATATCATGTCACTAAGATTAAATCCTTGATTGGTCAAAGAGAAGTGCTTAACGCTTCAAAAACAAAATGGATGTTAATGGATACCAAGCAGCAAATAATGGATGACGAGCTGCGGTTTTCAGAGCATATCAATGGATTGATGAGGAATGTTTTCTATAGACTGAAGGTCGTATAGGTATTAGAGAATTTCTCTACGAGGAATTAAGGAAATCACTTTCTTCAAGATACCAAAAAACGATTTCAAAGTGCCCAAAACGCCTGTATGCGCTTTTGCTATTAAGATACAAAATAGTCGCATATCTTGCCAATAATAAATGAAAAAAGACATCTTAATATGGATTCCCGACGTCTTCAGCATCTGTTATGTTTCAAACATAAGATCATCACAAGCGAATGTCCACTGTATCTATACGATAACTGTCTTGGTTGTACATAACTTGAATACTAGGTCGAAGGTTATTTTGAAACTTACTACACCAAAACATAGAACTCAGAGCTATAAAGGCAGTTTCAAATACGCTGCATCAAAGATTTGGAACAACATACCACCCACTTTTCGATCTATAAAAACACCGATTTAAAAATAAATGCCAACAATTTCTAAGTGAAATCCAAAAACATAACACTCGACTACTTTAGATACAAATTATTGTATAAAACGAACTTATTAACAGCATTTAAACTTTCTATTATAATGTATGCATTTAATTTTATTCACATCCTGGTAAACATTTTAAAAGTTAAAAAATTGTACTTTATTTTTTTTTGGCTCGAAGTCATGTACTGGATGCCTTTTCCGCCATACTTATTATAATATCCTTGATACCTCCTGTAATGATTGATCATGATAAGATTTTTTAATGTGATGCTTTTGAATGAGTTAAATATTATTTTGTAAACGGGAGTCAAAGGTCAAAACCAGCGCTTGGTATTCCAAGCATTAGCTGTCGCTTAGACCCTTTGCGTTTGGTATTATCGTTTTTGTGTATATTTGTGCAAATAAATAAACTTTTATTCTATTTAAGTACAAAATACAGAAATGTGTTGACGAAAAGTTCAGTACTAGTTGTAGAAGTAGAATAAACAATCTTACTGCTGAAAGGCTAAGGTTTGTAATGCTGTGGTTAGTTATGTTATAAATCAGATTTTTACAGTCGTGTATAGACATGAGTTACTATTTATGATAATTGTTGTCGTAGAAATATGAGTATTTGTTATCTAGTAATAAAAAAATACTGTCATTTTTAAATAGTAGAAATAAATATTAGTAATTTTTCCTATGTTGTCCATTCTCCCGTTTATTCAATTTAAAAACTTCCTTGTATAATAAATTTATATGTATTTACATTTAATATGTTGCACATAATAATAACTTATCACATATTACTAAGAACTCAAATGACGTATTTACTGTGTATAGATAGATACTCTGTGTTGCACACACAATTAGAAAACATACAATGCAGAATATATACAGAAAACAGTGATTCAATTGCCGGCTATAGCAGTCTGCAGTCTCTTAAAGATATATAACCTTTTGATGGGCTATACTACATGCATCATCTTTTCCTAACCTGTATTTCAATTGCTCACCTACACGAGCTCGCAAGAGGGGCTCAACATTTAAATTGTGTTAACTAATCTACAAAATATGTTTAGATTATTTAAACTACTGTTACTTATTGAATATACTGTATAATATTGTTAGGTTACATAAATAAATAATCCACGAATCACTAATTGCTAATTTGATTCTATGATCGTCAAATCTTCGCTGTCGATTACGATACTAGTAATTAGTTTGGAATGCATAAACAAGTGAACGGATTTACTAGTCCAATTAGTGTGGATCGTGTACATACAATGATTTCATTAAACATGCAAATTTGCGTCCACAGTCACGTATAGCTCCGTAATCGGGCCAACACTGGTTCCATGTTATTGGTTCAAAGATGAACCTGTGTTGATTTTCCAGTATAGACTCCTGTTCTATAGGTATCTAAAATCAATATGAGCTCTCAAACATATCTTATTCGACAAGATTACCTATCGTATGAAAAACGGTGAATACATGCGACATGGAACTCTGTCCCAAATTTCTTTCTCAGCTAATAATGTCCTGCCCATAATCTGATCAGTAATTAGTGTGCTAAAGTGTTTCTAGTAGCATTATGGCTGCACGTATGCCACGGATTACGCCATCACTAGAAAACACTAGGTATAAGCGGTTTTCTTGAACCTTCTAACTGAGCTGAGTGATGTAGATTGAACCCCATGCGTCAATGCTTTTTGTTGTACATTATTATTTGTGTCTGTTTCATAATTATTCAGGATATATACCTAGAGTGAAAATATATATAAAATACATATTGGACAGTTTCTAGACGAGACAATACCATCTACTAAGGGCCGTTTGTTACCTACAACAAATTGGTCTAAGTGAATAAGACATGCGTTAGACTATTAAAGAAAGCAAAGTTGGACGAAATTGGTGCCTCTATTACAATATAACAATGTATGCTCTTGTTTTCAAAAGACTATGAACCCAGTACCCCACCCAACTACCCAATTATGAGTTGTAGCAGCGATTTTAATCATTGGTCCTACAATGTATACAGGTGGTAGAACATTTACTTCGCTTAAAGTGCCCAATTTTCTTGGATTATATTAAGTGTTAAATTGTTATAAAATGAGATAGTATTTAAATATAATATTATAAGGTAAATTAATACTAATTGCCCTAAAGCAGTAAAGTTGTAGTAGTAAAGTATTTCGCAATTGTAACACATATCTGTAATAGGGAATATGCATGTCTTTTTTTATTTCTAATTCTGATCATATAAGTCTCCATAACATAGAAAAAATATAAATAGGCTTGAAAATAGTCAAACTAATTTTCAAAGTGAAATTTAAAACACTGACTAAATTTGAGATATTCAAACGCCGCCATTTTGCGCGCGAATTAGACCTACTGAACCTACTAGACGTTACGGGAATAGTACGGGAATTAGACGTAAGCGACCGCAATACCGAAATCAATGTTTTGTGGAAAGCGTTTTTTTACTGATGATACTTAAGTGGATGCCTAAATAAATGTACCCTTAATTTAATGAAAAGCGAATTGACGACTGTTTTTAATTACGATTAAGTAGGTACAGTTCTATAGATTTTATAAATACGTTAATAACTAATAAAAAAAAAAGTGTGAAAAGCAACTCGATCCTCGGAAAAATACCAAAAAAATCAGCCAAGTGCGAGTCGGACTCGCATACGAAGGGTTCCGTACCATTATCTTCACTAATTTTTGCTTAACTAACAAAAACGAGAAAGGTATAGCGGCCCCCTTAAAATTTTTGTTTTATTATAATTTAATTATGTATTTTTAAAGTGAATATATATCTAAAAATTCTGTAAATATTTCAAGTGTCTGTTGCCGTTATATATATCGAGCAAAAAGGACCAAAAAACACGTTTTTTGTATGGAAACCCCTTAAATCGTTATTTTTTACAGTTTTTTATTAGTATTTGCTGTTATAGCGTCAACAGAAATACATCATCTTTGAAAATGTTAACTGTCTAACTATCACGGTTCATAAGATAGGGCCTGGTGACAGACGAACAGCGAAGTCTTAGTAATAGAGTCCCGTTTTACCCTTTGGGTACGGAACCCTCAAAACGATGAGTCTTACTAAATAATTTGTTTTTTTTTTAGTTTGCCCCGGGTAAAAACCTTAAATCCCGTATTTTTTTGCCCATTTCAGCATTTGTCCCTTATAGGCTAAAAAAAAATCTGGCAACTCTAGTGACAATCGACGTCACATTTCGTTTCGACCAATAGGACGCGTTTTGTAGGTTTGAATTTCCCTCCCTTAATTTTTACTTTTTATTTGATATTTTCTGGGTTTAAATAATCACTAAATAAAAAAAATCACTTTTATGTATATTGTAAAGACAATAAAGAATCTAGAAAAAAATGTTTGAGACAAATGAAAACTTTATGCATATTCCCTATTGTGGAAAATAAGTAGATAAGAGATTTTTATGTAAAGCAATAATCATTATTATACACTAGTTTACGTCCGCTTTTCTGCTCTTTTATGAGTTATTTATAAGGGTAAAAAGTAGCATATGTTACTCGCTAAAAAGAATCTTTCCATTGGTGAAGGTTTAAAAAAATGGTTTATTGCGTAAGGTTGTGAATGCAGAATAAGCAAACAAACAAAAGCACATTCACATTTGTAATGTTAGGATTTATATCAAGGTGGGAGAGCTATGCTTCGGTTCATATGGGCCAACACAACCAGAGTCATTCTACGACCAGGCCATTTACATATTTTTAAGCAATTCTTGGAGTGACGATTTGTGCAAGATGTCTGGTAGGAGCTAGATTAGTGGTAAAATCGATAAGAGTGGCGTGCAACTGGCGAGGCCTATGTCCAGCACTGGACTGCAATAGACAGATTATGAAACAGTTTTTTTGTTTCATTTCACCGAGTGAGTGATATTAGCAGAAGACAGACCCTCACTCTAACATCTGTGGATACTTCTGACATTTGAGTTACAAATTTGTTGGCGATAGTCATTCCCTATCCATATGCGTCTTTACTAATACTATGTCCCAATATATCAGAAAACAGTGCCCTCCAGATCCTATACCATATTCCTGCAGTTTTGTAGTAAATGAGAGTACTATTCTCCGATAAATTGTCCACTCGGCCAGAACACAGACCGTATGGTAACCAAACGTAAAATTTTCGATTATAGTCCCTTTTAGCCGAGGAATATCTTGACAAATATCCCAATAAAAAGGCTCGCCGCGCGCCCGGGACCTTTGGAAAACCATTTACAAGGTTTATCGCCGCCATGGAAATAATAACTGGAGCCGTTATCGTCCTAAATTGATCTAATTTAAAATTATTGTTATAGCAAACCTTTTATTTTTATTAGGTAGGATCATAATAACTTACCAGGGAATATTCAACATTCTTGTGTAGGTATCATAAACCTATAAGATACAAAGCTACCAAGCATTAAGCACTAATACTTAACTAGCGACTTTACTGCAAGGCACAAATATATACCGTATCACCAAATCTTCATATTTTTCCCATCTTCCCACATAATGGGAGGAGACGATAGGACAATAGAATGCCATTATCTTCATTTTCCCATCCCACTCAATTCCATTAAGTTGATATCATAGCAGTCCTTAAATGAGAGACATTCAAATAAAGGCGGCTATATAATTAAAGTCCACTTTAATACACTATGAAAAGAATGTGCTTTATAGACAAACAATGTTTTAAAGTTTGAATCTCAAGTAAAAAAGTTAGAAAGTAAAGTTTTTGATTACTTTACTTTTAAGCTATTTTTAAAGTGTTCATTGTTATCATTCAAACGCCGTCAATAGACGTAAGAGTTCTCTTTGTGAAACAACTACATCAAGAAATGTTTCTAGTGCTCACATGAAATTAAATAAAAAAGAGTGAGCTGTTAGAAGGTTTAAGCAAGTTTTCGATATATTATATAATTGTTTACAATTATAAATATTAAAATCATTACCTTCTTGTCAATTATCAGTATTAGTTTTCAAATTTAACACTAGAACCAAAACTACGTTTGTGTGAGAGTCGAATGAAACACTAATAAAAAACTTCCTGCATCTAAACATTTTATTTTCTGCTATAACCTCTTGTTTTCCAAAGGCATAGAGAAAGTTAGCAAACATGCAGGCGTGAGGTATAGGAAGGCACTACGGTACCGCCACATTTACCGCGACAAAATCACGTGCGCCTCAATAACTCTTTTGACTACAACCGAGTCACCGCAGCATACACATACACACTACACTCAAGAATAGCTTTTTGAGACGAGAAAACATTACTCCAGCGATAAAATATTATTTGTGTATGACAGGCTTTGTAGTGGAATGTGTACCAGCCATATCTCAAAGACACCCGTTGTAATTAAGTAGACAATGAGAGTTCATATTTGGTGGAGGGCGGGAATAGGGAGGCCATTGTACTCAGCTCGTTATCTGCAGACCAGTCTTTTTAGCTTTGCACAGCAAAGTGGCTGTTTAACTCCATTTGCGTTTATAACTGGCTGTTTACAAGAAACATTGGAATGGAAATATGCACCTGATTTGTGAACGTATATTTTAACTCGTTGTTTGAACAATGATTAAAATTAAAAATAAAAGTTTTGATTGGATAGAAACGCTAATTGACAATAGGTATAATCGTTTTATTGTTATCTTAGTTACAAGTCTTCAAAGTTTTCAGACTTTTTATTACCTAATCTTACTTATTTTATTAATTTACATTTTTTTATTGGTCTTCTTATTCCACTTTAACTATAAAAGGTTACCAACTGAAATTAAAATAGTTCTACTATATTGTCAATAATCTGTAATAATAACAATTCTACCAAAAATCAATAAACAGTATTCATATAGAATTTGCTTATTAAGCTGTTACGTCTTAATTACTAAACATCATTTTAGAAGGTTAAAATAAGTTACAAAAAATCTATAAATTCGAATAATGTAATAGGTAAGCTATATATTAAAAAAACACACACACATTTAATATTGAGACACATGGTTTGACTAAAGACCCAAAACGCTGACATTGACACTCTAAGATTTTGCGTTTCCTCCTATAAACGACCTCAAAATGTGGCAATAGATATTAAAAGAATACAAATTCAAAGTATAACTGGCTTGAAGAAATCCAGATAAGATTCCTTTAGCTGGGCAGCTAATTCTAAAGGAAATAAAAACTTTATTTCTTTCATAAAACAGATACAAAAGGACGAGATTATCCGGATTTTAGGGCCGACATCGATTCAGCGGCGTAGAAAGCAAACAATCGTCTTTTGTTATCCGTACCTATTGAAGTTTGGGTAATTAATTACACCGGTCGGCCGTCATTTTGCAGATTCACTTCTCCCATAACGTTCTCCGCAGATTGACTGATTAGCTGCCGTAGCTGCCACACGCCCGTAGTACCGTAGAGACGTAGCGACGCGTAGACCCTTTGCTTATTTCTCTATATTGATTAACTTAGGTGGGCGTGAAATGGAGCGTAACATGAGTTTCATAATAAGTGTACAGGATTAATTGTTGTGTTTGCTTGTTAAGGAGTATATCAAACGCAGAGTTCTAACTTTACTGCTGAAAGTAACTTGTTTATGCCCCGTAAACTGTTGATGATATTAGTACTTTCTCATTCATTCCAAATTTATTTGTTTTAACAAAAGACAGATCCGGTATTGATTAGGACTGTTTTACAAAACATTTAAACATCGAAAACAAAAAACGATCTTGCGATGCACACACATACTCACATACTATGGACATACTATGGTGCTCCGTACTTTCGTACTGCGGTGGAATTAAAACGCACTTTTCCAACATTAAATATTTTACCTACACGAATTATCTATCTACAACTTCTAGTCCTCAGCACCATGGGGTATTAGTTTTTTATGACAAATACAACGTCTCTTGACGAATTCAAACGAATACGATAATGCATATAATTCTAATATAATTAAAAAATATATAAAATATTTACAACAGCTATGATTCTAAATCGTATCTATTTTTGATTAATTTTAAAACAAGAACTTTGAAACCTGAAACCAATTCGCTATGTTAAAGGTAGACAAACATTATAAAACACAAACGGAATACCCGATCCCATCAAAAGACCGGAGCAAGAGCTCACTGAAACAAAGTAATTGGTGAAGAGAAAAATTACGCCGGAGAGGAAAGTGGTGTGTTTAAAAAATAATAGAAAAAATAAATTGCTTCCGCGATAGGAACTGGGAACAAAGAGCCTGTTCCATCTATTCTTGACAATGACGTGTTTCCACCGTCCTCGGCTATGTATCGTATCATAGATGCATCTGATACAGTTTTCATCAAAATGTATGTAATAATAGTAGTTTACCCGTGATTTCGTACTTAAACAGGTTTTGTACTTAAACAGGTTTAAACAATAATGAAAACCTGCTTAAGTGTATATTCAAAAACATATTAATTTTGATGTTCATTTATAGACAAACAACGGCATCCGTTAATTTTGTCACAGTTTCAAGTAAAGTTATTGTTTAACGCAATATATTTGTTCTCTGGTTCATAATTTTCTTATACCTATAAAATTTGTCTGCCATGGCATGTACCTGTTTTGACTCTAAGAAAGTCGTAAAATACCGAAACGAAATATTATTTGAACTACCTTAAGACCGCCGTTGACGGAAAATCTTGAAACCCACTTTATTAATTTTGAACCGTCTTAAAAAACGGAGAAGGTGCTCAATTCGACCGTATATAAGTTTTTTTTGTATGTGTTAGCGGATAACTTCGTCGTTTATGAACCGATTTTAATGATTCTTTTTTTAATAGAAAGGAGATATCCCAACGGTGGTACCTTGATAAGGACACTAAGATCTGATGAAGGCATTCAAGAGAAATCGAGTCGAACCTTGAAGTTGGTCTTTATTTTGTTAAAATTTAACTTGTATATTTAAAAGATGTATAGTTCAAAAAATTTAAAACAATTTGATAAAATTATAAGAGTCCTTGACCTTGTTTTTTTTTTTACGTGTGGAAATCCCCTCGGACCGTCACCCTCGCCGGGGCTTGCGGCGGGGCGGTGTGTCGGACCCAAACCGACTAAAACCACACGGTGTGCCACTCTGCGCCTGAGGAGGGAGGAGTCCGGGAACTGCTGTTATTACGACATCCAGACCCAAGAGTCCTTGACCCATCGCAACCTATCCTCAAACTAAATTTAGTTTACTAAGTCACTACTAAGTAACTAAGTCACCGATCAAGTAGTTTACATGTTTCGTGATTTGTCAGTAGATTGATGAGATTTCTTTTAATTATGTTTTATTGTTTTTTCTTAAACTTCTGCGAACGTATATTACATTTGAAATTCGTAAATTGTAACAATATTAGCGTGTACTAATTAAGAATACAGAGTGTCGCTATCATAGAGCTATTATACATAGAGTACGGAAGACATACGGCTGCCTGTAAGCGGAAACGTCCAACGGTTAAAAAGAGAGAGAAGATCGCGGTATCTCATCTGTCTTTCTCTACTGACGCATGCGCAGTAAAGAACTAATAATGGTAATCCAATCACAACAATTAACCGTCGAATCGTTCTGCTATGCTGCTTTTCCGCGCTAACTGCGCATACGCGAGAAGGAAGAGACAGATAGGTACCGCGATCGTCTCTCTCTTTCTAACCGAGTGACGGCTAGAGGCCTGTCTCCCCTGCTCTATCTATAATAGCTCTATGGTTGCTATCCCTATTGATCCCATGGGTGTCGTAACAGGCGACTAAGGTGTGAAGCGCAGGCGATCAACAATTGGTAGAAAATACGTGTGGACCGCGAATTCGCTGCCCACACGTACTTTCCACCAATCACCGATCAAATCAAATGAACGAAATGAAAAATATTTATTTTGGCAACATTAAAACAAAAAAATAACAAATAGAATCACACAATCTAAAAACTTTTTATGGTACCAAAACTGGACCCAATTCAGCATGGTGTCAGGCAAAAAACCTGACGCTGGTTTTCAATTGGGCCCATGTGACAGTATAACTAAAACTAACTAATAACAGACATTTAGTGGCGCTATACCTAAAACCTAATTGCACCATTCTCACAGATAGCTAATAAATACATTACATATCATATACATGTAACTACACACACACACACACACACACACACACACACACACACACACACACACACACACACACACACACACACACACACACACACACACACACACACACACACACACACACACACACACTTATGCACTAAATATATTTTAAATTTTTTTTTTTCTCAACAAGTAACACCTAAGCAAACATAGTTTAACTTAACACACAAAAGAAAAAAAAAGAAAAAGCATACAGATGTAGAACACAGCAGTCTCATGACCTATTGCTAGTAACTATTTATTGATCTGTGCTCCTGCTGCGAGCGATTTTTACATTAGTCAGTAGACTCAGTAGTCATTTGGCCGTTACGATGGCGCATACGCGCCAGCCACGAGTGCTTCGCGCTCATACAAAAACTTAAATGAAACGAAACCAATGCATTGGAGCAAACACGGCTGTATGCATCTACATCTATGCATGTACACGGCTAAGTTCATAATACAATATACAAAGTTTTATGTACATACAAAGTTTAAAGAGATCCTTTAACATTATAATTTGCCGTGTAACAGTATCAGTATTTTGTATATACTACATTTGACATATTTTAACACCGCGGGGAGCGCGGCGCTCGCCATGACTTTTTGTACCAGTACCAGTACGTTTTGCGCTATATAAAAGATGTGTTTACATTGATCATATCCAGTCTCCGCTGTGCGTCTATAAGATACTTCCGCAATCTAAATTTAAAGGAGTCAATGGTATTTAACGATCTTATGGGCGGTGGTAAGTTATTCCAGATCTTTGAAGCCGCATAGCGGAAACTTCCCTTAAAAGCGACTGTTTTATGCGGCAGTATTGAGAGTTGCTGCGAACACTGTCTCGCAGTACAGTCACGTCCACTGGACACCCATTGTAATTTATAAAACAAGTAGTGTGGTTGGCGGTATTTAACAATACCAAACAATAGCGTTGCTAAGTGCAGCTAACGCCTAGACTTCATTTTCAGTATAAACTTGTCGTTAAGAAATGGTGTGACGTGGTTTTTAGGTGGTATATTAAAACAAGAACGAGAGCAAGCGTTTTGGACTCTCTGAATTAGCCAATCTGTGCGGCCCAGGAGGCGCGGCCCATACACCGTATCCCCGTAGTTTAATTTCGATAAAACCAAAGACTCAACCAGTTGTATTCGCAAGCCCTCGGACAGAAAGGGCCGTATCTTGTATAATATACGCAATCTATAAAAGCAGTTTCGCACCAAGTCAGCAACATGCTTCTCGAAGCTCAAATTACTGTCAACAAGCAGGCCAAGATTACGAGCCTCATTCACTCTCTCAATTGACTGCCCCATTAGGGTTATGTTTAAGCTGGGAAGTGATTTAAGACCAATTTTAGTGCCGAATATCATGTATTTCGTTTTATTCGGGTTAAGAACTAATGAGTTTCTGTCTGCCCAATGTACGATTCTGTTTAAATCATTATTTAAGTCGGATATGGCTTTATTATAATCATGAAGCCTGAATGAAATATAAATCTGAAGATCGTCAGCATAAATATGATAACGTGAATTTAAAATACACTTTGTAATGTCCGCACAATATAAAATAAACAAAATAGGTCCCAGTATGGATCCCTGGGGAACTCCCTTTTCGACAGGACTCAGTTTAGAAACCACTGTCTCTCCCCCGTTGAGAAGTAGCTGGACTTTTTGTTGACGATCTGATAGATAACTATGAAACCATTCAACTGTGTTTCCATCGAACCCGTAGTACTTTAGCTTGGACAAAAACAAACACGTATTAATGCTGTCAAGAGCCCGGGAAAAATCTAATAGAAAAAGCAATGTACACATGCCCTGGTCTTGAGCTAACAGAATGTTGTCAGTTACGTCAAGCAAAGCAGTAGCGGTCCCTCGACCCTTCCTGAATCCTGACTGTAACTCTGGTATAATGTCATTTTTCTCTAAATAGTCCGACAGCTGAGCGCAAACCACCTTTTCCATAATCTTTGACAAACACGGCAATATACTAATAGGTCTCAAGTCTTTCACATTATCTGGGCTAGCATTCTTTGGCAACGGCCTGACAGTAGCGACCTTCCAAATATCGGGAAAGGTTGATGTTTCTATGGAGGTATTAACCAAATGTGTGATACTGGGTAATGTATACGGTAAAGACAGATTCAACATTTCCAAAGTGATACCATCACAACCTTCCGCATTCGATTTAAGGGTCGAGAGATACTTAGAAATGACTTCCTGGTTCACAGCCGAAATAGCGAAAACGCCCTCTCCATGCCTATTAGATTCGAAAAACGTCATTGTTGCTGAATCAACTGATTGGTTACCAAGTACAGTAAGAAAGAGGCGATTAATTAAATTTTAGTCAGAGAAGTGGGATGGAAGATCGTTGGCTCGTTTGTCCGGCAGTAAGGAAACCTTTAAATTTTTCCATAGTCTCTTGGGATCTTTAATTTTGTTATTAATGTTAAAATTGAAATATGCTACCTTTTCACGATAGAGAGAAGCCGTCACCATTGATTTCAACTGCTTATAATATTCCCCACCCACACTTAGCACCTGCACTCGCACTAAGCAAAGTGAATACAGGCCTTAATGGAACCAACTACGCAGGACAGCATCTCTGCAAAGAGTGTGGCCAACCAGTCACCAACCCGTCTGGCCAGCGTTCTATACTATGCCTAAATATCATTTCCAAGGAGAGGTTTATGTCCAGCAGTGGAATGTTAAACGTTAATGTGAATAATAATAATATCATTGAAATACTCTACAAAGTTCCGAAACCATAATTATAGCCAAACAAAAAAGGAGCTATTTTTTCCTGGTATAACTGATTTGATAGTTAATACGTAGACGTAGAATACGCCAGGTGGAGTGATGATTTGCGCAAGACGGCTGGGATGAATGCGAGAAGCCGAGGATCGTACTAAGTGGCGTTAAATTGGAGAGTCCTTTGTCCAGCAGTGCACTGCGATGGACTGATGATGATGATGACGTAGACGTATCTTTGGTATAAACTGACTTATACTTTGTTTGGGATACTGTGATTTTTGATTTGTAAAATTACCAGATTTAAGTTATGTCTGCCGTAGTTCGCAATAATACTACAAGACATTGAAGTATTTAAATCTTTGAAGAAATACACTATTGAGGATCACAATAAACAGAGAGTGATTAGTCCGACTGATGATTTGTAGAGGTGACATAGTCAGCAGTCAGGGGCACTCGTAGAAGGAGGATTTTGATAAATTCAGAAAAATAATAATAACAAAAAAAAAATCGGACATCTAACACACAACGCCATCTAGTCCCAAGCTAAGCAGAGCTTGTGTTATGAGTACTAGACAACTGATATAAATACATATATACTTTTTTTTTGTAAATACATACATATTATACATAGAAAACACCCAAACTCCGAAACAAATATTTGTAGGTCATACAAACATTTGGTCCGATCCGGGAATCGAATCCGAGACCTCAAGCACAGCATTCGCATGCGCTACCACTGCGCCACCAAGGCAGTCAGGCAGAAAAATTTTAACTAAATTTTAAACGGTTCATTTATAATTACACTAAGGCAACATTTAATATTATGTTTATTTACAGTATACCCTTTTTTCATTTGTATTTTTTGTATACTATTCCAAGCTTTTCAATAATAAAGGGATAAAAAGCAAAAAATAATTTCAACCTTTAGATTGTAAATTCAATAACAATATTTATTTAGGTTTGAAATTATTTTCATAATGTCAAAAAAGGTAGTAATCAACCCATTGCCGTTCATTGCCCAACGTAGGTCTCCCCCAAAGAGTAATAAGGTATGTTTATGTTGTTATTACTTTTTTTTTATATAGTTTAAGGAACTTCGTCCGCCTGGAATAGTGACTTTGGGTAACGTTTAAACAACCTTTCATCCCCCTTTTCAACCCCTTATAACCCTTTTTTCGCAATAAAATGTAGCCTATATCCTTTCTCAGGCTCTAGACTATCTATGTACCAAATTACATTAAATCGGTTCAGTAGTTTCGGCGTCAAAGCGCGACATACATACAGAATTACTTTCGCATTTTTAATATTAAAAAGGATTTACTGTCAGCTGATTACGCCGGTGGTTACATTCAAACACTTTTTGTTTATTTTTTTTTCTTATAAAATTCTGTACAATATGACTGGGCTCAGATGTTCGACAAATAAAGGCAATTTCAATATCTCTAGTATCCGTTAAGATAGGATCTATTTCGGAAGTTCTCAGCTAAGTTTGTGAGATAGTTGCCAACTGTATTTCTGTGAGATATTCACGTTAGTGATTCGCAATCTCCATTACAATATACAACTTTTTTAGAAGTATTAGCTATTGGCGGAGTTTAGAACTAGACTTTTTTGAAAAACTTATCTTATTTTGTTAAAAGAGAACTCGAGCATTGTAAAAAATTTGTGTCGTGGTGGACTTTACAAACATACATGAAATGAACAAAAAGAACACTCAGACTCAGAACAACAATTTGTGGATCATACAAAATGTTGTCCCATACCACATGGGACCACTCAGCTTTTATTGTTGAGTAGCTGAGTCCCACGGTGTTACCTGTGTTTATTGTTGTACCTTTGCAACCGCGGGTAACACCGAAGGGCGAAGCTAGTCTAAAAAAAGTAGCCTAAGTTGCACCTTATTACATGAGCTATCTGCCAGTCAAAGTAACGTCAAAATCGGTCCAGCCGTTTCAGAGATTAGCCGGAACAAACAAAAAGACAGACAGACCGACAGACAGACAGACAAAAATTGAAAAAATATTATTTTGGTATAAGTACCGTGTATACATACATACCTATGCATTAAGTAAAAAGTGGTTATTTTAATATTACAAACAGTTTTAATATTACTCCAGTTTTAGTTATTTGTATAGATGGTATGTAAAATCCCTTCAGATATCCAGCTACTCGGGGGCACAGGAGCCAGGAGTATGTGATGTATCCACTAAAAAAACACCCCTACGATGGTTAAAAATAGAACTGTAAGCCACTGCAAGGGGTCATTAGCTGTTATGCTAAGGTAACTTAAGGTGCCGTAACTGCTAATGAGATTCTGAGACAGTAATGATACGATCTAATTAAGTTAATGCTAATGAATTTTCAAATTGAAAGCAAAAGCTCATATTGTGCTTATAATTGAATTAATTTACGTTAAGATAGTAAAATTATATTTCAAATTACGATCGCTATACGTAGTTTCATTGCTCTATAAAATATTAAATCTAATGTTTTTATTTCTTTTTGAACTTTTTTTAACATCATTTTTGTAAAGATGTGATTGTTTGCATAGTATAAAATGTTAAATCTTAAAATAAAATAATTCTATTCTTCTAAACTACAGTTATTTTCTACTGTTTTATTTAAAACTAGCTGACCCCGCGAACTTCGTACCGCCATATTTACATATCTGTCTCAGCTTCCCACAGGCAGTATACAGTCGCGAACAAAAAAAAAAGACTTTTCCCGTTATCTTTTATTTTTTTCTTTCTAGCAAAAAGAATTAATGAAATCGGACTATGTGTTATTGAATTACAACTAAGCACATATTTTGACTTTCATCCCCTCTCTCCAGGAAACCGTGCTGAATTTCGGGATAAAAAATATCCTATGTCCTACCTCAAAGTATGAACTAAAATCATGCCAAGTTTCATTTGAATCCATTCAGTAGTTTCGGCGTGATGCGCGGCCAAGATACAGACAGACAGACGGACAGACAGACAGACAAAAATGAAAAAATACAGTTTTGGCTTCAGTATCGATTATAAAGAGCCCTCCAAAGAAAAATTTTCAAAATATCTTTAATGTACAGAATGGGACCTGTTACATTTTTATTATAAGTATATATATAGATATATAGATAGATCCGCGACCACAAGTTTCTTTACATTATTTTATCTTTGTATCAAGATTAATTTTCTATTCTGAAAATAAAACTAAAGGTATCAATACTGTAATAAAATCGTTATAACTTCTATGTAACATTTTACCTATATGAATATTGGCGAAAGGTACACCTATCGCACCCAAAGTAAGACAATCTAGACCAAATATTATTTTTTCATGAATTATTCCATCTCCTAAATTTATTATTATTCTTTTTGAGAAGAATATTTCAGATCACATAAGTAGAAAATCCATTTTATGAATTCGTTAGTCAGAGCCCTAATAGTGCTGAGTTCGCAAATTCGAAGTTCGGTAGCCAACATCTCTTCGCTCAGCTACCATTAAAACCTACAACCCAACTACAAACTAATACTAGCGCGTCATTAGCACGTAAATTTTTTATATCTCCTTGGATTTTTTCGGCTTGTACATATTTGTAAACACGCTTTTAAAAGACATTTACATACATAAACATGTTATATTCGATTTCTGGTCAATTAATAATAATATGATATTTCTAATATAATATTTTCGGACATCTGACACACAATACCATCTGGTTCCAAACCAAACAGAGCTTATGCTATGGGTACTAGACAACTTATATAAATACAAAACTTTTTAGAGTTCCGTACCCAAAGGGTAAAACGAGACCCTATTACTACGACTTCGCTATCCGTCTGTCCGTCTGTCACCAGGCTGTATCTCATGAACCGTGATAGTTAGACAGTTGAAATTTTCAGAGATGATGTATTTCTGTTGACGCTATAGCAACAAATACTAAAAAACAGAATAAAATAAATATTTAAACGTGAACTCCCAGAAATAAACATGATTTTTGCTCGTTTTTGCTCGATATTGATAACGCTTGAAATGTATAGATAATGGTACGGAACCCTTCCTGCGCAACTCCGACTCGCACTTGGCCGATTCCGAGGTAGATTATTTCGAAATAAGTGGATAGAATAAGTTTGAAATATTATTTAAGTACTTACATAAAATACAAAATTTAGTTCAGTTATCTGTCACAAATAATGAAATCAACGGTATCCCTGTGATAGAGCCGGCATTGTGCAAGGAGGCGGAAGGAATTATCAAATACTGAGAAGTAATTACCTAATAAAGATTCATTTTTTAACTTTTTGTACAAAATTCCTTATTTGCCATTTTTTATATTGGTCCGAATCAACATATTTTTGCTTTATGCCTTTTTATCGATGCATTTTGTAACTTAAACTTTTTAAATAAATATATTCAATTACTAAGGCAAGTACTGTTGGCCTCGTGGTTTAACCGGTCGCCACGCCGGTTCCTGCTGCGCTAAGTGTTGTGGGTTCAAATCCTACATGGGACAACACTTTGTGTGATCCAGAAATTGTTGTTGAGATTCTGGACGTTCTTTATGTCCGTTTCATGTATGTTTATAAAATACCCCAAGACACAGCATTGTATATTCCTAATGCGGGAGTTGTCTTTTGAAAGAGATTAAGAAAGATACTGTGTTTATTTCATCTCCTGAGTAATATATATGATAATTTCCGTATTTTTTTTTATTAATATCATTTTATTTTCATGTTTACACATTTTTATTATATAAATAAATTTTTACTTTCATTCCGACTTTGGACCATTTAATTATCGAAAAAGTAGAAGTTGTGACAGCAAATATTTGTCATTTCGAGAGTATTCCAAATTCACACTTGTATTTTATCGGAGTATAGCAGTATATAATTATAGAAAATTTAGCGTAAGCAGCTTTCTCTAAATGACATAGTTATAAATTAAGGCCAGAGACTCAGTTGCTGCGTGTAATTACGTATCTCATAATATTCGCATCTTCTTCACAATAAAACTCAACGTGACGCTCCTTGAAAAGATAACTCCTTAAAATTCTGTAACGCAGTGAATTTGCGTCTGTCGAAAATATGAAGTCAAGGTCCACATTAAAACAGATTTGAATAGAACGCCAAATGAAGGCACAGTGCCTTCGTCCGAGATAACGGCTCTTCAAAAAGGGAAATGTTGAAAACAAAATTCAAAAGAAAAAGAGGAAGTAGGTGTCTAAGTAAATTATAAAAGTGTGAGGAGAGCCTTTTGTTTACGGGCCGCTACTGTCAGTACTCTGCCATTTTGGCCGAGAAGACCGCATTCACAAACAGACTGTCAAGTTATGCGCCTAATTCCTCCTTACGACATACTTAGTTTTTTTTTGTCTATCCTGTAGTCGACCGAAAGCTCACGAACAATAAACAAAATATTCTCAACTTTTTTCTGGTGACGCAGTTAAAAATTCGTTAAAATGCTACCTGTAGATATGAAATTCACGTAACGCCGCACTCGTAATGTACCTAATGCTAACTTAGTCCCCCGATACTAAAAAGTTTACGACGCAAGGTAGACATAAATTTACATTCAAAGTCATTATTAGAAAACATTATTAAAAAAGTATAAAAAATATATATAGATGGTACGGTATGGTACAAATTAAAGTAAAATTCATTAGTACTATAATTGAGTAGGGCATTTTATTAATCTACTTCACCAAACGCTTTCTCAAACAACTATTGAAAAAAAAACAGGAACAATAAACACTTATTTAATCGTAATTTTTATGCGAGCTGTAGACAGTCAATATAATTTGAAAATATCCTAAATTACCCATTATTAATCCAAACAATTGATATGTTATACATGACATCAGCCCGAAGTAACTTATACACCTAGGAAGTCATATTAGTATGTGTGTAGATAGTTTGTTCGGCGGTTGAATAAATATCGCACGATCAAAAAACAATGGTAGGTATGAAAAACTATGGCAATAGAGAGATGTTTTTAGACCGAAGTGATTCTAATATCTAAGTGAAAACGTGTGAGAATGTGAGTCCCACCTGGCCATTTTCATGAGTCCCTTTTCTGCATGTTCATTATTCTCCAACATCATATGTTTTTGTAATTGAGAGGTACTAAATGTTTTATGGCCACTTTATACTTTCAAAAGTTTAACTGCATCCATTTTTGACGTGACATGTGAATAATGAATCGTCACTCATAATTGAAGAACACGTCGCTATTATGAAAAATTTTAAATTTAAGCTGGAGGGATATTTGTTGCCTTTAATTAATAATGGTGTATTACATTCAGCCATTCATTACCTTCTTAATGAATGTATATGCTATTGTTATGTGATATGCGGTATAAGTAAGCATACCGTGGGAGAGACACGCTTCGGCATGCATGGGCCGGCTCGATCGGAGTGATACCACGGCCTCACAGAAAACTGGTGTGAAACAGCGCTTGCGTTGTGTTGCACCGAGTGAATGAGGATAGCGGAGGCCCCCATGCCTCCCCATCCCCCCCATCCCTCAAAGGCCGGCAATGCACTTGGAACGCCGCTGGTGTTGCGGGTGTCCATGCCTCCATGGGCATCGGTAATCGCTTACCATCGGGCGATACGTCTGCTTGTTTGTCCCGTATCCATAAAAGAAATAAAAATTAATTAAAATGTTCACAAAGAAAAGTTTCAAAAACCGAATATAAAAAACTTTTCATTAAATGTATTTACCTTACCTGCCTCTGTCACCCAGGCTAATATTACGAATCTACTGGCTCATTCATTAAAATCGATTCAGCAGTTTAGGTTTACATAGACTGCAAAACTATTATCTTCTCTTTTAGTTTTGCCGTAGTCGGGTAAAAAGTAGAAGAATCCAAACCATCACAAAAGATAGAATACAAAGAATAGAAAATAAAATATGTGTGGTAGTGTATGGAAAGATTAATCGACACACGAGATGTGTGAGCTATAGATGCCGAGTCTCATTGCACTTGCAGTAATAAAATTGTATGCTATATACCCAAATGGCGAAAAGTAACGATGTTAGGAGACCAATAATTTTTAACAGTTAGCTTACATAAACCCAATCACATTAAAAAATATCTCGGCGGGTACTCTAACTTTTCCTTCTAGATAGATATATTAGATAGATAACTCTTTATTATACAGTAACACAAAGATACATTTACAGTTTGTAAAATTACATTAAAAAACAAAACAAAAAAGTTGTACAAATAATAATAATAATAAATAAACTTTTTCGGACATCTAACACACAACGCCATCTAGTCCCAAGCTAAGCAGAGCTTGTGTTATGGGTACTCGACAACTGATACAAATACATATATACTTTTTTTTTGTAAATACATACATATTATACATATAAAACACCCAAACTCCGAAACAAATATTTGTAGATCATACAAACATTTGGTCCGACCCGGGAATCGAACCCGAGACCTCATGATCAGCAGTCGCACACGCCATCCACGAGACCAACGAGGCAGTCACAAATGGCGGCCTTATCGCGGTCTGCGCGTCTGGTCTCTTTTTTTAAAATTTATTTATTACAAATGTGATACGTGTAGGTACATCTTAATTGATTTTGCAGGCAACCGCTGGATGGATTATGGGATAAAAACTATAGGAAAGGAGGAAGTGTAAGTTATGCTAATTACAAACTAATAACTAAAGACAAAAAAAATAGATTAAACAAAAGCACAGTGAACACCTACACTATTCCACCCTCCTAGATTCACACATAATACGGGTGTCCCAGAAAGAATGGATAATCTTGGAGCGCTTAGTACAGCTATCTGGCGTACAAAAAAAAACCCAAAAAAAACCAATTAATTTGCGGCCGTGGTATATATGTAAGTCAGTACGGACAACAAAAACGTATTTTTTTTTAAAAACTTCATAATTTGGGCACCAATTGGATTTTTTTTTTGGGTAATTTTTTTTGTACGCCAGATAGCTGGACTACTAAGCGCTCCAGGATTATCCATACTTTCTGGGACACCCGTATACACTACATGGCGGACATCACGGTTCCCATCACATCACATTTTGGAAATGTTCCTTAATTAATTTTTTTAAATTGCCAAGTGTTGTCTGATAGGTAGTGGCAATGCGGTCCATAGACGTGCAGCTTGCACCATAAAGGACTTGTCCATAAAAGTCGTACTATATGCATCGGAATTTTCAAAATCAGGTTCTTCGACGATCTTAGCAACCTTGAATGTGAATCACGTAAGAAACCGTTCCTTTAGGTAGAGAGGAGTGTGGGGATTGAAGAGAATATTGTACAATAATGTTAGAATGTGAGTGTTCCGGCGAAGGCGAATGTTGTAAAATAATGTTAGAATGTGAGAATTCCTTCTATTCTACTGTTTTTTACTACTTTTACAACTTTTTACTAATCAAAACTTTTTATAAAAAAAAAACCGACTTCCAAAAACATCCAACGAAAACTCTCTGTCAAAAAACACTTAAAAGCGTAAAATAAACTGGTTCTTCATAAATTGCCTATACCTAATTCTTTATTCATTTAAATAGTAGTATTATAATGGGTGCTAGGTACCTAAAATCTGTTTGAAGTCGGTGCCAAGTGACTATCGCTTAGACTTTTGTAATTGTTCGTTTGTATTCTTTTTGGCTTAGCACCGACTTCAAACAGATTTTAGGTACCTAGCACCCATTATAATACTACTATTTAAATGAATAAAGAATTAGGTATAGGCAATTTATGAAGAACCAGTTTATTTTACGCTTTTAAGTGTTTTTTGACAGAGAGTTTTCGTTGGATGTTTTTGGAAGTCGGTTTTTTTTTTTTTATAAAAAGTTTTTATTTTACAGTTTTTAGTGCAAACAATCGTAGGTAAGTAGTAAGTTGAATTATTTCATCAAATTTCATCATCAAGAATACAAATTAAGGTACGTGTAATATTAAAATCATCCTCTAATCCCTAACTGTTGAAGAGTTTAATCTTCTATCATCAGCTCACCTAAATAGCTTGAAAGTATACGACTGAAGGTCTTTAGATACGTATGAAATTGAAAGAATTATTCTCCAACTCCTAACCGTTGAGGAGTTGTACCTTCCACCTTCCATCATCAGCTTACCTAAATAATTTGTAAGAATACGACTAAAGGTAATTTATATACATATGATATTTAAAGATTTATCCTCCAACTCCTAACCGTTAAGGAGTGGTCCCTTACATCATCAGCTCATCATCATAAAATGATGACTACCAGACGCAAATACCGGTGCAACTTCAAAAAATATACGAAAAACATAGTATGTGCCTATAAAAAATGAGGGTTTCCCTCGATTTCCCTGGGATCCCATCATCAGATCCTGATATGCTGGCAATGGGACCACCACGGAAGCATACCCTGTCGAATACAAAAAAAAATTTCAAAATCGGTCCACAACTGACGGAGTAATCAGGTAACATACATAAAAAAAAAAAAAAAAAAATACATACAGTGGAACATGGAACCTCCTCCTTTTTGGAAGTCGGTTAAAAATAATGACTCTGACTTGACTATGATGGTCAAAAAGGAACTAGCCAGCCTGTCTTTGAAGGAGTTTCGTTTAAGTTACTTTAAGCCATAAATAGACAGATATTATCAAATACCTACCTGATATTGTCACATGACATTTGATTGTCACGTGCTATAATTACTAGGCAGTTGTCGCTTAGATATCTATAGTAGCAATTTGACATGGGCCGCTTATTATTATCATCCAGGTAGCGGTAGCGGTCCAAACAAATTGTATACGTACATCGGTGGTGGCTACAAACCGTTAGTTAATGAAATGCCAAGAGCAGCGATGTCATTCGACGTCATGCTGTGTCGACAAATCGCTTCGTTATACTTAGGTATATTTGTATATCTATCATATATTAGATATATCGTTATATTTACATCAATACAGTTTATAGATAGTCGGTTCATATATTAAGTACTTAGGTTCTAATTATAGATATGTGAGATAATTGTCTTACTTCTATAATCAGGACTTAAACTAGTAAACTGTTCAATAGTGATGAATAGTAATGGGCATACAAGGAGACCCATTAAATTCTATACACAAGATATTGTAAGATGGAAGGCCACCTTATACGCCACGATAGTTTTTTAAGTATTATCATAAAAGGAAAAATAGAAGGAAAGAGAGGAAGATCGAGACACAGTTATATAGACCAGATTAAGTAAAAAGTGGCGGTTGCGACGTATAAGGAAAGGTCAAGGAAACCGCTCTTGATAGGGAGAGCTGGATAAAGCTGCATCGACAAGAGCGTAGCTCTTAAGTTAATGATGAACATATATATTATCATATATTATTCTGCATCTATATGTGTGTTTGTGAATTCGTAAATTTAAATATTATCTTATTCACTTGAGAGAATTCTGTGGTTTATAGACATCTATCTTTAAAATTCAAGAGATTCAAAGTCTGTTAGTATTCAATTGACATGCATCAAAATCACAAATCGGCTTAAATTGCAGGCTTGCATCATGCACCTCTCAGCCGGATAAGGCAGGTGCAAGGCGTTGATAACACCTCGATGTTTGCTCAAGCCGGGTATAAATCACCGTAGCCCGCACCCAGTTACTAGGATCGACTGCTAGAGCGAGACCTGTTTACCGTCAATACCAGATGCGGTTAAATCCCGATCGGTTGAGAATGTTTATGTTAAACTACTAAGATGTTTTGGACTCCTAGCTTTAGCTGATTTGTTTCTATAGATCAGTGTTCTTAGAATCTCGTAAGTATTTCAGATCACAATACGATGTGAAAATGCAACAGATTTTACAAGGCTTTCTTGTAGTAGATATATTCATTACACATCGCACGTTAATTACGCTGCTGATTTTGCACAAATGTTTGTCAGGACTTTTCAAACGAGAGCAGGAGAATCATGTTTCGTTTCACTTATTAATTATTTCTTAATCATTACATTTCAATTCACGGTTTTTAAAAAACCTACTAGGGAATACACAACTTCGGTATTAGGTATTTAGAGAAAAATTGAAACGTTATAGAAAGATTTTAGAAATATTTGGAGTTTTTAAGTCAGCGTGTTATTTCAATTGTTTTTATTATTATTTAATTAAAATATTAGTTTTAGTTATGTAAAACACTAGCTGACCCCAGACCCACGCGTAGCGTAATAATTTTCCCCTGTTTTTGTAACATTCTTCATTGTTGCTTCGCTCCTATTGGTCTTAGCGTGATGATATATAGCCTTCCTCGATAAATGGGCTATCTAACACTGAAAGAATTTTTCAAATCGGACCAGCGGTTCCCGAGATTAGCGCGTTTAAACAAACAAACAAACTCTTCAGCTTTATAATATTAAGTATAGATTATATAATATAGATGCAATTATATAAATCATGTTATAGTTCAGAATAGAGAGAGCTGGTAATTTTTTACACACTATAAATCTATTCCGTATCAGATATCACCAAAAATCTATACTAATATTATAAATGGATGATGGATGAATGTTTGTTACTCTTTCACGCAAAAACTAATGAACGGATTTGGATGAAACTATACAGTAATATAGCTTATACATCAGAATAACACATAGGCTACTATTTGCCGCGATAACCGACATAGTAATAAATATAGACGAGTGTAACATTATCAAAAGATTTTGGACATCGCAATATAATTTTAGTAAATCGATTATTAATTTAATCTTGATAGTTAAAATGATGAAGTTCAGTGCCTCACAGCAATTCAGTTAGTATACCACGAGCAAAATCGCACCAGCTGTGACGTGTCAGCATATTAGCGGTCACGTGACACGGTAAATCGACACGCTCTAAGGAAACTCGGCCGGATTACGGCCACCGAATGGAAACGGACTGCTAATGAGCATCGCAAGTTAATTGGCGAGAGGGGGCGCAGTGATTCACTTCATCTTAAATGCTGATAACAGCGTAATTGCGACGCAGACTCTAGCGAAGAAATTGACGCTTCTCTTGGAATGGGATTGTTTTTTTTTTCATTAAGTAATATGACAAATCTTTTTAAGCTATTGCACAGCTTTTATAGCGGGCTTTGAGGCCTTTGAGCGCGGCGACCGAATCAAGAAGTAACGTAACGAAAATAAAACCTGACACCCGAAGCTCGCACGGATCGAGACGAGCTGCTCCGAAATCTGTCTGTCTCTGTGGCTTTCCGAGATACAGTGACGAGCCAGAGAGGAAGGGAGAAGAGGAGAAAGTGGTAACTGGATAGTGACGTCAAATCGAGCCACTCTCGGAATGCGAGACCTTGTTTTCTTAAACCATGAATATGTCAACAGCCGGCCGCGCAGGTGTATTGAAATACGTCAAGGAAGATTCGTCTCCTTGGACACGAAGATTTGTTATGTCATATAGTGTATAAAAGTATACACTACTGCAGAAATAAAAAATAAATAAATAATTATAATTTCATAAGTTGATGAAAAATGCTATGCAATAGCTTTACCGCGGCAGTCCCCGAGTGCCACACGTTATTGCAGCGATAGCAGCTTCATGTAAGTCGTCATCGAACACGTAGGTACACGCGGTTATAGAGGTCGACAAATTTTAATTTGAGATCAAACAATTAATTTGAATATCCATAAATAACAACTCTTAGTTTATAATTTTAAGTTTTCAATTCTGTCAGTAGACCTCATTGACTGTTTTGTGCTTTTTTGTCCAGTAAATTATGAGACATTCTGTTAAATAACATAATCACACGATAGAACATGCTTCGAACATTTTTTTTAATCTACCACGATGATACACTCGGACCCAAATCGCCACCAGCAAACCGGACGGCGCGGCGGAGGCGCGCTTACCAGCACCTCATGCCGCCCTAGGTGTGGCCCCGAATGGTCGGGATGGGTTTTTAAGTTGTATCCGATTACAAATATCTACACGCCCATCTTATATAACCAGCCCGAATTTACCAGTCGAATACCTCTATACAAGTAATTCTTATATATACACGACTAGTTTTTAATTACCAGAGAAAAAAAAATCTGGTATTCGGTATTCGATACTGAGCACATCCATGTAATTAAAACAAAAAAAAACAATATGTTAATTTTATCCTTAAAACCACCAAATATTTGTTCATAACGTATGATATAATTCAATACGGTCAATGTCCTTGCTGCGGGGCTGCGGGATGCGGGGGGTTCGCGATCGCCGGCGCAGCGGCCGGGCACATGAATGAAAACACCGCCCGCGCGGGTGGAAGATTTCCCGAATAAAATTGCAGTTTTGATTTTGACGTCGTTAAGTACATTTCTGTGATACCGACATGTCGTACACGACGACGTTTATTTACAAGGATAGGACTGTTCAACCATCACAACGAACATTGGTGGTCAATGAGGAATCCTTACTTTATCCTTACTCCCAGAATCTAACACAGGTTTAGTGTAAACAGTCTCCCGATTAACTCCTGTGGACTTTTAGGTACTTGTGGAGTGAAGTGAAAGTTTAAAAAGTTTAATAGTGTGTTTGTGTTTGCAACAATTAAAGCATTTGTAGTGGTATGTATGAAATACCTAAGTACTGTAGTACCTAGCTGCCAGTTGATTACTTAAAATTAAAACTAAGTAATAATAAAACAGTATCGGATAAAACATTGGTAGGTACGTAGGGATTTTGTGTTTGCCCATTTTAAAGGCTGGCTTCTCGGGTGTATCGAACATAAAATTGAGTGATTGAGTGAGAAACTTTGTTAAGTAGGTAGATACCTACTTTACTAGGTACTCAGTTCAACCAAACTTGCTTAAATACTCTGATTTTACTACCATTACGATCAAACTAGTATAATGAGGTATTTTAACTATTTAACCATAAACCTAGAACAGTTGTATTTGAAGTCGCTGCAATGCAATAATAATATTAAACTTATCGTCGCCCGGGCCCGCTGTGAGCGCGAAAGAATAAAAATATTCATTGACCGTTATGTTAGGTACACTACGTGCGTAATTATTACATGGTGTCCAAAAATTATGGACGTATTTTGTGATTTTAAAAACGTTAATAACTTTTTTGTTTTGTTTGTTTGGCATTTCTGTTATGGTGTTTTATGTAAGTACATACATTCTGTATCTGCCCCTATTTTTTCTCTGGTAATTAAAAACTAATGGTGTATATACATATATATAATCTAAATATCGGAAAAGGCTCCAACGATTTTCATGAAATTTAGTGTGAAGGGGGTTTCGGGGGCGATAAATCGATCTAGCTAGTATTCATGTTTGGAAAAATCTATACTAATATTATAAACGCGAAAGTTTGTAAGTATGGATGGATGGATTTTTGTTACTCTTTCACGCAAAAACTACTGAACCGATTTGGATGAAACTTTACAGTAATATAGCTTATACATCAGAAAAGCACATAGGCTACCATTTGCAGCGATAAAACCGACATACACGCGGGCGGAGCCGCGGGCAACAACTAGTTACCAAATAAAAATACCTAGCAAAGCACGGTTATCCAAGTACCTACTATCTACTATAGTGTAAATTTACACCCGTCGTTGAATACAAAAGTAAACTGATGTAGATAAGAATAGGCTTAGAGACTGGTCAGATTGCACAGCCTCTGATTACTTAAAAGCTTTCATCTCAACAGTTATTAACTTTTAACTAAGAAAAAGCACGTAATAATATTCAATCTTAGTCGTACATTTTTGTCTATTTCAATAAAATGATAATATTTTAGTCTTCTTTCTGCTAAAGGGCGATACGCCTACACAAACACTAAAGCACTTAAATTACACAAACCTTCTGTCGTGTGCGCAGCGACAAAATCCTTTTGCGGAAATTATGGAACTGGAAAACAAGCTTAAAATGACGTCAATGAGATCTGGCTGCCACCCTTCAAGGGAATTACAATCTTCTAATTGAACTAAATTAGAAACAACTTTCAAACTCTCCTATAATTTGTTTAAACCAGTGCAAAACATCCAACAAGGAACGGTAATGACCGAACAAAATGTTTACGCAAGAAATTGGCAATGGTTTGCCAATGTTTGGCAAATAAGGCCTGCGGCCGGCGCCGGGCCCTGCGTGTGACAGGAAATCTAATAACCCTTGAACGAGTTCCACATATAAATTTCTTACACAATCGCTATTTGCTTATCCCTTTTCTGAACTTTCCACTCATGTATAATATGAAGAGGGCTCTAACCATCAAAGGTTTACTGATAACGTATAAATTGCTTCTCACTATTCTGTCTACGAATACTTTCTCCATAATGTTTTTGACTTCCTCTTTCTCTTGTAATTTAAAAACAAAAAAATGCAGCCTCTAATATTTTTGCAATAATGGCCGAGTAAATCCTACTACTTACTAATATTAAATACTAATTACTAAAATTAAATACTAATATTAAAAATTGGAAAGTAACTCTGTCTGTTACGCTTTCATGCTTAAACCGCTTCACCGATTTCAATTAAATTTAGGCAAAGAGGTACATTGAGAAAGTACAGAGGCTTTTTAACGCGATAATCGACATACACGCGGGCGGAGCTACTGGCAAAAGCTAATACTTAATAACATCAGCCGTCTGAAAAAGTTTAAAACTATCAAACTATTTTATTAACTTTGGTATCACTATGGTAAATGACCAGAGATAATGATGAAAGTAGAAACTGACCTTGAAACTCGATTTTACTTTTATATGACACAAAGAGAAGGATACAGGCTTAACTGTGACCATTGACCTTCGTGACATTTGTTTCATTTATTTCTAGCTAGTCCGAAATGTTATCTATTAAAATTAACTGCACCCCAGGCTGCGCGATATAAAACAAGTCCAACCAAAAGTAACTGGGTAAAGTAAAGTTTATAACAGTCACAAAAACAATCTAAATGGGAATCATGATATTTAAAAAAAAAAGAGTAAGTCTACATTACAAGTAAATAAAGTCATCACAGGAAAACCCAACAGAAATGTACTAAACAAACTCTGCAAATTATCGGTACTTTATTAATCATCAATGCTTTACGCATACAGAGACTCACTCAGTAGACTTTGTACCGGGGAATCACCTTTACTGTAACTAAACAATATGTTATAAGATTGATCTGACAAGGTACGGGAGGGCCCAGAAGTTTGAGTTACAGAAATATCTTGACTTGTTTGAGATTTTGCTTGTTGCTTACACTACCTAGTCCTATCTATTATTTATCAGCATTTATGCTTTCAGTGAGATCACAAAAGTAATATAAACCCTGCAATCGAATTCACTGACTGCCATTAATTTGCATAATATTGAAAATAAAGTAACCAGATAGTTAATAAACACGGCTAAATTTTATAAGAACAGATAGCTCTGTGTTAGGTAGTTATAAAATAGCACGAGTCCAAGTATCCAACTCAAATTACCCACACAAAACAATATGGATAAAATAATTTCTCCATTCACAGTGACGTGTCCCATGATCGTAACTCATCCGGGACGTCTTATTACTTTCATATATAGCACTATGGTTTACTTACAACTTGCCATATGCCTCATGGGTTCTTACGATAAAAACTATAAACGGACCATCACAAGGAAAACTCAGTGTGACGTCTAGATGAGTGGGTGGTTCAAGGAAAATTATTATTCCGTGTTGTTTTATATTTACACGGAAATGAAATGAGTGTCCTTATCTAATTCAACCTAAGTTTTAGATGAAGAAAAAGTAATGGCAATTGTGTTCTAAATATAATTGCTTATTTTATTCACTTTCTTATAATAAGCTCGAAATAAGCAGAACTTTCACTAACATAGTAAAGTCCTCAGTTTGAGACGATGATTATCCTTAAGGTTCACCGCTAGAGCTCATGGAATACCACCACCTCATCTTCCCAACTAGAACTCTCCAATAGTGCAAATCTAAGGCATGGGAGTAAAGTATGAGGCACACCGTCGTTCTGTACACTCTGTTATATCTATTCTGAATGGGTAAGAATCATTACATCATTTTTTTTATAACTTTGCGCAGTTATGCACGTCGGCGAACTTAATACCCAGGGCATTCTCCTCCCCACTCACTCTCTCTCCTCATTCTCTGGGGTGTGGGCCTCCGGTATCCTCACTCACTCGGTGAAACACAGCGCAAGCACTGTTTCAGACCGGTTTTCTGTGAGGCCGTGGTATCACTCCGGTCGAGCCGGCCCATTCATGCCGTATCGTGGCTCTCCCACATTACTCAAATTACTTCGCATAAAACATTGTAAGCTTCTGAATAATTCCTAGTTTTTGTGAAATAAATGACAGCCATTGTGTAGATGCTTAGCTCAGATGTAAAAGGAGAATAAAATTTGATAACTCTTTATAACAATAACAATTGTTCAGTGCGATACTGGTATAAAATTAAATGATATGTGTTAACCTAAGTTAAACATTTTCATTCACATTTCCTGACTCAAGAAAGTTTCGGCAATAAGGTCTGGATAGGATAGAGTGGATTCCATAACTCTAAATTAACATTCGTACTATCTGCTTCCGTAACGGTTTGTCCTAAACTCCTAATCGTTTTCTTCTAAGATTATTAAATGAAAGCTGGATAATTTTACATAATAAATTAGTCAAAATACTTATAATAAAAATGTAACAGGTCCAATTCTGTACATTACAGATATTTTAAAATTTTTTTTGGAGGGCTCTCTATTATCGATACTGAAGCCAAAACTGTATTTTTTTTCATTTTTGTCTGTCTGTATCTTGGCCGCGCATCACGCTGAAACTACTGAATGGATTCAAATGAAACTTGGCATGATTAGAGTTCATACTACGAGGTAGGACATAGGATACTTTTTATCCCGATATTCAGCACGGTATCCTGGAGAGAGGGGATGAAAGTTAAAATATGTACATAGTTGTAATTCAATAACACATGGTCCGATTTCATTCATTCTTTTTTCGCTAGAAAGAAAAAAAATAAAAGATAACGGGAAAAGTCTTTTTTTATGTCCGCGACTGTACACTGCCTGTGGGAAGCTGAGACAGATATGTAAATATGGCGGTACGAAGTTCGCCGGGTCAGCTAGTATCATATAATTTTAAAGCAGTCATACAAGACACGCGAGTAGATAAACCCAATAAATATGTCGGACTGCCACACAATGCCATCTAGTCCCAAGCTAAGCAGAGCTTGTGTTATGGGTACTAGACAACTGATATTATAAATACATATATACTTTTTTTTTTTTACCGGGAATCGAACACGAGACCTCAAGCACAGCAGTTGCATACGCTACCACTACGCCAACGACGCAGTTAATAGCCGATTCACATCAACAGCCTTTAACTGTCCACTGGTGCATAAAGACCTTCTTAGATAGGTGATTTTGGCCGATGATACCACGCTGGCCAAGCGGGTTGCTACAGGGTTGCCCTCCCTCCTCAGGCGCAGAGTGGCACACCGTGTGGTTTTAGTGGGTTCGAGTCCGACACACCGCCCCGCCGCTAGCCCCGGCGGGGTGACGTAGGTGGGTAGTGGGTAAACTAAAAAGGGTTTGTTTTAAGTTTTTCTTCTCTTTACAGTAATGTTGTCCGGCGTAGTTTGCTCCCTAGTATACTCCCAACGGATGAATGGCCAATTACAACTAGTTTTATAGAGATCCAATACAACCAGTACCTACTAAGTAACCGCTTTAGTAACTTAAGACGCTGACTGCAGCCAACGACCTTGAGCAATGGACACGCCCCTTACAATGTTCGATAAAGCAGCGCCGCGGTTGCGATGCGGTTCGTTATTGGTACTACTACAGAGTCCGAGAACCACTAATCCACTTTGAGTTTGCACTCTGCTAAAACCAACATAATGGCGCTTTGTAGTTTCACCAATCTTTACACAGGGCTTTAGAATATTTCAGATAGGTCAAAATAAAAATGCTATCGTAATCACTACATAGTATAAAACAAAGTCGCTTTCTCTGTCCCTATGTCCCTTTGTGTGCTTAAATCTTTAAAACTACGCAACGGATTTTGATGTGGGTTTCTTTAATAGATAGAGTGATTCAAGAGGAAGGTTTTTATGTATAATAAATGCATAATATAGTATGGAAACACTGTTAATTTTCGAGGTTTCTAATGTGATGTAGCAAATAAACACATTTTTTGCGCTTACATTGCAAACGCTGGTTGCACCCTACGAGATAGATCAAAATAATGTACTACAATATTATACACAAAGAAAGAAAGAAAGATCTACAAAAAAGTCCGCGACGGTATATGTCGATCTCTTAGGGATAACCCACAACAACCATTTTTAATTCCTTTCTTTTTACGAGAAGTAATGGCTTATTTACGAAGCGATTTTAAGCAATACAGAATGAATCCTTATACAATTAAGTAAATTAAATACATTGTGTATTTAATATAGATCAAAATGGCCCTTTACAGTATGTAAGTTAAATGTACTGTATGTGTTTTAACAGGTAGTAGAGCCACGCTGATTTCAGCACAACTGGGCCGGCTCGACCGGGGCGGTACTACCCTCGCACAGAAGACCAACCTAAAATGACAGTTTTGATGCTGTCGTATTTCGTTGGTGAGTGCGAGACCGGAGGCCCAATGATGCAGGGGTGACAGTTATCGTGGTAAGTGTGTGAGCAGTGGAATGCTCGTAGAGTCATGTTGAGGATGACGTGGATCGAACCGTCGGCCAGGGAGACCTGTAGAAACGGTGGTGCCGCTGGCCGCCCGCGGCATAGAGAGGGGCCCAACCGCGGCTAACCACCCTGGGAGGCTGCCCCGTCAGGTCGCGCATAATCCACGGAGTGGCTCGTCGTGCCGGTTGGTGACCGGACGGTGGGACCAGGCGACCACTTCCGGGAGGGTATGGGAGCCCTTCCGTCCGACGGTTCGGTCACCGTCATGCCTCACTATTGTATGGCGACACAGCATTCCGAGCCTCAGTATTACACTGCCACGATGACTGTCACGCCTTTTACGCCCCCACTTCCCTCCCTCACTTTTAAATCATGGCAGTAAGAAAAAGGAATAAGCGTTCAACAGCGGCACGCCATCCTCCCACCAACCCGCTTTTTGAGGTGGAGTTCACTAACATCCGTGGACTCCATGCAAACCTCAACGCCGTCCACCAGCATCTTGAGACGGCTCGGCCGGCCATGCTTTTCCTAACGGAGACACAAATACGCCGCCCTGCCGACACGACATATCTTCACTACCCCGGCTACGTGCTTGAGGAGTGCTTCCTCGCGAAGGCTGGGGTATGTCTTTTCGTTAGGGCGGATGTTTGTTGTCACCGATTACGCTGCCTTGAGGACCCATCCTTCTCCACTATTTGGCTACACGTGGATATTGGCTCTATGAGCCGAATCTACGTATGCCTATACCGATCCCATTCTGGAGACTCCGAGACAACTCGACTTTTTGATCATCTCAGTCAGGCAGCGGACAAAGCGCAGGAACAGTTTCCGACCGCCGAACTGGTGTTTCTGGGAGACTTTAATGCCCACCATGAGTCCTGGTTGGGATCTTCCAGAACAGACCACGCGGGTCGGACTGTCCACGCATTCGCTCTCACGCATGACCTCACCCAGTTGGTACTCCAGCCCACCAGGATACCAGATATAGTGAGTCAAGCGCCTTCCTTGCTGGACCTTCTGCTGACGAGTCACCCAGTGCAGTACAGTGTATCGCTGCTCGCCCCTCTGGGATCCTCCGATCACTGCCTGGTATCCACCACGGTGCCTCTAGTTGCCCCCCCACGACCAGTGGCAGCTAAGAGACGGTTATGGCACTACTCGTCAGCAGACTGGGATGGAATGCGGGACTATTTCGCATCCATCCCGTGGGCACAACGCTGCTTTAAATATGGAGATCTGACGCAAAGTGCGGCCGCCGTGGCTGGCGAAATCACTCTAGGAATGGAATACTATATTCCCTACAGTGAGGTCGCCAGCGCAACTACCCGGCCCTGGTTCAATCGCGAATGCGCTCAAGCTGTTGCCCAAAAGCAATCGGCGTACCGCGCATGGACCAGGGCCCGCGCTCACGGCCACCCCGACGTGGATCGACTAAAAGCAGCGTTTAACAAAGCCACCAGGGAATGCAAGAAGGCTTACCTAACAGCGGATGCCCAGCGCATTGCACGACTTGGCCAAGAACTCGTCGCATACCCTACGGGTAGCCGAAAGTTCTGGCGATTGGCTAAAGCCGTGCAGTCCAACTTCTGCCAGGCCTCGCTACCACCGCTGAAATATCCTGACGGATCGCTTGCCCACCAGCCGCAGGAAAAAGCGAAACTGCTTGTAGATCTCTTTGCGGCTAACTCCCGAATCGATGACCGTGGCATGCACCCGCCTACCATTCCGGCCTGCGACGCTACAATGCGGGATATTCGCATCCGGCTGAGTGATGTCCGAGCGGAGCTTCGGTCACTCGACGTCCGGAAAGCTAGTGGACCCGACGGTATCCCAGCGGTGGTTCTTAAGAACTGCGCACCAGAGTTGTCTCCGGTATTGACGCGCCTGTATCGCCTGTCATATTCCTCGGGAACTGTTCCGGATGCCTGGAGAGAGGCGAATGTTCAACCCATCCCCAAAAAGGGCGACCGCTCCAACCCAGCCAACTACCGCCCGATAACTGTCACCCCCATTATCTGCAAAGTGTTCGAGCGGATCATCAATAAACAATTGATCCACTACCTGGAGGATCACTCCCTACTTAATGATCGGCAATATGGTTTTAGACCGAAACGATCCACGGGTGATCTTCTAGCGTACGTCACACACCTTTGGAGTGAGGCTATTGACAGGCACGGAGAATCTTTGGCCATCAGCCTCGACATGGCCAAGGCCTTTGATAGGGTTTGGCACCGTTCGCTTCTCTCCAAACTGCCGGCCTTCGGCCTGCCCCCCAAACTTTGCAACTGGGTTGCCGCATTCCTGCACCAGCGCCGCATCAGAGTCCTTTGCGACGGTGCGGCCTCCGACTTTCAGTCGATTAACGCCGGAGTGCCACAGGGTTCCGTCCTGTCCCCCACGCTGTTTCTTCTGCATATCAATGACATGTTAGCCCTTGGCAACATTCATTGCTATGCAGACGACAGCACAGTTCATGGGAGATACTTCGGACGTCCTGCAGCAAAGTCAGCAGATATTGAGGAAAAACGACAGGAGCTTGTCGCTGAACTCGACCATATTCTGTGCCGCATTTCTCAATGGGGCTCTGAGAACCTGGTCGAGTTCAACGCTAAGAAAACACAGGTGTGCGCGTTTTCTGTCAAAAAATCTCCATTCCTTCCCCTTCCGACTTTTCAGAACACTCAACTGCCACTACAAGGCAGACTCGATATCCTGGGCATGGGCATCTGCCGCGACCTAAACCCGCGCGAGTACGTTGAGGGCGTCACTAAGGCGGCCTCGCGGAAGTTAGGTGTTCTAAACAAGGTGAGACGGTTCTTCTCGCCGGAGCACCTGTGTCTTCTTTATAAGACCCAGGTTCGCTCGTGCGTGGAATACTGTTCTCACCTTTGCGATGGTGCCGCGCAGTATCTGTTCGACGCTCTCGACCGGTTGCAACGGCGAGCAATCCGAATTGTCGGCAGTCCTGAAGCCACCGAGTCCCTTGAGCCTCTGCAGATGCGTAGAGATATCGCCTCCATGGCAGTCCTCTATCGTCTTTATCATGGGGAGTGTTCTGAAGAGCTCTTCCAACTAGTCCCGCCTTCTCCCTTCCTCTACAGGACAACACGTGCGAGCCTCAGAAGTCACCGCCTCAGAGTGGAAGACATACGCTCTCGCACTCATCGATTCGGTTCTTCTTTCCTGTGCCGATCGGTTAAAACCTGGAACTCACTACCAGCGCACGTGTTTCCGTCCAACTATGATCCCGGGTCCTTTAAGCGGGGCGTGAAAAAGCATCTCACTAGGCCGCCATAGTGCTGGTCGCCATGCTGCACTGTCCTTGTTCACATTGAGGATGGTGACCACCACTCTTGGATTCTGCTTGTGCTTTCCATCAGGCAGGGCAGAGTCATTTTGGCAGCTAAAATATAAAAAAAAAAAAAAAAAAAAAAATGAATATATTCGAAGATATTACAGATTTAAAATGCACGAATCGTGTCGTCGGCGGGGGCATCTGAAATCCACCCGTGCGAAGCCGGGGCGGGTCGCTAGTGGTATGATAAAAAAAACATAATTTTAAATAAGTAAATAATGGTTCAACCAATCAAATTTTGTGCAGCATATAAAAATAGCAAAAATGACATGCGCAAAATGGGCGCATTCCTTACAAAAATATTATAATGAGGATTATTAATGTGTTTACTTTCTGTCTATGAAATAATAGAAAATATGTGATATAATATTTATTTTATTTTGTATTGTTATAGATAAAAAAATACAATTAGGTAAGCAAGTAAGTACCTAAAACAAAAAAAAAACAAAAAATTAATCACATTATGTATTACTAGCTGACCCACGCAACGTCATTTGCGTCTCCTATTGCCCGTAGCGTAATAGTTTCCCCCCGTTTTTGAAACATTCTTCATTGGTACTCCGCACCTTTGGTCATTGGTCATAGCGTGATGATATAGATAAACTCGCTAAACTTCCTCGATAAACGGGCTATCTAACACTGAAAGAACTTTTTCAAATTGGACCAGTAGTTCCTGAGATTAGCGCGTTCAAACAAACAAAAACTCTTCAGCTTTATATATTAGTATAGATGACCCACGCAACGTCGTTTGCGTCTCCTATTGCCCGTAGCGTAATAATTTCCCCCCGTTTCATTGGTACTCCGCTCCTGTTGGTCATAGCGTGATGATATAGATAAACTCGATAAACGGGCCATCTAACACTGAAAGAACTTTTTCAAATTGGACCAGTAGTTCCTGAGATTAGCGCGTTCAAACAAACAGAAACTCTTCAGCTTTATATATTAGTATAGATGTATTTATTATACTCTTCTAAGATCTAATACTCATAATCAACAACACATTTATTTGGATAAAGACTAATATTAGGTATTATGTTGATAAAAACTCTTTGGCAAATAACTCAATAATCGGTGCCAACTCTTAGCGTCTTATACTCGTGATAACTTCTAAACGAAATGTCCGAATGGGACGAAACAAAAAGTATTTTACTTCTACATAAATACCCTTGATAACATAATGCTTTATTTAGATAAGGATTAATATTACGATAAACATTTAACGTAGTTTCTTTCTTCAGACGATTTAATAATTTTTTTGAACACAAAAGCGGTTATTGTGACTAAACCATGATAGTTAGATATATGCTCTTACAGACTTTTTTGTAGATCTTAATGGGACCTACAAACCCGTAATACATTATTTTGTTCTATTGTCAATAGTCTTTGCGCCGCACGCAAAAATAGGTTTTCGATTTCACACCTTGAGTTACAAAATAGCAATTTTCTTACGGATCCCTAATTTTTTTGAAAATAAAATATATCCTATAGCCTTCCTCGATAAATGGACTATCCAACACTGAAAGAATTTTTCAAATCGGACCAGTAGTTCCTGAGATTAGCGCGTTCATACAAACAAACAAACAAACAAACTCTGCAGCTTTATAATATTAGTATAGATAATCACATTATTTTATTGTGATTAACGAGATCACGATTATCACGAGATCAAAATCAAAAAGCGAGACAATTAGGTACATAGATACACATACATACATACATAAAAAACATCCAACGAAAACTCTCTGCCAAAAAAACACTTAAAAGCGTATAATAAACTGGTTCTTCATAAATTGCCTATACCTAATTCTTTATTCATTTGAATATTAGTATTATAATGTGTGCTAGGTACCTAGAATCTGTTTGAAGTCGGTGCCAAGTGACTATCGCTTAGACTTTTGTAACTGTTCGTTTGTATTCTTTTCGGCTTAGCACCCACTTCAAACAGATTTTAGGTACCTAGCACACATTATAATACTACTATTTAAAATGAATAAAGAATTAGGTATAGGCAATTTATGAAGAACCAGTTTATTTTACGCTTTTAAGTGTTTTTTGGGCAGAGAGTTTTCGTTGGATGTTTTTTGGAAGTCGATTTTTTTTTATTAAAAGTTTTTATTTTTTAGTGCAAAGAATCGTAGGTAAGTAGTAAGTTGAACTATTTCATCAAATTTCATCATCAAGAATACAAATGAAGGTCTAAACGTACGTGTAATATTGAAATCATCCTCTAATTCCTAACTGTTGAAGAGTTTAACCTTCTATCATCAGTTCACCTAAATAACTTGAAAGTATACGACTGAAGGTCTTTAGATACGTATGAAATTGAAAGAATTATCCTCCAACTCCTAACCGTTGAGGAGTTGTACCTTCCACCTTCCATCATCAGCTTACCTAAATAATTTGAAAGAATACGACTAAAGGTAACATATATACATCTGATATTTAAAGATTTATCCTCCAACTCCTAACCGTTAAGGAGTTGTACCTTACATCATCAGCTCATCATCATAAAATGATGACTACCAGACGCAAATACGGGTGTAACTTCAGAAAATATACGAAAAACATAGTATGTGCCTATAAAAAATGAGAGTTTCCCTCGATTTCCCTGGGATCCCATCATCAGATCCTGATATGCTGGCAATGGGACCACCTCGGAAGCATACCCTTTCGAATAGAATTTTTTTTTTTTAAATCGGTCCACAACTGACGGAGTAATCGGGTAACATACATAAAAAAAAAAAAAAAACCTGCTCCTTTTTGGAAGTCGGTTAATTAATTAGGAACTATCTATTTACACTATTCGTCTGTAGAAAATGATTCACTTATACCAAATTATACACTAAATAGACGACTAATATATCGGGTCAGCGCGCGAATCGAGCGACATAGGTCCGTCTAGCAGCGCGCCTCAACGCTCACTGCCGATGTCCATAGGAATGACAGAGAAAGAGCGCTTGGAATAGAAGGACGTAAGTGCTAAACCACAAAATTCGTTATTATGGTAAAAGCTGCAATTTTATTAAAAATCTAACTCAACCATTTTCTTTAGTTACATATGATAGACAATTTTACTTAATTTCATTTACATTACTTAAAGCACAACTGTGTAAAGTCAGAATTCAAGTATTTTCGGCGGCTACTTTGATTTTTTTTTCTATCGAGTGAAGTTTTTCAAATCGTGTTTTGGAAATAACCACTATGTCAGGAACATGTTCAATTATAAAGACATTGATTTTGGTAATGATATGAGCGATAGGTTTTATACAAAGCGATCTTTATTTAGCTCTATTTTGGTTTTCAGCCCCTTACCATACTAACTATAACTTAATAATAACTGAAATACCGGTACTACTTTTTAATAATATATTGCTAAATAACAAGTAAACAGCTACTCACATACAAAAACAGCTACGCTTCGGCATGCATGGGCCGGCTCGACCGGAGTGATACCACGGCCTCACAGGAAACCGGTGTGAAACAGTGCTTACGCTTGTTTCACCGAGTGAGTGAGGATACCGGAGGCCCATACCCCAATCCCTTCCCCATCCCCCAAAGGCCAGCAACACACTTGTGACGCCTCTGGTGTTGCAGGTGTCCATGGGCGGCGGTAATCGCTTTCCATCATCGCGATACGGTGCTCGTTTGCCCCCTATTACATAAAAAAAACAAATGCCTGTCACTATGAACTCACATATAACTATGAAAACAAAACATTAACAATTTCACACACACAAGAGCCGAGCCGGCCCGTTCGTAGCACAGCTGCACAGGGTCGATTGGATGTCTTTCGGCTGAAATGATGATGATAAAATATTCATAAATAAAAGTAAAATTTTACATTTTTCATATTTTAATTTAATGTATGAATGCTACAATATATTATTTTCTTGAAAAACAATAGTTATTTTGTTCTTTCAACCAATTGCTCCATTTAAACGTGGATGTCCATTTTTCTATCATATAAACCGCTGCGTTGCTCGTGAAGCCATATGTCATTGCTTGTACTATAAACGGTCAGCTCAGACCAAACCTTTATTTCTGGTCTGAGACGGTCAGCTATTTATACTAAGTTTTACAATGCCAGTGTGCACTTTTACAACTATTTTTCCCCTTACTGCGTGTAACGCTGATTACCAAATATTTTTCAAATATCTGTCTTTGGTCTTTTGAACAAAAATATCTTGAATTTCGCCATATTAACATCTATAAAGAAGTTCGTGTAAGTGTGTACCTGCTTATCTGTACTTATAATAAAAAAAAATATAACAGGTCCAATTCTGTACATTAATAAAAATAAAAACTCAAATATAATAGTGAGTTGTCTTTAATAAATCACAGTGTCAAGTCACATGCCTTTGTTTGTTAGTAAACAATAATTGCTAATTCATTGCGTCTCATTTTTCATCAAAATAAGAAATATAATAATTATGTCAATTCCTTGAAATGAACTTATGGCGAGTATATATCGCACCACGGTCCATTCAATGTTCTCCGTGTTCGGGTCAGTGGCATATGCTATGACAGATATGTCGTCGATCAAAAGTTGTAAACTAGTGATGCTCACAAGAAAAAATGAGACAACACAAATCTTAACAACACTCGCAAAGTTTTTATAAAATTCACCATTTGAAAAACCTTTGTACGTTCTAGTTCCAAATTTAATCTTCATAACGACATAGAATATTTTGCAGAAGACCAAAAAGTTTACACAAATGATAATACATTTTGCAACTTTCCACAGTATAGTATAAGCACATAGTGAATCATAGTAATGTACATTGCCCTGCGGTGCGAATAGATACAGGAAGATAAAAATCACAATGTTGATCGTAATTGTCGAGAGCCATATAACCAATGATAGTTTTAAAAAGCTCCACTTTTCAGTTTCAAACACTTTCACCATTTTTTCGTACAAATTCTTCGTGTAGACACACATCCACCATCTCAAAGCCGTATCTATCAGATCATACAAGGCCCCTGCAACGACGATACCCATAGCATTATCAAATCTATAACAACATGCCACCATTGAATGTATCAACCGTGTCACTGCAATTTGCATGAGAACTTTTTGGTCCATTTGTCTTATCTTCGGTCGTAGTATAAACAGTATGGTTTGTATAATCAAACATATTGCGGAAAATATTATTCCACTTATTCGCAGATATTGGACACTAAACATTGTGTATAGGATACCTGTAACATGTACAGAAGCAAACAGACTGAAATTCGGAATGGCAAAGAAACCACCACAATTGACTCAGTTGTTGATTGACGATCAAAAAATGAGTCATAAAACGTCAATCTCAAACTGACTCAGTTGCGTTAGTCAATTGCGTAATTTATTTTATACTTTTTACTATATTTTCAATGTGTTAGTATTTAATTGTATTAAAATATATTGTGTCATCATTTTATTCCTTAGACTGATAACAGGAAATAACCGTATTTCTACAATGTTCTGAAAAATATATGCAAGAAATAAGCTTTGCAGATTGTATGTAGCCGGACGGCGGGTGAGTCCGTGAGTCAGGGCCACTCAGGGCGACCAATTTCCTGTACGCATTGGTAGGAAGTGGCCGCGTTTGCCCAGATACGTACAACGACGGTACGGGGTGCCAGGAAATGCAGTTGTATCTTCCACTTCTGATAACGAACTCAATAGGAACGTACCGTTTCACAGTGGATATAGGTACTCATTCATTAAAACCAGTTATATTATTTCATTCAGGAAAAGAGGTAGTGTTTTGTGTGTTTTTCATAAACGTATAGAATAGTAAATGATAAAAACTAAAGGATACTATTTTCCAAACTATGACATGATATCACAAAAGAGTCCCGTAAGTTGACATCCTCATTATTATAAATGTGAATGAAAGTTTGTTTGTTACGCTTACACGCGAAAACTACTTAACCGATCATCATGAAACTTTGTACCTACACATACTCTTGTTTGTATTAGAAGTAACATAGGATACTTTTTATTAAATGTGAGCGAAGCCGCGGGCTAAAGCTAGTTAATCTATAAAATTCAATGAGAAAGGAAGAAATTGTAAACTTCAAGAACTGGACCGAATCGAATTGGGCAGTGGCGTAGCGTGGACTTACATAGACGTGGGCGAAGTCACATCAGCGAGGCCCCTTTTCTTTCCGGACTCTTCTTATACAAAGCCCTCTCAATCTATGGAACGAATAGTAAATGTCCATTTTCACTGTCATATTGTATACTTTGGGGCATGCATGACGAAACTATAAGACGTGAACGTGAACTAATAATAATAATAAAGCCTTTTATTCAGAATTTTTAAAAAAATTCTTTCTACTAAATAATCACTATTACACTAATCATAAAAAGTCCCTAAGTTCGGTGTGCCTTACGGCATAGGCCTCCTCCAAAGTCTTCCACTGTTTCCTATCGGTTGCAATCCTTAGCCAAAGGGGACTTAAAGTCAATTTCAAATGAAAATTACTTTGAAATTGACTTTAGGTCCCCTTAAGACGTGAACTACCGAACCCTAAAAATAATCACAGGTAAAAAATCAACGACCTGTATTAGAGCCCTCTAGGCAGTTGTTGTAAAACTTATTCATAACGACCCACCTAACCACTTGCGTAACTTTATAAACTTTAAAGTCAATGAAACAGATGGCGTTAAAATTAATTCTTCATTCTCAACATAGAAAGAGATGCAAGATTTAAAATATTCTTGTATATAATAGGAGCGAGCGAATAAAAATATGTTATTGACCTTTTTCCCACAACGCAGTAAAGTTGGTTTCAATCTCGGACGTTTTCGGAACTTGGTACTGTGTCACCGTGACGTCATCATTAAGCAGCTGTTATTTTCCCTGTATTACACAGATCTGACAATATGGCTAATAATTCTTATTATAGTGAAAATAGTGATGTTGCAGCAATATTTTTTGATTTAGACAATACTCTTATACAAACAAGAAAGGGAGACACGAGAGCCTGCAACAAGGTATGTAATATTTAGCTAAAAATATTCTGACATTGCCACGGTCATGGATTTGTAGTTCGGAACGCAGTGCGCGCGCTGTCATCGTGCTATATCGCAACGCAATCGCGAGGTTTTACGTTTGTTAGACTCGCTGGTTTGCTTGTTGCACTCCGCGTGTATACAGTTCACGTTCCAGCGTGTGTTTAAAAATAGTGTTTCATAGTTGGAGAACGTGAGCCCGACGTCCAGATTTAGATATTTTGGAAGAGAACTCACTCTAATTATAAACGTGATGTAGATCGAGCCGCCGTCCGTACAACTCTCAACGCGAACCCAGCGCTCAGTAGAGCGCTCACTATTGCGCTTTGTGATCGCGTGGTGTATTTCGTAATAATGGGTGATATATCGGAACCGATAAAAAAATGCATACTCATTCTAAAATCCGCGAAAACCGACACGGAAAAATTCGCGGCATTGTTTATGGTGACTAAACTTGTCAAGAGTAAGGACTGCAATTCTCAGGCGAGGAAGGCACTCTTCGAAGCAATCGGGTTCACCTTTCTGAAGAAGCTTCTTTCGAACAACTCTCTTGAAGATGATTGTCCACCTTCTGTGTACAAGTCAGTTGCCTTATCAATACTCACATGCTTCTGCAATGATCCTGAGCTTGCAACACATCCAGAAATGCTTGCCAATATCCCCGTATTCCTAGAAATAGTACAGAAGTCAGAACATGAAGATTACGATGATGATCTTATTATCATTAGTGAAGCCTATACATGTCTACAGTGCATCGCTGAATATGAAGCCGGACAGAAAGCTCTCATTGAAGTAGGTGCAATTACTAAAATGTCTGAAATCTACTCTCATCAAAGTTTTCAAACTGATGAAGCTCTTAATATTCTTGTCAAGCTAGTAAGTAGATATGGCCCAGCGGCTTGGGGTGATGATCCAAAACCTTTCCATGCTTTAGTCAACAAAATTGCCTTAGATTTTGCAACTGATCAATCTGAAAGAAAGTTTGAACTGGCTACCATCTTGAGCGCTCTGTTATATAGCTGCAACAAAGCAACAGTGATTCCTGGTTCAGCTGATGAAACATGGCCACAGAGCATATATAAGGCACTTCATGATATCCTCACTAGCAAAATTGGTAAAAACCAAAGGGACCCTGCTCTCAAACTAGCTGCAAACATTGTTGACCTTCTAGGAATAGAGTGGACATTAAATGATGAGGAAAATCCCAAGAAATTCTTCCTTTTGCTGCAACAGTTATGTGCCATTGAAGTTAGAATGCAGTTAGAAGATAGGAGTTTTAAACAAGCTTATGCAAATGCTGATCTAGTGACTGCTTGTTTTATTGTCCTGGAGCTTTCCATTAATTATATGGCTACAGACCAGCTTGACTTGGAGCAAAAAGAAAAGCAATCAGTATACACTGGTCTTAAAGGTGCATTCAATGCTGTAGTGTCAATGCTAACTAAAGTACACAACGATAAGAACAAAGATAAGTTGCCTGATGCAGAGAAAGTTTATGTCTGTGCCATGGTGAGAGTTTTAGTTGCCTGGATTGCTCAAGAAACAACTGCAATGAGGGACCAAGTATATACATTACTACCATTTATGTTTTCACTGGCAAATGATTCATTCCATGCCTACCGATCCAGGAAACTAACGGAGAAGAACAAATCAGAAGGTGAACCTATGGAAACAGATATCTCGGTCATGGGCCAAATTGACCTCTTGCGATTAATGCTGCCAGCTCTCTGCCATTTAGTTGTAGAAGACAAAGCTAGGACTATAGTATTCAACTTGAAACAAGAAGATATACTTTATGAAGCAATGATGTTTCACTGGTCAATTGTTCACTATAAGAAACCACCTATACCTAAATCAGAAAGAGGAAAGGTTAAGATTCAACCTGCTCCTGAATTAGACCCTAAAGTATTAGAAGATATGAAAGACTCCAGGGCAGCTATGGTCAGTCTGTGTAATATTTTCATGAATCTCACAGTGCTTGCACCAAAAATTGTTGAAAACAGTATGTTATTCAACACTTTACTCAAGTTTATTTTTAATGACTTACCAGAGTTGAAGGATATTCCTGATAACTTGGTTCTTCATGGTCATCTGGCAGTATTGGGCCTACTGTTACTTAAACAACAGGCAAGTAAAGTTAAGAAGAATGATTTCTCCATTTGCAGATATATTCAATCCACTATTAGATTCCTGTGGGATGCTTACAACATTGATGAGTCAAATGATCCCAGTGCTCTTGTTGTGTCAATGGGCTATAAGGAACATTGGAATGAAATAGCTGATCTCTGGTTCCTAGGAATGCAGACTATGAGTGGTGTTCTCACTATAGTGCCATGGATTTCAGAGTTTGCCATTGAGAGTGGTTGGGCACATGGCATTGCTGAAATGCTGGTTAAGGTCAAAGTTGGCACACTTCCACCAAATATCAAGTCAGCATTTGAAGATTTCCTTTGTAGACTAGTAGACTCAAATGAGAGTGTTATACCTGTACTTAAGAAAGCTGGTGCTCTAAAGATGTGCAGAAACCACCGGTTCATGGACTTAGGCAAGAAATTGTTTGGTGATTAATTTATAATATTGTGAAATAGGTGGGTATTACATACCTACTTTAATAAGAATATGGTAATCATAATACATTTTTACAACAATGTACTTATAGCAGTTTTTGTAATAAGTGTATGGTTCCTTTAATCTCTAACAACATAATGTTTGCTGCAACATAAACATACTGTACATAGTAACTATTTCATTCTTTGTTTGACAGTTTTGAATGGCTGATTCTGTTTTTTATAACTTTATATTGTTTGTTACTCAATAAACTTTTAAGGTGAACCAATGTATTGTTTTTGATTTAGTAAATCCTAGTAAACAGTATACAAATAATTCCCATAGATTGAGCATGAAAATTAATGTATTAGAAGTTAGATATCAGTTTCAAAGCTCAAGACTGTGCCAAACAGTAGCAGGTGAGTGTACGACGACGTTTTACTGAGACCATTGACCCCGCGTTATTCTTGGATACACAGACAGTTCCTGAGATGCCATGTAACCACATTACGAACCTAGCAAACATATTTATTGTATTCCCTTATTGGAATACCTCTAAACTACAGTTACACAATATTAATAATAATAAATAAATAAATATTTCGAAGTTTTCGGACATCTAACACACAACGCCATCTAGCCCCAAGCTAAGCAGAGGCTCTGCTTAGCTATGTTATGGGTACTACACAACTGATATAAATACATATACATATATACTTTTTTTTGTAAATACATACATATTATACATAGAAAACACCCAAACTCCGAAACAAATATTTGCAGATCATACAAACATTTGTACCGACCCGGGTATCGAACCCGAGATCTCAAGCACAGCAGTCGCATATGCTACAACTGCGCCGTCGAGGCCAATAGTAAGTAACGTATCAATGCCGTAACTCCACTAAAATTATAAATAAATACAATTTAATTTCTGCTCTTTCTAAATAAATTTAGTGGAAGGACAAAAGCATAAAATAGTAAAAATATTTCATAAATTTATAAAATTTTAGTGATGCAATCGTCAGCTTAATTTTCGAATTTATGGTATTAGTATAGTAGGTCATCCTACGAAAAAATTGCGTTCTAAATTTTCATATCAGCTTATTAAGATTACTATTCTTCTCATGTACGTACATAGGTTTGCCGTGTGCATAAGGAATTTCATTTGGTCAATAGATATTAACTCATTACCATCACATGCTATAGTTACATAATCACCTGTTATCGGTCTCTAAGACCCAAGAGCAAAACTGTTTATTTGACTCTTTGTTGTACATCTTTCAAGTACTTTATCGTGTAAAATGCGTATTGATCTTTTAAGGTACACATCCTTGGAATGGAATACCGCAGTCTCGCTTTCTTTCTCCCTAGGTTTTTCCCAAACTAGGTTGCGGTCAGTTTTAAGTTTAATACGATACGGCTGAACTTCGATATTTAACACGGAGCGAATTCCATCAGACGCCACTCTTTTTTATTCTTTTTAACCCCCGACGCAAAAAGAGGGGTGTTATAGTGCGTTTCATCAAATAGTTCCTTTGCCGCCATGTTGGCATAGTAAGAAAACAAAGTAAGATAGATGAATACATTCTTCAGGGAAATAGTAAAAGTTTATATTGTGTCAGAACTTAAAAATGTCTCCCATATTGTTTATTTATTTATTTATTAAGGCAATTACAACAGGTAACAAACAAGGCATTATTTTTTAGGATAAATACAGGTTCAGTACTGATTGGTACCCTTCCGTAATCACACAGCATGATATTCAAGATAAACAGGAAAATATGTTTTACATAATTAGAGTGTGTGTGTGTAGAGTGAGTGAGAAGTGAGAGTGAGTCGAAAATGTCGACTTTACCATCATTCATTTCCGTAATATCATTATAAAGACGACACATTCTGACAATAGGGTTATAGTAAGGGTTGTTGTTTTTGAAAATGTTTAGTGAGAAAGTTCTTGGATGATCTGGTATTGTAATGTAAGGTGAAGGTATACTAATATTATAAACGCGAAAGTTTGTAAGTATAATTAGATGCATGTTTGTTACTCTTTCACGCAAAAACTATTGAACGAATTTGGATGAAACTTTACAGTAATATAGCTTACACATCAGAATAACACATAGGCTACTATTTGCCGCGATAACCGACATATATGCGGGCGGAGCCGCGGGCAACAACTAGTGTAGTACCTAATAAACACTTGTTTACGTTACTGTCAACATGGCGGCGAAGGAACTATTCTATGAAACACTTTATAAAAGTTTGTCGTCGATGTCTGTCTCTCAAACCCATGGACCGATTTCGATACGGTTTTTTTCATTTGAAAGCCAGTTTCCTTGCGGTAGTTTTAGCTATGTTTGGTTAATATCGGTCCAGCAGTTTAACACTATCAGCTCTTTTTCAAAATGATGTAAGGCATTTTTGGCGTATGATTACTCAATTAAGTGTTTGCGTAGGGGATTTGTTTTTTTTTATTTTAGCTTGTTATTTATCGTATCAGATTTCGAAAACATTTTTAAATGCAAATCATAGCAAACTCTCAGTTTTAAACAAATCATATAAGTTTCTAATTAAACAATGATAGTAGGTATAAGACATGGACTACTAAACAAAGACTTCATCTAAAGGTTCTTGAATCCACTGTGAGTATATATTTATCCATACAACTTCGACACTAAGAAGTAACGATAAACACATCTCACACACGGCAGTCTCCCAAACTAAGAAGAGTAAGTACCTACTATGGTCACCAGATTATTCATAAACATACGTATATATTTCTGAATACACACATTTAACAGATTTATACCCAGAAAAAGACCAAATGGTTGATATTCAAATAATATTTGTTCTGGATAGGAATCGAATCCACGACCTACGTCTTAGCAGTCAGGGACAAGAAGACTATATCTTAGTGGTCCTGAAGATAGTCTTTGTGAAATTGCCTTATTAGAGATATTACTTAATGATATGAATCTATTAATCATGTACATACATATGCGATATACAATCGCAATCCTAGCCGTAATTTATGAGATGGGCCAAGCAATAATTTAAAACTCTACCCCTAGACATTTAATTAAAATTATAAATAACGAAATGTATTCTTATTGCAATCTGGATTATATTGGAGTATCTACCTAACTATTTAAGAGTTACGTGTTCTTTGAAGATTTTAACATCAATTATTATGATAACACTTGCCAATTGTCTACAGATTATAGAGATACTGCAACAACAATATGGTCTCCCTCAAGACGCTGCGGTGGAGAGTGGAACCAACTTTCTTCGCGCCTTTCGAGCCCGCCCTGATGATGAATCGTACGCATTAGATGAATGGCCGGCTCATCTATGGCGCAACTGTCTGCCTAAGAACTATAGACATATCGCCAGTAAGTACAATAATTGAAATCCCACTCAATAGCCTTTCAACAACAACATACAAACTGGTCATTCCACTTCAGATCCTTGCGTGATAAGAACTATAGTTATGAAAATACGTAGCTTATCATTTAGGTAGACGTTCCTAGTGTAAATACATATTTACCTTCGTAAAAATCTTCATAAACATTGCTCAATTATCACCTTTGCTACGTAATTTTAATACATATGGTCTTTATTTAACGGCTTAGTTTACAATATCATGATGCTTTTATCTCTGCGGGTTAGTAAGCCGACAGACACCAGACTGTTGACGTGCATCCATTCAGCTATTTTCTACTTCTCTCAAAAACGTTTAAATATGCTTGTAATATACCTAGCACAATTCGAAATCATAAAAAGAGTAAAATATAATTAAGAGCAGTTTTAAATTTATTTTAAAGCATCAGCCAATGACCTGGCTCTCATGGCCAGAGATAAATCACAATCCGTTTTTATTTAACTTCCTAAGAAAATAAAATATAATTAAAATAGTAGCTAGTTAAATTGTTAAGTACTAAAGTAAGTATCCGACAAGCAATAGATTTTCATCTAGGCTAATAGTCTTATAGTCCCATCGCATTTTCCGTGCCAAACAGTACTTCTTCATGTTTAAAACAGTTTTTACGATTAGACTTGGCAGCGGGCCTAAAACGTGAATGCACTTCAACGTCTGCTTTTTGACCGTAAGTGCACTGACTATTCGACTACCTACAACGAAGAACCAAAATTGATTTGTCATTGATGTTATTCCTGTAAACATGTAAACAAAGTCAACCTATAAATATTGTGTGATGAAATCTCATCGTCTACATAAAATGTAGGAGTTTTACTGTCCGCGTAGGCGTTATGACGAAATTTATAAACGGGCCGCACAGCTATATATTTATTTGTCGAAGGATACCACGGACCTACCTAATTAATTATTTGAAACGACCTCAATCGAAAATTAAATAAATATGTTCTTAGAACTGTTTAAAAAATCCTTTTGTAAGTCAAAAGCTGGTTACGCACCTGTACCTATGCCCATGATCATTATATTCTTAAGTCTTAAATTCAGATTCATTGATTATAATGGCTCCTTTTTAGACTGGTGTTTGTTCAAGTGAGCAGATGATTCTAAAATAGTCCAAGAATCCGATGTACAAATGTTGCTGGACGATGATTTAGTTTCCACCAAAATGACTAATATCGTGTTGCTTCTACGTAATAAACTTGAGTGTTCTATTTCTAAAGCGGCAATGATAGAACGGTTACACGAACATCGTCGTTTTCAATGATGTACTGTATAATTTCCATCAACTGAAAAATTTATTTTACAGAAAATATATCAGCCGAATGGGTAAAATTAAGGTTTCAATGTTTGGCTCTAACAAACGACGTAATACATCTTCTGGAGACACTGCGGTACGTTGGTTAAATTTTGTATCCAATTTATTTTATATTATGAAGAAATATTTTAGATCAGTAGATACCTAGCAGAAAAATTCATCTGCACATCAAATATTTCTCCATGATGTAATACTTTATGTTATTTCTAATTTGTACATAATTTTAAATAGAAATTTCGTTGTTTTCATACATAGATTGTGTACTCAATCTGCGTAATTGTAAAACAAAGGGATTTAAACTGATAATTGAAGTTGTTCTAAGATTTAAACATAAAAGCTTTTCTGTGTTCATTCATCGTAGATAACAAAAAATAATTAATTAATCAATCTCAGAACAAGATCATCTCTTATTGTTTATTGTGCATGGTGTTATGTGGTCTAAATTGATGTCTTCGCTATCAAACTGTTTCTCATACTAACTTAGTCATCGCAATCATCCGCCCGCAAAACATGTATAACTAGTATTAAAAGTATATTATTTTCTTTTACCATTGGGAGTAGCATGCCACATAATACTATGGATAAGTATCAGCGCAAATTTTGGTTTCTTAATATCATAGTAAAGTCAGGACCAAAACATTGTGGAGGCATAAACGGTAGAATGACAACAGAATTTCTGAACACATTTTGGAATCTGGTGCAAAAAATTGCAAGCTTTACGTAGTTTTGCAAACACTCAAACGAAAAGTAATAAACACCTGCTAAAAATGATGCCTTTGCAAATGTATTGGGCTGGCTTTGAGCGCATGTTGCTAATAAATGACTTGTTTTTCTACAGTTCAGTTGTTGCTCAACGAGTGAGTAAACTCGGGGCGCTGCGTGCGCTACACTTAGGTTTGAGTTGTATTTGTAAAATATATGAGGGAGTACATCACGGCGAAGGTAATACTCGAACCTCGAAAAATTCAGTACCACAATGGAGAATTTTTATTGTATAAATGTTTGTTTGATAACTTAAAAGTTTAATTTAAACTCGTGTTATTAAATAGCTAAATGAATTTAAAATTTCTCCATTGTCTTTTTATACTCCTAAGCAGTTGTGCCCTGTTGGTATTAAACTCAAAATTTAGGAAGTAACTAAAGCAGCTTTTACTGTTTATGTCCAAACTTATTTAATTTCCAACACAGCACAAATCTACTATATAAGATAGTATTTCTTCTGCAATTCATAACAGCTTTATGAGTTGCACTTGAAATACGACCGTTTATAATTTTTGTGTTCTTAAATTCTCTTGCACACACTGCAATTCCTAGTAAAAAAAGTTTTCGTTACACAAAGTAATTTTACTATGTAATGAGTAACAGATATGACAAAAAAAAAATGTTGGTTTAATGTTATGGAACAATTGCAGTGGTAAGGTGCAAGATCATTTGGCTTGTGTTGTATCATGTGCTCAGTTATAGCATAAAAGTCATCTGGAACTAACAAAAGGGTGGTGAATGAATGTGGCACAGGGAGGATTACCTTCTCAGTCTGATCACGAACGGGCCATCACGAGCCCAGTGGCAGAAAGTTGAACGGCTTGGTCTTCGCAAGTACTTCGACTGCGTGCTGGTTTCCGGCGACTTGCCATGGGAGAAGCCTGATCAGAACATCTTCCTAGAAGCGTGCAAGATGCTCAACGTCGAACCTCGTATGTGCATCATGGTTGGGGACAAGCTCGAAACTGATATCAAGGTTGGTTAATTATATATATACTAACATATGTGTTTCTTAATAGACTTGAAATATTAAATGAGGTTGATGTGTTTTGGAAATTATCCAAAACACAAAATATGACCCTACTGGTCCACCAGTATTTAGCGTGCAGCAACTATTATTACTAGAAACATTCCTGAGAGGGTATCTACTTATAAATGGTGTTCCTATTATAATTATGTATAACATCAATTCTGAACTGATTCCACTGACAATATATTTGTAATAACATGATTCCGATTAGAACTGTCTGATACATTACAATGTTACGATTTCTTCAAAATCTATTTAATATAGTATTTTTAACTATATTATACCTCAATATAGTTATAAATCAATATTAATTCGTTGTATTCTTATCCACAGGGAGGCAAAGAAGCTGAATTAGGTGGCACAGTATGGATCCCGTTACAAAAGGATATGGAATCTTCAGACCTACCCGACTTCACTATAGATAAGGTCACAGAGTTGCCAGAAGTATTGCTAAATTCTCCTAAACTCAAACGGTCCACGCACACATCTGGTATAAACTGCTGATAATTTCGCCATAGAGGCTGTATTTCCTTCTTTTATTTTGTTCAGATCTTGATAACTTTTTAATCTACAAACAAAATACCTCTGTCTCTCTGAAGTGCTCTTGCAATTCATATTTGATTATTACAGGCTACACATGTAGTAGTCGCAATATAGTCTATATTCTCACTTTCAAACCAAGATCAATGATCCCTATTAAAAGTTTAAACACTGTTGATCTTGAATTTATCTATCAGTTGCATAAGGTCATTTGGACAATGTATGAGACTTGTACACAAAAAATATGTACCAACAATAGGTTTCCATACATTGATATTATCATAGTAAAAGAGATTCAATATGAAACAATGTAATTGCAAGCTTCAGATAGCCCAGTCCTTACTGTAGTATAACAGTATTCTACCAAAGTACAAAATTTACTTTGCAGTACAAATATATAGATATTAGTTTTGTGGCACGTATATATATAGCATGTAGATGCTATTTCGGTTTTTGTTAGACATGAGTTACCACGATAGTACCATAGTCCGCCTTTGTGTGTGTGTTTTAAAACTATTTATTTTCTGAAGATGTAGGTAAGAATATGAAGGACTAATTACTTTTAAGGATTTGAAGAGGCATGTAAAAATGCATATTTTTGTACAGAAATTTCAAAGTTTATTTAAAGTATTTTTGGTTGTACTCTAAGGAAACTTCTTATGAGACTGTCTTATATGTGATACTGATAGTGGTTAATGTTCCTTGTAAGATGTCTTGTTCAGTTTATAATTACGATCAAAATATTCAATTATTAGTGGAATTATGTCACATAGGTGCTCACAAAGTGATATATGGTTTTAGGCATTGTGGGTAAATAATGTACATAATTAGTTTAGATATAGCTTACATTACTTGTGTTTAGACTGACATTTAATGAATGTGATTATTAAAGATTAGTCCTGTTCCTTGTATAGTCTCTCCAGTGAATTATAGGTGTAATGACTAGTAGGTGAATTAATACAATACCCTCAATTACTATGCTTCTCTACTCATTAGGTAGATCTGACAAATCAATATGCATTACCAAATATTTTTTTATGATTTGACAGCAGAAGTGAAGTCTATTGTTATAGCAGCAGCTTTCAGTTGTTAATTCAGAATGAGAGGTGCACTGTTATTATTTAATAAACAATATTTGGGTAAACATGTTCTTTTATTTCTTGGTAGCATCCTAGCACTATTTACCAATTTAATCTGTAATCTAAATTCACTAATAATATCTATCGAGGACTAAGCTGTTCTTAACATTTTGGCTTCTCGTTTCTCTTGTAGCATCTTCTTTTGTTCTTCCACTACTTTCTTCCTCTCCTGTAGAAATTCTCCATATTCCTAAAACGCATTTGCATACATTTAGTTGAAATATATTTAAACATATGGGGAAGGGTCTGTTCACACAGACTGGCTCGGAGAGCATCGGCTCGCATTTTTCTTTTCACACAGACCGGATCGTATACACTTGGAATTGTCTGGAGCGGAGCCGCCAACTATTACACATAGACCGGCTGTGGAAGAGAATCAGAGCCGATCGGCTGCGCGAGCGAGAAAGAGCACGCAATCGGAGCCGGTCAGCTCCTTTTATTATTTCACACTAAGTGCGTTCAAGCATTCTTGATGACAAAAGAAGTGCACATGCAAAAATAAACCTTACTACAATTACTCAAACCTATGTTTCCAATGTGATAAAATCTGCTCTCCTCTCCGAGCCGGTCTGTGTGAACGGACCCTAATAATGATAAGTCATATAAATATTTCAAACTAAATTTTAAAATAGTTACAAAGACTGCCAACTTTGCAATATTTCTGCACTTTGCAATATCTGGATGAAGAGGTAGATTTCATATTTTCAGGACTGGTTTAAAGCTATTTCATCTTTTTTTTTACTTTATTCTTTGTTATTTTACTTTAAGAAAACAATCAGATAAGTCAATGAGACAGGGGATAGGCCTCGTTCTACCTCCCTCATTGCATGAAATGCATTATTAGATTTGCTTACAACTGGTCTTCTGTCAAGCCAGTCCATATATAACTGTGCTAACTTGCTTTAACAATGACAATTAGAGTAGTGGTTTAACCAGTCACCACATCACATCCTACTGTGCTGATATTGTTGCCTCAATCAGTACATTGGACATCACTTTTGCAATCCATAAATTGTTGTTTTGAGTTGGTATTTTTTTTTAAAGACTTCCCGCATTTGTAGTATGCATCCTGTGTCGCGAAGGACTTTACAACATACATGAAACGGCCACAAAGAAGACTCAGAACAACAATTTGTGTTACACAAAGTGTTGTTCCATGTGGGATTTGAACCCACAACACTTGGTGCAGTAGGAAGCAGTGTGGCGATCACTTAAACCACAAGGCCAACCATGCATTCATATTTGTAAAGGAATCTCCTGTCACACAAGATTACTCATAATGCAGGAGTTGTTGGTCATTGTTAAATTAAGTTAAAAAAAGTATCACATCTTGATATGTTTGGCAGAAATACTATTAGTAAGGGGGGTAACTACATACCTTTGGATCTATTTCTTTAACAATTTCTATCCCACAGGTTCTAGCGGTTGCTATTAACATAACACAAATATCCTTCAAAGGCTTCCATTCTAGTGGTGGATCTTGTTGTTTAATTTTTGCTATTTCATACAGATGTTTATATGTTATTTTGCCACTTGTTTCTCTGACTGAAAAATTTAAAGCACACTACTTAGGTGATAAATATGAATGGGATAAATATAGTTTATGGTTATCTTATTCCTAACCTTTATTATTCACAAGATGATTTGGGGTAAGCTACTAGTTCAACTGGTTTTATCTGAATATCAGTTTTGCACAGAGCAACGGGCATCAAATAAAAAAAAACATAGCTGACCTTACAAGAATCAAAAAATCCGTTTACCATGGAAGAGCCACGCTTCGGCATGAATGGGCCGGCTCAACTAGAGTGATACCACAGCCTCACTGAAAACCGGTGTGAAACAGCGCTTGCACTGTGTTTCACCGAGTGAGCGAGGATACCGGAGGCCCACACCCTAACCCCTCCCCTCATCCCTCACCCCATCCCCCAAAGGCCGGCAACGCATGTGTTGCAGATGTCCATGCGGTGGTAATAGCTTACCATCAAGCGATACATCTGCTTGTTTGCAGTCATTTCCATAAATAAAATGTTATTGGTTCTAGGTATTTTTAAATATTTATCTGTGCGGTGATGGTTTAAGAATATGTAGTGTTACTACTTCTACTCATCCCATGGATGTAGTAAGAGGCGACTAACAAAGAAACCTATGCAGCATGCAACATCACTGCAAAGAGAAGGAAAACATAAAACAAACCCTATAACAACCAGTCTGGCCAATATCTTCTCAGGGCTAGTCCAGTTAGGAAAGGCCGAACTCATCTGCTCAAAAAAAGTTTAACTTGCAAAAGTGTTCATGTAACCTAATTGCAGAATAACTGATTTCATTTCATATGGTTTATTAGGCCAAAACCTTTCTAAGGCCTTTATCCAGCAGTGAACTGTCAAAGGCTGTTCAAACAATATAAAATAAGCTTAAAACCTACCAGGCTCCATAGCACCTCTGCTTACTCCCGCTGCTTGTTTTAAAAAGTATGAAGCTGGTGGTTGATGAATGACAAGTTCATAAGAACGATCCGAATTTACTTTAACTCTTGTGGGCAAAGGTATCCCTTGCTTAATATTCGCCGTGCGCTCGTTGAAATCTTTACAAAATGCTGCTATATTAATGTTACGCTGAAGCAAATAGAGGTTATAATCAGAACATTAAATTATTTACTATTAAACAGCATATTTAACATATAATACATACTTGACCGAGCATAGGACCCAAAGGTGGTCCAGCAGCAGCCATGCCAGCAGGTATATTAGTTCTCAATTTAGAACTATGATCAATTTTATCAGCAACCTTTTTCATTGACTTCAGTCTAGCTACGGACTTCGACATTTTGATGTATTAAAATCACTTCAACCAGGATATAAAAAGTTACTTTATAATTAACTAGACAGAATATATTTTTTAATTCTCACTTCTCCTAAAATTATTAAAAATATTACATAAACAAAACAGACTACAGACCAATGAGTATATAAATCACTGCCACAGAGTACAATGTATATATTATAGAATCACTGCTATGTCATGGTCACAGAACACATAGACTCCAATATTCTTATCTATGCAGACTGTGGACTAAATTACTATACTCTATGCTGTGGACCACAGAACACATTTACTCAGAGAGGGTGTGAGGTGTGGACTGGACTGTCTGTCACAATGAGTAAAGAAAATATAAGGAGATGCCCTATTCTACTATACGAACAATTCATTATACAAATATATATAAGATCGACACATATATACAAAAAAGCATTTTTTCTCTTTTTAACTTATGTTTACCTTGGTGTGAAAAGAGAGATAAACATAGTTTAGTGATCACTAATATAGGCAACACTTTTGAGTGACGTCATGCACTTGTCAATTCGTGACCGGCGACGCCATTGTATGCACCAAGTTCTGAGGTACATCTGCTGTCAAGCGGTTGTTGTTGGAAATTTTGTTTTTGTTTTCGTGCCAATTACGGCTTTAAATTTGTTTATAATGTATCCAAGGCTTTGCCCTAGACATGAAAATCATGCCTTCGTGCTCCATTAAACAATCTGGTGCAAGAAAAAACAAGAATCATTGTACATTGACTCTTTACAGGTTAGTACAAAAATGCATTGAAATTGTTCAATATTTTACGATTTTGTTTATTGTATTGTATTAAACATATTCTTTTTATAATTTCCGAAGACGATTGTTAGTTTTTTGAGGTTCTTAATGGTATTATTTGCTTTGTTTCACTTTGATTTGTTTACATACGATTAAGGATAGTGATGGTAGAGTTAAAGTGTCGATACTTATATTATTATATAAAAAAATATGTTAACATGGTGTTTTCTTCATCAGATTTCCTGTAAATAAAATTTTAAGAAAGAAATGGATCGAAATCATTGGTTTGGAAAATATAAACCCTCAACATAAAATGTGCTATGTCTGCTCGACGCACTTCCATGAAACATCCTACAACAGAACTCTCGAAGTGACGCGATTACGTGACTGCGCAGTGCCCTAACCTGAATGTGTGAATAAATATTGCAACTATTGAAACGTGTTTTATTTACTCAATTTGTTATTTCGCTCAATGTCAACATAGTATAAGTACTTTTTATGTTGATATCGGTATCCCAGAACCGTCGGAGCTACGAAAAAATAGGTAAACAACGATATTCATTCTCGTTGGTTTGAATGCGGAGGTATTCTGTTCTTTCTTTAGGGATTCTAAGAGGAATCCACGGCCTCATTTTGGGTGGAGGTGATGTAGGCCTAAAAGGTGGGAAAAGGGAGAGGACTAGCACTAGCGATTTTAGTCTTAAGTCCATCATTCAAAATTTAATCCATCCATTATACCCATTATAAATAATAAAAAACAATCGGAATTAACTATAATTATTTAATGTTATCGTTATTTTTGCAATTTATTAAATATTTCAGTTAAATATCGATATCGAATTTTCGAGTCACTCTACATAGGTACAACCCTAAAGGCAGCCATTTTATGCGCCAACTTCTTGTGTAGATAGGCACGATAATTTTGTAGGTATGCGTAGTCCATGTACTGTAGGTCAATGGTCTGTCCAAGGAAGTTGAACTAAAGCATGGAAGTAGCGATAAAATAAAAATACATAATCAAATAGCGGTACTCCATCAACTTATTACGATTTCAACGCGCGAAAAAGAGATAGCTATATCCACTCAATATGCACTAAAATAATAGATTGTACACTGTTGCATATAGATACTTTGTTATGCATTTAGAGATGTTGTGTGTAGAAAACTATGAATATTTATGGAATACTTTGCTACGAAGATATTTAAACACAAATTCACTTCACATTATGATATTCTACATTTTCGATACTTTTATAATGTAATTTTAAGACAGTTGGAAAAAAATCGAAATGTCTTCTTACTTGTGGAAGCTTATTAACTCCGTTTCATTTTCCTTGCGTGACGAATGCGATCTGCATTCCCACACTATACACGCCATATTTTAAGATGTCGGAAATATCATTTAGATACCGTTAAGCCTTGAAATTTGCTGTTCAATGTAAGAAAACACAGTACGAACTCGAGACTACCACTTGGCTACTTCAAGACAATACACTCGACTAATAAAAAAACAACGTTCGTTCTATACTATAGATTACTTTCTTGAACGCATTTTAATTTGGTTGGGTAAAGATGACCAAAGGTGACCAAGTGACAGCGGTAATGTGTACAGCAGCTCTTTGTACGAAAACGAAACTATTTTCTTTCCTATTCTAACTTATTGAATATTCGTATATCGTTTACGGAGATAAATATAGGTTTATTATTATCGTTTTTTAGGCTACTTCCATGCTTTAGTTCAACTTCCTTGGGTCTGTCACAACACAATGTCACATCATACATTGTACTCTGTGGTCACATCCTTACGGCTGCCATCCACAGAACATAAACTCATACTTATACTAGAGTTATTCTTCTTCTTTTGATGAAATGGCAACCAGCCGAATCTCTTGGATCAGCTATTTCTGCCAATGTCAAGTATTTATAGTCTTCATATCATAAGTCTTCAAGTCTTTAAGTCTTCGTCGTGATGAAATAATGATATAAAATATAAAAAATTTGGATGAGATGAAATGGGGACCTCTTCCGAAAAAACAAGAAACGATCTCCTAGAGTTACTCAATGAGGACAGATAGTGGAGAATTCGAGATGTTGAGCCTACGCTACGGAGCATCACATTTTCGGATCTTATTTCACCTCAACGATTTCAGATCTCATTAAATTACATTATTCTATACTATTTAATAAATTTACTATTTTAAATAATAACTATGCGAGTTCCCCTTAGATTGCAAAATACTAAGAGTTCTCTAAATTAATTGTAATATTTAATTTAAGGACAGAAACTAGTCCAAATTGTTTTGGTGTCGTAAACAATTTGGAATAGTTTCTGTGCTTTGTAAGCATGAAATCAGTAAGTACCTGTAAGTACTCTTTACTCTAACATTACGACCGAACTTGAAGAAGCAAACTACAAAAACGAAAGAATTTCCATGGCTTCAGATCAAAGAAGTACCTAATTAATTAACAATAAATAAAATAAAATTCCTTCATTAGTTCTTTCTCTTCTCATGTTTGATGTTTAAATATGTACTGTTATGGAACGATGTAACAGGAAGGAAGCGTGCAGAACCTTTTTCATTGAGCCATAGATTATAATGTATATACTAGGATTGAGCCATGCGCTACTTGCGTACACTGCGTACCTACCTCTTTATATGTCTGTGGTACCTACTTGAAGCTAGAGTTAGCCCTTAGGCTGAGGCCGCACTACGGTTTTTTCCAGCCAGCGGTTAAACCGCCAAACCGCAAAACCGCCCGAAGCGCACACACTACGGTAAAACCGCGAACAGTGTTGCCAACAGATAAACTAGCTCTCCTTTAGATTGAAGTTTTAAAACCACCAGAAAACCAAATCGAAATGAAATGACAGATCTGAGATAATTACCGAGCTTATAAGAAAGCAACTTCAACAGCATGATCTTTTAACTAAATGTGTTGCATTTTCTGGAGATAATTGTAATACGAACTTCGGTGGAATAGAGTGCCATGGAACCAACAACGTTTTATAATTCCATAAGTTAAAACAAAATCTGAATTCGAAAATAGTTGGTGTGGGATGCTCTGCGCACATTATCAATAACGCACTGCACCACGCATGTGATTGTTTGCCAGTATATGTTGATTCAACAACATCAAAAAAAAAGTTTTTGCCACTTAAACAAGCTAACCCCAAATAAAATTGGGAATAATAAAGGCTACAGTCTAAAAAGTTCTTAAAGAACTCTCTAACACAGTCGAGGTTGAGTATAAACAGCTTCTCTATCATTCAAAGACGCGTTGGCGAAATCTGTTTCCAGCTATCGAGTGAGTCCTGAATGTGGATTATTTCAAAAGCTTAAAAAAGCCCCCTGATCAGATTTTTTTTTAAATCGGAGGCATACCTGCTTTTCTTGTATTCAATTATGCACATCATTTACTCAAAAATAAAAGCATTAGAAAAAAAATATAATTCAGTATTTAAAACCAGAAGGATACCTACTTGCAACCATTTCAAAAAGCTTGGATGATCGAAATAGAGAAAGTTTCTTGCCATTGAATGTTCAGAGTACATATTCTAAATAAAGAAGATGCAAACACAAAAAAAACTTAATAAGACTGCTGATGAAAACTTTAAGCAGATATTTTTTTATTTGTTACTAGCTCTGCCCGCTAATTCGTACACGTGAGATTTGGATTTTCAAGTTATTTTAAATTTTTTACAGTTTAAACCTTTCCTGGACTACGACAAACATTTCAAAACCAAAAACAGCTAAATCAGCCCAGCCGTTCTCGAGTTTTAGCGAGACAAACGAACAGCAATTGATTTTTGTATAATAAGAAGAAGAAGATAAGACTAAAAAACTTAGAGCTTGAATACTAGAATGATATCTTATGAGTTTCAACTTAAAGATATTTTTGTCAAATTAGTCTGGTTTAAAAAAAAAGGTTGTGAAAAATATACTACTGTCTGAAAAGCATTTTCACAACTGTGAGATTTTACTTTTCTATCACTGATTTCGATGAAAAATAACTAAATTTAATTAAACTGAATACCTATGAAAATAAATAAAATAACTATTTCGACTAATTGAACTATGTATTCTTTTTATTTCGACTAAATAAAATTAAAAAATATAAAAGTGCTCGGATTATGACCGCAAATATCCGGGGATTTTACGCTTGTTGTCCTGGTTTCTAAATTTTTGAGATGGCTCTATCTCTAGGTCAATGCTTATTCTAAAAGAATTTATTTAAGAATTTCTTAAAAGTTTTATGAAAATCCTAAAACTTTTGAATACGACATTACAGATTTATGGCGGCATAATACGAGTATAGGTCCCTCAGTTCAGTAACGTCTCTACGGAGGAATCTGCAAGAATGCAATTATCTGAACTGGACTTCGCTCGATATGTGGAGACCAAGTATTCCAATTTTGGCAGAGGCAGATAGGGGAGTGTATTAAAAAAAATCTTATTTGTGTAACGTTAAAAGTAACCAAGAGATGAAAAATCACCTGAAACGTTACAAAAGTAACCTTCTGGCAACACTGTACAGAACCGCCCGCGGTTGTCGCGGTTTAAAATTCCATACATTTCCTTTTGTCACAAAATCTGGCTGTTAAAAACCGCGGCGGTTTAGCCGTAGTGCGGCCTCGGCCTTATATGGTAGAAATAATATATAAGTAAGCAGATCTTGCAACCTCCTTATTTCCTCATAGGGAGACAGCTTTTCAGATGAGTATTTAAATACATTTATTTTAAGTTGTCCATTCATAGGCAAAGGTCCAATTTGGCAAAAATATAAATCCAAATTGTCTTGAACCCATCATCATACACAAGACTTGTAACATTGACAGAATACTTAAATGCACAGACCAGAAAGGCATAAGTATAATCTGTAGATTTTCATATAATGTGTTGTCAACTGTCAGTTACAGTTTTGTCAGTACTACTTGGTTGGTGAATAGTGATTAGAAAATTATTTTTATTTTTTGTTTAGTACACGTATTACATTATTCATGATATTAAAACCATATTATTAATAGTTTTAATGTTAGTAATGCAACTCTGAGTTAATTTGTCTTAGATATAATGTATTTACGTCGTAAATAATTATTGAAATACAGTATGTGGTCGTTTTTCTCTCGTGATCCTACAAAGGATTTTCCCTACGAAGTGGGAGATCCTGTACCTGGTTTAGAAGATAGGAGTGTCTGGACGTTACATAAAGGCAAAAAGAGAGGGACACAAGAAGAAGTCTCCATATTTTTATTCGATGTCCAGAAAAGTTCAGAAACACTATTCGACATAGCGAAGGCGTCCCTAAAGAAACTAAAGACTATGCGACATCCAAGCCTTTTACATTATTTAGATAGCTGTGAAACTGAGAAATTTTTATATGTAGCAACAGAGTATGTAGAGCCTTTATCTAGGCATATAGAGGATATGAAACTGGAGGGCCCACAGAAGGAATTATTTCTAGCCTGGGGCATATTCCAAATAACTGTAAGTAACAAATAATATCCTTTACTAGCTAGAATCGTTCTAATTCTTATTTCTTACTAACAATAATTTGATTTGATTTTATGGTTTTAAAACAACCTAATAGAATGTATAAACACTGATAGGTGATAGGATATAAACAAACTGTATATTATCTGTTATCTCTTCATAATGAACACATTAAATTAAAATACTAGGAAGTAAAAGACAATGAAAGTATTCACAATATTTAACTGTACATTGAGTGCAACATAGTTATAATCATTTGTTGAGTATTATAAACACAAATACATAATGTTTGAAGAATATAAAAAACATTTTATTTTAGTATGTATAGGCAGAGAAGGAAATCTTGAAACAAACAATCAACTTGTCTAGCCAGCGTGGTATAGTTTTGTTTATGTATGAGCCTGCCAAAGTGACTGTACTCTGCCTGATGGAAAGCATGAGCAGAATCCAAGAGTGATGGCCAAGATAGTCATTGCGAATGCAGACAATGCAGCTTGGTGACCATGGCAGCCTATTGAGATGCTGCTGTATCATTAGATCTGATAAAGGCTGTTGATGATGAGGATGTAGCTCGAGAAGAAAAAATTGACACAAACTCCATACCAAAATGTTTGGCTAGGCCAATTAGTAGGCCAGCACCTCCCTTCGAAGGGAGTCCTATCTCTGACAATAGACTAATAAGCTTAATTTTATTTCAGAGAGCATTATCATTTTTAAATAATGATGGCAATATGAGGCACAATAATGTCTGTCTGTATTCAGTGTTTGTAACTCTAGCTGGAGAGTGGAAGTTGGGAGGTTTTGAATTCCTCACTTCACAAGGACAAGAGAACTCAAATCCTATTCCAATTAAGATATTACCCGCATTAGAAATATATGATCCACCTGAGAAGAAAGATGCTACGAAGCTTAAAACAGTTACTAAATGGTATGTGTAGCAGTTTGTTTTATGTGTAGGTAAATAAGTAAACAGGTCACCTGTTGTTAAGTTACTATGGCTCCATCTAAACACCAGGAATTCCTCTCTAAGATTTCTATCCCAGAGCTCCTAGCTGTTGTTATTAACAAAAAAAAAGAGCTTTTATTTAAAGTAGGCCTTTCCAGGCACTTTCAAAACGTTACCATTAGTGACTCAAGTTAATCAATTCCAAAATGACATTCCTAATTAGAAAAAGCAGCAAGAAACTCAAACATAACACAGATATCTTTCCAGGGTTTCTATTCTAGTAGTTTTGTTGAAAAATACAGATGTTTGTATGTTATTTTGGCACATGTTTCTCTGACTGAAAAATATACAAGCAGACAATTTAGCTGATAATTAAATATGGCTGGGATCATACTTGTGTCTCGACACAAGTATATTGCTGCCTACTTTTTTTTTTTTTTGATGGAATAGCCTGGCAAAGGAGCAGACGTATCACCTGATGGTAAGCGATTAGCGCCGCCCATGGACATGCGTAACACCAGAGGCGTCACAAGTGCGTTACCGGCCTTTGGAGGATGGGGGAGGAGATAGGGGGAGGAGATAGGGGGAGGGGTTGGGGTATGGGCCTCCGGTATCCTCACTCACCCGGTGAAACACAGCGCAAGCACTATTTCACACCGGTTTTCTGTGAGGCCGTGGTATCACTCCAGTCAAGCCGGCCCATTCATGCCGAAGCGTGTCTCTCTAGCCTTTTTTGTTATTTCTTGTCCAGAATTAGAAGGATTGTTTCTTAGCTAAATGGTCTGCTTCTGGTGACCAGATGGTGACCTAATTGAAAGACAAATGGAAGAATTACTAAACACAAATTTTTTGATTGAGATTAGAATACTGCTCTTGTCAAAATTTACCATACTAGTGAACCGTCACGGCTTCGCTTTCGCTTCTTCTTTGAAATTCTCAGATTTAATATATTACACAATTTTTTTTTTTTTTTTTTTTTATATTTGGCCTGCCAAAATGACTCTACTCTGCCTGATGGAAAGCATAAGCAGAATCCACGAGTGGTGGCCACCATACTCATTGCGAATACAAAAATGCAGTATGGCGACCCACACTATGGCGGCCTAGTGATGCTTGTGCATCTTTTAGTCTAGTCAACAAGTATGGGACTTGTTGACTAGACTAATTGGGCCTCCGGTCTCGCACTCACCAACGAAACACGACAGCACGAACGCTGTCATTTTACGTTGATTTTCTGTGCGAGGGTAGTACCGCCCCGGTCGAGCCGGCCCGTTCGTGCTGAAATCAGCGTGGCTCTACTACCTACTACTACTACATATCAACCTTCCTTTGATCCTTGATCACTCCATTACTGTGCTTTAAAATCTGTTGGGTACTTTAAAAGATCTAAGCGAATCGACAGTGGAAGGAACTTAGTTACTTAGAACTTCAACTTCAGTTGATACCATGTAAAGTTGTGCCATAGCGCCCATAGCATGGCTTTTTATTGGCAATATATCCACTATTATACCAAATACTACTTTCTAGAAGTATAAATTCATTTGTTTTAACTAACAGCTCATCTGACATGTGGGGTTTAGGCTGTCTAATATGGGAAGCATACAACGGCCCACTCAAGAACCAGCCTGCACTTAAAACAGTGGATAATATACCAAAGCAGCTTTGCACTCTATATTGTGAGCTAGTAAGTGCCAACCCTGCCTCAAGACCTAACCCTGCTGATATCATTGCAAGGTAAGGTACTAATGATGCTATTTACAGAAATTATAGTGATACTGAGGGTCCAGACAGACGACGCGTTTGCGTGTTGTCCGCGTATTGGCCGCGTACTTGTTTCTTTTTATAGCAATTTAAACTTTATTGACCACAATATACAAATTCTTAGTAGTGACCATACCGCGCGGCATGCTATTATCGCCCGCGCGAATTTGACACGTCCATCTTGCTTGAATTTTATTTGTGTTGTCGGTATAAATAATATGTAATTACATTCGCTGTGCGCCTGTGTGGTCCACCAGGAGGGGTCCTGATGGACCACACAGGCGCACAGCGCAACCGCCGAATTTAACAGCCACATTGTCCTACAAATTCGATTGGTACGTTATCCCGGCCCTACGCTCAAAACTTCTTTTTCCCTGCTAGCCCTGTTAGCTACCACAGTCGAATTTTTTTTTTAAGGTGAAAGAAGCCACTCACGAAAAATTAGCGTGATAGTAATAACTTGTAAAATTAGTTCTGGGGATCCCCGACTATCGCTAATATTGCCTGATGCATGATCACTAAATATATAATTAACTGTTGTTGATTATGTATTAGGATCAATAAATAAAATATGCTCAAAACCCGCAATAGAATCTGATACATCAATTCACATAAACATAAGTATTTAGCTCAGAGTTGGAGAAGTTGACAGTATGCTTAGTAAGAGTAATTTATTTTTTATTTAGAAGACTAAAAAATACTTTTACTAAATATATGATATTTTTTTTTAGGTGTCGAAAAATAGGTGGATTCTTTAAAAATGATCTGATAGACACAATGTTGTTCCTTGAAGAGATACAGATCAAAGATAAAGTGGAAAAAGGAAAATTCTTCTCTACACTCAGTTCACATTTAGATAATTTCCCGGAAGCAGTGTGTGTTCATAAGATTTTACCGCAGCTACTAACAGCTTTTCATTATGGTGATGCTGGATCAGCTGTTCTAGCTCCAATGTTTAAGGTAAATTATTTATATTAGAATAACATTTTATATGCATTGTGCGGAAGCATCTCAATAAGCCGTCATAGTGTGGGTCACCATGCTGCATTGTTGCATTGTCTGCATTCACAATGAGTATGGTAGGCATACATTAGGTAGAGTAAAGTCATTTCGATCCATCTACTCTTTAGTCCCCTATCTCATAAAAAAATAACCAAGGGCGCTCGCCCACGGCGACTTTTTGCAACGCTGCTGTCGCGCGATTCGTAAACGCGCGACAGCATCGCTACTAACGCGCTGTAGTCGCGTTTGCAACGCGCTACAGCATCGCGACTATATCGATGCAATGCGCGAGCGTATCTGACGACATCGGGGGAAGAATAGAGGGAAGGTAGCGTTTGCAGCGCGACTGAATCGTGGTTATGTGGGCGAGGGCACGCAGCTTGCTACTGGATCGCGGCTGTATTGCTGCGAACGTGCGACAGCCTCGCTGCAAAAAGACGCAGTGGGCGAGCGCCCTAAGATTTACACAATAATTCAATCTGCATCACTATGAAAATTTATCTGCTTAGTAGTAATAATTATTGTTCTTTTTTATTCCAGTTGGGTAAACTGTTAGAGGACGCAGACTATCAAAAGCAAATAGTACCATGTGTAGTCAAACTGTTCGCATCGAATGACCGGACGACGCGGTCGCGGCTTCTACAACAACTTGATCAGTTTATAATGCACCTGCAAAACTCTACTGTAAGCTATTTTAATGTTGTATTTTTATCATTCTCTATTTATTTCAAAATAATGTTTTCAGACTTCTTCATCACATTTTTCCGACAAGACTATAATTGTATTTCATTAATCTAAAGACCATTTATGTTAAAAAATGAGTCTCATGTCAAAACTGATTTTGTGATAAATTTAAAGCCACCATGTATCATACTGTCCCTGTTATCTAGATGTAGCATGTATGATGACGACGACATTGTGGTAATTCAAACTTCTAACTTTTGATTTTAAGTCATACTTATACGAGTATACCTAGCTAAAGTTTCTAATTAGCACGAATTAGAAAACTTTCGGCACTAATATCATCAACTCCTTATCGCATTAATAGGTATTTAGAATTTTTTCTACCATCGTTATAGCAAGCGGAAATTGACATACCAATGATTATACAATACTTTAACCAGGCATTACTCAGAAATACTTTTTATCATCAATGTCGTCCATTAAAAAACTGTAGATAAAACATTTGTCGCAACGTCAATTATTGAGGTCATTAAACTTTTAATAGGCAACGTTCTATGGCAACAGCTTGCATAATGTTTACCTTACATGTAATACTAACACTATTGTACCTGAAAATCTGACTTTGAAAAAAAGTAGCCATGAGTTCTTTGCCAGTGTTCTTCTCATGAGGTTCTACGCATTTTGGAAACTGGAAGTAAAAAAAAAAAGCTAAGCAGAGCTTGTGTTAGGGGTACTAGACAACTGATATAAATACATATAGTATATACTTTTTTTTTGTAAATACATATTTATTATACATAGAAAACACCCAAACTCCGAAACAAATATTTGTAGGTCATACAAACATTTGGTCCGACCCGGGAATCGAACCCGAGACCTCATGATCAGCAGTCGCACACGCCAAGTCATGGATCGACACAGACAGGCGTAGATTTTGGTGTTTTCGTCTCATTTACCTAGACAACACAGCACATGCTGTGGTCTGTTTGTGTCGATCTATGATTTTTAACTACAGCTTCAATTTGACGTTCATAAGTGTCACTTGGTGCACAGAATAAATAATAGTACTTACGTACAGAAGTTCCACTGTCGAACAAAAGACAAGTTTAGGCATAAAAAAATTTCAACTCTGTGACCTCGCAAGCGACTACCTACAAACATAATAATTAGTTCGTTTCGTAGTCATTTTTCGCAGTAAGTACACGTAGTATTCAACTTGTTTACGCACGACGTGACGCGGCTAGCGTGCGCAGCGTGCGAGCCTAGCGCCGAGTGGCAACCATTGCCTAGTAGTCCTTCTCGGAAGGCGCTCGGCGGAACATACCTTAACTGAGAAGTGAAACCCCCCTGCTTGGTGTTTTGGTTGAATAAATTATTTTGAATTAGAATAAATATCTTTGACATAATCATCAATTGAACATTTGTAGGTCAACGACCAAATATTTCCTCAAGTGGTGCACGGATTTTTGGATACGAACCCTGTTATTAGAGAGCAGACTGTCAAATCAATAGTGCACCTATCGTCTAAACTGAACTACAACAATTTAAATGTGGAAGTACTGCGACACTTCGCTAGACTGCAGGCTAAGGATGATCAGGGTGGGATCAGGTAAAATAAATACTTTATAACCAAAGCTAATGTTGAAACGCTACTTTAAAAAAAAAGAACTACCGCCTTTAATCAACTACAATTACGATAAAAATTCCTCAATTTTTCGACTAATTCAGACAAATATTATTCAACATTCCAATTTAAATAGAAGTGTGCACGAGTGAATTAAAAAGGAATCATTGAAGTTGGTTTATAGATTGTTAAGAAATCATGGTATAAAACATAAATGTTATAAATAAAACAAAGTCCTCCGCCGCGTCTGTCTGTCCGCGATAAACATTTTTCTTATAGATAGAGTGATTCTTGAGGAAGGTTTTCGCATATAATTTGTTAAATTTTTGAGTATATTGGCTAAAATATAACGATACTAGCTGTTGACCGCGGCTCCGCCCGCGTGTATGTCGGTTATCGCTGCAAATAGTAGCCTATGTGTTATTCTGATGTATAAGCTATATTACTGTAAAGTTTCATCCAAAGCCGTTCAGTAGTTTTTGCGTGAAAGAGTAACAAACATCCATCCATACAAACTTTCGCGTTTATAATATTAGTAGGATTTGTTGACGACGCGACGTGCGAAAAATGTAGCCACAGATCTTTTCAGTGTAACAGGCTAGATCATATTTCCTTAAAGAACCCGTGCGAAGCTAGTAATACATACACAAAAGTTTTTTTGTGTCATTTTCTATTATCGAGCGATAACTTGCCATCGATTATAAATATTTTTTTCTATTTTTACCAGACTACGGCGAAACCAAAGAAAGGTTAATTATTTTGCTAATCTATGTATGTTCCACCATGGTGCCTAAACTACTGAACCCATTTTAATGAATGAGGTGTCAATAGATACGTGATACTTGCTATATACAAAGGCCATATAAATTTTATCAAACGTTTTTACGTAGTCTCTTCATACTTTTTAATTTTTTTCATATTTATTTATTGTGTTTTCAGAACAAATACAACAGTATGTCTCGGTAAGATAGCTCAGCATCTTCACCCACAGATTCGCCAGAAGGTTCTGGTATCGGCATTTGTACGTGCGACTCGTGACTTGTTCCCACCCGCGAGGCAAGCTGGAGTTTTAGCATTGGCAGCTACACAACAATACTTCTTGTTAGCTGAAGTAGCTAACAGAGTGTTGCCAGCTCTCTGTCCACTAACCAATGATCCGGAAAAACAGGTTGGTTACATGTTATATTTTACTTAAATAATAAAAAATAATATTGTGTTTATAACATTGTATTTGTAACATTTTAGAAATAGGGTTAATACAAATAAGGTTTAAAAACTCTTGTATAGGTCCGGGATGCAGCGTTTAGGACTATCAAAGGATTTTTGGGCAAACTTGAAAAGGTTTCAGAAGATCCAAGTTTAAAAGAAGGAATGGGTAAGAATTTCCTATTTTATTTTTCTTACTTTATTATAACAATTGTAAATAAATAAATTATAAAATGTGTATAATGTTTGCATTTTAAGAAGATTGTCTGGACTTACCGCGCGGTTTGAATCCGAGCGGATTCCGCCGTGTCTGAACAGGCACTAAAGAGACAATAATCCCTGAGTTTGTTTCGTCCTTTCTTCTCAATGCTAGTACAGTTAGGAAAGGCCGAACTCATCAGCTCAAATAAGATTAACATGCAAAAGTGTTCTTGTAACCTAACTGCAGAATAAATTATTTCATTTAATTTACTAAGGAACTAACATAAAATATAATGTGACATGCTGTAATAGCAATATAATGTGAACGATTCGGTTCTATCCACCTCTTACGCAAATAACAGTTTTTTTCTTGATAAAAAAGCCTATGAGCTATGTAATGTTGTATTAAATATCTACACACCATTTCTTACAAGCTTTCGCATTTTTATTGATAAATTTTATGAAATTAACCTTCGCATGTAATTTGGACCTGCTGATTTGACAATCACTATGGAGACTAATGCGAAATATTGGGTTTAGAAACAATGTTGATGATCAAGATATGATTAATGTAACACTTTGAAATACATCAAATTGGTTCACTAAAACGTGTTAGATAAAACACTATTTATCTGTACACCATATTACGGAGTTACAATAGAGTATATAAAATGTCAGTTATATTACAAAGTGCGGTCTTATTGCCAAAAGCAACCAAGTCCAGGCAATCTTAGTATGGATTCAAATGTTTCGCAGAGACAGTAATAGTTGACGTTGCAATGAGTTTTTAAGAATTATATTTGCCGTGCTAAGTGTTTGTTGACAATAATGTATGTTTGTAGAGGCCGATGTGCATACCGCGACGCCGTCTCTAAGCAACGCAGCGGCCACGTGGGCGGGCTGGGCTGTGACGGCCGTCACCGCCAAGTTCTACCGCTCGCACTCCGACACAGCACGTGTCGCACACTCCGCCAAGTCGGTGCTATCCAAGCCCGGATCACTCGGTAAATATTAAGCTACTATCAACTTCGCTACGATAAAATAACTTTCCATACAAAAATGAATTTTTTTAGTGGGTGCTTACCATATAATAATCACATACGTTAACAGAAAAAAAACTGACTTCAATCTAGATCAAATTTAAATGAGCCCACACGGGAAGCACCCAGTCGAAAGTTATGAGGTAACAAACATAAAAAAATACAGTCCAATTGAGAACCTCCTCCATTTTTGAAGTCGGTTAAAAAGATTCAGATGCCAAAATTTAAAGTTCGTAGTTAGTATGACAGCCAGCAGATTAGGTTCTTCGTTGATGATTCCATCGGTCAGGGCAAGTAATTTTTAACCGACGACAAAAAAGGAGGAGATTCTCAATTCGACTGTTTTTTTTTCTTTTTATATATGGGCCTGCCCAAATGACTCTACTCTGCCTGATGGAAAGCATAAGCAGAATCCAAGAGTGGTGATCACCATACTCAGTGCGAATGCAGACAATGCAACAATGTAGCATGGTGACCCACACCATGGCAGCCTATTGATGCTTACTTACTGAGTTACATTTTTAGCTAATATATGTATTTTGCAATTGCTTACAGAGCAACCGTCTTCAAGCAGTATGTCAACTACAACGTCATCTGTGACCTCCATGACCTCACTAGAACACAGCGAGTCGGCATCAGACTATGATCCAGACCATTGGGACATGGCAGCTTGGGGAGATATCGACTCTAGCGCAGGTATGTTTACAAAAAATTGCCATTAATTATAGTGTTATGCATAACTAGCGACAAGACGTTAAAAAACTACAGAATACAAGTGAAAATGTTTGTGATCTCTGTTAGGGATCCAAACATTTTTACTTTAATTCTGTTCGGTTCTCCGGATTCTCAATGTCCAAAACTTCGCCCATCAAAAAAGATTTTCTTTCTTTCTTTTAAAAAGACAATTCCTGCATTATAAATATACATCCTGTGTCGCGGGGGACATAACAAACATACATGAAACGGACGCAAAGAACACCCAGACTCAGAACAACAATTTGTGGACCACACAAAGTGTCGTCCCTGGGATTTGAACCCACAACACTTGGGCGCAATGCAAAGTGACGTGGCGACCGCTTAAACCACTAGGCCATCCGTGCAGTCAATGGTAACAGTTCATTCCCAAGTGAATCTAATACTCATTTTTATGGACATGTCAGTTATTTTATCCTAGAACTAGCTGACCCACGCAACGTCGTTTACGTCTCCTATTGCCAGTAGCGTAAAAAAATTCCCCCGTTTTTGTAACATTCTTCATTGGTGCTCCGCTCCTATTGGTCTTAGCGTGATGATGTATAGCCTATAGCCTTCACGATAAATGTACTATCCAACACTGAAATAACTTACGAAGAAAAAACTGTTAGCGCGTTTTCAAATCGGATCAGCGGTTCCTGAGATTAGCGCGTTCAAACAAACAAACTCTTCAGCTTTATAATATTATAGTATAGATGGTAATAGATGATCATGCACACAGTTATTTTATTTTGGATTGGAATCGAAGCTACGAGACTGGCTCAGTAGTTAGGACTACGGACTATTACCTAAACACCTCTGAAATTAGTTATTACAGACAAAGTATGCGGCAAAAGAGCAAAAGGCAATCTTATAATAGTATATTCCAATTACAGACAAGCCTTTAATTTTTGTAACAATATTTGTGCGAGAAAAATAAATGATTTAGAAACATACGCAATATAATATTTAGTTTTTGTTATCATTTGACTCATTGACTAGTTTAACCTCTTGACGACTTGGGGACACCGACCTGAAACCAAATATTAAAAATATTATGAGTTAAATAATATAAATAATCATTCTAAGAACAGACTATTAAAGGATGTTAATGATCAAGTAATGTGTAAAACTTAATAACTGATGTCTTACATGGAAAAAAGCCAGACTTATGAATTATATAAAAACCATTTTAAATTCCCAAAAAAGTAAATCGAAATAACAAGATGCAGAACTAATAAGCACAAGCAAAACTAATCTGTTATTAAATATCGAACTTATTTAGCGCAGAGTTCATTTCTAAAGATAATGTTAATAAACACTAGTTGAGTTCATTTCTTCACATTATTTTTGCATAAGAATTCAATAAGTTTACAAAAGAAACTCGATTATACAGCCCTCAAATATACGAATTGGCGATTATCCGGACTATCGACCACGAACAATTAAATAATTAAGTCATATTGAGCCTAGTTACACAATTTTTCATGTAGTACATATAACATACTAGCTGACCCGGCGAACTTCGTACCGCCATATTTATATACAATAATTAGCAATAAATTAAAATTGCGACTATAATTTGAGATTTAAACTATCCTATCTCTCAATTTGGATCGAACTGCACATGGTGTGCAAATTTTATTATAATCGGTTAAGTGGTTTAGGAGTCCATTGAGGACAAACATTGTGACACGAGATTTATATATATTAAGATGTACTACAAGTCAAATTTATGCAAACCTGAACGTGCGGGAACCTATTGATTAATTTAAAAAAAAAATCGGACGTAAGTTAGCTGATATGTGTGGTACATTATGTATGTACTACATAATATGCACAAAACCCGCTTTTCTTCATACATTCGATTATCCGAATCCCTAAAGACAACAATAAGTCCGGTTAATCGAGTTAAAATAAACGAGTTTACAACCGCTATTTTACATGTAAATAAACTTAAAGCCAACGACGTTACTCATGCATGCAAACATATAATCAACTTTAAAAACATAACAAAATTACTACTACGAGTACATTTAACAACTAAATTGCAGGTCAAAGTTCCTTATCAATTTTGTTACTGACCCACTCATTCGTTATCAAATAAAAAAGCTATGTAATAATAACTTTGTATTATATAATTAACTATTGCCTGAGGCACCGCAGCCGGCTTGTATTTCGGTTCAGGGTAAATACTAACTAACTAAACTACCTGCCCCTAGAATGGTTCTGCCGGCAACCGTTGACAATTAAATTGTCGAACACAGGGCCGGACCGTGAGTTTAGGGGGCCCTGGGCTAATACTATTTAGGGGCCCACAAAATTCTTTTTTTTTAAAGACAACTCCCGCATTAGGAATATGCATCCTGTGTCGAGGGGGACTCTCTAAACATACATGTAACGAACACAAAGAACACTCAGACTTATAACAACAATTTGTGGATCACACAAAGTGTGGTCCCATGTGGGAATTGAATCCACAACACTTGGCGCAGTGAAAAGCGGCGTTCTTCTTCTAACTCGCTTCACTCTTGGCAGAGCGGTCGTGATCACGTAGAGTGCACACTGGTTGTAGAGGCGGACAAAGCCCCTCGTACAACTTCCCGCAATCTCACCCTGTCAGCAGACTGCCGGCTGTAGTCAGACACGCGGCTTCCGATTGAGGACTTCACCTGGTCGGTCCAGCGCATGGTTGCCCTGCCGCGGAGTCTGATCCCCTCCACCTTTCCCTGCACTACCAGTCGCTCTATTGAGTCGCTATTCCGTCTAGAGACATGGCCAAAGTACTGCAGTATGCGCGACCGTACTATGGTTGACAGACGCTGTGTAATGCCGAGTTCCGCTAGCACGGACACGATAGTACGGAACTCCGTCCACGATATCCCGAGCATTTTTCTCCAGCACCACATTTCCAGAGCATTTATTTTCCTTCTTTCCAACTCGCGTACTGTCCACGTCTCCGCGGCGTATAGGAAACTGGGAAATATAAGCGATTGTACAAGCCTGGTTCTTGGTGGCTTTGGTAATGTTCTGATTTCCCCAAATTTTTCTAAATTTCTCCATTGCAGCTTTGGTTATGGCCATTCGTCGTTTTACTTAGCGGCGTAGCGACCGCTTAAACCACTAGATCTGGCAATCATCAATCAAACAATCACTCAAATATATAGGATAAAAATTAAACGATAAAATATTTAATTTGTATTTTAATATACACACATCAAAAGTGTCTAGGGATCAAGCATTTTTATGCGGATTTCTTGAGATTGAGATGTGGCTTTGGCCCTGGCCTGCTCAGTCGCCAGACTTGAACCCGATTGAGCATGCATGGGATATGCTACAGAGAAGAGCTCTGCCGAATATGGAGGGTATCCAGTCGCAAGAAGACCTTTTTTTGTTGTTGCAACGAACATGGGCGGCCATTCCACAGCGTGATTTGGATGAACTCATTTTGAGTATGCCAAACCGATTCTTGTGTTGTTAGTGTTCGCGGTAGAAACACGGATTATTAATTGTTTAAGTTACCTAATAAAATTTTAAAGAAAACTGTTATTTCAGTCTTTTTTTCGAACTTTAATGTTAGTGGTTCAAATGTCAAAAATCCCTTTATTAGGAAAATGGCAAATTTCTTTATTAATGCAAAGGTGACTTGGTTTATCGTTACTGTGACAAACGAAAACACTTTATTTGATGAATCCTTAAAGAAAATTTTAATTAATATCAATCAGGAGAAAAGTTATTGCAAAAATATATGTTGATCCCTAGACACATATGTTGATCCCTAGACACTTTTGATGTGTGTATTATGCCTTAGGGCTTAGTGTTTAAAAAGTACGATCGTAATTAAATTGACAAATGATAAAGCAAACTTTCTGCATTTTCCTTTGGCAAATTTAATTTAATTTGCTTCTCACATTCTAAATTCTTAGTTAAATCAACATTTATGGACAAAACGGATAAAAGCCTATATATGCCATCACTCGGCTTCACAACTTGTGATTAGTATGGTTAAATATATTTTTAAAATTCTTTTCATAAATAATCGCAAAATTGTCTACGCAAGATGAATAGGACTCTGTCGACTGAAGCAAATAAGTTTTTAATTAGATGCATTCATTGACTAAAATATATTCATCCACAATATCGGGATAATAGTCGATAAACTTACGTGTGCTTTCTAAATCAATGTGTTGCACGATATTTTCTTACAAAACCATTTTTTTTTCTACATGTCTCATAAACTTGACTTCTTTGATTTGAATCCGTATTCAGATTCAGTACAACGTTTAGCGTATTTTACAGTACAAACTTTTCTGCGCCGTTTACTGCGACTGTCTCTGTACAATGCAGTACAATTATCAGAATACTTTGATGTAATGTGTCTCTTAGTTATAGTAATGTGTCTGTAGTTTATACTTAGTTTCTGGCTTTTTCTTTGTAATCCTTTAGCTTCTGATCTCTTTTAATGACAATTAACTTATATCCTACACAACCAGGACTCTGTATCTTTTATTAACTGAATTCAATCTTTCATAATTTTCTCACAATAAAAAATAAACAAAATTGCCAGTTTATTAAATAAATTTCTTGCCTCTTTTCGAAATTCCTTCTCATTTTCGCTGAAACTTATCAAAATTTTCATAATGTCATCATAGTTAATTTTTAAAGCTTTAACAGACTCGTAGTGGCGATACCACCTAGTCTGACTTAAACTTTTTAACGTAAACATCAGTTTTGTTTAACAATTTAACAATTCCTATCATTATGGGTTGAAGCAGAAAACAAAACATATATTTTCGCACTTCTCAAAAAAGTTTACGATTTCGATTCGAACCTTCACAGATTCTTCACCAACTTGGTTAAGAGAATGTGCAGCACATGGCACGTAATCCGCAGATTTATTTTTATGTTCTAAAATTGCTTCTACACCATTATACCGACCCGCCATATTAGCAGCGTTGTTGTTTGACTGTCTCCTTTTTTGGTGCGGAAATCCCCCTTGATACCACCGACTGGTAGCATGTCGGACTCGAACCGACTTAAACCGCACGCCGCCTCGGGTACCAGGAGCCGGGGAACCAGGTGCACCCTCGAAATGAAATCCCTGGAACCTCGACGTACCACCTAGGTTTTGTAGATGGCTCCCTCCTGAGCACGAACCCCGATGTTCTATTGCTACATAAAAGCGCTTGCGCCTCCACCCCGGCCTGCTTCTGCTAGTGTGACAGGTGGCCTCATCTGCCAGCCCCAGGCTTGCGCTTATGGAGGACGGAGATCGTTTAGTGACTACCGGCGCCTGAGTCGTTTGCGGTACCGAGCCCATTCCTGGGCCTGGTGGACCAGTAGAGTTCTAAACCTGTCCCGGTCCCGTTCCGCCGTCTCCTGCACGAGCATAACTTGATTGCAGAAAGAGACTGCGGATTTCCTTGCACTCTCGCTTCGTAAGATGGCCGCAATCATGTTACTAAGTGAGAGAACCCCCACTGTGATGACCGCCACGAGACCGCGCCTCGGCTCCCCCCACGCCGGACATTCTGCCAGCGTGTGAAGCGCCGTGTCCGCGGTCTAGCCATCGCAGGCACTTAGGCGTTGGCTCCTTACGGATCAGACGCAGGTGATCGCGGAAGCATCCTTTTCCAGTGATCACCTGCGTCAGCCGGTATGAGAGGCTGCCGTGATGGCTCTCAAGCCAATCCTCCATAACGAATCTTATCACCGCAATAACAGCGTGCCCAGCGCTCGGTTGCCGAAGTCGTTATTCCATCTCTCCACGATGACCTGGCGGTGTTGGGATTTCTGATAATTTCTCGAATCTCAGGAGACCTTTCCAACTTCCGCGCCTCCTTGAGACTCTGATAAAGAGCCGCAAGGTCTCTTGTCTCGAGGTCCCATGGTGGAGTTCCAGCCAGGAGACTTGCCGCCTTAAAAGATATCGTGCGGTACCCCTTTGTGATCCTGATAGCCTACCTAGCCCAGATACCTGATAGGTAGTAGAGCACGCTGATTTCAGCACGAACGGGCCGGCTCGACCGGGGTGGTACTACCCTCGCACAGAAAATCAACGTAAAATGAAAGCGTTCGTGCTGTCGTGTTTCGTTGGCGAGTGTGAGACCGGAGGCCCAAATAGTCTAGTCAACAAGTTCCATACTTGTTGACTAGTCTAAAAGATGCAGAAGCATCACTAGGCCACCATGGTGTGGGCCGCCATGCTGCATTGTCTGCATTCGCAATGAGTATGGTAACCACCAGTCTTGGATTTTGCTTATGCTTTCCATCAGGCAGAGTAGAGTCATTTTGGCGGGACATACATTCGGCGGGCATTCCCCCGTATTATAGACTCACCCATAGACTCACTCACATTTTTTTTGTTTTTAGCCTGGCCTGGTAGCAAGATATATGAGCCAAATATGCTTACTCACTCTCGAACGAAAAAATAAATAATGTGGGTATAATTAGTAGAACATGGTTATTATCACATGGTATTTAGAAATACTTTAAGTATTAACGTTAATCACGTAAGAGGAATAAAAACTATGTTAAATTATTTAATATGTGAGCAAAATCGTTATTAAAATATTAAATCGTAACGTGTAAAATTGTTCAGTATCTACAGCTCTAGAAAATTAAGAAAACATACTGTCGTCCGTAAATAATCGATGGCGAAATCCCCGTTCCGTTTGACACGCATTATCGTCTATTTTTTTCTTTAACTATCTGGGGGCCCCTGGAATCCGCGGGGCCCTGGGCTTAAGCCCAAAAAGCCATATGGTAGATCCGGCCCTGGTCGAACAGACTTCCCAAGACAAGGTGGGCCCCCGAAAAAATCATTTCTCAATAGTCAAAGTATCTCCATGCCAAATTTCATTGAAATCGGTGAAGCGATAACCGACATACACACGGGCGGAGGCGGATAATGTTATATTATATTACTAGTGGTTGCCTTGTTGTATATCGGTTATCGCGGCAAATAGTAGTCTATGTGTTATTCTGATGTATAAGCTATATTACTGTAAAGTTTCATCCAAATCCGTTCAGTAGTTTTTGCGTGAAAGAGCAACAAACATCCATCCATCCATACTTACAAACTTTCGCGTTTATATATTAGTATAGATACTCCAGTTCTCTTTCGAATTGTCGAGTTGTCGGAGAATCAGCACGCTAATACTAATGATCGCTGGAGCTGACAAGTGTTAGACCACGATTAGGCAAAAGTAGTGTAGGGCGCCCTACAGCACGATGGACCGACGATTTGAAGAAAATGGCTGGCGCTCTTTGGAGGAAGCCTTCGTTCAGCAGTGGACGGCATTAGGCTGAAGAATGTTATATATATATTGCTACTAGCTGACCCGGCGAACTTCGTACCGCCATATTTATATACAATAATTAGCAATAAATTAAAATTGCGACTATAATTTGAGATTTAAACTATCCTATCTCTCAATTTGGATCGAACTGCACATGGTGTGCAAATTTTATTATAATCGGTTAAGTGGTTTAGGAGTCCGTTGAGGACAAACATTGTGACACGAGATTTATATATATTAAGATGTTTTGTTATAGGAACGGGCGCGAGTGTAAGCGCGAAATCTCCGCCGAGCAGTGGCAGTGCCCACGCGACTCCCGCGCTTGCGGCGTTGTGCGAAGACGACTGGGACAATGAGGAGTGGGGCACGCTGCAGGAGCAACCGGTAACTATATAGTAACATTATCTGAATTCATAAGTCACATATTTCAAGGTTAAGCAACCCTAGCCAGGTCAATATTTAGATGGGTGACCAGTTCGAAAAACAACATATGAAATTATATTTACAGAAGTTCGAAATCACCAAATAATTGGGTTGAGAAGGTTTGATGCTCCACAATAAAAATTGCAACTCAGCTGTATCGTATAACACTTAAAACAACTTAGTGAGGGAAACAAATCGGACCATCAGTTTAGGAGCTATTATCCTTAGACAAATATTTTGGTCACACTTGTAATCACACTTGTTCTTTGGGGGTTTAAAAAGGCTCAAAGGAAAAAGGAAAATTAAAATTAAATTGGCCTGACGTTTTTATTATTACTGACCAACTTGTAAAATTTCATGTATTTTTTTCTTTATCCAAATCCATCTCGAGGAGAGGCATATCTTATGAGTAAACGATCTAAAGCGATGTTTGGCACCTACATGGAACTTTTCTGATACTTTTACCCATATACTTATGCAGTGAAGAAAATACTTATTATACTACACTTGATCGGAACAGTAGTCATTATTCCCTGAAAATGAAAAGAGAACATTCGTCTTTTCCTTGACCTGAATAAGCGGGAGGAAAAAATGTATGAAAATCCATTTCTAACGTGTTTTAGCGGGAGAGAAAGTTGTATGAATTTTCATTTCTCATGTGTTATCTTATCTATGGCGCACGCCTGCCCAAGGAGTTTTCATATAATTTAAATATGGAATCTCCGTGCCACTGACATCCTTTTGTGAAGAATAAAAAGAAAACAAAAGAAGCGCGAAATATCGGTCAAATTCTAAGCTAAATTGAGTCTTACATGGTGTCTTACGTTTTGATTTAAATACTTTCTACAATACAAGTCTTTAAATGTTCCTCACAGGTGTAGTATAAAGCACTGTGTAGCACTCGGGTGAAAGTCCCATTCCTACTTCGGGAGTATTGTGGCCCTAGGCTGCGCCTTCGGGCCACAAACTGCTCCCTCGCTAGTAATCGGTCCCTTTCCTCCCTCGGTGAAAAATGTACTATTCCCAATGTTTCTATAGGTTTAGAACTGATACAATTTTACATCTTTCAACCATCTAATCGATATCGTAGCCTCTTTATATTGCATATTATGTCGATATCTTCTTATTACTTGCCTCGGAGAGCAAGTAAAGGTGTCGGTCCTGATCTCTCCCCAATCTTGTCGGTTAACCGTCCCATCGGATTATGAGAGAGAGGGAACAGAGAATGCACCTGTGTTTGCGCACACATTTGTGCACTATCATACATCCTGCGGCGGCCGCCGTGGCCGTAATCGGCTAGGAGAACATCATTACTTAAACTCGTTTTCCATCATACAGAGTGCGGAAGCAGAACTGGCTAGTCCATCGGAAACGTGGAACAATAGTGCGTGGATAGACCCTGCGTTAAACAACGCGAACGCGACATACGTGAGGGGCGGCCGCCTCGAGCACAGGCCCACGGCACATCAGAACAGTAACGACTCGCTCGGTGGCTGGGAGGACGGGGAATTCGAACCTATAGAGGAAAATATTGATGGTATGCTATATTTTTATTAATTGAAACGGAATAGAAGTAAAGTTGAAGCAAATCTAATACCAATCGTCTATCCAGTGCGGTATAGTACGCCAAAACCTCTTTTCTAAGTAGGAGCATGTCGAGAAGATATATAAAAGTATGATGATGGTGAATCGAAATTGCTTTTGAGTTCAGAGTTCGATCAAATTATAGCGGTTTCGAATTTTGTCCAGACTACCGAAGTGAATTCAATTGTGTCACAAGCAGTTAAATCACTCGGGAGGGAAAACAAGAATTGTATGGCCTAGTCTATATAGCTGACTTAAAACAAATTTAATTTGGTAATGTATAGTTTTAATTTAAGTTAAAGTGTGGTACAGTAAATGAAAACTGTATCTTATAACCGCTATTTTAACTGAGTTTAACTGATTTATGCTAACCTATAAAATACAAGTGAAGAAACGTCATTAACTCAATTGATACTTTACATTTCTACAGAAAACAACTCGTCAAAAATGGACGAAATGCGTCGCAAACGCGAAGAGAGAAAGCTTCAGAGGCAGCGAGAGATGGAAGCTCGTCGGTCTGCGCGAGGCCAGGGTCCCATGAAGCTTGGCACTAAGATGGCACCAACCAACCCCCCCTTCTAGTTCACCGCGAACGTTCGACTGCAGCTAAATCTATCCTGACATAGGATATCAAAGCCTCTGAAAGTGAGGATAACAAGAGGTGTATCAAACATGTTCGACGGACTTATGATTAGTGAGTGTGCTCATAAATGTCCTAATTTTAAAAAAATTGGTTCATACGCCGCATGATCGATGTTCAACGATCGACCAAAAATTAAAAAAAATACTGCTACAATGAAACTCTTTATAAGGAAATTTATCTTTTAATATTTCCATAGATATTATTTACATGAGGCCAATATAATGTAACGGTTTTTATTTAAAATGCATTCGGGATTAGTCTATGCGTTATTATTATTATTTATTTCATAGCAAAAAAATTGCTTAGATGCGTATTCAGTGTATTCTTAAATCTATCAACTCTAATAGAAATAGGCTTTACAGATGATGCGATTTTGGATTATTACAGTCTATTTGGTGATAATTAATATTAATATTTACATCGTAACTCGGTTTTTTTAAGTCCAAAAGCCCATTGTGATGATATAGCTTAAGTCGTGTAAAACCGAATGATATGTTTCTGATGTCCCATGCTTCAATTTAAAGTGAGGCACAGGCCACAGACAATTCAAGTTAAAAAGCAACTATCCTTTTGCTTTGACCAGATTTTGGACTTAAAAATGTTGTTTAACAGTACATAAAGAAAAAAATACAGCAAAACCCTTGCGAAGACTTGCTATATACCAGAAATATCAATCATTAAATTCACATTTAATAAATATAATTCTATATTATATACCTACCTAACCCCTTGTATATTTTAAATCTCATTCAACATTACATATTCTAATAATTTATCCGATAAAAAATACAATTATCTACTCCAGTTATATTATCTAAAGTTTAGAAACACATTGAATAAATAGTTGAATACTATGACAGTAGTAAGTATAGCCCTTAGATCGCTAGGTGGGCACAGCCTTATATTTGAAACTGCATTCCAAATGACTGCAAAGCGAAGACATCATTCAGTGTTCTGTTGTTCTATGGCATTAGGGAACAAGTATTGTTAATTGATATGCACCAAATAGAGGATTCAAGTGAGACTAGACGCCATTAAGGCAGTAATGTAAAATCTTTAAATGAATTTTCCCCTGAAGATATTCAAAACTTTATTATTCAGTTTTACAATATAAATCTGTCTTCGTCTTATACAGTATTTATTTTATTTCGTTATTTCTTCCACAAATAAACACCTACATACTATTTTTAACTTGGGCACTGTTTGTCTTAAATAAATAGCTTACATCATACTTGGATTATTATAAATTTGACTTACCGAAACCACCTTAAGTGACGGCATTTATCAAGATATAAAAAAAAAAAAGTTGCAATGATAATTACTTACCAGAGGGTTTGGTAAAGGGATAGGTAATATTGAAAGATACCACTTACCCACTTGTTTCAATAAAAAATAGTTTTCAATGCTAATTAATTTCTATACAAAATATTCAATAGTATCTTATATTCTTCGAAATGCGGAAAAATATAGTATAGGTGCATTTACTATTGAAGGCGATGCTACAAATGCCATGCTTCTGAGTCCTTAGTGCTGCTATCCTTAGTAATGCGAAATCCTGTATCCATTAATATGGGGTTGAAAGCGTTCTATTTGGCAAGGTGGACATAGGTTGCCGAGTCGTAATCGCTATCATACATTGCCATGTTTTATCTAGCTTGTAACTATGCGTATATATTCAAAATAAATGTACAGATAATAGGAATGCTTTTTGTGATGATTCTGGGACTTGTGCAATCGGCAAATGAGGGTGTCAATTTGTTGTAAGTGTTTGTGCGTACGTCTGTTTGGGACCGGTACTTGAAACGCTACATCAACTTTTTAAAACCGACTTAAATAATCACAAATTTTAACAAAATAAACCGACTCAAGAACTGGACCTAATTGTTATGAGGTAACAACACATAAAAAAATATATATATACAGTCGAATTGATAAACTCCTCCTTTTTTGAAGTCGGTTAAAAAGGAGGAGGTTCTCAATTCGATTGTTTTTTTATGTTTGTTACCTCAGAACTTTCGACTGGGTGAACCGATTTTGATGATTCTGTCTTTAATTGAAAGCTGGTGCTTCCAGTATGGTCCCATTTCAAATTGGTACAGTTGTTAAAGCCGGTATTATTTTGTAAGAATTTTCAGTTACTTTTCGAATACAAACTGCAAAATTATCAGGCATTTATCTAGTCTATTTTGCATGTGCCAGTGTTAAATACTGTTCTGTAATAATGCTGCTTGATAGACCGTAAAATTTCAAGTATACGGAACAAAATGAACCGTTATTGTGGATACGCTATTTTATATGTATTATTATAAATATACAGTATAATTATTATGTATATAGTATTTAACTATCAGACTGAGCCAGTCTTTGATTTGATTACTCCTTAATGTCATTAATTTCTTATTATACATTTTATGTATTTGGTGAAATTTGTCAAATATAATGGTAATTTTTCTACATCGTTTTTTTTTACTAATAATTTATGGCTGGTGCTGGATACGAGAAGTCCACAATCTTTCAGAGTGGCGTGCAACGGGAGAGGCCTATGTCCAGCAGTGGAATGCAATAGACTGACGTCAGTGATGATTTGGTGTAGAGAAGTAGGCTCATGTTAATGTGTTTTATAATTTTCTCCAGATGTGTTTAAGCTTGTCATATAATAACTTTTTTAAGAATGTTATTTTTTGTGATCTGTAGTGTCATTTATATTTAACTAGCTGAGCCTCGCGGTACAACAACAACCGCGGTTACAGTCGCGGGAGAAATTTAAAAAAAAACCTAAAAAGTATCCTATGTCCGTCTCCTGGTTCTAAGCTACCTCCCCGCCATTTTTCAGCCAAATCGGTTCAGCCGTTCTTGAGTTATAAATAGTGTAACTAACACGACTTTCTTTTATATATATAGATGCTGTAACATAAGTTGCTACATTGTCTATAGCCGGGTCTCCATCGGACAAAAGTTGTCAATTTTTGTGTTGTCAACACGTGTTGGTGACAAAAATTTCTGTAATTTCCTTGTGTTGGCAACAAAAACTGTCAACAAATGTTGGCAATCGTGTTTCTGTTTTTGGTGGTAAACATCAAAAGAATACGCTTGTTGCAGTTTTTATTCAAATTGTTGGCGACTCAGTGTAGACATAATGGAAACAAAAGTTGACGATTTTTTGGAGAGTTGCAACACTTGGAAACAATGAAATTGCCAACAATTTTGCTGGAGACGCGCTATAAAGCACAGTTCAGGCTAACCTTCGATGGGCCCTATTAATAATGTCGGATCTGCAAAAAGAATGCTTCATAGTAGAGCATTTTAAATATTGCTTTAAATATAAAAAACAATCAAATAACCGTGGATGTTCTAATTTTCACTGACAAGTAGTCTTTTTGCAGATTAGACCTTAGGAATAGAGACCATCGCCTTAAAATTCCTCTATTCATAGTAGATATTTGACTGGTTACTTACCATTGCATAATATATTCCAACCATTACTTAAGGAGACAGCTACATGGTGACTATAGTCAGTTTTTTTAACAAACGAGTACCGGAAATTTTGTCTGTGTTCCTATTGGTCCACGAAATGAAAACATAAAACGACCAATATTTTTACCTGACTCTGCGTAGCCAAGAGATATAGTTTTGACAGTTTTAGGGCCACTTGCACGATATAGCTAAAATACATTTAAGACGTACTAAATGCGTTTAAAAAGGTTAAACACAATTATCATTTTGCACGATACATTTTTCGCCAAACATCGAAACTTAAACAAGTTGAAGTTAAACATCGAAACTCAGCTATTTAGCGGCGCTAAACGTGCGTGTGCGCGAGCTCAACACTAGAATAGTGCCGTCTCGCCCACACTCGCAGGGCTCGACCTCTTATCATATTTATAACTAAATATACCTGCTGGCATAATTGTGCAAGAGGGCGCTAAATTAATTTAAGCTAAACGTGTCTGTGCGTTTAACTGCATTTAACTAATTTTGTTTAGTAGCTATTTAAGTCGAAGGTTGTGAAAGTCGCCCTTAGTATGTTCAACTATAGCGCCTAAACTACTGAACCGATTAACTTAAATAACGAGGCGTCAATAAATTCGCAATAATGGCTCAGGTTTCAGGCTATATAAATCTTATCAAAACTTTTTTCATATTCGGGTTATAGTGTTTAAACATTTCTCATTTTCACCAGTCAAGACTTTACTATAGGAGGTTTGTGTTGATGGGCAATATAAATTGTGGTTATCTATGGCTTTCAAATAAAACTTAAATATAAAGCAAATGGTTTAATAATGCAATATATAACAAAATATTAGTGACAAATTGATATAACTACGATATACATATTTAAGTACTTTCGAAGCTATAAAATAAACATTCTTTATAACCTAGGGAATCTAGATCTCTATTTTAATAAAGCGCAAATTATATATTGTTAGTATACTAATCAATACGTAATAGGGTAGTTCCTGCTTCTAAATCGAGTTTGATTCATAACTCGATACAGTTTTCAAAACTAAATGCCTTATATCGATAATTGTTTTATAAATGGTATGTCTCAGAAATCCTTTTGTGTTACCGTGAAATCGGTAAATAAAAATATGTTCAACAAACATTACATCCACTACTTCTTTACTGAAGTAGGGAAAAACAATTACCTCACTTAGATCTAAATGACTCTGTTGTAGTCATACAGAGCTTATCAATTTATTAAATAAACTGATAACATGTATATTCACAAGTAACTACCCTATTATTACAAAGTCAATACACACAAAACATTAGGTTTAAAAAAATGTATTTACTGGAATAAGCATAAAATTTTCTTCTACGATTATGTGCTAAGACATCCATAACCAATTGATCACTCCATCAAATGCCTTAATCACAATCAATTTGTGATCTACGCTTTTGATGGATACAAAAATTGATCCTGCAACTGCAGACAATAATAACCAAACAGAAATCACAACCAAAATCCACAAAACTATCTAAGAAGCGAGTAAATGTAAATTTAAACATAATAATTTAAAGAAACATGAGTTAACACAAAAGATTTTATTTTCTAACGGTTGATGACGTAATGTCTCAATCGAGACAAAATCACAATTTGTATTCAAAATGTATCCGAAGGTCTTCAAATGAGGTAATCTAAACATGGAGCTATGAAAGGCGATTGCTTGATGGACATGATGTGAAGTCTGCTCAGCTACTTGCGTACTTACAGTTTGGAACGCAGCTCGGATGCCCCAGCGGCTAATTGTCAGGATGGCTCATCGAATCTGAAACAAATAGACACATATGTCACGGAATGGATAAGGCAAGGTCAATTTTTATGTTTAATCTTACACTAGCTTTCGTCTGCAGCTTCATTGACTTTGGCAAGTTATTCACAAACCCTCAGTAATACTTTTGGTTTAAATGCTTCAATATCTGCTCTTTTCGATACCCCCGATTGCTAAACTGGTCAATAATTCTTAGAAAGTTTTGTAAGTTTAGACGGGGAATACCCCCTTATCTAATAAAAAGTCTTGGTGATAGTCATGTTGATAATAGTTGAATCACTATCAACCAATCTAAAATATATTTTTTATAAAAATGATTCTAATCATTCTTTACTCAGCATTTATTATCTGTGATCCGAAGTCACGTTGAACTTAGTACTTGGACTACTACTAGGAATGTTATCAAGTGATCGTTAAATAATTTGATAATGCACCTTTCAATACTATATTGACATACAGTGTAGTCCGTTTTGTACGACTTCGCATATAGCAACCAACCGTTTTTAGCGACGTAAGTATAGGCGTATGTTTGGTTTTAGAATGAGCTTAAATGAAAGGACATCTTTTATTACGACTCCGTATACAACGACCGATCGCTTTTAACGACGGAATTTCACACATAATTGTCCGGTTACAACGACGATCGGACGTAGGATACTTTTTACCGCGATAGGCTACTTCCCACGGGAACACTACATTTTTCGCAATAAGGCCTGTTAAACCAATGATCCAGCCGTTTGAGCGTGAAGGAGCGACAATCACACACTCACAAACTTTCGCCTTTATAAGGACTAGCTCATGCCAGCGGCTCCACCTGCATGTATGTTTGTCGGTTATCGTGATAAAAAGTAGCCTATATTACTCGCTAATGGTTTCCATTGGTGAAAAAATGATTCCAATCCGTTAAGTGGTTTGTTGGTGAAATCGTAACAAACTCATAATCGTATTTATCATATTAGTTAGGAAGTGTAATGAATACGCACCTCATGTTCATAGCGTTAGAGTTGCCAGGCTCGAGCTTGTATCCCAAAGTTTCGTAGAACTTGATTAACTTGTCTTTACAGTCTAGGGACATCTTATAGCAGCCCAGCTCTTGCGCTAGCAACGACACAGTCACGACGATTCTGGAAAAAACAATTATATTCATATGTGACATAATTTGATAATGATTGAATTGAATAATACATTACATACGTATTATTCAAATTAATCACCATGAGTAGATATACTCTTACAATATCCTCACAATTCAAGTAACGGTCCCGTTTATCTGGAGGCTAGTGTTCCTGACTTCTAAGACCTAGGTCGCGGTTTCGATTCCAGGACAAATAATTGTGTGATGATTACAATCATTTGCATGTATGTATATATTTAAAAATATATAAGTATGTTTTTCAGCAATCTTTTTACCAAAGTACCTACCGGCTCTGCAGGTTGGGATCAGACGGCCGTGTGTGACACGTGAGGCTAGTATATAGGTATGGGGCCGTCTCCACAAACGAGAAAATCGTGGCGGCCGCGTCCTCCCAAACAATTTGATATATTAAAAATCGCACAATAGTTCACATTTTAATCTGTCTATTTAAAATGAAACGCCAAATGTGTTGCTAAGCGCAAAACTCGCCAATTCGGTTAATTTTTTGTTTTCGTTATAGCACAAGGCAGATTCTTATGTAGAGAAAAAACGTTAAGTTGCGAGGAAAACAGTAAAAACAACACTTTTTTTTCTATTGGACTACGACCGGCTAATAACTTTTGACAGAACGAAGTCTATCGGGGCAGCTAGTCATATATGTATGTATATTGTATCCGTTGGCTGCTGTAAATTCGCAAGAATGTGAAATTTTATCAGAATATTAATTTTTGATCGTAATCGTGTTGTCATTTGTTATTTGTTAGTCATTTGTCTAAGTGCTTGTTCACGTTGAATCGCGGGCGCGGTGGCGTGCGCGGTCCTGAAATATGAAACATATGACGAGATATCCAAGTGTTCACGTACGAAACGCACGTGCGATCTAAGTGGCGAGCAAAGTAGCGTTTGATGCGCGCGGCGCGCTCGCGGCAATATCAAACGCAAGAGACGTTTGTGTGTGTTCACGTCGAACTAGCGGCGGAGTGCGCGATTCACTCGCGACGTCAGATAAGTTCAACCAGTTTGAACTTATCGCTTGAAATGATAGCACCTATTTATCATGTCTTTCAATACAGAAGAGTTTATTAGTGCTGTTCAGGCAAGAACTCCGATTTGGCAAAGTAAACAACCTCTGACAAAACGTCAAACTCGCGCAAACGCCAGGCGGCTAATTAGGGATGGCGATCTCAGATCGATTAATCGAAGAATCGATTTTTCAGGCCCTAAAGATCGATATTTTAAATCGATATTCAGTACTGTGTCGATTCAGTGGATCGATATTTTACCCTTGAAAATCGCCATTCGATTTTTTTGTTTTGGTACAAACCATTTTATTTACAATTAGTTAAATGGATCGGTAATAATACGGTCTTACTGATTAAAGGGTTGAGTAGTCAAAAATTTGCGAACTGGCCGTATGCCTAGTTTCCTTTGTCTCTCTTTGTTCCTTGTGAGCGCCTTTTTTCAGTTGCCGCTTGCTGCCAATATCGCAAGTGTTAAGCGGAACCGCTTCAAATGTCCCATTTCAATTTGGTCCCCTTCTTGAAGTCGGTTTTTTTTTTTGTTAAAATTTGTGATTATGAAAATAAATGTCTTCTTTTATACCTGATCTGACTTTGATATATATATAAATAAAATTGAAGTGTCTGTTTGCAATTTCAATTTAACCCTGGACTAAAAAAAACGATTTTACTGATAAGAGATCATTTATAATGCTATCTTTCTTGTTTTTTATACAATAGATTTTATAAAATTACATAATATATGAAAACTGGGAAAAAAATCGATTTATTGAAAATCGATCTTTTAAACCTTGATTTTTTTGTGAATCGATTTTTTAGGTTTCGATTAAAATCGATTCAAAAAACGATATTTTTTGGAAAGAATCGCCATCCCTACGGCTAATGTGAACACGAGCACGCAACGTATACCGCGCCCGCAGCCGCCGCCGCGCCCGCGCGCGTTCCTACGTGAATAAGCACTAAGGTTGAATTGCGTCGTTCGAACACATTCCCAATGTTTTGCTGTAATAATTTATATTCATCTATATTTTAATTTTACAGTCTGCACTTATGAACATTAAATGTCAATACATGTATAAATTTTCACGCTACATCAAGAATTGTTTTCGAATAATAACGAAACTGTTTAAGTTAGATATCATTTTATGATTATTTTGTCTAGAATAAAATGTGTTTTATTACAGACCGTATATCAGACAACTCTTAGGGCCACTTGCACGACATAGCTTAAATAAATTAATACATTTAAGACATACTAAATGCGTTATAAACGGCTAAACACAATTGGCATCTTGCACAACGATAATTTTTTTGCTAAAAACTGCCGAAGTTAAACAACGAAACTCGGCTATTTAGCGGCACTAAAAGTATTTAACAAGTGCGTGGGTGCGAGTGCAACACTAGGATACTGCCGTCTCGCCCACGCTCGCAGGGCGCGCCGACGCGCGATCCCTTATCATATTTAACAAAATTTACCTGCTTTCATCATTGTGCAAGAGGGCGCGAAATTTGTTAAGGCTAAACGTGTCTATGCGTTTAACTAATTTTGTTTAATAGCTATTTAAGTCGAATGTTGTGCAAGGCGCCCTGAGTATGTTATTACCATAAGTAACACGTAACACGCATACATTATACAATTATACTTACAATTTACCCAACTGTTTGCCTCTGTAAGTGTCGTTCACGACTACGTCTTCTAAACGACCTCGCTGAAAATTGAAAAAAAAAATTAAACATCGCGTGTGACGGAGTGGACGAGAAACGGTCAATTGCTTAACCCGGGTGGTATGGGACACCATATTATCATTAGCATCAGTTTTATGTGCCGGACGCATAGCACTCCCATTATATTAAGTTGATATGATATTAAGTTGGTTTGTGTACGCCTCAAAACTCAGAAAGTACTGCACTCAATCAAAGTTATGTACACACATCAAAAGTGTCTAGGGATCAACATATGTGTCTAGGGATCAACATATATTTTTGCAATAACTTTTCTCCTGATTGATATTAATTAAAATTTTCTTTAAGTATTCATCAAATAAAGTGTTTTCGTTTGTCACAGTAACGATAAACCAAGTCACCTTTGCATTAATAAAGAAATTTGCCATTTTCCTAATAAAGGGATTTTTGACATCTGAACCACTAACATTAAAGTTCGAAAAAAAGACTGAAATAACAGTTTTCTTTAAAATTTTATTACGTAACTTAAACAATTAATAATCCGTGTTTCTACCGCGAACACTAACAACACAAAAATCGGTTTGGCATACTCAAAATGAGTTCATTCAAATCACGCTGTGGAATGGCCGCCCATGTTCGTTGCAACAACAAAAAAAGGTCTTCTTGCGACTGGATACCCTCCATATTCGGCAGAGCTCTTCTCTGTAGCATATCCCATGCATGCTCAATCGGGTTCAAGTCTGGCGACTGAGCAGGCCAGGGCCAAAGCCACATCTCAATCTCAAGAAATCCGCATAAAAATGCTTGATCCCTAGACACTTTTGATGTGTGTACCTCTTCTTCTTCTTTTGATGAAATGGCAACCTGCCGGATCTCTCGAATCAGCTTTTTCTGCTAATGTCAAGTGTTTAAAATCTTCAAGTCTTTATGTCTTCGTCGTGATGAAATTAATGATAAAAATGTGGATGAGATGAAATGGGGACCGTCTTTCGAAAAAACAAAAAACGATCTCCGTTATGTACCTCATTCCTCATCAACGCAGACACAATGTGTCACAGAGCAAAGCGTGGCAGTTGACAGCTAATTATCGATATATTAGTTTTAGTATCCACGGATAAGTCAAACTTGTTTCAGCTAGTTATGTCACACTTGTAAAGTATATTTTAAAAAGTGGTCTTATGTCATCGGCGCTAGTTATAATCAACTTACCACAGAGCAGTTGTGAATGAACTTCTGTTCGATTGTGAGTGTAGCAGCGCCGATCAATTTTGAAATACGTGTGTCTTCGATGACTGTGACATAGTAGCCTCCAGACTGCTTCATTTTCGTAAACCTCTCTGAAAATGAAAAAAAAAACATTTTTCGGGATAAAATATAAAATCTTTTACCTTTAATGTTTTTAAGTATTTATGTTTTAAAAAGACAACTTCCACACTAGGAATGTATCCGGCTCGAGTGGGACTCTACAAGTGCATGTACAGTACAGTATAAATAAATCTAAACTAAGCAGAGCTTGTATATGGGTGCTAGACAACTGATATAAATACATATACATACTTTTTTTTACGTGGTTAAGCCAAACTTCGAAACAAATATTTGCAGATTATACCAACATTTGGTCCGACCCGGGAATCGAACCCGAAACCGCAAGCACAGCAGTCACATAAGCTACCACTGCGCCACCGAGACAGTCAACAGTCAGTATAATGTGTCCTTGTTTCACAAAGAACACCCATAAGCTGAGCAACAATTTGTCGATCACACAAAGTGTTATCTCAAATGGGGATCGAACCCAAACACTCAGTATATTAGTAAAGTGAATTGAAACGATCGCCGACTGCCTTCTTTGTCTTGCCACATTTCTTGACTCTTTAATTCCACGGAAATTGTGAAAACATGTATCACATTTACGTAGGCTTTGAAGAATTATGATCTTTATTTAATTTAATTAAAAGGGTTGTAAGATATATTATCGCCTATGTGTGATTACAAAGCAGGAACTCTACAAGGCTCATAGAAAGGTCATTATCACTGCACTGGTTTCGCCAAGGTCGCATACTTAAATGCCAATATGTTTCGCATACCAAAGACTTGTTTTTCGCTAAACTTGTCAAAGCTAAGATTGCTACTATGTACTAATTTACTCTGTTTTAAATTCTAGTGTGAATAGATAAATCACTACATAGTATAAAACAAAGTCGCTTGTTTGCTTAAATCTTTAAAACTACGCAACGGATTGTGATGCGGTTTTTAGGGTTCCGTGCCAAAGGAAGGAACCCATATAGATTCCTCATGTCTGTCTGTCTGTCCGTATGTCACAGCCACTTTTCTCCGAAACTAAAAGACCTATAATGTTGAAACTTGGTAAGTAGATGTATTGTGTGAACCGCATTAAGATTTTCACACAAAAATAAGAAAATAATAATAAATTTTGGGGGTCCCCCATACATAGAACTGAAACTCAAATTTTTTTTTTTCATCAAAACCATGCGTGTGGGGTATCTATGGATAGGTATTCAAAAATTATATTGAGGTTTCTAATATCATTTTTTTCTAAACTGAATAGATTGCGCGAGAGACACTTCCAAAGTGGTAAAATGTGTGTCCCCCCCCCCCCTGTAACTTCTAACATAAGAGTATGATAAATCTAAAAAAAATATATGATGTACATTATCATGCAAACTTCCACTTAAAATTGGTTTGAACGAAATCTAGTAAGTAGTTTTTTTTTAATACGTCATAAATCGTAAACTGCAATTTACCTTTGATTCAATCAAAACAAATATAAAAAAAAATGTTACTTGTTGCTGCGGAACCCTTCATGGGCGAGTCCGACTGATTCAAGAGGATGGTTTTTATGGATAATAAATGCATAATATAGTATGGAAACACTGTTAATTTTCGAGGTTTTTAATGTGATGTAGCAAATAACACATTTTTTGCGCTTACATTGCAAACGCTGGTTGCACCCTACGAGATAGATCAAAATAATGGACTACAGTATTGTACACCTTAAAAAGGTCTACAAAAAAGTCCGCGACGGTATATGTCTATCTCTTAGGGATAACCCACAATAAACATTTTTTATTCCTTTCTTTTGACGAGAAATAATGGCTTATTTACAAAGCGATATTAAGCAATACAGAATGAATCCTTATACAATTAAGTTAATTAAATACACTGTGCAATTAATATAGATGAAAATGGCTCTTTACTGTATCTAATTTAAATGAATATATTCGAAGATATTACAGATTTAAAATGCACGAATCGTGTCGCCGACGCGGCGGGGGCATCTAAACTCCACCCGTGCGAAGCCGGGGCGGGTCGCTAGTTGTAATATAGTTCACCAAAGTAAAGGAATCCAATTTTTTTAACTCTGAATAACGTGAATTAAAATCACTCATAATTCTTCGATTTCAATTCTAAGAGGTACAATATTATTATGACCATAATTATAAGATACTAACATTTGCCTGCGGCTCCGCCCGCGTGTACGTTGATAATCACGGTAAAGAGTGGCCTATGTGTCATTCTGATGTACATAAAAGCTTTATAACTGTAAAATCTCATGTAAATCCGTTCAGTAGTTTTTCATAAAAGAGTAGCAAACATCCATACATCCATCCTCACAAAAATTCACATTTATAATATTAATGGCTTTTCGGCTCGGCTCCACCCGCGTGTATCTCGGTTATCGCGGTAAAAAGTAGTCTATGTCCTTCCTAATGCGGAACTGTGAGCGACGGAGGAGCGCAGGCACATGCGTCTCAAAGCCGACAATATAGGATACCTATACTACAGAGACGAAGTAAAATACTAATATTTAACAAACGGACGAAGTGTTCCTGTGCTTGAGATAATGGATAAAAAATAAATTATCGAATTACCGAGTCCGAGGTTTAGGAGTTATACAACATTACGCTAAGAGCAACAGTATGCGTCAATGCATATATTATTATGCCTGAGTGATTGAATATTACACAAGATTACATAAGCATCACTATTTGAAAGTCTGTTGGTATATTTATCGAGTGCTTGCATAATTTAAAAAATTAACACCCATTTTTGAAAATACATTATTTAAATGTTTGGTGCCTACTACGCATTTCAATTATAAGCCAACCAATCGCCATCTACTGCTGAACGAAGGTCTCCCCCGAGGAGCGCCAACTGTCCCGGTCTTGGGCAGTCCGCATCTATTCGCTGCCAGCTACTTTCTTCAAATCGTCGGTTAATCGTGCCGCAGGTCGCCCTACACTACGTTTGCCTAATCGCGGTCTCCACTCAAAGACATTTCGGCTCCACTGACCATCAGTTCGTCTGGAGATATGACCCATTTTCACTTCAGCGTACTGATTCTCTGTACGATGTCGGTTATAGTTCTCTCTCGAATAATCGTTCGGAAACGTTAAATACCTTGGTCTTCAATGATTGCGGTATTGTCGACTCAAAGATGTGATGCAACTTCCCGTACGCCGCCCAGCCCAGAAGAATTTCTATCATCTTCCTGATTGAAGTTGTGCCGACCGAGTTGGATAGTTTGGTCAAGGTAGTTGTATTCTCGCATAAGCCCGATAGTAGCGCCTTTTACAGTTCTCGGGGATTCATGCTGATTATGCATGATTACCGTCTTTTCTATGTTCATCCTCAGTCCCACTCATTTTAAAGCATCGTCCAGCCTTTGGACGGACTTAGTAAGGACGTCCATTAACCCGGCCCAAGGCGAAATAGAGTCCTCTTCTCTATTTCTCACTTGGGTAAGTCCTGACCGGCGCGTCCTCGTCGCGGGGGTGGGCACCACATGCTTCAGTAGGCCGGAGTATGCAGGTGGCGAAGTTCGGCCAGGGACCCTGTCCTGTGGGGTATAACGCAGGACCTTTACCAGGGCCAGCAGGCGACCTCGGTGGAGTATCATGCCTGCCTGCGCTAGTCCTGCGCAGTCGAGCGCCGTAAGCCAGGATGAAGGAGTCCTGGAGGGTTGAGCTGATTGGGGTCGGGGTTAGATACCTCCATGAAGCAACATGCCCTCTTTGGTCTGGAATTCAGGCGAAACGGTAGCCCTGTAGCTAGCCACCACAGGGAAATGGACACGCGTCCCGTACGGATGAGGTGGTACGGTCCGCAGGCGAGGTTCGGGGGGGGTGTTCTCCGGGAGAACACTGGGACTCGGCCATGCTGACGGAGCGAGGACAGGCGGCACATCTGGGGGCCGCACGTCTGCAGTTCCAGATGTCGCGCATGAGTCCCAACCCAACGACCCTATACCTCTCGGGTATTCCTGGTGTCCTTAGGGACATCCCCAAAGGTGCGGGCTCCACGGAGGGTGGGAAGCTCGAGAGGTGAAACACATACATAAACAAAAATGGACAACAACAAAAAAACAAGAAAAACCCCAAAGGTGGACGGTACGGCAGCAGCTGGACCGGACACCCCAAAGGTGAAAGGTACGGCAGCAGCTGAACCGGACACCCCAAAGGTGGAAGGTACGGCAGCAGCTGGGCCGGACACCCCAAAGGTGGAAGGTACGGCAGCAGCTGGGCCGGACACCCCAAAGGTGGAAGGTACGGCAGCAGCTGGACCGGACACCCCAAAGGTGAAAGGTACGGCAGCAGCTGGACCGGACACCCCAAAGGTGGAAGGTACGGCAGCAGCTGGACCGGACACCCAAGGAAGAGGTCCAGTAGGACCTTCTTCCTTAACACGAGCCTTCAGGGAAGCTTCGACGACCCAGGAAGGCAAACTCAAACAGCTTCGCGTCGGCGCCGCTACGGTACCGACACCGAAGACTAAACTGACCGCGGAAGGCAGAAAGGTCGCTGGCAAGCCGGTGACCAGGACGCCTAACGCGAAAACACCCACTGGACGGGCACAGCCTTCAACGAGCTCCACGAGCTCAGGCCGGACCCGGCCAGCCCCCGCAGCTGTTCCGGATGTGGCTCGACCCACAAACCTGGAGCAGACCGCGGGGAGGAGGTCTCAACAAGGCGAACCAGCCACGGACCCTAGCCTGTCCGGATGGCAGGTCGCCATGTCCAGGAAGAGGAAGGGGAAGAAGGCGAAACACGTAGAGCTGGCGCCCCAACCCCCAGCTTCTTCCGCCTGTGCGGCAATAGACAAGCCGCACAAGAAGAAAAACAAAAGGCAACGTCGCAGAGAGAAGGAGAGGCGAACTGCCTTAAACACAGACACGCCTCCGGTGCCTACCTCAAGGCAAGGTACCCGTCCGCAGGGGGGGAGTGATGCGTCCGCTGAACCCTCAGCGCCGCGACGCCCACCTCCTCCCAAGGGCAAAGGGGCGCAAGCAGGACCTCAGGGTGGTAGTACCCAGGGGGGCCGGTACTCCGCCAAAAGGGCGCGTCTCGACGAGACAATATCTCCGAGAGGCGAGCCTAAGAGGCGGAGGACCGGACCACCAGGGGAAGCCGCTCAGATTGACTACGCGAGCGCGGTCAAGGCGGACCTAATGGCGGCGGTAACTACTGCGGCCATGGAAAACCTAAGCCTTAGTCAGTCTGAAGAGGTCCAAAAACGAATTGAAGAACTGCTGTTCGAGGAGTCGATGAAGCCGGGCAGCAGCAATTCAGAGGGCCCAGCGTTTCGGGGAAGGCCGATATTGACCGACGGCTACCTGAGACTCTGGTGCGAAAACCAGCCTACGCTGGAATGGCTAAAGCGCAGCGTGGCCAGCATCACCCTTGCCACGGGGGAGAAGCTGGTAGTCAAGCGCCCGAGCGAGATGACGAAGCGGGTCCGCTGCGGCATCTTGCTCCCTGGGGTCCACGAGGACCACAGGAAGGTAGCACACATGCTGCGCTTCCAAAACCGGTGGGCAGACATCGAAAGATGGCTCCTACTGAAGATGGACAGGCAAGCGACGGATACGTTTGCTGTAGTCAGTATCCCGGAGACGGTGGTAAAACCCCTGGTCGAGCACGGGCGCCGGCTCAGCTTTATGCTGGGAACGGTGTACGTCAAGTTCCAGGAGCCCCGCGGCAAGTTTGTGGAGCATCCACCAGCCGAAGCCGACTCCAGGGATGCAGGAAACAGTGCCTGCACCCTAACGATGGACACTGCGGAAGGGGCAAAAGATGCTGTCGACATAGTCGCGGCACCTGAGTCCCAGGCTCCGACGCGGGCCGCCCCCGCCTCCGAGGCGGAAGAAGAAGATCTTCTTCGCGACCGCACGGACAGTGGGGGTGAGTGCGTGGAGGAGCTACGCAGGTTGGCCATCCAAAAGGAGAGCGGAGCCGAGGACGAGGACATGGCAACGGAGGAATCTGATTCCAATGGCGCTGTCTCATTCCTCGGCGTGTAGCACCCTACAGGCTAACCTCCACCACAGCGTGACCGCGACGGCTCAGATCCGCAAGTGGTTGGAGGTCAACAACAACAACCGTCATACTGATCCAAGAGCCGTGGGTCAGAAACGGCACTGTCTGCGGACTCCGCAACATGGGAGGTAAGCTAACAGTTTACGCGGGACCAGAGAATCCCCGCACATGCATATACACTACAGCTGACATAAACATGCAGGCCCTAACTAGTTTCTGTTCTAGAGACATATGTGCCATAAAGGTGCAGGGAGCCCAGGACACCGGCCTCGCGCAGGTGGTTATGGCATCGGTCTATATGCCTGAAGCCGATGACCCACCACCGCACGACCTATCGCGGCTGGTCCACTACTGCGAGGAGGCGGGACTCGAGCTAATCGTAGGAACCGACTCCAACGCGCACCATGCCTTGTGGGGCATGTCTACAGGAAACGACAGAGGTAGGAAGCTCGTTGAATACCTATTTACGACGAACCTTAACATAGTAAACACAGGTTCTGTACAATGTATGTATTTAAAATTTCCATGGTGACGGATTATGAATAGTGATTGTCACTACCCCTATTCATCCGGTGGCTGTAGTAAGAGCCTTATAAGGGAGCAAACTACGCAGGACAACAGCACTACGAAGAGAAAACTTGACGCAAACCATGATTATGCTTTAAAATATCCTAATCCTACTAATATTATAAACGCGAAAGTTTGTAAGTATGGATGGATGGATGTTTGTTACTCTTTCACGCAAAAACTAATGAACGGATTTGGATGAAACTTTACAGTAATATAGCTTATACATCAAAATAACACATAGGCTACTATTTGCCGCGATAACCGACATATACGCGGGCGGAGCGGCGGGCTACAAGTGCTACAACTAGTCACACTAATATATAAATGCGAAAGTTTGTGAGTGTGTGTGTTTGTTACTTCTTCACGCAAAAACTACTGAACGGTTTTGGATGAAACTTTACAGTAATATAGCTTATACATCAGAATAACACATAGGCTACTATTTGCCGCGATAACCGACATACACGCGGGCGGAGCGGCGGGCAACAACTAGTTTTGCATAATTTTGATATTACATTAGTGATGCTTACTGATTACATGTGTGTATCAATTCAAATTACAATAGGCTGGCAATTTTTTTTTTCATAATATAAAGTAATCCTTGAAAACTACCCACGAGTACTTACTTACCTATGCATGTCCAATACGTAAGTAAGTATAATAGCTTTGTTATTTTATGAATACTTTAGCAAAATTCTTGGCCAATTACTATAGCCAATTTGGATATTCTATAAAAAAACAGTTTTAAAATATGTAGTTATATTTCTATTCTGCAAAAAGAATTAAAATTTAATGTTGCTTAATATGCCTATTAACAATATTAGAAATCGTGTTAATATTCAACATCTTTTTTTATGAATATAATTATTTGACAAAAGCACATGGCAAAATACATAGACTTCTGAAAATTAACTTACAATTTTGCCTTTTTGTACTTAATTTTCTTAAGAGATTACACTGGGGATTCTAGTAATGTAGTATACCGTAGAAAACGTTTTAACACTGCTACTCACCATCAAATTGATATCGTGTTATATTCCCAACACTTGTTAATTGGCTCAAAAGTTGCAGGAAGCCCTTGTCATAGTCAGAACGTTGCAGAGGCCTCACAACCATCCAGTCTTCACCAGGATTCGCCGCACTAATCTTGGGTTTAAACTGAGCTTGGCTCTTGTTGAAATCCAGTCGCTTAAGTATCTCTGGCTCATAGAGATACTCCGATGGCTTGCCATCCTAAATGAAATAAGCCATTAATCATTAAACATGTTTGCTCTGCTTCAAAACATAAATTTACATACTTAAAATCTCACTAAAACATACATAGCATGTTTAAGAGACCATCATCATTATTAACAGCCTTTTGTCCACAGCTGAATTTAGGGCTCTCCTTACAAAGGAGTTTTTGGAGAAATATGGTGAAAGTCATGAGGCCAGAACGTAGAACATTGATCTGTTTGAAATCAGGAACCCAACAAATATGGACCAACCCTATAATGGTCTTGAATAATATACAAAGAAATATATGCAAAGACATCTAAAAAATTTACCTGCTTCCTCTTACAACATATGATTATTTCCAGTTTCATTAAAAAAAACTGGCTTCTAGTTCCTCTGGAAATCAGTAAGGCTTTCTGCACATTAATAAACTTCCTAGGATTTTCTATGTGAAAGTGAACCAACTCCTACGATACATTAATACTAGAGTTATAACATCCTGATAGGCACAGTAGAAATTATATTTATCAAAAACTACATTATTATAATGAATATGATAAGATTCATCAATGATAATATTATTTTATCATCAGCCATCAGTTATCAACAAATCTAATAAAAAATCTAAAGTACTATAATTTTCATATGCACATTATTTTCTAGATATTGATAACTATGAATATATGATAAAGGTTATCAAAGGAACTTTATATGAATACAATTATTAAATATTTAATAATAATCCAGGTTCATCAGGATTCAATCTAAATATACCCAGATCAAACTGGAGGACAGAAGCAGGTATGTTTGCTAGCAGCAGATTGTATTCTCTGGCATTTCAATGGAGAAGCATAAGGCTTTAAAGTTATATATTATAAATTATTTTGTTCCTATGTTGCACCAAGGGGCATGCAATTGGAGAGGCCTATGTCCAGCAGTGTACTGCGATAGGCTGATGATCATGTTGCGCTCAGATTGAACTTTTTAATTGTATACTTTCTGGAGTGTGATCAATATTATCCACTTCACAGATTTGTCAAAATACCTAGTTGGCACAGTGACGAAACTGAATTTCTATGGAAAGCTGTTATCAGTATAATATTAATATTTGTAATACAAAAACTATCCTATTTAACAAAGCTTGCAGTTCGCCGCATGTCATTCATTTATTTCTGCAAGAATTTAAAGTATTTTACTTGAAACTTAATGTACCAATTGGATTAACGACTTATTACTCAATAATAGTGTGTTTTTTATATAAAACTTACCATGTTATTAAGTTTTTCCATTCCCATTTTATTTTAGGTTCCCTCCTTCACTATATTCAAGATTAAACGTCTCTATTGGCACATACTTGTAAATTATAAAATAAGCACTAAATTACGATCACCATACCACGAGATTAAAACACGTCCACGAATATCGGAGGAATTTGTAATAGTGAAAGTTAAAATATTTGACAACACGTCAGTAGAACTTTTGCCGCCGGACAAGGCCAACAAACAAATGTACCTGTCAAATGCAGTGTTTCCACTTTAATGATTTCCTTTCCCCACGCCTTAATTGAGATTTCCCCTTCTCAGGACTTTTTTCCCCTCAAAAGTTATTCTGCTTTAGTTCTATTTTATGTCACTGCCTTTTTAGGGTTCCGTGCCAATGGCAAAAAACGGAACCCTTATAGATTCGTCATGTCTGTCTGTCTGTCCGGTTTCTAACATCATTTTTTTCTAAACTGAATAGTTTGCGCGAGAGAAACTTCAAAAGTGGTAAAATGTGTCCCCCCCCCCTGTAACTTCTAAAATAAGAGAATGATAAAACTAAAAAAATACATGAAGTACATTACCATGTAAACTTCCACCGAAAATTGGTTTGAACGAAATCTAGTAAGTAGTTTTTTTTTAAACTGCAATTTACCTTTCATTCAATCAATCAACACAAATATAGAAATAAAATAAAAATTATATTATGTTACTTGCTGCTGCGGAACCCGTCGACAAAAAACGACGCTAAAAAAGTATGAAACAAGTTTCAAAAGCCGTAGTCACACGTTACGTAGAAATATACCATAACGTCCATAACACATTAACAACGCGTGACTACGGCTTTTAAAACTTGTTTCATACTTTTTCAGCGTAGTTGGGTTTTAGTTTTTATTTAAAATGTTGGTACTTCTATAATATTAATATCTTTCCAAAGCATATTTTAAATAGGTACTACGGTACCTATTTAATTTTCTCTATTTACTTTTTCCGTATTTATGCGATAATATTGTGATATTTCTACGAGAAATATCACAATATTATCGCATAAATACGGAAAAAGTCACGAGAAAATGCTAATAATATTTATATATTTTTGAAATGTACAAGTAACGCCCTTTCGAATGATACCAAACATGGCATATTTATATCAAATTTAGTTTTTAATACAGTAGGTACGGCTAGGTAGGTAGTAGGTAGGTATGTCGGCTAGAGGGCGCCACATTAGATTCAGTGGCACGTCATATATGGTCATATAGCCTATAACCAGCGGATGATCAAGACGCTTCTAACGATACCTCATTTGTCTTATAATTATTGTGACTAGTAGTTTAGAAAGAATGTGGGAACATACAAGCATACCATAGAAATATCACACTTATCAAAAAAATACGGATAAAGTCATGAGCAAATGCTAATAATATATATATTTTTTAATTTACAAGTAACGCCCTTTCCAATGACACCAAACACGGCATATTTATCTCAAATTTATTTTTGAATACAGTAGGTACCTTATGTCGGCTAGAGGGCGCCACATTAGATTCAGTGACACGTCATATAGCCTATAACCAGCGGACGATCAAGACACTTCTAACGATACCTTATTTGTCCAGTTCTAACAAGTAGTTTAGGAGCTATGAAAGAACAGATGAACATACATACATAAACTGTCAAAATCATAACCCTCCTATGGCTTTGCCGTAGTCGTGTAAAAAATATTAAACAGATAAAAGCAATAGGCTTGATAATGAAACCGTTGGGTCAAATCTGTCTTGAAAAGAACAGGAACAACCTCTGTTGTACAACTGATGAAAAATCAGTTCGAAATACCTCACCTCAAGCATGAATAACGTATAATTTCAACATTCGTATTCTTATAGCCTGACTAGAAATATAAAACCTGCACTGGTGGTGGGCTGCCAATTTCGCTACTGTTTCTTTCGGTAACATTAGTATAGTCCATACAAAAATTAGTTAAGAAATTTCCCGCAATATTTTAGGCTAGGCTTTATCCATGATTTCCCCTTTTCATCTCTTTCCCCTTTTTCTTCCCCTCTGGACCCTAATTTCCCCTCAAAAGGGAAATTTCCCCTCATTGTGGAAACACTGGTCAAATGTACTCTGTGCCAACAAACAAGTCCAACAAGTCGACAACACAACACACATGTAACCATGTGCAAAGGACCACAGTCTTTCCCTTGCAAACAGTGGTAGATTTTAGGTTTTATACATATTATCTTAGAACGTATATACCAGGCGGGCCGCCGAACGGGGGAAAGGCGTGATCGGAGTAAAGAGAGAGAGACTGAGTTTGGGTAGTGTCAGTCTCTCTCATGCAAGCACCAATCGATCACCAACCAAGATAGTGGACTCACATACCAATTTGCATGACTGATTTGGCAGGAAATACACCAACCAATCAGAAGCTTGTGTGAGAGAGATAGACACTATCCAAACTCAGTCTCTCTTTCTCTCTATTCCGATCACGCTTCCCGCCCGTTCGGCTGCCCCTCGAGTTATATGTGCTCTAAGCATATTATTGACGTTGCAAAAATATATATTTGAATATATTTAGCTTTAATTCCGCGATACAAATATCCAGGTCTGAAAGCAGGGCACAAATCCCACCTTCATGCATACTCACATGCACATATGGGTATCATGCATATGTACACATACAAAACAAGTGAGAAATAATTAGCATGCCATGCAACCAAACCTATACTCGACACGTGTTTCGCCCCTCCACGGGGCATCCTCAGGAGATGTTGACTCGTCGAGCGTCAAATGAGCGTCGAATAAGCTAGCGCACCGCTGTCGGCCCTTTATATACCGTTTCGATGACGCCCGTCGCCCGGGCGGTGCAAACCACTAGCGTGTGCGGGGCCGAGTTCTCACTGCAATCGCAGTGCTGCCTGGCGGGACTAAGTTCCTTCCTAGCGACCGGGTGTAGGTTCTTCCCGAAGCAACCGTGCCCGAAAAGGACCTGTGTCAGTCGGAAAGAAAGGGTACGGTGCTGTCGCCCTGCCCACTCGAGGATGACCGGCTGGAGAGCCTCCACGGCAGCAAAGCCAGCGGGTGGAGTCTCCAGCTGGGGTGACTGGTGCCTCATGACTCGACGAGCGGCTTCACACCACTCGCGTATTTCTTCGGGCGGAGGGCGAGAGCCTTTCTCTGCCCGGAAGTCAGCCGTCCGCTTGTAAGTCCGTTCTCTGTCGACTCGGTGCGGTAACCGCGTATGGCTATCTAACAGGCAATATCCTCTGGGAATACCAGAGGCGCGCCATACTCTGGGTACTGGTATCAGGCCCAGGTACTTCATCTGGGCCCGAACCGGTACGAGGACCGAGTTGATCACGATAGAGGCACCGGGGGCGGACCACGACAGGGACCATTGAACATCAGGGCCTCAGTCTTATCTAGGGCCACACGTAAGCCCAGCGCCCAACCACCAAGAGACACCCCTGGTGGCCAGGCGCCCCGCCTCTTGGGAGTTTGCCCCCGCGGACCGTGACTAAAGTTTCATCGGCGTAACAAATTACGCCTAGCTCTAAGATGACTTCGAAGGGCCCAGTCGTACCCCACATTCCACAGGAGTGGTCTAAGGATAGACCCCTGCGGAACACCGCAAGACATGGGTCGCCGTTTCAAGACTCGGTCCTCGTACATGATGGTACACTCCTCTAAGTAGTCTGCCACTAGCCGCCTCAGATACTCTGGCACGCCGTGGTTGTGGAGTGCTTCCCTGATGCAGCTAAATGGCAGACTATTGAATGGCCCCACCTCGCAGAGGTGCCGGACGATACAGGCAGTATTTTTTCAAACTATTTGCCCGCCTCGTCAAGCAACACGATAGGCCTATAGGCCGCGACGGAATCGGTAGGGGTAAGGCCGCGGGTATAGTTTGCTAGTTACATATTATTTTAGACTGCTGCCCCACCCTGAGCCCATGGCTGGCTACGCCCATGAACGGGATGGCTCGCGGGGGCGATTGCCGATGATGCAGAAGCATCACTAGGCTGCCAAAGTGTATGTCACAATGCTGCATTATTGCATTGTCTGCATTCGCAATGAGTATGATGACCACCACTACTACTCTTGAATTCTACTTATGCTTTCCATCAGGCCAGTGGCGTATTATGGATTTTCGCCGCCCGGGGCCACTAGTAAATTTGCCGACCCCTTTTTTTTATTATTAGATATAAAAAAAAGTCAACCGGAGCTAATGTACATCGTACAAATATAGATATATTATAAATCTTTGATATAAATATATCAGCTTCGGTGGCTCAGAGGTAGCTTAAGCGACTGCTGTGCTTGAGGACTCAGGTTTGATTCCCAGATCGGACGAAAAGTTTGTATGATCTGCAAATATTTTTTTCGAAGTTTGGGCTTTTTCTATGTAAAATATATATATGCATTTACAAAAAACAAAAAGTATATAATATGTATTTATATCAGTTGTCTGGGGTGGGAAGCCAGGGCATGGTCTTGGTGGGAATCGCTGACGTAGTGAGGTCGGTTTCGCCTAGAAAAGGCCAAGCATCCATGCATGCTGTGTTTTGTAGTGGAACACCAGTGATAGCAAAACCCTGGCCAGTCCGAGTCATCCACGCCATAGTCGTCCACCCTGAGACCTGCAGCAGCCACGCAACGCGTGTCCACTACCTACAGCTGCAGCTGAGCTGAGTCTGCAGGGCGCAAGGCGAGTGTTCTGCGCCTAAAAACAGAACCCTTTCACTAGGGAGATAACCCGAACAAAACGGAGCGTGTCTGGACGCTCTGAAGTGGCAGCCCCGCTATCGCACTAATGCACAGTGGGCTAATCACCTGCTTGCTCAAAAATCTTAAATTCTTGAAACGAATACAGCAAGAAACCGGAGCGATTATTTTGAAACGACTTTTGACATGAAAACACGGATACGAATATCTTTTTGGAACGTACGTACACTCAGTGATGGTAGCAGACTGGCCCGAGCAGAAGCAGGAATGCTAAGATACGACTTGCACATATTCGGCCTAAGCGAAGTGTGTAGAAATGGTTTTGGAGAACTGAAAACGTCCAAAGGATTGACAGGACGATGACCGCGAAAACGGAGTTGGTTTCCTTCTTTCCGATTCCGTAAGGAGTAGCCTTTTGAACTGGAAACCGATCTCAGACCGAATCATTTTGGCTCGTTTCAAATCCTGACACCGCCATCAAGTCAGGCTTGAACCCCGTAACCTTTTCGCTGACCTCAACGCTGACGATGACTCAATAGACGAGGAGTGGAATCGCATTAAAGTGGCCTATACAGAGAACAGCTCAAACGACTTAGGGCACTGCACACATGCGCGTGAGACTTGGATGTCACAATCTACATGGAAGCTGATCAATGAAAGAATAGAACTTCACGTTAAACTGCTAAGCGCTAACAACGATTCCCTCCAAGCCGACCTCAGACAGAGATACCGTCAGATTCGAAGAAAAATCTATCGCAGCTCGCGAAAAGATAGAAGACTGTATGCTGACGGTGTCGCTGATAACGCCCAACTCGATGGTAATTCTGGCAATCTGAGAGAGCTGTATAAGCCACTAAAACTCTGACAGGAAAGAGTACTTTTCGTAAGAAGCCTCTAAAGGCGAAGAATGGACAGCTGATTGTGACGTCAGAAGGGCAACTGGAACGCTATCGTGAATACTTTGAGAAGGTCTTCCGTGCCACAGTATGGACCGTTCCAGATGGTCGTGGCGTAGACTCTAGTGAAACTGGCGCTAAATGTTTTGTCGCCGAAATTTTTACATACCTACTCCAATATAGCTCTTTCATTCTTTCAAATAGTTTCTTCCTTTGCCTTTTTCTTGTTCTGTTCTTGTTGTGTGTAAAAATTTTCATTTTTAATAAAAATAAACTACAGCATATTGTGATAACGTAAGGAGTTGCACACCTCCACCACTATCTATGGATGTCTACAAACTATATTATATATGTCATAAATAGAAGAAAAAAAACTGACTATTGAATTCTACATGTCATAGGTATTAAATAAAATATCCATATCAAATGTGTTTCGATATCATCGTTTATTGGGTTTTATTTGCACCGATCCCCCACACATATTTAATGCTGTACTTTATTTTTATTAAAAATGAAAATTTTCCAACAGGAAAGGAAAACAAAATAATTTTTATTTCTTCCTAATTCTTAGCACAAATTTACTCTTCTTAAATCAACTTTCACAGCCGTTTATTAAAAACACTTTTTGTTAATTTTTAAACGTTGGCTTTTAAAAATTAAGTCGGTATTTTCTAGCTATCCCCAACTAACTAACATATATAATAGATTTTACTTACCCAATGCAGCTGCAATATCTACGACCGAACAGTTCCCAACTTCCTAAAATTAAGTACCTCTACCACTCGCCAAGCCCGACTGCCCTTAATCACTGACCATCGCTTCCAAAGAAACACTGCCTAAGAACCCCGCATTCCCAGTTTCAATATCCCGTAAAAACTATCACCAAGATGTTTTAAATGTTGGACCGTCGTGTACCCAACGCTTTTTTTATGGTAGGAGCCATCGAATTTCTCTAAAGAGTGCAAGGAGTCTTTTGTTTGAAAGTTAAGTAAAAAAAAGGTCGGGTTTTTGTTCGTCTACACCTATCTTAAGTTGTGCACTAGTGGACAAGGTTAGACAAAGATTATTTCGCGACGATGTTCCGATGATTTAAAATATTTTTATTTTGCTTTATGATTAAAAAAATCGTTAACTGAAAAATATTGGCACTTGCCTCCGCCCCCTTTAGTATGCCACCCGGGGCCATGGCCCCCCCAGCCCCTCCCACGCTACGCCACTGCATCAGGCAGAGTAGAATCACTTTGGCAATCCCATTCATAAAAAACCTACCACATAGCGAATGGTTCCGAATAACGGCAACATTACCATGTCAACTAATGTCAATCCGCGGTCTTGTCAACTGTCAATAACATATGTTTCATTATGTAATGTCAAGTACGTTGGTGGATTTGTTTGTTTCTAAATTATAATATTTATCTTTAAAGCCTAATTGTTTCTCATAATACAATAAATATAATGACTCTGTATAAAATTAATTCACTTATTAATTTACTTGGCACTAATCGACCATTCACAACTTTGTCTAAAAGTGCTACAAAAACGAATTATTACAAATATTCTGGTCAATATTTAATAACTTCACAAAGATGGCTTTTTTTTGAACGACACAGAAAAGGTGGTTACAATACAGAAGAGAAAATTTCTAATTGGGAACATATGAAACAAGGTTTTAAGGAATTCAAACATGAGTTGAAGTTATTTAAACAGGAGGTGATAGACTTAATTGAAACAGATCCACTTCTCATTGCGAGACCAGGTAAGACTTATTGTAATATCCTGATTGTTCATCAACATCCTTTAAAAGTTCACTGCTGGATGTAGGCCTCTTCTTGAAATGGCTTTGGCGTACTATAACTACATTGGACAGAGTGGTTGTTATTTTTTTTTTATGTAAGACCCTGCCAAGATGAGTCTACTCTGCCGATGGAAAGCATAAGTAGAATCCAAGAGTGGTGTGTGTCCTTACTCATTGCGAATGCAGACAATGCAACAATCCAGCATGCTGACCCACACCATGGCGGCCTAGTGATGTTAAAAGATTTGTGCCAAGTTTTTCGTCTCTTTGGCCTTCGTCACATCCTCAAATTCACAATCCTTTATCACACATATATTCTCTTTGTTAAAAGCGATGTTTTTTAATTTTACTTCACAAAGCCACATTATACACAGCATTAAAAACAATTATAGCATAAAGTAAACTTTAGTTCATTATTTGTTTAATTATGATTCTGCTCTGGTCCAGTTTTAACACGTTGAACACCAAGGAATAATGTTGTAGGTACTATGGTAGTAACTACTTGTCTCGTGTTATTTGAAGTAAATAAAAGAGTTAAACTCACTGTTATTATAATGTATTTATCCAGCACACGAGATATAGACAGAAGGTAGAAATTGTAGGCAACAGGCACAGCACATATAAAAGTTAAAGCAGGAAGGTAGACAGTTCAAGAGTAGCACAATAGATCACTAGATATGAAGGCAGTATATAAATAATATTTAAGCACTATTTTAGCAACATAAAAGTGTTACATAAGGTTTAGGTAAACAAGCGTGCAGTCGGCGTCGATAACGGATTCAGACTATTTGAGACGGCGCATGCGCAAGGATTGCCGGTGCGTATCTCATGTAGCTATGCATTTAGATGGCATAGTGAAAGGTTATATAGGATAGAATTTATCGGCAAACCGATATGTATCGCTGTGAAATGTAATATTTATTTATGATGTACTTATATTATAAACATGTGTGCCAATGATGTATATATTTTATAAATAATATTTTTAGTGTAGAATAAGTGTAAATATTGTAAATATATAATAATACATAATCTATGTGTTAATGTTTAGTGTATTTAGTTAAGTGTGTAACTTGTAGTAAAAAACATCAATAAAAGTAGGCGGATCCCTACAATGTGATATATTTTCATTCAGGCCGTGTCCGACAATGTTGGGCGACATCAGTATATTCCCTGCAGGCAGTGGGGGACAATGTTGAAATGAAAGTTGGAATGAAATGTTTAAACGTCTATTCTGAGTTGTCGGTCTATAATAACAGGCAAAATTGTAAGCAGCGTGACCCGCGTGGCCCTCTAGAACAGTGCAACCACCTTGGCCTCTAAAAAAACTAATGTGTTGAAAAGTTACATCAATTTTTTTGACAGTGCTCTGGAATGGATACGAAAATGTTGTTTCTGTGTTTAATTAATTCTTGAAGTATTTCAACTACTTTTTCTAACACATTTTCTAACCATACTACTCTTTGTACGTTCTTGACTAATTTGTGCTTTCCCATTTTTGACCTATTCTCATAAGACTCCGTCCTTGTAATAAACTCGATAAAAAATCTTGTGAAATGTATTTTCTGATGTCTCCCATAGACATTTTTTTTTTGTAATTTGTTTAAAAAGAATCAATGCATTCACTATCGTAGTATTAAGCAGTAAATTATAAAGGCCTGTTTAGCTTTTAATCAGTGTAAACAGGCGCGGTTCCAGCCTGAAATTTTGGGGGGGGTCACTAATCAAATAAGTCGAGTAAATTAGACTTTATTGCATAATACACAATTTTATTTCACACATTAGTTTTGTTTTTAATGGTAAATCTATTGGGATCATAATATTTGAGACATCTGTGACAATCTCTGGATGAATATTCAGAGGATCTAGCTCCTTTGGGGGACGAAGGGCGTGTATGGAACTCCCGACAAATCGGTCTAACCACTAAACTCCGGCGGCGGCCTACATCTGCAGTCAAGAGGAGCTCCAGGAACGCATCAGCGGCTTCTGGAGTTCCCCCTGCCTTACCTCATCACTGAGTTACATCCCGGGGTAACAAGATTCAAACCCGAGGCATGTCGCTGTCGTACCTCTCACCGCTCTACACAGTAAGAGAGTCGGAACATCGACCCGCCGGAGACGACACCCCCGGCCGCACCGAGGTGTCGGGTCGTTTTCAGTGGCCACATCTCCCCTACATGTGGCCACAATGACCCTTAACCGACGATTGGGGAGCTAGCGGCCTCTATCGCGCATCCTTCGTCGCCTCTTTCGAGCGGGACGGCCATTTCCCGATCCCGCTCTTCGGACTCCTTCTGGAGCATAACGTCTTCACACTACTCGCCAGCATTGCCGCGATCAATGCTGGTGATGACAGGTTTCGTCCGATCTGTCCGACCGCGTGAGCATCTAAGTGAATCGATAGGTGATAAGTTGGTTCTCTCTATGCAAGCTTCGAAGCTCGGCAGAAAGGCTCCGATAGCGCGTTGTCTGGCACAATCCTGGGTGTCGAGCCATGCCCGCCAAGCTCGTAGGGCTTGCGTATGTTTGTTCTGATGATGCATTCCGGGCTCATGATGCGGCGCTATCTCTTCGTCAATCCGACTGACAGATCGAATTACGTCGCAGACCATTGGGTTCATGTCGGTTAGAATGTCGAAGGGTGGAGATCGTGCCAGGATCGTCACCGCCTCGTACGAGATCGTACGGTGGCCTCGTACGATCCGTGTGGCCTCGTACTATCCGTGTGGCCTCGTACGATCCGTATGGCCATCAACCGCTGCAGACTCCCGAGTTGAGCATTATAGCGGGAAGATCCCGCCGGTGCCCCGTAGAGGACCATGGATCGCACGACGCCCATACGCACGCCCACGCACATAGAGGCAGCGAACTTCTTCCCGCGGTCCCCCGAGATTGGGCAGCAGACGATGTGGCACCCCTGCTACTCCTCGTACTGGGGACTAGTCGCCCGAAACGCTTTTCAAAGCTCTACCGATTGTCCATGATGAGGTACTTCATGTACTGACCCACTTGGACTTCGGTGTCATACACCCGGAGGTATGAGCTGGGTGGTTCCTGGCGCTTACGTATGCCATGGAACCATTTCGCCTCAGTTTTCAGAGGCGCCACCCTCAGGCCCAGCTCATGAATCTTATCCACGACACAAGCCACCCCTTGCGAGCAGAAGCACCTCCCCGAAGCGTGACCCTCTAGCCAGTATTAGGGTATCGTGTGCATAGCAGGCGACACTAATGCCCGACGTCAGACTAGTGCGAAGACCCGCATCGTATACGAGGTTCCATGTCAATGGGCCCAATACAGAGCCCTGGGGAACCCCACAAAACAACTCCCTTCAATTTTCCACTCCGTTCCGATCGATAAACTTCACTGTCCTGTCGCGCTGATAGAACTCTATGACGGCACGCAGGTAAGTCGGCACCTCGTGATATTCAAGGGCCTCCCTAATTGCGCCCCATTGAAGGGTGCCGAAACACAACGAAACACATAACAATATCAAGGCTAACTACAAACACCACCCCCCGATCGGACTGCCGACCCCGACAGGGAGCGAACACACCTATATATTAGCGTCCACTGTCGAGCGTCCCTATTGGAATCCAAATTGGCAGTCCGATAGATCGCCCACTCGCGACAGGTGCTCGCTGATACGGCCAAAAGAGTTCCTATCCTTTGATATCTTATCTCGATTGAACAATTATGGAAACTGATAAGAATAAGAAAATCCGGTTCTAGTAGCAGATTTTGGGGGGGGGGTCACGTCCCCTGTGACCCCCCCCCCCCTGGAACCGCGCCTGAGTGTAAAAGACTAGTTGATAAAAGAAGGGGTCTTAACACTGCAGTTGTCAGACCCTCCATTACCAACGGATCAATTGTATGGTGGCCCAGAACGTAACTATCCACAGCTAAAATGAAAGTCCAGAGTCTACAACCCTTGGCCACAGTAGCAACTACTGGATGCTGCATAGAAACTCTCTGTTTGACTGGAAATAAATAAGAAATATCCAACAGGAAGCGATAGCAGCTACCCCAAAAGGCATAGTAACTTAATGGGTAACGACGTTGCAGACGCATTGGCCAAAAGGGGATCAGAAACGACAGTTTGTGGACCGGAACCACCACTACCCTTGCCCCAAGCCCAAATAAATAAAAACATGGCTGCGCGCCAATACAGAAAAACACAAAACCGAATGGGAAAATAATGAAGGATAAAGCCAACCAAGATACCAGTTCCGGTAGCATAAAAAAAACTAGCCCGCAACCTGATTAGACTGAAAAGGGACGATCCGAGGAAGGTCATAGGTATCCTGGCTGGGCATTTCACTACAGGCGCAACAAGCAACGCCGCAGCACATTCTCACAGACTGTACAAGTGTGGCAGATCAACGGGCGGACATCCTTCGATCAACATGTAGTGGCCTGGGAGTGGGCGACAAGTTGACCCGCGCGGCTGCAACGGATAAAAGTTTGAATAATCATACACAACAGGCCATGGGGGACAATGTTGGGTGACATCAGTTATCTCCGCACATATAAAGATTTCCGCAGGTATGTTAATGTTTTATAGGTAAAACTTACCTATTTAACAATATTAACAATAAAACTAAAATCGACTTTTCTATCATTTTCAAATATTTGTTGTGGCTCATCAGGAAGATTAAGTGCCGCCCAGCATTGTCCGACATGGCGTTCAACGTGTTAAAAAATTCAAAAACATACAATATTAAGTGGAATACTGTTAACATAAAAAACAACAATTTAAAAAGAAATTGGTTCTTAATTTGATAGAATAAAATTTTCCTTTCTTTATATTTTTGACAGTTTGTGTAAGTTTGTATACTTTCGGCCCTACCAATAAACTTTTATGCATGACGTATACCAGGATTTTAACAAAAACGACAAAAAACAATATTTGACGTTTCGGTTGTATACATCTGTTATATGAGATTTTAGACAATCGTTATTCAGCCCTCGGCCCTTGTTTAGCGAACGTGTAACTTATTAATTTGTTGCTAACGTTATTTTAAGTTTGAAAACCATGGATTATTTACATTATTTCGATATTTTTGTGAAATTGACAATGAAGAACCACCAAGAAAAAGAAAATGTTACAAAAATCGATATGATCCTTTCTGTTTATCTGAAAATGAGTTTCGGTCAAAATATAGGTTCAGCAAACGATATGTCAGAAAAAATTGTGAATTAATTAAATGCGATATTGAACAGCAAGCTCGAGGGAGTGGACTGTCAATAGAATTTCAAGTTTCTACTGCTCTCAGAACATGGACTCGACAAGAAGTTCAGGATGATGCAGAGGATTTTCATGGACTAAGCCAGCAATCCATCACGAATGTGTGCCGCAGAGTAGCTTTAGCCTTGGCTAATAAAGCATCAGCATTTGTATATATGCCTACAACAACAGCAGAACAAGCAGTTGTGTTAGGCTTCAGAAACATTTGTGGTTTGCGACAAATAATAGGTGCTATTGACTGCACCGCATACCTAACATAAGTACCTAACAACACTAAACAAGCCATCAAACGAGTTTGTTGAGAGAGATTGACTTTGACAACTTACATTAGTTGCGTTGTATTAAATGTATTAAATGTATTTAGGTATGGAACGAGCGAAACAACAGTTTTTTTTTTTTATTTGTAATAGACCGTAAAAACAATATATTTGGAGATAACATGATGTATTCAATAATAAATACATTTTATATAGCCTTTTGTATAAAGTTGTGAGCATATCATCAAATGAAATAAAGTCATTGAATTCAAGGTCAATTCATTCAAAGTCATTGAATTGACTTAAAGGTCTTAGTTACCAGGTCATTAAATCCCAAAAAAAAAAAAGTTAACCTTGTAATTCATCTGATGTACAATAGATTTATTATTATTATTAGAATAATTTTACATACTCATATTAATATATTTATGTGGTAAAAAAAAAATATTATTAGATAGCCACTTTCATCTAAACAATTTGTATAAATACTCGACTAGGTACCGTGATTATTAATGTATGAAAATACCATAGTTATGCGACCTTGACCAGCTCGAACTATTGCAAGCATGCCACTGATATTAATATCCTTTAAATTTAACGTTTTTTTCCTACCGTTAATCCAATATTATTGGTTTTTCATTACTAGATTGCAAATTATGCAAACAATGTGTTTTATTTAGTCGTTATTTTTCAAGGTTAAAAAAAAAAATTTGTCAAAAAGTCGAAATAACCGTAACCGATGGTGCTGGCAACACTGATTAGCTCAGCTAGCTCACGTCACATTTTACTGCGATGGCAACAAAAGTCAAATTGACATTTCAACAATTATTTAAAACCAACCGTTGCTTGAGCCAAAAATAATTGTGGTTCTATTTTGTCTTTTTTTGGTGTTATACAAGATTAATTTTGCTAAGTCGAGTCTAAAAGTTGTCTGTCTTTCGACGCAGTGTCCTGGTATTATCTCGTATATTCAGTCCTAAGTAACAAAGAGCGAATGTTTTCAAATATTATATTGAGCGATTCTCTTGCATCGCCTGATAGCGGCATTAAAAACATTTATAGAAAGTTTCAAAATTTGTTAGGACGCGGAACAGACAATAACAGTGATAAAATAAATGACGACATGTTGTCTGGCAGAGCAAGCACAGTAGCATCTGACGACAGTTTTATAACACCAGTTTCTTCGGTCGACGATTTGATGGCTATGTCACCGAGACGATTAAATGAATTCTCCGAACAAAGAAATGAAACCAGTGATCTACTGACGGGGCCCGAGTTTGATAGTGTTTGTGATATAACAATGAAAGATATGCCTACATCAGACGACATGTTTATCGACGCAAATAGCTTGGATTATCTTGTCAAATGTGCGGAATCGAATAGACATCATAGCCACATAGATCGCGGCAAGGAGAGTTTATTTGTGAAATTCGATCCCCTCTATGCCAGACAAAAATTTGAAGATGCACTCTCTGTACAAAGTGATTCTGTAGTTGATTCCTCCGAGTGTGATGTTGGCTATGAAACTGGTAGTACAGTGTCAGTCTTCACCGACAATCATGTTGCACTACCTAAACACTCAGTATCAACTGGTTCAATTCCTTTATTCAGTACAAAGGATAAACCCATGCAAGTAGTTCCGCCTGTAGTAAACAGTGAAATTCCCAAGTCAAATGTAAATCAAATCCGATCGACCCCTGCTTTAGTTAGAAGTGTGTCAGCCATCTTGACTCCTACTCGAGTGGCGACAGAGAGACTCATTAGTATATCGGGTACTACTCCTCCTACCGCTGCACCTAGAAGCCCACGCTACCACAACCATAGTCATCATCACAATTACACTTTTCATGAAAATGACCATTTGAACTCACTTAAAATCATTCTTCAGAAACAAGACAGAGAGGTTCTACAGTTGAGACAAGAAAACAGAGAATTAAAGAGTTCACTGCAAGACATGGAACACAAATATTCCAGAGTTGTTGAAGACTTGGAATCTAAAGTTAAAAAACTGACAGATGATAAAGAAAATGCTCTTCAGAAGGAGAATAAACTATTAGAACAAATACGTGACAAAATTTTAAGCAACAAACAAATGAGTATTGTTATGGAGGAGTATGAGAAAACTATCTCATCTTTAATTGAAGAGCAGCAAAGAGATAAAATCTTGAATCAGGAACTTTTAGAGAAAGTCACAGCAGAAAGAGACGAAGCTTTGAACCATCTCGGAAATATGGAGAGTTCGTTCAATGATCTTCTTGCCAAGTATGAAAAATGTAAAACTGTAATATTAGAAACGAAAGAGAGAGAAAAAGTTTATGAACAGAAAATGTTAGAGTACCAGGCTGCTGTGAAAAAGTATGAGGACTTATATGGGAATCTTAAACAGGTCACTTCAGATGCACTGACAAAAGCTAATGAAACTTTAGACAACCTCAAGAAGAATTATAGTGTTGAAACAACAAAGTTAAATGCTACTGTAAAGAAACATGAGATTACGATAGCATCATTGCAAGAATCATTGGTCCAGAAAACCAGAGACAATGAAGAACTAATGAGGTTGTACGACCAGCTCATTAGTGAGGTACATTGAAAGTCGTAAAACTTTCTTTTTTTATCTTGGTGCTTTTTTATATCAATGTCCTTCGCAAGCATTCTGGCTGCTATTTTATTCTTACTTCTTACTGTGATGAATCTCAATTGTTATAATTAAATTATTGGTTTTGTTTGGATCATTGTATTGTATTTAGTTTTTAATTTTTTACGACATTTTTAGGGATATGTACAAATTGAAACATTTATCTCTACAGATTTGTAACATTATATGGACAGATTACAACATTATGTGGGTATATTATTAATGGTTTTAGAATCTATGTTGGAAATGTTATATATTATGGACATAATATTTTATTGCCTCATTGACTTGAAGTTTGACTAATAAAATTTAAAAACTGCTAGATCTTTTCCAGTATCTAATTAAAACATAACTGTACTACTTTAATACATTGTTTATTCAATGATAGTTAAGATGATTTTGTGTTTCTTCATAGTATTATTCGTATTACTATTATATTTATTAAAACTAGGTAACAAATGGCACATAGCAACTTTAAATAAAATATATAAATATGGAAATTTGATTATTAATTTGATAGAAAATGATCAACTGAATTATTCCAAGCATATTTTTAAGTCAACATGTGCAAAAAATACCTAGGCTTTTAACAATTTTGGTATGAATGGTTTTGTTTATCTTTTGCAATAATGTGGAATGTGTTATGGAGTATAGATATTCATAGGCATGCACATGTCTGAATTCTGTTTATGAGTTTCCTCCAAATGCTTGTCAACATAATATGTGTTAATGTATAAGTAAGATGAGATCTTACTGCACTTTTATAGAAAATGTTAGTCAATCACTAGAACTCTACTCGCCTGTCAGTATTACATTGAGTTTTAGAAACACCAATAGTCAATTCAACAAACAATAACAAAAAAACATTATGGTAATTTTTGTAGAGAACATTACATTTACTAAATATTATTAAATGTGATTTAAAGCAATATGTTATAATAAGTATTAGTTCGTGCAGAGAATTAATGTTTTGAACTATTTAATTGTTCTGGATTGTCTTCAGCAAATATTCTATGTCCTATCTTGTGTTATGTACTTAGTTATGTAATAAAATACTTTTAAAATACCTTATTTTTCTTTCAAACCCGTTCATTATAATCGGAAACTATCATAGTTACATGTACACAAAATTCAGTCAATTGACAGACAATTTTGATGAAGCTGTATGTTTATAATTTTTTTCGTGTAATTTTAAATAATGATTAGTCAATAGTAATTTATTATGAGAACGATGAATGACAAGAATTAACTTATGGATAATAACCAAGATTGGGATGTTTGGCGTCCCTTAGGGTCAATTTATACTAGCGCCGAGTCGAAGCGCATCGAAGCGTCTATCCAAAACTGAACATAACAAATTCAACCTTAACTCCACAGCGTAACGCACACATTACTTCTGAGATTTTAAAAACACTCGCTCATTCTTCGGAATTCGTGCGTCTGCGTGTGAACAACGCTGATGGTGCGCGCGCTTTCTCGCGTATCTATGCGCCCACTAGCGAACCTACGCGTTATCAGTCGGAAATTACGGAATGTTATAATTACGCTACCTTTTTCTTCTTTCTTCGTTTTCTTCTTCTTCAACTTCCGATATAAGTAATATTATAGCAAGATCAATGTCAATAATTTTACACAGGTTTCAGCTACGAGAGTCAACTGGCAAGTGATTCAATAGCACTGCTGTTGATGCCCATTACTATACGTTAAATGATACACACATTCGTGCGGCTTCGCTTTAATTGTAAAGAATTTGACGCTTCGATGCGCTTCGACTCTGCGCTAGTATAAATTGACCCTTAGAGAACTTCCGCACAGGAAGTCCTCTCATATACCTACTTCCTACTAGTGGTTGTGGGACTTCAAACCGACCTGTACCTTACAAAGAACATCCCTGAAATCTCGGGCCACCACACTACACAGATTCCCACCCCTTTTAGTCCCGCTTTGCCGTCTATTTCGCAAGCATAAGAGACGCCGGAGTGAAGGCACTCTCACACCGTGCCATGGCCGCAATCAAGTTACCAAGTAAGAGAATTCCCACGCCGATTGCCGCGACGAGGACGCACCTCTTGCTCCACCCACATTCTGCCAATGTGTGGAGTGCCGAGAGGGTCCCATGAAGCTTTAGGGGAGGCCTTAGTTCAGCAGTGGACAGTGATAGGCCGATGACAAAGCACTTAAAATGCCTAGGTACCGTAATTTAAAACATCAGAAGCCAGTCAGTGCATCAAACAATAAGCTAAATTGATGTAAAATGTTCTTCCAGGTGAAACAGATTTGTTATGGTGCTTTAATGAGCCCAGTGTTTTGGAAAAGTTTGTGACCACAAGTGACAGTGACCACAATGAGGGTTTCAGTAAATGTAGTCTTGAAATGAGCAGTGCTGGCAGAGCTCTCTTTCATGGATGTCTTGATGTGCGGGTGCCTAAGGACGGACGCATTAAAAAGGCTGGATATTGTTCCATGCGATCCAAAAGGATAAGAGTAAGTACTTACCTAATTAATTTTCTAAAACATTTGTTTAAATATTGTACAGTACCCTATGTCGCAACTGCTACCTACTCTATAATGTGGGTAAAATCAAAAAGCTTTTATTTCAAGTAGGCTTTTTCAGGCACTTTCGAAACGTTATATTAAGTATGACTCTATCTACGTTACACGGTTTACCAATGTCATTCTCTGGAGAAGAACTGGCAAGAAACTCCAAACTATGGTAACTATTGCAACCACAAAAAAATAACGTAAACATTTTCAATAATAAATATACTATATAAGTTACTATTTTACTCTGAAGTCATCCATCTCGTCGATAACTGGTTAATTCTCTCTCTAGTCTAGAAAGCCTTTAATATTTGTGATACTTTGATGATACTTTAAGGAGTATAGTAACATTTTATTACAACTCGTCCACTAGAAATATGTTATATAGATAGATAGAACAATAATTTGTGAATCACACACTGTTGTGCCATGTGGGAATCGAACCTACAACACTCAGCGCAGTAAGAAGCGGTGAGGCACTACGCTATCCGTGCAGTCATTCCGTACTCTTATATAAAACTAGCTGACCCACGCAACTTCGTTTACGTCTATTGCCCGTAGCGTAATAATTTTCCCCCGTTTTTGTAACATTCTTCATTGGTGCTCCGCTCCTATTGGTCTTAGCGTGATGATATATAGCATTCCTCGATAAATGGGGAATCTAACACTGAAAGAATTTTTCAATCGGATCAGTAGTTCCTGAGATTAGCGCGTTCAAGAAAACAAGCAAACTCTTCAGCTTTATATATTAAGTAATAGATTAACCATTCGTAGCCGCTTGGTCCAGAGGCGTCTCTAGCCCGCGTGCAATAATTACTCTAACGCCCTTTAGAAATAGGCCGTTTACACGTATCAAGTGACGAAGTAATTAACTAAATTTTAACTTGATTTTAATTCGATTCACATTGTAAACAATCACTTAACAGCTCTTTAGTTACAAGTGGTAAATAAACGATTTAGTGAATAAGTACTATAGAATCGAGTCTATTTTTTGATAAAGTAACCGCCCTTACTGCCGCGCGCATTCCCCGGTAGGCTTTTAGTTCGCGTGTGGACGCAACAATTTAGCGAAGTACTTAATAATATCCAGATTTACGTCGTTCATTGTAACCAAATTAAATAGAATTTAAGTTAAACACGTGTAAACACTCGACTACTTAAAATTTAGTTACAATTAAGTTAAACACTCGCCTAAACTAGGCATAAGCGTGGCGCCCTCAGTAAGCGCTCATTAAAACTGTCGCGGCCGGCGACCCTAAGGCAGTGGTCCGACCGCCGGCGAGTAAACGACTAACTATCGTACTAGACGTATCGACTAAACGTACAATAAATATAAATTACATGTAAAGGAAAGAGATGCATATATTAATAGTTGCTCTCCGACTGTTCACACTGCCGGCGACGACTCGGTTTACGAGTTTTGACGCTGAGCGACAAGAGCTTTCAAAGATAAACTCGCTCAGCGATTCTCGCTCGCTTGATCATTTCTATTCAGTGCGGCTTTGAAAGTACCTACACATACGGATATCAACAAATCATTGCAACCTTCATTGTTGTCTAGTTCAGACGACGGCGATGATGTATTTTACGATAGAGATATTGTCGGACACCTTCAATAAAAATCTCATCCATAGTGTTTTGGAATGTGATGTTGGTGCGACTGCGCGAGTAATCGCTCATCGCACTTGAACACTCGCTAATAGCCCAGCGACAAAAGGCTGGCCCACTCACGTAAGGCGCACAAGCCGTTTTTTAAGAGAAATTACTGAAAATGTAGTAATCGCAATACTTTTTCTTTTTACAGAAATCATTTAAACGCGAGGCGACCTTCGATTGGCATCTCTACAATACATTAGTTCTTAAAATAAGAGGTGACGGCAGATCCTACCTGTTAAATATATCATGTGAGGGGTACTATGATATCACGTGGAATGACATTTATCATTATGTACTCTATACCAGAGGTGGACCATACTGGCAGATTGCAAAGGTTAGTGGCAAATAAATTAAAATACTTTGTAAAAACAAGTTTTTATTGGAATGCCCTAAAAAGAATAAAACGAGTCCAAACTCAATGGTGTTGCGACGTTTCTTTACAGAGTTCCTATGGCCATGGCCACCTTCCAGCTCCAGCATCAGATCAGCTCCATGTCATTATAATATTGTATTGGCACGATGTAAACATATGCTTGCAAAATTTCAGCAAAATCGGTTTAAGATAATATATCTGCTTCAAAATTGAATTGCAAGATTCCACCCGAACATACATACATACATTGCAAGTTAATAAAAAGCTTATAATAATGAAATATTAAAGATCAAACACACCTATTTTTTAACTATCAGAAAAAAGGTGTGTTTTCGACTTTTTAAAACTTAAACAGTAGTTAGAGCTTTCTGTATTTCTACAGAGTAATATGGTAGAACTCCTTAATATTCAACAATCAACCGTATTTTAGCTTATTAGCTATTCATCCCGTGGGTGTCGTAATAAGTGACTATGAGAGCAAACTACGACAACAGCACTGCTAAGAGAGGGTAAAGTTGCAAAAAGCCCTATATCAACGCGACTGGCCGGCGTGGTATAGCAGACCAAAACCTCCTTTCTAAGGAGAGGCCCACCCATAGAGTAAGAGTAGGGGAGCCAAGCCTCCAGCCTTAGAGTTCCTCCAGCCGACCCTCTGTTAGAAAGAGAGAGATGATCGCGATGATGGGTACCCATCTGTCTCTCTCTACTCGCGCATGCGCATAGCAGAGATTCGATGGTTAATTGTTGTGATTGGATACCATTATTAGTCCTTTACTGCGCATGCGTCGATAGAGAAAGACAGTCGGGATACCGCGATTCTCTCTCTCTTTCTAACCGTTGGAAACGCGCTTACTGTCAGCCGTATGTCTTCCCAGCTCTAACTATATTAGCTCTATGGGCCCACCTACGTTTTTTTGTAACATAGATAATTACTTTATTTGTTAATCTATATAGGTCCTAGTCGATTGTTATACCCACATTTTGCTTACAAAATCTTAATAACAAATCTTATATCGGGATGGCTTGAGACTCGTGAGTTAATAAAATGTAACTCAAGGACTTATTCTACTTTTCTAGATACCTCTTTCAAAATTTGTGCTTGGCTCAAAAGGCCGTCTGCAAGACAAGCAAACCAGAGTCAGGTTTGACAAAGTAACACATTTTGGGATAGCATGCGGAGATAAAATCAATGGAAGATTTAATCTAGAGATTGAATATGTTGGTAAGGATATACTTTTCTATTGAATCTAATTTCTAATTCACTGTTAAATACACACATCAAAAGTGTCTAGGGATCAAGCATTTTTATGCGGATTTCTTGAGATTGAGATGTGGCTTTGGCCCTATCCTGCTCAGTCGCCAGACTTGAACCCGATTGAGCATGCATGGGATATGCTACAGAGAAGAGCTCTGCCGAATATGGAGGGTATCCAGTCGCAAGAAGACCTTTTTTTGTTGTTGCAACGAACATGGGCGGCCATTCCACAGCGTGTTTGGATGAACTCATTTTGAGTATGCCAAACCGATGTTCTTGTGTTGTTAGTGTTCGCGGTAGAAACACGGATTATTAATTGTTTAAGTTACCTAATAAAATTTTAAAGAAAACTGTTATTTCAGTCTTTTTTTCGAACTTTAATGTTAGTGGTTCAAATGTCAAAAATCCTTTTATTAGGAAAATGGCAAATTTCTTTATTAATGCAAAGGTGACTTGGTTTATCGTTACTGTGACAAACGAAAACACTTTATTTGATGAATCCTTAAAGAACATTTTAATTAATATCAATCAGGAGAAAAGTTATTGCAAAAATATATGTTGATCCCTAGACACATATGTTGATCCCTAGACACTTTTGATGTGTGTAGTTACTGTGTTTGAAATTTATGTATAACAGTTTTTTTAATTTCAGGATTAGAATTTGATCCGACACATGATGAGGAATTTGCATATGAAATGTACAAGACAGATAAATACATTGTTGGTGTTTAGACTTTAAAATTAAATCAATAAAAATACGAATATATTTACACATTATTTATAAGTATACCTATTATTTATATAGATATTAATAGAGACGTATCTACACGGACTCAAGGAACCCTAAATGAGAAAGGTCAAAAAGCGCGAGCAGCCCCCTTAGCCAAGTTACAAGTGTTTCGCGTCGTTTCTCTTTCTACAGTCGCTAACGTCTCTATACTTTTGTATTATTGGCTAATATTTTGTTTTGACCACGTGACTTAACGTTGAGAGTTGAGAACCGTGTCATTCCCATGCATTTCTTAATTTTCTCTCAACCATAACACGGACATTACTACGTGTTTAAAAATAGTTTTATATCTTCTTCTCTTATATATAAAAATGAATTGCTGTTCGTTTGTCTGGCTAAAACTCGAGAACCGCCGGGCCGATTTAGCTGATTTAGATTTTGAAATGTTTGTCGTAGTTCAGGGAAGGTTTAAACGGTGAGAAAATATGGAAAAGTTGCAAGGAAGTTAATAAAAACAACAATTTCCTTTTGCCCTTAGATACTGTTCTACCAACTTTCCTGTCAAACTTTTGACTGTCAAATTGAAGCACTTATTAAATACGGGTTTTAAATAGACACCATATATTATTACACGAATCAAATTAAGGGTTTTAAATAGACACCATATATTATCACACGAATCAAATTAAGGGTTTTAAATAGACACCACATATTATTTATATATTATTATCGCGTATTTTAATATTATTATTTTGATGGTTGTTATTGTTGGTTCATTCAGAAATGTTTGTCATTGTATTGACATATTTTGATGGTTGTCACTGTTTAGAATGCAAATAAAAACGTTTTTATTCTGCCATATCCATAGAGGTCATATCACAAACAAACTAAGATAACACTGTTAATAAAATCAAAACGCTGTTTTGTTGGAATGCGAAAAAATTATTGATGTCAATCGTCTGTCGTACGTTAGACGAAAGGTTATAAACACAGGCAATTTTTTGCACCTAAGGCATAAAAAGTACCTGTCCTACCTATTACCGTTATCGAGTTCGGGCACAACAAACACAACAGCAGCGAGCACGACGCAATGAAATCGAGCGATACCGCAGAAACAGTGCTCCTTTGAACCTGGAACGAGTAGCATTCCACTGCAATATAGAAGTAGATTATTGTACCGACAAATCCGTGACAATTGGGGAAATGAAAATTATTTGTCAATATTGTAAAGCGTTATAATAGATTTGTATCACAAACAATAATTTTACAAGATAATTGCAGATACAAGGACAATTTATCACTGACTGGGAGCACTGTTTCCACTGCCAGATGTGGAATTTATTTAAATGGCAATCAAGATGCGAAAGTTGAAAGGCGTTGTGCTCATAATCCAACAGTAAAACGAACCATTGTCCAAGAACTGCAAACAAGAAACGTTTCACACATCACATCAGAACAATAATTTAGTCAAAATGGCCTTAGATCGTATGCCATCGGACAGCCATAATATTGTAATCAGAGCTGACAAAACACCTGCTGGTGAGCATGCAAGGAGGTTTAATTCACCGACAATCGACGAAGTGGCTATTGTCGTTATTGGAGAAATTTGCAGTCTAGAGATATCATGCTTCTTCGTCGGAACAATGAATTGAAACGTGTGTCTAAAACACATAGGTCTTATGACGCGTTACAATATCCATTAATCTTCTGGCAGGGAGTGGATGGATATTATTTTAATATCAAAATGGTTAATCAAGTAAATGGTAATGATATTAGATAATATTTTTAAAATTCAGTATCACTATTATCTATTTATATAAAAATGTATCGCCGAAATGTATGTACGCGCATAACTTCCGATCAGCTGCATCAAATTTTTTTTTTTTTTTTTTATGTATCCCTTATTGTTAGGACAAGGTTTGTGTATAAGAAAAATTAAAAGATAGCGGGAAAAGGAATTTTTTTTGTCCGCGGCGGGAAGCTGGGACAGATATGTAAATTTGGCGGTTCGAAATTCGCCGGGTCAGCTAGTTTATTATATTTATATTGATAGAAAACAGTACGATAGAATTTAAAGCTCTTATAATATATAATTTCTTCTTAATCTTCCTTTTTATAGTAGGTGGACTTACTACGGTTATTATTCCTTAAAATTTGAAAACATATTAAATTTTAATGAAACCACAAAAACATTGAAATTCATGGTCAATATAAGCCCATTGTATGATCATTTAAATAAGTCTATAATTATATAGTTACTGCTTTAATTGACTATCCTACAATAACAACTTTCTACCGTGGCGCCACTGTAATTTCACAATTTTTTATCTATCTCATCTATGGAGATAGAAGATAGATGATAAAAAGTGTTCTCTTTAACTCTATGGAATATGAAGGCTAATCAGAAATCAAAATTGTAATAAAATTTTAAAAAGTAGGATTGCACAATCTTGAAGCTGATTGTTTTGATGTGAAACATCTATTGGTAACGAGAAGATTTCCCGAGTGGCCGTTTGCGGAACTAACGTATGACAGATACTTCTACCTGGCAGTTTAATATACAGAGCGAGTGCATTGATATTTTAAATTCTTTCTACAATGATTTCATTGATATACGTCTACGGAGTAGTAAATAGAAGATTAGTAGCCAAGGGCTGTAAGGCATCAACTGCAGCCCGAAATATTTATATTAAATAGTTCGAGGGTGCAATTGGTGCTTACACCCGAGCTAACTATTCTGCTTTAGATCTCGATTGTGAGGTAAGTAGAAAAAAACCGGCATTATAAGAATTCTATTGAAGTTTTCTATTCCCGCCTTTTTTCATTAAAAAGAATCAAGTAAAGAACTTTTATTTTTAAATTTTTTTCAAGAACGAAATTGAGCTTCGCCGTTCGATATTTTAATTGATGACTATTATACTCACACGAAGACAAGGCTGAAGATCAAAGCGACCTCTTTGGTCATTGGGCTGAATGCATGATGTCTATTGCCAGTATGATGGTTAGATGTACCTACCTACGCGAACTTTTTGAAAGAAAGAAGTGTTTTTTTTATAACTTACCGCCCTAGGGCTTTTCTAGCTACATTATTACCATAGAGCGCTAATTAGTCACCTACAAGCCCCATTTGGAAGTAATAAGAAGCTACTTACCGAACATGAGAGATGTAAAAATACTTTAAGACCACTTCGTGAGGGTGAACAGTATTTTAAAAGTGGAATCTTAACGTGTATACGCGTTTTATCTGTCATACGTTAGTTCTGCGACTTGCCGCTAGGGAATCTGCTCGTCACCATTTAAATTCTTTCTACAATAATTTCATTGATAGTCGTCTACGGAGTAGTAAAAAAAAAGCTGTAGTCACACGTTACATAGAAACGCACCATAACACTTTAACGACGTGTGACTACGGCTTTTCAAACTTGTTTTATGCTTTTTCAGCGTCGTTTTTTGGCGTAGTTGGGTTTTAGTTTTTACTTTTTTTTATTTAAAATGTTTTGGTGCCCTTATAAATATATAATATATGTATATGTTTGAGAAATATTTGTATTTCCAATGATACCAAACACGGCATATATATCTCAAATATTTTTTTAATACAGTACTTTATGTCGGATAGAGGGCGCCACATTAGATTCAGTGACACGTCATATAGCCTATAACCAGCGGACGATCAAGACGACAAGATAACAATACCTCATTTGTCCAGTTCTAATTAGTAGTTAAGGAGCTATGAGGGAACAAATGAACATACATACATAGCCTGTCAAAAGCATAACCCTCCTTTGGCTTTGCCGTAGTCGGGTAAAAAAACTATAAGACCACTTCGTGAGGGTGAACAGTATTTTAAAAGTGGAATGTTAGCGTGTATACGTATTTTTATCTGTCTTAGGTTAGTTCTGCGACTTGCCGCTAGGGAATCTGCTCGTCACCAGGCGAGGGGTAAACCGGATTTTAGGCGTGGCGAGAATTGCCGTGGCGAAGTTTCGCCGCGAAGCGTGGCGATTTCAAATAAATTTAGAATTTTTGTATTTAATAAAAATGAATATTAATGTAGACATTTTATTTTGTACAAAACAATTTCGATGTTTCACATCTGCCAAACGTCCAGTGACGGCTCACGTTTTTTAATAAATAGGAATGTGGATCAATAATTAGTAAACCACCTAGTATCGAAATACATACCTATGTATCACACATTCTAAAATTCTAAGTACCAACTGTGCCAGCGGCTCCACGTGTGGTTTATTTATATTCCCATAGTGAGATGAAGAAGGCGCCTCATTCCTTGTGGTTCAGCCAATTGATACTTTCCTACCTGATAAGTTTAATTGTTAATCACGAGTAAACGGGGCAAACTCCTGTTCTCGTTGGTTCACCTATGTTGTCCACCTTGGACTAATTTAGTTCAAGTACCATCCATATTTATCTAAACTTCAAGAATTTTCTTTTACTGCGGACACTTGCGTTAATGTAGATTGCAGCATCATGCTTTACAATTTAACCGTCCTCAAAGGTTTGATGGGCACTATGATTAGCGTAACGTGTGTAAGTTTAAACTTTTAGATAAAAAAGCAAGGTCAACAGTATAAAGTTAATATCGTTGCCCACTATTGAAAATAATCTATACTAATATTATAAAGCTGCAGAGTTTGTTTGTTTGTTTGAACGCGCTAATCTCAGGAACTACTGGTCCGACTTGAAAAATTCTTTCAGTGTTGGATAGTCCATTTATCGAGGAAGGCTATAATAGGCTATATTTTATTTTCAAAAAAAAGGGATCCGTAAGAAAATTGCTATTTCGTAACCCAAAGTGTGAAATTGAAAACCTATTTTTGCGTGCGCTGCAATAACTACTGACAATAGAACAAAATAATGTATTACGGGTTTGTAGGTCCCATTAAGATCTACAAAAAAGTCCGCGAGAGCATATATCTAACTATCATGGTTTAGTTAGAATAACCGATTTTGTGTTCAAAAAATTTATTAAATCATCTGAAGAAAGAAACTACGTTAAATGTGTATTGTGCTAATGATCCTTATCCAAATTAAGCATTATGTTATCAAGGGTATTTATGTAGAAGTAAAATACTTTTTATTTCATCCCAATCGGACATTTCGTTTAGAAGTTATCACGAGTATAAGACGCTAAGAGTTGTTACCTAATAATGAGTTATTTGCCAAAGAGTTTTTATCAACATAATACCTGATATTAATCTTTATCCAAATAAATGTGTTGATAATGAGAATTAGATCTTCGAAGAGTATAATAAATAAATCTATACTAATATATAAAGCTGAAGAGTTTGTTTGTTTGTTTGAACGCGCTAATCTCACACGTGGGAGAGCCACGCTTTGGCATGAATGGGCCGGCTCGACCGGAGTGATACCACGACCTCACAGAAAACTGGTGTGAAATAGTGCTTGCGCTGTGTTTCACCGAGTGAGTGAGGATACCGGAGGCCCATACCCCAATCCCCTACCCCTATCTCCCCCCCCCCATCCCCAAAAGGCCGGCAACGCACTTGTGACGCTTCTGGTGTTGCAGGTGTCCATAGGCGGCGGTAATCGCTTACCATCAGGCGATACGTCTGCTCGTTTGCCCGCCTATTCCATAAAAAAAAAACTCAGGAACCGCAGTCCAATTTGAATTTTTTTTTTTCAGTGTTGGATAGCCCATTTATCGAGGAAGGCTATTGGTGACGAGCAGATTCCCTAGCGGCAAGTCGCAGAACTAACGTATGACAGATAAAAATACGTATACACGTTAACATTCCACTTTTAAAATACTGATCCCCCTCACGAAGTGGTCTTATAGTATTTTTTCTACTCCGAAGACGTCTATCAATGAAATAATTGTAGAAAGAATTTAAAATAACAATGCACTCGCTCTGTATATTAAACTGTCAGGTAGAAGTATCTGTCTTACTTTAGTTCCGCTAACGGCCACTAGAGAAATCTGCTCGTCACCAATACACGTTAACATTCCACTTTAAAAATACTGATCACCCTCACGAAGTGGTCTTAAAGTATTTTTTACTACTCCGTAGACGTCTATCAATGAAATCATTGTAGAAAGAATTTAAAATAACAATGCACTCGCTCTGTATATTAAACTGTCAGGTAGAAGTATCTGTCTTACGTTAGTTCCGCAAACGGCCACTAGGGAAATCTGCTCGTCACCAATAGGCTATATATCATCACGCTAAGACCAATAGGAGCGGAGCACCAATGAAGAATGTTTCAAAAACGGGGGAAATTATCACGCTACGGGCAATAGGAGACGCAAACGACGTTGCGTGGGTCAGCTAGTTTGCTATAGTGGTTAAGAAAACAGACAACAGAATAATAAGTTAAAAGAAGCTTCTGTTAAGGTAAACTACTTGAACTACTTCTGTTAAACCACATAATGTTATTCGTGGCTCGAATCTAAGTGGTAACGAAGTAGGTTATCACATCGTAAAGTTAGGCGGTACGTCCTAGCCAGGTCAGTCGATGGATGGGTGAACATTTCATAACCATAGACATATAAGAATAGACCGTGCTAGCAATGGCACTATCGTGCGATGGCTCAATAAAAAGAGAACGCAACAATAAAAGCCCCCTCTGTCCTTGTTTAGGGCGTGTACTTACTGCATGCGCATTCAGTCAAGGATATATAATTATTGAAATAAGAGAGCAAAACCTAGGGAAGTTAGGTTTTATTCAACATAAAATTAAACGTATTTGTAATACAGACATTGAAATATAGCAATGTCAAGTTTTGACACAATGAGATAAATCACGTTCTCTACTGCCTGCGATGCATGCAGCACTGAAGGAGGTTGAATATCATATCATTCTCCCACACTGTAATCTTCAAGGTAGCGGGGTAAGCGTCGAGCTCTCTCGGATCTACGGGGAACATCCTCTAATGGAAGTGGCGGCCGTGACGGGTGTCGACGAGATGAAGGAGAGGAGGTTGTAGGTTCTCCACGAGGTGATGCGTCTCTCAGTGACTGTGGACGTGAGATCGGAGGGTCATCACGAGGCGGAGTATCCGGTGGAGTCGTGTAGTTCGACGAGGAATCATTAAGGCCTGAAAACGGCTCTTCTTCAAGCACTGATTCTTGGCCAGGAAGATCCAGTATCTCTCCTTTTCCTTGTCCAATTGGGGCGAGATGTAGATTGGATACTGTGGTCTCCCTACCATCTTTGAGTTTAACAAACGAATAATCAGGGTTGGCTTGCAATATTTCCACTTCCTCTACGAGCGGCTGGTACTTATTTTTCCGATCGAACCGTTTCATCAAAACGTGGCCTGATTCAGTTAGCCAAGCGGTATCGTATTGCCGTTTGGAGATCGGCGTGTGTGTAAGAACATTCTTTCATGAGGAGTACAGTTAGTCGCAGTGCATAGCAATGATCGAATGGAATGTAGAGCTACCGGTAAATATTGTTCCCATGTTTCAATAGGCGCTTCGTGGGACTCACAGGCCAGTTGTAGAGCTTTCCAGACTGTCGAGTTTAGCTTTTCTACTTGACCATTTCCTTGAGGCTTGTACGCGGTAGTCCTGCTAGTTGCGATGCCCCTGAAGTTGAGAAACTCTTTAACTTCTGCAGATAGAAACTGAGTTCCTCTATCCGAATGGACGTATGCGGGCATTCCAAACATCATGAAAATATTATTAAGGTTCTTGATCACCGTTTTGGCACTCATGTCACTGCATGGGAATGCGAAAGGGAATCAAGAATATTCATCTATTACTGTAAGTATGTATCGGTTATTAGTGTTTGAGGGTACTGGTCCCTTAAAGTCAATGCTAAGACGTTCGAAGGCTGTCGTAGCCTTTATAAGTTTAGGCAAAGACTCATCATCTTTATAGTATCTCGGCTTGATTTTAGCACATATCTGACATTCACGAGTCATGGATTTTACGTCGTCAAGAGAGTAGGACAAGTTTTTAGATTTTATCAAGTGGAACATCCGTGTAACCCCTGGATGGCAAAGAGCTGTATGTAGCGATTTTAGTCTAGCGGCTCCCGTAGCAGTCGTTGTAGCGCAGGAGCATAGGCGTGATAAAGCATCCGCCGCTTGGTTGTCTTTCCGGGGCGGTACACTATGTCGAACTTGTATGGTGCTAATTCCAGTCGCCATCTTTGTATTTTTCATTTTTGATCTTACTCGAATGCTTGGTGTCGAACATAAATGTGACGGATTTTTGGTCAGTGATGACTGTGAATGGCTTTCCTATTAGAAAATGGCGCCACTTTTTCAAGGATTCAAAGATGGCGTACGCTTCTTTTTCGACAGCAGAATGATTCAGTTCGCTGGAATTCAAAGATCTTGAGAAAAAGGCTACGGGCCTAGAATTTTGGCATAAGGTTGCGGCAATCGAATGTTCAGAAGCGTCAGTCTCTACGACTAAAGGCACGTTTTCATCGATAGCATGAACAGATGACTTTGCGATAGTAGCTTTTAGATTTTCGAAACACGATGTAGCTGCTTCGTTTAATGGAAATCTGTCAACATGAGCTAGTGCATGGATTCTTTCAGAAAAGTTAGGTATCCATTTCGCGTAATGAGTAAACATACCTAGTACCCGTCTGAGCGATGCAGTATCATTTGGGGGCGGCATCTTCAGCAGGGGTTGTAATCTGTCAGCGTCAGGCTTGATGACATGATCCGGTCCTATTGTGTAACCCAGCAAGTTTATTATTGTTTGATTGAATTTGCTTTTCGATTCATTAAGGGTCAAGTTGTACTTGTTGTCAGCTCTTAGAAAATTCTCAAGATTGTCATCATGTTCACTCTTCGTTTTACCACAAACAGTTATGTCATCAAGATAGGCGAATGTTCCTTTCAGGTTTTCTGTGCGTATGAGCCAGTCAACCGTACGCTGGAAGCTGACCACGCCATTTGTTACGCCGAACGGGATGCGACGAAACTGGTATAGGTTCCCAGCCGCTTCAAAAGCTGTGTAAGTCTTTTCGTGGGGAAGTATAGGAACCTGATGGTATGCACTCTGTAGATCTATCGCACTGAAGACAGAGTATTGCGATACTTTGGACACCGTTTCTTCAATATTTGATAGGCGGATAGGCGTCGAGTTGGGTGAACCTATTGATCGTCTGGGAGTAATCAATAACAAGGCGTTTCTTGTGAGTCTCGCTTTTCGTGACGAGTACCTGCGCCCTCCAAGGAGATTGACTTTCTTCGATAGTTCCTTCTTCGAGCAGCTTCTTGACTTCATTTTGAATAAAAATCTGTTCTTCGGCACTGTGTCTGCGTGACTTTATCGCGATTGGTTTACAGTCCGTAGAGGGATTTGAAAATAATGGGACGGCAGGAAAGGAGGCTTCAGCAACACTGCATACCTTAAATACCTCTTTAGGTCCTCTGAAAGCGAAAACCAGATTCGAGTGGTTACGTAGGACATCATGGCCAACTATTATGTCAGCACAGAGATTTTTGATTTTATCAGCAAGGTAGTGTCGGCATAAGAGTGATTACCTATTTTAATGTTCTGGCGGGTAAGACTTTTTACTTTAGAGGTATGTGATAGAGAAGCCATGGAAACAGTCTGTGTGCAAGACTCTCTCTTGAGGTTACATAAGTTAACGAAATCTTCATTAATAAAACTGACAGAACTCCCAGTATCAATGAGAGCTTCAGCACGGACGCCTTTGACGAACGCAGGGACGATGGCTTTGCGCAGTGAAGTAGGCGTAGCAGCAATTATGCAGGCTGTGCAGTGATCGCAGCCTTCAGATACATTAGAAGACGCACTAGTGTTCTTGGAACGACAAACCTTCGCATAATGGCCTTTCTTGTCACAGGATTTGCAAATGGCCTCACGGGCTGGGCAATTCTTCCTTGGGTGTAATGAACCGCCGCAGAAGAAACAATTGCGTCCTAAATGTCTTGATGGGCCAGAGGACGAGTTACTGGCAGCCGCCGCGTTGATTCTTTCGGCATCCACAGGGGTGTGTGTCGATTCAGATTTAGATATGCCGGGTACTGCGCTGATAGTTGGGTGTTGATTAGAGTAAGCTTGAGAGTTAAGCTCTGCCATTTCCATCGAAATAGCAGTGTTATACGCAGTGTCTAATGTCAACGTCAAACTTTCCAACAGTCTAGATCGGATCTTGGATGATGTCAAGCCAGCTATGAAAGCTCCTCGTATTGTATCATTTTTATTGGTTTTGGCATCTACATCAGTAAAACTCGTTGACTGAACTATTTAACGCCAATTTCGGTGATCATTACGGACTTAAAATAGACAGGTATGTCAAGGAAAATGAGTAATAAGACGTGTCAATGAATGTTTTGGTGTTAATCGAAGTTTGAGAAACAACAAACGCATTTTGGAGTGGCTGAAATAATATTATCTTAGTTTTTTAACAAGATTATGATTTTTTTTATATAATTAAACAACAAAATAAAGTATTTCTGAACTGAGTCTGACAATAACCTTTGAATATTTTTTAAATGACCATGGCTATTATTGTTTAGTGCAACTCTAGACAAACGTAAAATAATAAAGTTATTTGTCTTGTCCTTCCTTTTATTAGGTAGAACCGTAGGATTTCCGGACTGATAGTTTGCTTAAGGTTTGCCTTCTCCCTTACACTCCGTATATAGTCATCTTTGCTCATTAATCTTACACGGCTGTAAAAACTACATCCAATCCAATGACATTTATGGATTTTTATTCTGTGGTGTTAATAAATGACTGATGTCATCCATCGCCTTGATCATCGTTATTTTACTTCGAGTGATGTTTATTAATTAATGAAATCATATAAGTCGCTAAAATCCTATAAGAAAAGTGGTAAATGATTTTGGTCTTTGTTGATACCTGAGTGCACATAAGTCGAACACATTGTGGTAGGTTAACATTTTCAATAACGCAAATGTTACTTTATTGTTTCTATTCATTGCGCCTTGCGTGGGATGTTGATCATTTCACATAATTTAAGGGTCCTTAAAGGGAAGGCTCCCAATGTACTTCCATATGATAAAAGTAATTGCATAGAACCTTTCGATAAGATATACATGTAATTGTACTAATAAAGTGTGATACTGTCAATGATATGCTTTGACATATTTATTAGTTCCATATTCGTAACATATATTATTGTCTTTCAGGTGAGATCATGTGAAAACTTTTAATTACATAAACTAATCGAGGTATAGTGCTAATAGTGTAGTACCATGTCAGGTACAGAGCAAAATATAGTGAACTCAATGCAGCAATTATCCGTGCAACCAAATAACAGTGGTCCTACTGAGAAACCCACTCAAGTTGTTACACCTGCTGTTAATAGAAGTCAGCAGCCATCAGCAGCAAAGGTGACTCCTGTAAAGGCTAATACAGTCTCACCTGCTATTGCTACAATAGACAGACTTCTGAGCCTAGGAGCTAACATTCCACCACCACCACCACCTGTCATTACACGGCCATCAGACATGGATCCCCATACTATGGAACAGTTACGGGCTGTCAAAGAGCTTCTTACAGCTCAAGAAGAGGAAGCTCAAAGCCTTAGAGATATCAATCATGAATTACGAGAAAGATTGGAAGAATGTGAAACGAAAATAAAAAAATTGACAGAACAAAATGAAGAATATGCTGAGAAGGAGAAGGCACTTTCACAACGAGTCGCAGAAAAAGTACGAAATAATAAACAAATGAGTGTTGTAATGGAGGAATATGAACGCACTATCTCTTCACTCATTGGAGAACGAGAGGCAGAATCCAAAAGGTGGATTGAAGAACGATCTGATCTTGTAAGAGAACGCGATGATGCTGCAGCTCACTTAGCTTCTATGGAGCATGCATTTAATGATGTTCATACCAAGTATGAACGGTGTAAAGTTATTATTCAGGGCTACAAATGTAATGAAGAAACTTTGAAGAAAACAGTGGAGGACAACAATGATGCCATCCAAAAATTAGAAGCAAGATACGAAACATTGCGGCAACACGCCATGCAGCAACTTAACAAGGCCAATGCAGAGTTAGACTCTGTTAAGAAAACACATCAGACAGAAGTTCTTAAATTAAATGCAATGCTAAAGAAGAGTGAAGTACATGTATCTTCTCTGCAAGAATCGTTGTCACAGAAAATTAAAGATAATGAGGAACTCACAGCTATATGTGATGAGTTGATTAATAAGGTTGGTTAATATATATTGATCATTTAACTCTTATACTCATTAACTCTCATTTACATAACTAACACGCATCTTGTATTAAAATGTGGTTATATTTGTGTAATAATAACATTTTTACACAAAAATTGTAAACATACTTAAAGAAAGCTAGTACTGTTACCAATATTCAAAAGATAATAATTATTTTTTTATAACAGTATGTAGTATATTAATTTTAATGTACTGTGCAATCATTTTTCTATTTTTATTTTGTACAATTTTATACTTATTAGCGTAAGATTTTAATATCATGTGACATTTGAACAGTGATTTTTGTTTTCTCATATTTAATTTATTGGTGCCTGACAATGAGTGTATTGTGTGCATGTAATGTGCCCATTTAGTATGTCAATAATGGAATTTATCGTACATGGAAAGGCTATTAGAATTGAACAATGCTTTTGTATTGATTTTAATGTTCTGATATGTTATTTTCCTTAAATAATTTATTGTAAATTGTAAACTTATCCAAAGATACGGTTGCAGTCCGGTGAATGTCTGGTTGGCCTCGATGAGATTTGTGGTCAGAAATGATATAATGATTATTCAGTAACGATTTAACTAGTTTCTTCTCACTTTAACCTAGCTGCCATAATTAATTTTGAAATCGTCTTTATGTATAAAACGTAGAAATAAACAGCTATAAGCATGCTTGAGATATAATTTAAACTAATTTGATAATATTGTTTATGATTAGTATTAGCTCGTATATAAATTATCATAAAAGGCAGGACCATTAGTTATGATCCTCTAGTCTTTGTACTTCAAAGATTTCATTACAGTTGTGTTGTTTATCGAAGCTTTGTAACAGTATACAAGTAGATACAATAACTGATAATAGATTAGTAATTTTGTAATGAGTTTCTATGATATATAGCTCTGACTAATTGCTAAATCTATTATTTCAAGAGATGCATACACTTTATTCACCTAATATTGCTTTTCAGCATATTGTAGGAATGAAAAGTAAATACCAAAAAAATACTTTATATAAGTCATTTAAATGTAGCTATTAATACAACAATTGGACTTTCAATTAGGTATATTTATTTTAGGTACATCTTTAGACATTAGTATGTGCCTTTTGAAATTAAACCATCACCATCCATATCCATTCAGTCCTGTTTGATAATAATCAAATAAAAAATAATGAAATTGATACTTCACTGGTTAATTTCAGTTATGTTTTGGTAAATAAATTCAGAAAATATTAACAACTAACCAATTAAAGTTAGTATCAGACAACATTCCATCATAATAATCTATTTATATTAAAATTGAGTGCATTCAATAAATTTTCATCAACATTGCAGTTTAATAATTGGCATAACCATTACCTGAAAATGTTGTTACGCCTAGACTAAGCTTAAATTAGTTATGATTTAATACCTACTCTACATATTTTTATAACTTGTTTTTTTTCGGTAAATTAGCTACAATTTATTCATATGAATAGGATCAAAAAATAAATAATTTCCTTTTGTATATGAGTACTATTTATTTTGAAATAAAAAAAATATTTACTTACCTCTACCTAATGACTAGTGTTAAAGAGATAATCAATACAAAATGTTACTTTTCAAAAAATAATATATTTACAAATTTTTGACACATTAACATTAGTTAACACTTATCTACAAAACTAAAATTTGTTTGGAAGACTATTACATGTATAAAAATTATTACAGACATTGAACTATGTATTTTCATGAAATTAATTCACTTGGACTTTTTGTTCAAAACTCTATATGTGTCCTTACTAACTAAATAACTCAAAGCTGAAACAATAGTAGATGCAGCGGTCACAGCACACAGCGTTTGTAGTGCTGGATGATCAACATAGCCAAACACTGGGGAGGCTAGAGTTGTGCCAACCTGAAAGACAATTGAAATCATTCTTTAGAAATGTGAGACAAAGGTGCTCCAAACTAAACTAAAAATCACTAAAATGAGTTTTGTTTGGTCAAAAATTAACTAAAATGTCACACTACAAATAGACAATAACTAACCACATAGGTACACACAACAAAAATAGCACTTTGCTTCATTAAAATATAATTTTAGAAAAAATTAATTTCAGTGATGCAACAACAAAATTAGCACCAACATCCAACTAAAAAATAATCTTGTGAGCCAGTCATCTATCCAAATCAGTCTAGCACAACATTTTGGAATCAAATAAAAAAATAGAATCATAGAAAAAATAGAATTCCGATACCAATAACACAATAACAATAGCTGTGTTATAGCTTTGTAATATGATATTAGAATATCATTAAAATGTTTTGTTAACAGTTACAGCAAACCAAAATTTTAATAAGGAAAATCTGTTACACTTACCAATAACAATTGTATAGCAGTGTTGAATTTACTAATAGTTGTTGGAGCCAGCTGTGCGGTCGCATGAGTCACATCAAAGTACCTGCTTAAGGTTCTCTGTAAGGTAAGGCCAAGGTAAACCTGATTACTTATTCAATGATAAAAATCATGTTTTAAAAAGTTAAGGTCTTATTAAGTCGAGTAAATGGTAAAACATTCCTTGCGTGTTTTTTTTTCTTTTTATAACTTAGGACTATATTTATTTAATTATTCAGTACCGGTATAATTTTTTAATAAAAATTGATTTTTAGAAATTATATTATAATAAAGAGTCATATTTTTCTGTTTAAGTGGCAATATTAGGCTACCCAAACATCACCTTTTTGTTATTTTTCTTCCAATAAAAAAATAAGTTTAGTGGCGCCCTCTCTTGGTACGCCCTGACACTGTTTATTCTGCACCTTATTCCAGTATAGTTTAATAAATAATATCGCTCGATTTGCGATAGATGGCGCTAGATGTACATTAATTTTATATATTTGATTGTTAAAAACACGAATAAAACGACATTTTCTAAAAATGAATCCCAGCTAGATCGATCACCCCGGAAAACCCCTGCATACAAAATTTTATGAAAATCGTTAGAGCCGTTTCCGAGATTCAGATTATATATATACAAGAATTGCTCGTTTAAAGGTATTAGATAGATAAAATAATTATGACCTTTTTTAAGTTTTGTGTATTTTCTAGATCACCTAATATTTTTTTCTGATAGTTGATGATTTCAAGTAAGAAAGTATTCTAAAAAGGCCAAGAGCAAAATCTATTGATTTCATCCAGCCACAAATGTTATGAATCATCTTTCAAAGACATTGTTGGTGAAGTTTCAGTAAGTCTCTTCCTTCTGTATATTTAATGCAGGTATTAAGCCCATGTACACTTGAGCTTAATGCAAAGCATTACTAAATAGGGACAAAAGTAAGTATAATTGAAATTTATATTAAACTAGCTGACCCGGCGAACTTCGTACCGCCATATTTATATACAATAATTAGCAATAAATTAAAATTGCGACTATAATTTGAGATTTAAACTATCCTATCTCTCAATTTGGATCGAACTGCACATGGTGTGCAAATTTTATTATAATCGGTTAAGTGGTTTAGGAGTCCATTGAGGACAAACATTGTGACACGAGATTTATATATATTAAGATAAAATAATATTAATTTGCGTAAAATTTTTGCTAAAGTATAAATTATAGAAAATAAGTACAAATTTGTGAGTGACAACAAATTAATAAACTAAATATTATAAAATTAAATAATGACACTGCAGGTGCCATTATTTAATTTTTTGCAACAGTTTGCTTTGATTCTTGACAAATGGCCTGTGCAGAAGAATAAAGATTCCTACACAGCATGCCGGAGGCATGCCTCTGGTGGCTGTGCCGATGGCCTTGCCGCGCTAACAAGCCGTAGGCATGGCCATTGTGCTGAAATGCTTCTCTACGGTCTCCAGCGACATTTGTCGGATGCATACCCGCGCAGCTTAACCCCCGACCAGTGTTGGCATTAATCGATTAATTTTTCAATCGATTACTTAATTTGATTAATTTTAATCGAATTTAACTTAATCGTGATTAAATTATAATATAGAATAAATAAATAATAGTGAATAAAATTTATCATTAATCGTTAATTTGATTAAGCCGATTAAAGTACTTTTATTGACGGGCAAAACAAAAATCTTAGTCTATATTTGAAGCCAAAAGCTTACAGGTTACATGCTAAATGAGTGAGGAATCATATATTTCTTCGATTTGGAGTCTTAGCTGTCATTTTTAGGGTTCCGTAGTAAATGGCAAAAAACGGAACCATTGTGGATTCGTCATGTCTTTCTGTCTGTCTGTCCGTCCGTATGTCACAGCCACTTTTTTCCGAAACTATAAGAACTATAATGTTGAAACTTGGTAAGTAGATGTATTCTGTGTATCTCATTAAGATTTTTACACAAAAATAGAAAAAACAATAAATTTTGGGGGTTTTTCCCCATACTTAGAATTGAAACGCAAAAATTTTTTTTTCATCAAATGTTGCCTATGGATGACCTATGGATAGGTCTTCAAAAATGATACTGAGGTTTCAAATTAAATTTTTTTCTAAACTGAATAGTTTGCGCGACATTTTACCACTTCCAAAGTGGTAAAATGTCCCCCCCCCTGTAACTTCTAAAATAAGAGAATGATAAATAAAACAAACAAAAAAATTTGATGTACATTACCATGCAGACTTCCACCGAAAATTGGTTTGAACGAGATCTAGTAAGTAGTTTTTTTTAATACTGATGTATATAACTCGCAAATCTTAAACCGCAATTTACCTTTCATTCAATCAACACAAATATAAAAACAAAACAATACATTATATAATGTTACTTGATGCTACGGAACCCTTCATGGGCGAGTCCAACTCGCGCTTGGCCGCTTTTGTTTTTATCTATGTATTTATATGTTATATAAAATTGTATATTACATATTATGTATTACATATATAGTACACACAAATATACATACATTTACATATGTATGTAGGTATGTTTGTGTGAACACCTACAACTACCGCTGTTTCCTGCATACATGTACATACATAGGTACATGAGAAATTACTGTTAGCAATAAGGCAGTCCATTGTACTTTATAATAAAGACAAAAAGAGGACCAAAAAATATTGATTAGCCTTGTAAGTTTTTTATTTTTTAACCTTTTAAAACTTTATGTATTAATCATACATTTTTAATCGTGATTAACGATTAATGATTACGAATAATAATCATAATCAGCAAAATTCTGATTACGATTAATTAATTTTAATCGCAAAATTTGCGATTAACTTTTTAATCGTTAATCGGATTAACTTTTTGCCAACACTGCCCCCGACACGGTGGGTAGGAGGCCTAACAAGACTATGGAGTATAAATTTTGGTACAATACACTCTTCCTTGTTATAGCCATCATTATAAACAGTCAAATATAATTCTAGACCTTTTAGAGAGGCCTACTGTCTTTTGAAAGGATGTTTTGGCTATTATGACGTAGTGGCCGTGCAGGTTGTATAGGATTTGTTTCAGTTATCTTTCCCTTTGTAGTGGAGTTTTCCTGTTTTGTCCTCCCTCAGTGGGCTCTTACAACACCCACTAGATGAATAGAGGTGAAGACACTACATATTCTTAATTCATCACCACCAGAAAAATATTATCAATAATTCTTTTTATACTTACAGGCTGTGGCAAACTTATGTATCTGATGACAAAGGCAGCTATAACTAATGCAACATCTCTGCTAACTATGAGTAGTGTAAGAGGAAGAGGTATCAGGTTTTGATATGTGAGGGACACAAACAAAGTTGCTACAAGCACCTTGTCTGCCATAGGATCTAAGAAAGATCCCATCTTTGTTGACTGGCCTTTCCAGTTTCTTGCTATCCATCCATCTAACTGAAAATAAAACGGACAGGTTTATATCAGAGGATTCTTATAAGTAAGTTTGTAGTTGTCGCTAGTATGTTTTAACAGATATTATTAACTAGCTGACCCACTCAACCTTGTTTATGTCTCCTATTCCCCGTAGCATAATATTTTTTCCCCGTTTTTGTAACATTCTTCCTTGGTGCTCTGCTCCTTTTCGTCTTAGCATGATGATATATAGCCTATAGCCTTCCTCAATAAATGGGCTATCTAACACTGAAAGAATTTTTGAAATCGCAAGAGTAGTTCCTGAGATTAGCGAGTTCAAGCACACAAACTCTTCAGGTTTATATATTAAGTATAGATTATTAAAAACTAATATGAGTGCAGTGTAATTAAAAGAATATAATAATATGGATAGGTATTAAAGATAGCTAATTTTTAGAGATGTGCCGACTAGTCGGCGACTAGTCGGTAAAGCCGACTATTCGGCAACTATCGTAGTCGACGATTAGTCGGCAAAGAGCGCCGACTATTCGGCTTATTACTTTGTTTTTATGTATGTTTGTAAATTTTTATTTTATAATAATCAGTTTTGGACATTTTGAAATGAAAAACAAAGCAATCTTTCTTTTGGTAACCAATTTCTAAAATTACTTGCTGATAAAAAACATATCTGACATTTATTATACAAAATGTTTGTTTATACAAAACATTGTAGTGTTTGCTGTTTTTTCCTACCCACCACGAGAAATAATCATTGGCATTGATTACACATAACAGCATTAGGGTCCAATGCGACGGCGCGGCCTCTGATTTTCTAGAGGTAAACGCTGGCGTACCTCAGGGCTCCGTCCTGTCGCCCACACTGATTCTTCTGCATATCAATGACATGTTAGCCCATGGCAACATACTAAATTGCTAGGCAGAGAACAACACAGTCCATGGGCGATATTTTGGACAACTTGCAGTCAAGCTGGCAGACGTTGAGGAAAAACGACAGAAGCTTATCATTGAGCTCAACCATGTTCTGGGCCGCATTTCTCAATGGGGCTGTCAGAATCTGGTCGAGTTCAATGTCAAGATTAACAGGTGTGCGAATTCTCTGCCAAAAAGTCTCCATTCCTTCCCCTTCCCACTTTTCAGAACGCTCAAATGTCATTACAAGGCAAGCTCGATATCTTGAGCATGGATATCTGCCAAGATCTCAACGAGATTCGTCGGGAGTCCCACACTCGCCCTTCGTGTGATATGGAGGGAGGAGGAGGGTATGATACACAATGCATTACCGCGTAAAAAAAATGGTTTGCTCGTGTGTGGAGAACTGTTCTCATCTTTGCGATGGTACCGCACAGTATCTGTTTGACACTCTCGACCGGTTACAGCGGCGAGCAATCCTTAAGCCACCGAGTCCCTTCAGCTGAGCCTCTGTAGTTGCGAAGAGATATGGCCTCCATGGCAGTCCTCTATCGCCTTTATCATGTAGAGTGTTCTGAAGAGCATTTCCAACTGGTCCTCTCCTCTCTTTTCCTCTACAGGACAACACGTGCCGGCCTCGGAAGTCACCGCTTTAGAGTTATAGACATACGTTCTCGCACTCATCGCTTCGGTTCTTCTTTCCTGTTCCAAGCGGTCAAAACCTGGAACTCACTACCAGCGCACGTGTCTCCTTCCCACTATGATCCCGGGTCCTTTCAGCGGGGCATGAAAAGCATCTCACCAGACCGCCATAGTGTGGGTCACCATGCTGCCTTGTCCTTATTACCTACCTACTACCTACATTGAGGATGGTAACCACCATTCTTGGCTCCTGCTCATGATTTCCATCAGGCAGGGCAGAGTCATTTTGGCAGCAAATACATTAAAAAAAATTGAGGGCATCACTAAAGCGGCCTCGCGGAAACTTGGCGTACTGAATAGGGTGAGACGGTTTTTTGCGCCCGAGCATCTGTGTCTTCTTTATAAGACTCAGATTCGCTCGTTCGTGGAGGACTGTTCTCATCTTTGTTATGGATCCACGTAATATTTGCTTGATGCTCTCGATCATTTGCAGTGGCCAGCAGTCCGCATTATCAGCAGTCCCGATGCCACCGAGTCCCTTGATCCTTTGCACTTGCGGAGAGATACCGCCTCTATGACAATCCTCTAGCGTGTTTACCATGGACAGTGTTCTGAGAAGCTCTTCCAACTGATCCCACTTTCTCCCATCCTCTACAGGACAATACTTACTTGCATTGGAAGTCACCGCTTCAGAGTCGTAGAAATACGGTCTGGAACTAAACGGTTAAATGCCTTTGTGCCGAGCTGTTTGAACTGCTCGGCACTACTAGCGCACGTGTTTCCCTTCCACTATGATCCCGGGTCTTTTAGGCGGCGTATGAAAATACATCTCACTAAGCCGCCACTATGGCGGCTTAGTAGTAGGACGCTATACTGCATTGTCTGCGTTCGCCGTGAGTATGGTGTTGGATTCTACTCAAGCTTTCATCATGCTCAACAGAATCACTTTGGCAGGCTATGTAATAAAAAATAAAAAAACATTGTCCCCTTGTTTAAAAAAATATCAGCACAAGTGATTTTCTTTTTCCTCTTCATTTCAATCAACAATAATAATAATATCTTTACACAAAAATATTTTTTACACTAAAACACTGCTCCGACTTCGACCATTACAGAAGCATAAATGAAGAAACAAGGTTCGCAGGCGGCGTTTGCGACTGAGGCGCGAATCAGCTGTAAACGAAGAGTTACGGAAATGTCCGAAACCACGATTGGTTTTGGCAGATTAGTCGGCCTTTTTAGGACCGACTAATCGGCTAGTCGGCCAAAGTACTGATCGGCCCATCTCTACTAATTTTGTATGGATTTATCATGAAAGTTAGCAAAACTTAAAAAGAAATTACACATTGTTAAGAATTGTCAAGGGTTATTGAAACCACTTGATTAAAATAGATGTACAGCTGGGCGTTATTAATCACTGAATGAGCTTGTGTGCTAACTTAGTTCTAAAAAATATTTTCTATTAATATTTGACTTTTTAATTTCATAGTTACTCACCAGATCAGTAATTCCAGCACATGCTAATAAACCTAGAGCTAAATAATATTGCTCTTGAATTATAGTATATCCTAAATATGGAGACATTGCTATTCTGGTTACACATAATATATTCGGTACTGTGTAAATATTTTCCTTCTGAAAAGAGATAAAACATAAATTATTAGATATGACCTTATCTATACTGAAATCAAAACAGTAAACAATTTCTAAATGAGTATTAAATGCTAAATAAAACCAGAAGTTGTAAAAATAAATGATGATGATGGCATTGGACATACATAAAGTTAAAATTTATAAATACCAATTTCATTAATTTCTCTTTTAAAGAAGGCAATAGCAGAATCTGTCGTCAAACTAGAACAATGTTATGGCGGAGAATATTTTAAAAAAAAACTAGGCATAATATGGTAAGATATCTGAGCCAAGTCAAACTAGAACAATGTTATGGCAGACAATATTTTAAAAAACTAGGCATAATATGGTAAGATATCTGAGCCACTGCTAGCATCTATCTCCCTACAAAACTGTTTACAGACAGGCTTTTAATTTTACAGATTTTAATTAGGCCACATTATATACTATCATAATATATATTATTCAGTCTTGTACAATATAACGTAATATAAGACCACATACCTCCATTACATCTTCAATTCTTTCTTTTATTTTACCTTTCGTTTCAATTATATCTTTGATAATGTATTCTTTTTGTACTTTAAACTTCTGGCTAGTAATTTTATTCTGTTGCTTTAGATCCCTTACAATTTCTTCACTCTTTTGTCTAATTTTATGTTCTGCATCTTTTAAGAGAACCTTTTTGTTATCTAAAGCATTTTTTATAGAATGCGGCTTCTGTTCTAAGTTTACAAATTGTTTCTTTTCGTCAGAAGAATACAGACATGTTAAAAAAGTAAGTTTTACAGGCTGTTTTATTTGTTGTTGTCGTCTGTTTGATAGACTTGTTAGATATTCTCGAATTGAGTTGCTAGTGTGTGGTCCATGGAACCGGGATAAAAATGAGGCGTTTTTCACGAAATTACATCGTGCTAATAGTTTCATAGTAATGATAGTCAATTACAAGAGAGTAAAAATATTAAATAAATAAGAAAATACAATTAATTCAAACTTTTATTGGTTATAATGTAAACTCCTATAGAGTAGTAGTATGACACTATGACAGATGACAGCTTAGACCCAACTTGAAGCGAGCTGACTATCGTACCAGGGGCGTAGAATTATTGTACATGGAACGAAATTGGCCGAAATTATCGTACTATCGTATTATTATTATTATTTATCATTATCGTAATTTTTTTCAAAATACATAGATTCTGAGACTAAAGTACGTAGGTTTGCAGAAAAGACTTAAAATATGTAGATCTACGTAAAAAGACGTAGAGTTATCAACACTGTATCAAACTTATTCTCTTGTTCACATTGGTAGATGTTAACCAATGAGAAGGCATGTATGGCAGAATAAAGTTACGGTCCAGGTGGTGGTGTATAACTTCTCACAGCGCGGCAGCGGATCATAAAACTGACTGACTGCCTCGTTGGTCTAGCGGTTGGCGTGTGCGTCTGCTGATCAAGAGGTCTCGGGTTCGATTCCCGGGTCGGACCAAATGTTTGTATGATCTACAAATATTTGTTTCGGAGTTTGGGTGTTTTCTATGTATAATATGTATGTATTTACAAAAAAAAAAAAGCATATATGTATTTGTATCAGTTGTCTAGTACCCATAACACAAGCTCTGCTTAGCTTGGGACTAGATGGCGTTGTGTGTTAAATGTCCGAAATATTTATTTATTATTATTTTATTATAAAAGAACCAATAGAAATAGAGAATTTGTATTTACCGATATTTCTCCAATATTTTAATGGACAAAATAATCGAGCGGTAGAAAATTATAACTTCTGAAAGTGTCAAATATATTGTGCCTACTTTATATTGCATAAAATAAATTCTCAAATTTTGCATCACGATGGAAATTATCGTATAATCTGCGTACGATAATAATGTGCTATCGTACATCGTACCTAGGCATGAAATTATTGTACATGTACGATAATTATCGTACGGTTCCGAACGCTGGCTTAGACACTCTAGAGTACATCCCACGAGGTAGTGGTGGGCCGATGGCAACATGTAAATGTAACGATTGTTTCGATTGTACTACACCCTTAGAGCATATATACCTGAAAGGGTAGCCGAACGGGCGCAAAGCGTGATCGGAGTAGAGAGAGAGACTGAGTTTGGGTAGTGTCTGTCTCTCTCATGCAAGCTACTGATTGGACTTCTGATTGGTTGGTGTATTTCCCGCCAAATCAGTCATGCAAATTGGTATATGTGTGCGTGAGAGAGACAGATACTACCCAAACTCAGTCTCTCTGTCTCCACTCTGATCACGCTTTCCGCCCGGTCGACTGCCTTTCTAGTGATATATGCTCTAAGCACTAAACCAATCAAATATTGATTAACGACTGGCTTAAAAGGCCTAGAACCCAGAGCCGTAAAACCTAGTTATAAAAAAATCTGACACTTGACACTTGTGACAGATATGAATTTTTAACTGTCAGCTCAGCTGGGTATCGTAAAGTTTTCGTTGTCTTTGTACTTTGTTATTGTCTTTATTTGTGTTTTCGAAAAAATATTACCCGTGCTTGTGGTCAATTCCTTTTCTATGTCGTAAGTAAACCAATGATCCCTAAATATAATTTTGGACCTTAATTGTTGCATTATCATTCCTACATTACAATGAATAAAATTATTATTTTTCACCTGTTGGTATATCGAAATTTTTCTAAATATTTTGGTTAAAAGTTTCCTCTATAATGTCGGTTTCTGTAGTTTAAATTCTCTCATTGGCTTGACTGGACAAGATTCTGACCCAAATTCCAACTAGAATGCTATATTTATCGTTTATCTAACAATGTTAAAGAAGGAAATGATTATTTTTTCTGTGTAGGAAATTAGGTATGGAACAAAATATATTTATAAATTCCGGCAGCTAACAAATAAGTGACTTACATGTAATATTATTATGTTTACTGTATTCATACACACTTTATTTATGAAAATATTGCTATTCTGTTGTTTGAAACCAAGCATAATGAGAATATCGACGACGTAAATGGTGCCTCATAGTAACAAGCAATTGGAAGCGAAACCATGTCAATGACTTGTGACCTAAGGGCTGCGGCTGTGTACTTATGATAACATAACTTAATTATTTGTTTACCAAACATGATAATGCGGTCTGTCATAAATTACATAAGTAGTATTTTGACATGTCTAAAATAACAAAAAAAAACTGTATTTTTGTCTATATATCAGTTTCATTGCTTGATATTTTATTCCCCAGGTTTATAACATACTTAAGTGCGATGATGTTTTTTTTCAATAGTAACTTATTATGATATTTCATGGAAAAACTGGTATTCATGTAAAACCAGTTGAAGCAGTAGCCAACCCCAATAAACCTTCAGAATAATAAAGGCTAGGTAGATGATGAGTAACTTATTATGATCTAAAATTTACAATTAATATTAAATGATTGAGGCTGCTTAGTGTAGTCTATAAAATATTTAGATATATGTAATTAGATAAATATTAAATGGTCTAATACACTTGGTAACAAGACAAGATTCTTTGTCTGGCCAATGACAAAATTTTAAGTGAATTTAGACATTCTTAATTAATTAAAAAAGTGGTTCCAAAACTGAAGATCAAGATATATCTATTGTAGCATGTTACAAATGTAGTACTTGTTGAAACTATTGTTAACAATTATTCATGTTATAATAATTATCATCTATTGTTTTTAGGTCAAAAAGTAATCAAAATGAAGGAAGAAGAATTAACATATATATTAAAGTTGCTTGACAATCTCACTTCAGAGATATATGATGTAAGTTAATTTTAACATAAATAATTTATTTGCCAATTTTAGAACAATGTTTGGGACTTTGTATAATTAATATTTTTTTCATGCAGGAAATTATACAGTGGCATTATAACATAGAAGAATCAACACCATGTAAAGAATTCAGTAAAGACACTTTAGACTTTTTTAAGACTAATTTAAGAATTAATCCAGTTACAACAACTACTTTATTGTTATATATTCAAGAAAATGCTGTTCAAAACGATACAAATTTAAATGAAATACAGCATTTGTATTTAGATAGTTTAAAAAATGAATTATGTGATATAAATTCCATAGATAGACTACTGACACTGTTATCATTAGTGCGATGGAATGCCAATTTTATGCCACAATTCACAAATCAAATACTTCGTCATATATCTGAAGAAAATTTTAGACAATACAGGAAGCAAATCTTGCTGAGTCTTATACCTCATGGAACTCCTGAGCTGTTACATAATATATCAGATTTTATCCAGAAAAATGAACCGCAAAGGGAATTTAAATTAACACCAGAATATATGCTCGAACTATGTTACCAAGATAGGACACATTGGCTTTTGAAAGCAGCCCTGGTTTACAAGCAACAACTCCATGACATGAAGAATGTAACGTTCAAGATCAACAATTTTACCAAACAAATTCTCATTATGGTGCTAATAGATTTAACTAATAGTCCAGAAACATTTGATCTCACTTCTTTGGTGCATCAACTGTCAAACATATTCTCTATTCTTGACACATACACTACTGCTGATGACCAACTGCAGTTTTATATAACAGAAGTGAAAAGAGAACTGACTATAATTAAATTTTGTTTAGAAAACAACTGTAAAATAATGACCACTTCTATATTCAGTCAAGTTTTAGCACAAAGTGCTTTAGGTGTGATATCTCAGGTATGTAGGCTATCAAAAGTGGATAGATATAAAGTCTCTAGGCTTTTAAATACAAACAATGATTTTATAGCAGAGTTAAAGTCACTAAAAAAAGCTAATAAAAAAAGTCTCGATTCTAACTGGGATGTTATGACTTATAACAGTTACTGTGCTATAACAAAAATCATTGATACTGTAGTCAATTCTTCAGAAGGGCTCGAAGGTTCTCAAGACACTGTATCATCATTGGATGAAGTAAAAAGACTAGTTCTGTCAATTCAACCTTTGCAAAACTGTATTGAAGTCATTGAAAATATTTTTTCTTGTCTTTTTCTACGGTATGAGTATTTTTCATGTCCTGAGCATAGTCAAGACTATCCATGTGGGGCGCATTCTGATTGTTCATATTTTTTCTCAAAAAATCAAAATAAGAACTCCAAAAATAATGGCAGCAGTAATGCTGGATTTATGTGTAACTCATATACTACTCAGCTTGTGTTGAATACTTTGAAACTGTGCTTAGAGAAATTGGAAGAAAATTTTGAGGTTGATGATAGTGAAACTTCATTAAGACTGAAGAAGCTAGTCAAAGTAGTGAATCATTCTATATGGAAGCTACAGTTGGTGTCAACACTCTCTCCAGACACTAGTCCCCTGCCACTGAAGCTGTGTTTAGATTATGTGGAAGTAGACGACAGCAGTGAGGACGAAAATCGAGAGTTGGAATTGAAAGCTTTCCGGAAAAAACCAAAGTCTAGAAAAAAGATCAATGTCAAGCATGAGACAGACCAAGTTATGTTTGCATCTACTGTCTCAGATGAAAGTAAGAAATAATAATATTTTATTATATCATAAAGTTCACAAATATATATTTTTTATGCTTATTGGAGAGTAACTTTATTTATTTTTAAAATATAAATAATCTTCTATATATATAAAAATATATCGCCGTAATGTATGTTATGTACGCGCATACCTTCCGATCGGCTGCACCAAATTAAATAAGATTTTTTTTATGTTGTCGTTATTGTTAGGACAAGAAAAAATAGAAGATAAGATAATTTTTTTTTGTCTGCGACTGTACACTGCCTGTGGGAAGCTGAGACAGATATCTAAAGGCGATACAAAGTTCGTCTGGTCAGCTAGTTTGTAATTTGTAATAAATTTTGCGTTTACTACTGTCTGTTTGCCGCTTACTGCTATATAAATCTGTGCAGCAGTTTATAATCGTTACAGACAGACAAGAGTTCCTCTCAAATTATAATATTAGAATAGCTTTTGTGATAATAATCTAGATAAACCCCCACTTTGTAACAAAAACGTTTTATAATAATATAATAATTTATACTTAAATTTCAGCATATAGTTCAAAGAAAACGAATGGCATCGACTTCATATCTATCATGCTGTCGAAACCTACAAGCCTTGTTGCCCTAGCACTTTACCATAATGATTTCTCCAAAGCTAATCAGATTTTAGAGGTAAGAAATTTGAAATACTTATTTAGTAAAAAAAAAACCGATTATCTCCGGATCCATTTAAAGGCATAATTTTTTTAATAACATTAAATAAGAATCGTATAACCCAGAGATTTAGAGTTACGAACATGGAGTATAGAGGTAAGGAGTACAATCTTTGATGGGCTCATAAGGGGAAAATTGTCCATCAAACATGACTAAACACTAGTTCGAGAACCGACCACGTAGGCGCTGGAGTGAGAAGAGTGTATGATATCGTTTTAATTCTTTTTATTAAATTGTGGTTTAAAAATTAAAAACTTTGCGTAGTATCCTGTTCGACAAACATAAACAAATAATAGTTAATTTGATTATCTTTTCTAATTCTTTAAAATTTACACTCGTTGCACAGTGGCGTCACCTAATCTAAATGCATTTTGGCGGAGCTTTTTTAACTTCTAGATTGTACTCCTTATCTCTACACTCCATAGTTACGAGAAACGTACAAATTGAGAGTCGGTCTCGGAGACGCAGAAGATGGCGACGGCAGAAATTAAGAATTACAGATATTTACTATCGGATTTAAAAATAACAGAAAAAAAATAAATTACAAACCAACAGCATCAAATTTTTACCCGACAACGGCGAAGCGAAGAGTAATAAATAGTTCTGGCAGTCTATGTATGTTCCACTGTAGTGATTAAACTACTGCACCGATTTTAAAGAGTGAGGTGTCAATAGATTCGTAATAATAGGGAATATGCATGTCTTTTTTTATTTCTTAATCTGATTATATAAGTCTCCATAACATGGAAAAAAATATAAATAGGCTTCAAAATAGTCAAACTAATTTTCAAAGTGAAATTTAAAACACCGACTAAATTTGAGCTATTCAAACGCCGTCATTTTTCGCGCGCTAATGACATAACAAAATACGTCATTGTCATTTCGTGTTTGTTTACTATTGAGTGTTTCAATTATTTTCTACCTATTTACAGTTTTGATTGCTATAAAATTCATGGAAGAAGTTATTTTTTCTCACAAACACTACTAACACAGTAGGAATTTCGACGCCCATAATTTCGATAGTGTAACAATCGACGTCACATTTCGTTTCAACCAATAGGACGCGTTATGTAGATTTGAATTTCCCTCCCTTAATTTTCACTTTTTATTTAACATTTTCTGGGTTTAAATAATCATTAAATAAAAGAAATACGTTTTATGTATATTGTAAAGACAATAAAGAATCTAGAAAAAAATGTTTGAGACAAATAAAGTTTTTATGCATATTCCCTATTGTCCGAGTGATATAAGTTATATTAGTTACTAGTTTTTGCTCGCGCCTTCGCCCGCGTGTATGTCGGTTATCACGGCAAATAGTAGTCTGTGTTATTCTGATGTATAAGCTATATTACTGTAAAGTTTCATCCAAATCCGTTCAGTAGTTTTTGTGTGAAAGAGTAACAAACATCCATCCATACTTACAAAATTTCGCGTTCATAAAATTAGTAGGAGTAGGATATTATACATACATAGAGTCACGCTTGTCTCCCATAGGGGTAGACACAGACAATTGACACAGGCGGATGAGGGAGAGCTTCCAACCCCAGCTCTTGCAGCTTGGAGACTGTCTGTTGCGCAGTATGGGGTCGCGCGTTGTCGTGAAGCAGCTGCAAGAGCTGGTGTTGGAAGCTCTCCCTCATCCGCCATACTCACCAGACCTTGCACTTACCGACTATTACAACCGGGTAAAAAATTCAATTCCCGAGAGGCAGTACAAATGCCTTTGAAGAGTTTGTTGCCTCCCATCCAGCTGATTTTTACAAGAAGGGCATCAATAAACTGCCAATGCGTTGGCAAAGATGCGTCGATTGCATGGGTGATTACTTCGAATAACAGAAATAAAAAAGTTTGAAAAAATAAGTACTTTCACTTATTGCATACAAAACGGCAATTTCATAGGTAAAGACCTAATATGTATGTATTTACAAAAAAAAGTATATTATGTATTTGTATCAGTCGTCTAGTACCCATAACACAAGCTCTGCTTAGCTTGGGACTAGATGGCGTTGTGTGTTAGATGTCCGAAAAATAATAATAGTAATTGGCGCAAACCTGTAGTACTTGGTACTGATGATCGCAGGGAGGTATGGAAGGGCAAAGAACTTCATGGTCGGTTTTATCGGGCTCTTAATGGGCCTGATATAGTCTTCAAGGCCTCAACTTCCTGGCTACGGTATGGTGATCTCTTCGGAGAAACCGAAGGTTTTATTTGTGCGATTATGGACGAAGTTATCATGACGAATAACTATCGGAAGTATATCCTGAAAGATGGTACGGTCGACATCTGTCAGGCATGTCACCGTCCTGGACAATCTATCAGGCATATTATTTCTGGTTGTTCTCGTCTTGCTAACGGCGAATATTTGCTACTAACGGCTACTTGTTTGTGCACAGGCACAAACAAGTAGCTAGGATCGTACATAAACAGCTTGCCCTTAAATACAGACTTGTGAATTCAGAGGTGCCATACTACAGGTATGTGCCTGACCCAGTTCTCGAGAATGGTCGTGCTACGTTATATTGGGATCGATCAATTATCACAGACAGGACTATTGTTGCCAATAAGCCTGGTATTGTGGTGATAGATCGATTAGAGCGCCGCGCAATGATTGTCGATTTCGCCGTTCCTCATGACGAGAATCTCGTGAAAGTCGAAAATGAAAAACAAATAAAATATTTGGATTTATTTCACGAGATTGTCGATATGTGGAATGTGGATTCGGTAATCGTTGTTCCGATAGTCGTATCTGCTCACGGATTGATAGCCAAGAGCCTCGACCAACATCTTAAGAGGCTCACGTTAGAGGGCTGGATCAAGGGTCTGATGCAGAAGGCAGTCCTCCTAGACACGGCTCGTATTGTGAGGAGGTTCCTGTCTCTGGAGCCCTAACCACCGGTTTCTTGGTCCCTGTACCCGAGGTCGGTGGTCTACTATTTTTTATATTTTTAAATGTATTTGTTTTTTATATTTATATTTAAAAATGTAATTAATATGTATATATAAATGAAATAAAGAGAATAATAATAAATAATTAAACATGGTATTTAACGCAATACAGCCCTGGCCTTTCCTATTATCATAACCATGATTTTTCCATGTAGGTTTCTTTAAAATCTTATCGTTTACAAACCTTGTAAATGAAATACACCTCGTCAACTACAATTTTATATTATATTATCAGATAAATTGTGCGGCGATATCAATATATCGACCAGTTAATTAGTTTTTAAAAAATGATCGAATTCCTCATAAGTCTCCTTCTCTCTTTCAGTAGGATCGTAATGCACATCCCCCTTCTTTGTCTTGAATATTCCCGGTGGATTTGAAATTAGAAACTTTTTTGCTGCTTCTATAGTTTGGTGAGGTTTAAAAAACTTGCAAAATAAACAGCAGCAACACCAACCTGCATGCATAAAATAATAATAAGCTATGTATTAATACGTGAAGCAAAAACTTTGACCCCTTTTACGAAAATTATGGGAACAGAGTTGTGTGAAATTTGACATAGTTAAAGTTTGAATGGAGGAGAAGTGCAAAAAGCTAAAAAAATAAATGCGTTATGGTCGAATTTCGACCGCTGAGGGTCTAATAGTTATGGCTTCTTATCTAACGGTTGGTAGAAAGGTTATCTAAATCGAGGTTAACATGGATGGGTCTAATTCAATCAAAGTGATTTTAAATATGAATGTTCTAAAATGTGTAGAACTGCGGGTAGGTAAACATTCCCTGGCATGGTGTCTGAACGCCCATTAAAAACTAATAAATGGACATTCCATAGAGAATTTGCGTCCCTTTATCAAAAACTACTCATAAAATTAAAAGAATTGCATTGAAGTTATTGTTTTGTCTTATAAAAAAATATGTTTTAAATGTATTGGTACATATTAAATGAAAATCAGTTGATATATCAGTGCCTGCTTAGTCTGCGATTTTTTACATGGAAATGAATTATTTTCAATTTCAATATCAAAGTGTCAATTACCTCGAGTGCACCACAAAGGTATCGCGATAATCAGGTACACCAAGAACCATATTTGAACGATCCTCCACAGGCGATATGCAATGTCTATTTTAGGTCGTCTTTGAGTTTTGTAGTCTTTCATTAAACCTTTTAGTGCTATTATCCCAATACTGTTGTTGTAATTTATATTTTGGTATCGTGGTAAAAAGATTTTCTTCAAAGAATTCATAACGCCATATTCTGGCATTTCTGGAAGGCAGAATGCGTTGTTAAAATTTGCCCAGTTTCTAGAATTTCTACTTTTTTTAATATTCGAGCGAATATAGAACATTTTTTGTACTGTACAGCGACTTAAAGCTTTGTTCATAAATGATGGTTGCCTAAGTGCAGTAAAATTCATATGTATAGGTACAATAGGTGCTCTATTTTAAAAAGTGCTACTACATACAAGCCTTACGGAAATGACTTGGATATATTCAGTTCTATAGAGCTTTGCAATTTTTACTCACCTGTCGTGTCTTGTGCACTATCATTTTCGGCTTGTTCATAATATTCGTTTAAGAAATCGTTATAATTGTATTCTATTTCATTTTCTTTTCGAACCGCTCTTTTCTTGATCGATCGCGTACTAAGCTTTAAAAATTAAAAAGGCATACGTAATCATTATTAAAGTACCCAGTTGTTTTAAAAAATAACTTCCGCGTTAGGAACAAATTCTGTGTCGCGTATGTATTGTCCCATGATGGTTTGAATCCACAACACTCAGCTCAGTAGAAAACGATGAGGGTCTGCTTAGGCATTCAGTATCGCTTACTTATCCGTGTAGATTGTAAAAAAAAAAGCATCCATTGACTAGTCTATTTTTATTCTAAGACACTTTCTGTGCGAAAGATTGTAACCTTAGAATGACTCGGCTTTACGTAATCCCATTACTAAGTTTCTGTAATCCAATCACACACACCTTTGACTTATAATAGCATTGTTTTGCAAAATACTTCTGTATTTGTATTTATTTATAGTTTAAAATTATTATGTAAGAATAATATTATTACGGAATCAATGTTGACCGAATCCGATTCTGTTATCTAAAGTCGTACATTGACTTCAATGTGAATGTTTGTATAGCGCCAGCTGTGCGCATACTTGATGTGGTCATTAATTGTTTCTTTGTATAAAATAATGGAGCAATTATTTAGTAATCAATTTATAAATATTAAAAAAATCAAGTTGTGACTCATGTTCATATATTGTAAGTGTGCCTTATACTTGTAGCTCTTTTGGTAACAATAAAAAAAACTAATTTCTTTAAACAGTATACATCTTAGAAATAAAAAAATAACACTAAATACAAAAGGCTACTCGTGCCACGCTGATTTCAGGAAAGGGCCGGCTCGACCAGGACGGTTCTACCCTCACACATAAGATCCGCCTAAAATTACAGCATTCGTGCTATCATGTTTCGTTGGTGAGTGCGAGACCGGAGGGTCAATGATGCAGAAGTATCACTAGGTTGCCATGTTCACAATTGTTGCATTGTCTGTATTCACAATGAATATGGGGACCACCACTCTTGGATTTCCATCAGACAGAGTAGAGTCACTATTAAAAACTGTTGATGATAATTACGCCAACTTGAGCTGTCATACTTACATAAAGTTACATACTCACATAAAGCTCAAGTTAACGTACGTAGTACATGTAAAAGTACACATGTACTACGTAAGTTGTACACATAAGTACGACAGCTCAAGATGTTCTGCAATGTACCTACTGTAAGAACTCAACTACACAAGGTGCAGCATTATAATGAGCGCATTTTTCGTTTTAGATACAACTTACACCGAGCGTCCCAAACTACGTAATATATGCCACCACACTGATAATTTACTTACACGTTCTATGTTCTTAAGTAGGACTTTATCTTTCTTGGTATTAGTTTTCGTTTTTAAAGTAGAATCCCTGTTGACCTTTTTCTTTGTACCTCTTTTTATGATCATTGGTAATTTGGTCTCTCTATCATCTAAGTTCATATTATTGGTTGTTAATAGTTGGTTGTACTCAAAACCTGCCAGTCTGTAATAAAGGACAGAGGTAGGTTTCTTCGCATGACAAACGGGGGTGACCATTATGGTCTAAGAGCCCGTGAACCCCAGACCTTCGTTATTTTATAAAAGCTGAAAGTTTGTCAGAGCATACTCCCAACATAGGTAAGAACGATGGACCATCCAACCAGTTTGGGTTACCTGCCAAAGTAAACGGTACAAAAGGTGTAAAAAATACCTGCCAAAGCCACTATAAGGGGGCATCCATTAATAACTTAAGGTTTTCAAGGGGGGAGGGGATCGAGCTAAATCTTTCCAAATCTCACATAGGGGGGAGGGAGGGGGTCTTGGCAAACATCACGTCATTATTTTTCTAGCAGAAAACGGTGTCAAATTGCGTGAAAAATTATTTATAGAATAAAATATGGCCCAAAGAGTGGCTAACTCAGAGCGAAGTTGAAGGAGCAGATGATTTTAATGAAAATCACTTGAATACTTTGGTTCCGGTAGTCCCTCTTGAGGCCGTGCACGAGTCTCCATAGACTGAATTAGAATAAATCTTTTCTTATGTTTTGTTTGATATTCATTATTCAATTTCATGATTGTGATTTTAAATTTTTGAGAAAAGTAAAGGACTAGTATTTGTGAATATTACCGATTCACAAATACTAGTCTTTGCTAGTCTTCAAAAAATGTATAGAACAAGTGTTTTTGTTTTTTCTTTCTCAATAATCCAGCACGTTTACAGCCAAAACATAAATTTTGAAGAATCTCGCGTGACCCTAATCTCACGTGGGGGAGGGAGTTGAAGAAAATCTTACGATATCTCACCGAGGGGGCAGGAGGGTCGAAAAATTCTCAAAAATGCCTCACGTAATTAATGGACGCCCCCTAATCCGAACTTCATGATGGTCCACCGTTCTTGACTGTGCTGATTTTGATAACTCTGAATGAATGAACAGAACTATACTCTTATCTTACTAATATTGTAAGGTGAAAGTTTGTATGGATGATTGTTACCTTCATGCAAAAACAGCTGGAGGGATTGGAATGAAATCTGGCATAGAGAGATTACTAGTTGACCCCAGCAACCTCGTCTGCGTCTCCTATTGCCCTTAGCGTGATGTTATAAAGCGTGAATAAATGTGTTTACCGTAAAGACGGTTATAGTGAACCAACCTCAAAAGATGGATATATGCTGTCACAGACTTTTTTAGGTCTTTTAAAGGGGAACCTTTCTTTAACATTGTTTTTGTGAAACTTGAACCGTTCACGTTGCACCCAATGCAAGCTCTCAAAAGGTTGAGAGTTGAGGGTATATAAAAAAATAATATGCTATGATGGGCTATCTAACACCTTATTTTTTTTCTAATCGGACCAGTGGTTCCTGAGATTAGCTCGTTCAAGCAAACAAACAAATTCTTCAGCTTTATATATTACTATAGAAGTATAGATAGTCTGGAAAAGCATATAGCTACTTTTATCCCGAAAAATTAATTGTTTCCGTGAGATGAGTAAGGTATAAAAAAGAAGTTGTCACCGCGGGCGGTAGCTAGTTTATTAATAAATCTATTTTGCTTATTTTAAACTTGCCAACCCGCACAACTACGTCTGCGTCACTCTTAATTTATAATATAATAGGTCTTTACCTATGAAATTGCCGTTTTGTATGCAATAAGTGTAAGTACTTATTTTTTCAAACTTTTTTATTTCTGTTATTCGAAGTAATCACCAATGCAATCGACGCATCTTTGCCAACGCATTGGCAGTTTATTGATGCCCTTATTGTAAAAATCAGCTGGACGGGAGGCAACAAACTCTTCAAAGGCATTTTGTACTGCCTCTCGGTAATTGAATTTTTTACCCACTAAAAAGTTGTCTAAATTTTGGAAAAAGTAATAGTCGGTAGGTGCAAGGTCTGGTGAGTATGGCGGATGAGGGAGAGCTTCCAGCCCCAGCTCTTGCAGCTGCTTCACGACAACGCGCGACCCTATACTGCGCAACAGACAGTCTCCAAGCTGCAAGAGCTGGGGTTGGAAGCTCTCCCTCATCCGCCATACTCGCTTTCACTTATTGCATACAAAACGGCAATTTCATAGGTAAAGACCTATTATTTTATTATATTTCTGCCTTATTTTTTTCTAAAACAAAAGCCCAAGATATTCCTTATAACATCAGCTATCTACCAGTGAAAGTCCTGTCAAAATCGGTCCGGACATTTCAAAGATTAGCCAAACAAACGTTTGGTCGACAAAATTTTCAAAAATTCATATACATTTAGTGAAAATCTGTTAATTTTAAATTGCAAACAAACACTTCAATTTTATTTATTTTTAGAGATGCGTATGTCAAGAGAACGAAGAAATACCACGAAGTTGATCCTAATAATAATCGCGTAAACATTTAATAGACATACACATTTATTTTACTCATACGCATCTATTTTAATTTAAACAATAATATTATTTACTTGTCAAAACTACTGAAAAGTTTTTTATCGACAGTGAACTCATTCAGTTGTTTTTTGTCAATCATTTCATAATCATCTTCATTCATTATAAGATCAACTTTATAATCAACGTTGTCTTTTAAAAAGATATACGTATCTCTTAAAACGAAACCGTTTGTATTTATAATATTTCCTAAAAATATTAAAAGTAACATTTGCAAAGAATTATTGGCAATATATGACTTGACAGTTGACATTTGTTTATGGGTAGACTATACTTTTTTAGAAATATCCATAAATGTTAACCTTCTTGTCTTTTTACGGAAGCCATTGCCATTGTACAGGTAACACTACTATTAAAACTTTGGTCTAAGTGTGATAGATAATATCGTTCGTCAAAGTTTGTTAATTTATTGACATATAAATAATTATTAATGCCTTAAAGACAAAAAAAAATTGGCGAAATTGATTACCCTGTAATCTATACTAATATTATAAAGCTGCAGAGTTTGTTTGTTTGTTTGAACGCGCTAATCTCAGGAACTACTGGTCCGATTTGAAAAATTCTTTCAGTGTTGGATAGTCCATTTATCGAGGAAGGCTATAGGCTACATTTTATTTTCAAAAAAATTAGGGATCCGTAAGAAAATTGCTATTTTGTAACCCAAGGTGTGAAATCGAAAACCTATTTTTGCGTGCGCTGCAAAGACTATTGACAATAGAACAAAATAATGTATTACGGGTTTGTAGGGCCCATTAAGATCTACAAAAAAGTCCGCGAGAGCATATAACTAACTATCATGGTTTAGTCACAATAACCGCTTTTGTGTTCGAAAAAATGATTAAATCGTCTGAAGGTAGAAACTACGTTAAATGTGTATCGTAATATTAATCCTTATCCAAATTAAGCATTATGTTATCGAGGGTATTTATGTAGAAGTAAAATACTTTTTGTTTCATCCCAATTGGACATTTCGTTTAGAAGTTATCACGAGTATAAGACGCTAACCTAGCTAGACCTAATACTGAGTTATTTGCCAAAGAGTTTTTATCAACATAATACCTAATATTAATCTTTATCCAAATAAATGTGTTGTTGATTATGAGTATTACATCTTAGAAGAGTATAATAAATACATCTATACTAATATATGTATAAACTAATATATGTATAAGAAGCTGAAGAGTTTGTTTGTTTGTTTGAACGCGCTAATCTCAGGAACTACTGATCCAATTTGAAAAAAATATTTTAGTGTTAGATAGCCCATTTATCGAGGAAGGCTATAGGCTATATATCATCACGCTAAGACCAATAGGAGCGGAGCACCAATGAAGAATGTTTCAAAAACGGGGGGAAATTATCACGCTACGGGCAATAGGAGACGCAAACGACGTTGCGTGGGTCAGCTAGTGATATAATGAGATAATGCGATGGTAATCATGCGTACATGACATGCTTCAACGTTGCTTCTTTTAAATACAAGAAAAAGTGAATAAAGCTAATCTAAGTTTACGGTCACAATAACATTTTGAACTTATTTACAATTATAGTTTTTATTATAAATGTTGTTACTCTTCTTAATTTTTTATTATTTCATTTTTGTGTTTCAGATGTTTGATTTAGCGGATTCCGAAATAGCTACAGAAGTGACATTCACAGAACAATTACGTAACTTAATAGCAAAAATTAAAAATATAATTTACTACAGAGATGATACCCGCTATCCGACCAAAGAACTGTCAGCGCTGTCCGTTGTATCGACCGAAGTCATGGGTCTCGTGGAAGGTTTCCTAGCCTCGAACAGGGCGCCAAATTCTTTTGACATCATGGAATTAGGCGCACGCCATCCTCACTTACAATTATATAACCATCAAAATGCTCCGTTCATAAACGCAGTAGACATCCTACTTAGTAGCGGTCTTAATAGAGAAATCACATATGGCCTAATAAACGTTGTTGAGAGAAAACTCGCCGAAGTTAGAAGCTGCACTGACATCGCAGCAGTTAAGAAAAACAATTATATTCGATTCATCGAAGACATAGCGAGCGTGACGTTCGAAATATTTGGCAACACTGAGAAGTCGTTTGATTTTATCGATAATATTTGCGGGTTAATTACGGATTGCCGTGTTCCCGTTCGACATAAAGAATTTTGTAAATTGAACCAATTATCCAAAGAATTGCGGCAGTCATGTGACGACTTAGCCGATGTTGTATATCCAAATGAGTCGATCGAACTTGATGCCAATTTACTACAAAAGTATCATCAAATTTTTATGAATGTTGTCGCTGCCTCTGACAAGGATTTGTGTAACGTCGGGGAAGTGTCTCGTCAAGGCAATAAAAAAACAAGAATTCCGTATTTAAGAATGTGTTACATGTACTGTAAAACGGTGTCCCAATTAGAACAGGAAGAAAATCGTTCCAGTGAAACCACTGACAAACCTTACTTCTCGGTATTAGATCGACAACTCCATGACATTTTCGGGAACATGATTAATAATAAAGAAATACCGGTTACTAACTTGGAGCCTATATGTAAGAAGTTGAATGTTAATTTGATACCAAAACTTATCCTTAACTTTTGTCCATCGATTACATTATCTGATCCTGAAAAAGAAGCCAGTGAAGTTAATTTCAACAATCTCCTTCAGGTAGTTTACGATTTCAAGAATCCAGAGGAGAATTTGTTTTTGGACCCAATTACAAACTTTGCCCCTTTGCCTCGATTGCCGGATCCACAATGCTTGACATACATTGTTCTCCACAACTGGGTATTAGCTCACATTATAAAGAAAATCCATACAGCACCTAACGATAATAGCTTGCAACAGAGTATGGATGCACGTACTAAATGTCTTAACAATTACATGGAATTAGAAAGATTCAGTTGCACCAAGCATTTGTTTGGTAACAACAAGTACCTTGCATCGCTCCATACTACTGTGGACCTCAATAAGTTATTTTTGTTTATGCCGCAGTTGATTGAATCCGGGAAGATCTTAAAATGCTTGAATATAATAGACTCCTTGTCGGAGCGCCAGTTGATGTGTAGTGCCAATTTATCAAATTTAAGAGATTTGATCCTTTTCAAACTGGCTACAAATCCAAAGATCGCAAATAACTGGAAATATTGCCAATACCTTAAGTGCCCTGAACTTAAGGTTGACCTCATTCTTAATAACTTAAGCGTTTGGTCTGCTGAAGGAGCTTTAGAAGTGCTAGATTACCTTCGATTTCTTTTGAATCAAGAGCTTTTGGATGAAGGATTGTATGAGAAATGTTCTGATTGGATTGTCAAAATACCTTTGTATGATCAGGTAATAGTAATTGTTTTAATCTAACTTTAATTATTTTTTTCGTTTTTCTGATTGAAAAAACTTAGATATTTTTACAGATAGCGGCTATAATGGGAGCAAATCACTGGTATGCGATATACGAAGTATCTATCGAAAACCCGGAGAGTGTTATTGAAATTCTCATGGATAGCCAACAGGTACTAATGAACTACCCTGAATTTAATGAATGTAATATGATACTACCACAAATTTAATACTACTATAAACAGTATCAATACAAGCGTTCTAAAGTTATCTTAAATTTAGTATATAAAATGTTTGAACACTTTTAAAATGTAAATAAAATATTAACCTTATCACATAAATGTATGACTAAAAATTGTTAGCAATAATTACCTACAAATTTTAACAAAAAAAAAAAACCGACTTCATACTGGACCAAATTTAAATGGGACCATTCGGGAAGCACCAGCTTTCAAATAAAAAAAGAATTATCAAAATCGGTTCAACCAGTCAAAAGTTATGAGGTAACAAACATAAAAAATAAATAAAAAAAATACAGTCGAATTGAGAACCTTCTCCTTTTTTTGAAGTCGGTTAAAAATATAATCAAGGTAAACGCAATTTCTACTTTTTTGTAGTGAAAATTTCTTTAGGCGCGTTGAGCACTTTTTGGGTGAACAAAAAACGAGAAACTCGCGTCATCGTTACCGCATGCTTCCTCGACGATACAGTTCGCAAGTTACTTAGTTTTCAGACGTAAAAACCAAGTAAATTGTCCCCAATCGGCAGTCCCCAAAGACCGCCCCGCATTTTTTTTGCTTTAGATAAAGTTAAGCGCTTCAGATAAAGTAATACATTACTATTCTTATCATCCTTGACTTTTGTGATTTGTTCATTTTTTATTTTTGTTACAGTTTAAACTATGCTTAGAGTGGGCGGATGCGCACGGGGTATCAGATAATATGAAAAATTTGATCGTAATGAATCTCCTACGGCAAATGTTTGAATATACAAATCAGGCGACACCACACTTAGTTCACGAACTTCTATTACGGCTGCCTACTTCCCAGGCTATGGATCTTATTCAAGACGAGATGTCTAAAGTGCGAAATGTGGAAATACTTCAAGTATGCGTCGACTTCATATCCGAAAGCTCATACGATTGGAAGGCGTTTGAAAATATAAAATTAGGACTTCAAATTATGCTCGAGATCGATCCCAATTGGCGTTGCATGTTCTGGGAACTGATAGAAAGCCCTCTTCTTATGATCGAACAGTTTTTAATGAATGGCAAGTTAGATGTCTTAGCTGTTATATTAAACAAAATCGCTCCAAAGTTGAAAAAAGATCCCAGCGGTGACAACTTATACTACAATATAAAATCGATTGAAAACCTGGTGATATCGAGGAACGCTGTTGATGCACTATTGCGATATTACGCTGAAAAGGCTTTGGATATGAAAAACCCTAGAAATATATGTCCTGTAGCGCCCAAACCAACCGACGATTCGCTATTACAGTCTATAGATTCTATAAACATCGAAGCGGCGAATAAACCTTTCGTGATGCCAGAGCAAGTACCGAGTAAAGAGCAATGGGTCGAGGACTATTCAGTGGACAGATGTATGTTGTGTCATACAGCAATATTTTCCATGATAATTCGGAGACATCATTGTCGACGCTGTGGACGGCTGGTGTGCCATGCTTGTTCGAGGCGTCGAATGCACGTTCCAACATATCCCAGCGGTGTGAAGTTCCGTGTGTGTGACGATTGTTACACTCAGACAATGAACCGTAAAGCAAATTCTGAGCATGACAATATGATGTTGAGTAGTAATTCTGACTCGGTGGCCAGCGGTGTCACTTGTATGGATTGGTGTCTGTCGACAAACGCTAAAAGAAATGATGCAGTAAGAACTGAGTTTAGTTATGAGTTTACGCCAAATGTGACTCTTTGTTTGTCGATAATGAAGATGCATTCAATTAATTTGGATTATCCAAGGTACATTCAAGTTTTAACTATGGATATTTATATTTCTTCATAGATTTTTGGCTAGAAATTTTTTATATTTGTTGATGAAAATGAGGGTAGAATGAATTTTTTTTTGTTTGATATAGGAATGCACAACAAGCACTTACTAGACAGCTAGTGATACATAATATTTATTTATTAAATTAGAATCTCCCACAAAGGTACACAACTATACAGTAATTGACTGAAAGGGTATTACAACAGCGTACTCCTTCACTTAAAGGAGATCAATTCCAAAGCAAAAGTCATGATAATTCCATAGCTAAGTTAGTTTATTTGCATGAGGCTTCTGTAGTTTAAAGGTATTGTTGTGAATATTCCAGGTTCCTGTTAGACCGCAGCGACGAAGTAGCTCGTGAGCTGTCAAGCGGTGGCGACGCACGATTGTTGGTTCGAGCGCGGCGCTCGCTACTGCTAGCAGCTGCTGAACTATATTCAAGAACTCCACAAGAATCCACGTAGGAACTCTGTCTACTACATGTTTTATTTGTTTTCATAGGTTTTGGAGGCGGGGGATGGGGGAGATAGGGGAAGAGGTTGGGGTATGGGCCTCCGTTTGGCTCTCAATCTCAAAAATCTCAAGTAAGGGCTTTTTGGATCTCAATTCCATTTCGATTCCTTTAGATGATTCATTTGGATGAATTTCGTCCACCTGAATCCCCTGCTTCATTTGTTTCGATTTTTTGTTCACACCGATTAATGGAAATTTTATACATTTTCATTCACTATGAGATCAATTTGGAATTTCTTCTAAACAAAAATCCCCTAAACATTCATATTTTCATTTCGATTGAAATTAAATGGCTTTATAGGGTTTTAAATCAGTTTTGAGCTGTGAATAGAAATTTCGTAGTGAAATGTATTAATAGGTATGGCATTTTGATCTATATACAATATTGGCCATAAATAGCCATATTGACATTGTCAGGTGTGTATTATGTAAAATATTATATATGTTTTTCAATTCACTGTTCAAAACGGAAAGATGTGAAATGATTTAAAAATAACAAACGAAACATCGTTGGTACAAAGAAAAGAAAGTTTTTTTAAAACCATGGTAAAACAATATACTTCGCCAGGTATGGCATTCCGAGACACAGTGACGAGACAGAGAAACCGACATGACGTCATCATCGCTATCGCTGGTTCTGGTTGGTTCATTTCGTGTTATGTTGCTATATGTGGTAACTGGATAGTGACGTCACTCCGTGTCGCTCTCGGAATGCGAGACCATGTTGTCTTACACCATGATAAAAACCTTATAATGATGTATATATGTGTGTGTGTGGGCAGCGGGCCGGGCCGCGGCGCGGTGGTGGCGGAGACTGGCGCGCTGCACGCGGCGCGCTGCCTGGCGCACGCGGACGCCATGGCCACGCTCGTCACGCACCAGGCGCACCACCTCGTGCCGCAGCAGGGCGCGCACCCCAGTACGTACCACCCTTTACTAACTTAAGCCGAGACTCCACCGAATAAAAGTTGACAACTTTTGTGTTGTCTAATTTCGATGTAGACGCGCCTTTACACTATTATTTTTTATTCATTGTATCATAAAGGCGCGTCTCCACCGAAATTGTTGGCAATTTCAGTGTTTCCAACTGTTTGCAACTCTTCAGAAAATCGCCAACTTTTGTTTCCATCGTGTCTACACCGAATCGCCAACAATTCGAAAAACATCAGCATCAAGCGTATGCAAAATAATGGATAATTGATTGATTGATTGAACTTTTTTTTAATAAAACTAGTAACCTTGCCTTGCATTCCTTGTGATAGCATTTCAAACTAAAGCACCATTGTGAGGTGGGGCCCGACCTGTCGGACGCCCAATTTTGATTCCGAGAGGGGCGTTCGACGGTCGATGCCGTGATGCGCCTTAGGGCCGTGACCGAAGAGGCGGTGAGCTGTGGCGGCGTGGCAGACTATTTAGAGGAGCGTACCGTCGTGTACGAGGACCGAGACGTCGAGACGAGACCCATGTCGTACGGCGTTCCGCAGGGGTCTGTCCTTGGACCACTCCTGTGGAACGTGGGGTACGACTGGGTCCTGCGAGGTCGTCTTCTCCCCGGGATGGACGTAATTTGTTACGCCGATGACACGTTGTTCACAGCCCCGGGGGGCGAACTTCCAAGAGGCGGCGTGCCTGGCCACCTGGGGTGTTTCTCTGGTGGTCGGGCGCATCGAGGCGCTGGGCTTACGGGTGGCCCTGGACAAGACGGAGGCCCTATTGTTCCACGGGCCCCGTCGTGGTCCACCCGCCGGCGCCTCCGTACCGTACCGTACCGGTTCGGGCTCAGATCCTCATCTCCTATCTGGGCCTGATTCTCGACGGTAGGTGGCTCTTCGACGAGCACTTCTAACAGCTTGGTCCCAGGCTGGTCGACGCTGCCTCCGCCCTTGGGCGACTTTTGCCCAATTTGGGTGGAGCCAGCGTCGCAACGAGACTCCTATACACGGGGGTTGTCCGGATGGCGCTGTATGGCGCACCGGTGTGGGTGGCGGCTCTAACTGCCCTAAATAAGGCTCGCCTCTGGCGGCCTCAGAGGGTATTGGCGGTCAGAGCCATACGCGGATACCGCACGGTGTCGACCGAGTCAGCGTGCGCCTTGGCCGGAACACCCCCGTGGGATTTGGAGGCGGAAGTGCTCGCCGAAGTTTATCGACGGGTGGCCGAATATCGGGCGGAGTATGGCTACCGCCCTCCGCCCGAAGAGGTACGCGAGTGGCGTGAAGCCGCCCGTCGAGCCACTATGGCTAGATGGTCGTTCGGGCTGGAGACTCCACGCGCTGGCTTTGCCGCCGTGGAGGCTCTCCAGCCGGTCATCCTCGAGGGGGCAAGGCGGCAGCACGGGACCCTTTCCTTCCGACTGACGCAGGTCCTTTCCGGGCACGGTTGCTTCGAGAAGTACCTGCACTCGGTCGCCAGGAGGGAACTGAGTCCCGCCTGCCACCACTGCGACTGCAGTGAGGACTCGGTCCAGCATACGCTGGCGATCTGCCCCGCATGGGCGTCGCAGCGCCGGGCCCTCACTGCAGTCATCGGAGGAGATCTCTCGCTACCGGCCGTCATACGCTCCATGGCCGGTAGCGATAGCAGTTTTACCGCGGTCGCAACCTTCTGCGAAGATGTAATCTCGCAGAAGGAGGTGGCGGAGAAGGCCCGGGAGGATGATGTCCTCTCGGACCCAATCCGCCGCCTCGAACCGGGCGGCGGAGGCGCGCCTATCAGCGCCTCATGCCGCCCTGAGTGTAGCTGCGGATGGTCGGGACGGGCTTTCCCCTCCATCCGCTCTAGTGGCCACCTGCGAGGGGGTGACGTACGCGTGTGCCGTACGTCACCTAAATTGAGAGTTTTAACAGCAGACGGTGCCCGCTTCAGTGCGGGCAAGCGCTGGGAGGGGTCCGGACGTGTTAATAACAGCAGTTCCCGGATTCCTCCCTTCATAGGCGCAGAGTGGCACACCGTGTGGTTTTAGTCGGTTCGAGTCCGACACACCGCCCCGCCGCAAGCCCCGGTGGGGTGACGGTCCGAGGGGATTTCCACACGTCAAAAAAAAAGCATTTCAAGTAAAATATGTGTTTAACCAACTCCTTAATCAATATGTTTTCATGCAGGTCAGATAATAAGATCTCTGTTAGAAGCTGAAAAATGGGAGTTGGCATTAGAGATTGCTACTAAATCCGGCCTTCCGAGAAACAGTGTTCTAGCAGCGTGGGGCAAGGCATGCCTAAAGGCTGGCTGTTTTAAACAAGCCAGAGAGAAATTCGCGCACTGTTTTAAGAATACCATGAATATCTGCGCTGATGTTTCCGAAGACTGTGAATTTGGAAAGGAGGCATCTGAATGTCAGTTGGTTAATAGGAGGTTGCATACTATGAGGTACTCGGAGAGAACGAGCTCTATGTCCAGTGTGCAATCTGACGGACGACCTCGGTCCAATCCTCCGCTGCTAAATGAAATTATCAGTATGCTCGAAGATATGAACTATCCTGTCAATCAACAGCTACTGAACAAAGCTGAAACGATTAAGGTAAGGGCATCAACAGTTTTACGTATTTACGTACTCAAAGTAATCAAGATAAGAGAAGAATCATGTCAACTAACTTTTTTTTTATAATGGTGTAGGTGGCAAACGAGCAGACATATCATCTAATGGTAAGTGATTACCGCCGCCTATGGACACCCGCAACACCAGATGCGTGACAAGTGCGTCGTCGACCTTTGAGGGACGGGGAAAGGGATGTGGGGAGGGGTTGGGGTATGGACCTCCGGTATCCTCCCTCACTCGGTGAAACACAGCGCAAGCGCCATTTCACACCGGTTTTCTGTGAGGCCGCGGTATCACTCCGGTTGAGCCGGCCCATTCATGCCGAAGCGTGACTCTCCCACGGGTGAAACTATTGAGTTGCTTGCTTTTAAAACTTGCTATTAAGATTAAAAAATCAGGCTATGGCTCGAAAAGCACTTAATAATTTATTGTTGTTTTGTTTGCAGTCCACAAACGAAAAGCTGACGACGTTGAATAGTAATAGAAAAAAGATACAACTGACCGAACCAGCTTTAAACATTATGCATACGTTGGCTAGCGTTAAAAAAATAAAGCTTGGAGATTACAGTGATTTTCAAACGGCCGTCATCCAACCCAAGAAAAGTTTGGCACAGGGCCTTTTGAGAAAAAACAATAATCAGAACGAGCCCAAAGTCGACCACCACCTTAAAAGATTGGATCCCTTCTTTTACAAAGAGTGCGTTTATTATCTCACCAACTATGGATCTCACGTTGCGAACATAGCTTTTTATATGAAACACAGTAACTTGAGTGAAGTGATCAAATACTGTTACGACAACTTAGTCGATAAAGAGACCTTTACGGATTCCGTTTATATGGAGTGCTTAAAAAAGGATAAAGTCAATGATCTGTTAAAAGCTATGAGCGATATTGATAGTACATTTGATATGTGGGCGGTAAGTGTCATAATTATAGCCATTGTAGTTATTTTGATATATTTAGGGCCAGCTTCATCACTTGCTGATAAAGTCCCTGATTGTACTTATCTGCCAGATAACTACAGATTTCGATTTCACAAGTCTCGAATAGTGACAAATGTGTCAGATAACCATATATTATGTCTGCAATCTTTATCTGTTAAATAGTTTAATAATAATAATTAGGTATATGGCAGATATATTTTTTTCAAGTTTTTGTGAAATTTATCTTTTTGTAGGAGTCAAAATTGTATTTAAAAACAACAATTTAACTTGTTTCAATTTCCGTTAACTTTCTTTATTTTTTTTTGGTTTGGTGCAAAATGTTAACTTAATTAAAATTTGTGGAAACTGTTCTGGATTATGTTAAATTACTTGTATATTATTGTTATCTATTCTGTATATGTTTGTTTCCCTAATAAACTAAAATAAAAAATAAATAATTATCTAAAATTTGATCAGAAACTAGTGAAACTGGCCATGAGTCTACTTTTTGTTACAAGTTCGTAGTTGATGTGTGTTTAATTTATTAGGAATACATAATGCACGTGTGTCGCACGCTTGAAATGAGCAAGCGGCTGGAGGCGCTGTACGCGGTACAGTGCGGGACAGCGCAGCACGCACGGGCCGCTGCCACGTGTGCGCTGTTGTACGCACGCCCTGCTGGTCCCGGTGGTCTCGGCGGTCCTGGTGGTCCTGGCGGTCCCGGCGGTCGTGGTGGTGCTGGCGGTTCCTGCGGTCCTGGTGCTCCTGCCACTGCCGGTGCTGCTGGCGGTCCCGGCGGTGCTGGCGGTCCCGGCGGTGCTGGTGGTCCCGGCGGTGCTGGTGGTCCAGGCCGTCCTGGTGGTCCTGGTGCTCCTGGCGCTACTGGTGCTCCTGGCGGTCCCGGCGGTGTTGGCGGTCCCGGCGGTGCCGGTGGTCCCGGCGGTGCTGGTGGTCCTGGCTTTCCTGGTGGTCCTGGCGGTCCCGGCGGTCCTGGTGGTGCTGGCGGTGCCGGCAATCCTGGTGGTCCCTCCGGTCCGGCCGGTCCCGCTGGCCCTGCCGGACCCAACCAGGTCAGCCACTTTAGGGCGTTGCACGCGCGACAGCATCATCTCTCCGCCGCTCTGCATCACCTGTCGCACTGTGTGCCGGTCGCTGTCAGTTAGTATACAAATAATATAGAATACAATACTATAGATATGTACTATTTTACAAACTATAGACTAGGAAAGAGTGGACGAATGGCGTAGTGGTTTAAGTGGTTGCCACGCCCCACGTAGGACAACATTTTGTGTGATCCACAAATTGTTGTTTTGACTCTTAAGTGTTCTTTTGTACATGTTTCATTTTTGTTTGTAAAGTCCCCCGCAACACAGAATAGATTCTCAATGCGGGAGTTATCTTTTTTTTTTTAAAAGAACCTACTTGTCGCAATTGGCCTAGTGGTTTAGGCGGTCGCCACGCCGCTTGCCAATTCGCCAAGTGTTGTGGGTTCAAATCCCACACGGGACAACACATTGTATGATCCACAAATTGTTGTTCTGAGTTTGGGTGTTAATTGTGTCCGTTTCATGTATGTCTGTAAAGTCCCCCGCGACACAGGATGTTTATTCCTAATGCGGGAGTTGTCTTTTTAACAAAATAAATAAATAAAAAATAAATAAAATTACAAAAAAGTACATATAATGGTGTTTGATAGATGTAAAAAACCGGGACTTAAATTCGTCTAATCCTAAATATTCATATAGCATCCTTTACATAAACAAATATAATAAATGTTTATGATTAATAAAACACTGTTTATTTCAGAAACGAGTGACGCGAGATCAATTCATTTTAACTTAGACAAAGTTACTATAGACAATCTCATGACTACGATCACGCGACAAATGGAGCTAGCCAAATTTTTGGCATCATGTGAAGCGAGTGGCAGATTGACTGAGAAAGTTCTCAATGAAGCGATTACTATACAAAATACTCGGAAAGTATTGGAAAGTTCTGACTTTCGGCCGCTCACATTATTCGGATCTAACACTGATAAAATAAGGCTGGTCGCTGTTGTATTGGCAAGTGGACCTACCATAGAAGTGGGATTCGAATTAGCTTTCAAGTGAGTATCTATATATTAATGTGTGAAGTAAAATATCATGTTTAAAGTAAATAGCCCAACGATGCAAAAGCATCACCAGGCCGCAATAGTGTCGGTCACCATGCTGCATTGTCTGCATTCGCAATGAGTATGGTAACCACCACTCTTGGATTCTGCTTTTGCTTTCCAACAGGCAGAGGAGAGTCGTTTTGGCAGGCCCATACATAAAAAAATATATATATAAAAACTTTGTACCTTGTATCCCTTTTTACGGAAATTATGCGAACGGAGGAATAAGAAATTTGGCTCAGTTAATAAAGTTCATATGGAGAAGGAGTGCAGAAAGCCAAAAAATAAATTAAATAAAGGAATTATGGTAGCTGAGCGCTGGTACTACTGAGCGATCGCTAGATTAACATCTATAGCTTTTGGTAGTTATGTATGAGGTATATTAATAGAATTAGGTTAAGAAATATTTTCGTGTATCGTTTGGCGCCATTAATTTGCAAAATGTTCGTCTGTCCAATTTTCGATTGCAATTGATTGGATCAATTGCGAATTGGACACAAAAACTTCTAAATATTTTGCAAATTGAACATTTTACGCCTAAATCCCTGTAATATATTTTCTCCTGTAATTATATTCTGTAATTTATTTCCTTTATTTTATTTAATTTATCAATGCATTTTATATTTTTCAGGATTATAACAGAGCACAAGCTAGACTCGATGAATATTTATATTCACGTGGCAAGATTTTTAGTCAATGTTGATAGATTTTTGGAAGTCAAGACATTGGCTAAATGCATACGTGCTTCTAAGGAAACAGCTGCTAGGTATGTCCAAATTCCAAATATTAACATAATGAAAGGTGTTGTGATAGAGAAATGCCAGATTTAACAAAATCTAAATTAGGATACTACTAAATATTGAACCCTAGTAAACTAATCATATTTTACAAACGCATAAATGCATAAATTGAACATCAAAACCAATTATCATATAACGCTGTTGCTCCGCAAACGTCCTACCAGCGACGGAGTTCCATCTAGTTTTTGTTGTATAGCGTATATACGTCACCGTAAGATTGTAAAAAAACCGTTAGATTACAATCTTTTAGATAACAGTCGAAAGATTGTGAACTGTAACATACTGCTTACAATCTAACGTATTATTTATTTTTTATTTATTTTTGTAAAAAAGACAACTCCCGCATTAGGAATAAACATCCTGTGTCGCGGGGGACTTTACAGACATACATGAAACGGACACAATTAACACTCACACTCAGAACAACAATTTGTGGATCACACAAAGTGTTGTCCCGTGCCAGTAAGTTTTGATTTCAGTTTATTAACTGTGTACTCGTAAATATTTATTAAAACAGACCAACTTGTTTAAATATTTTTTTATTTAGTAATTTGCATATTCTATGTGAACAATTTCTTTGAGATATATGCTGGATTTAAATACGACTTTTCTAATATTACTATGCAATAGTAGTAAAGCCGTTTCGTATGAATGTGTAACCATCATCATCATTATCAGTCTAGTGCTGGCTATAGCCGTCTCCCGCCTCATAATTACTACTTTGTATATAAGGTTGGTGTGGTATATATATACTTCTTTTCTAGAGCGAGGTTTAAATCCAACAGTGTACTGTTAAAGGCTTTTGATAACGATGATGATTATTTTTATATTTCATATCCAATAGGTACATTTTTTAACCGACTTCAAATAAGGAGGTTCTCAATTCGGCCGTATATGTTTTTTATGTGTGTTAGCGGATAACTTCGTCGTTAAGGAACCGATTTTGATGATTCTTTTTTAATGGAAAAGAGATATCCCAACGGTGGTACCATGATAAGGACACTAAGAACTGATGATGGCATCCAAGAGAAATTGAGTCGAACCTTGAAGTCGGTTTTTGTTAAAATTTTACTTGTTAATATTATTTTTGATTGATTATTTTAGTTTGATGAGTGATCAAGTTTTGGAGTCGGGCGTAAGTGCTGTGGTGACACGCTGCGAATCCCGTGGCCAGCTGTACGACGAACAAGCTGAGATACTTATAGACGATATACACAGCGTTACTATTAAGGTGAAATACTTTGTTTGCCATAGGTATTGCAGTATTAAAATGTTAACTCGAAAAGGCCAGGCCAATTTAACCCTCATAGTATTCGCAGACCGAATCCTGCACTCTATTTTAATGATTTAACTTATTAGAACTTCGACACCATTATTATCTGATCTGTGTCAAAATTGCAGAAAAAAAGCAATTTATATGTGAAAATTATTATAGGTAAATAAACTAACCACCGCAACTTTGTCGGTGTATCAAAAGGGAATATATGTACTCCGTTTTGAAACATTTTCATGGCTGCTCGGCTACTATCAAGTATTATGGATAGTATGGAAAGCAGGAACAGAATCCAGGAATAGTGGTCACGATAATCATTGTGAATGGAGATGATGCAGCATGGTGAACCACACTGTACACTATGGCTGCCTTATGAGATACTTTTTTTTGTATTTGAGCCAGCCAAAATGACTACTCTGCCTGATGGAAAGCATAAGCAGAATCCAAGAGTTGTAGCCACCATACTCATTGTGAATGCAGACATTGCAACAATGCAGCATAGTGACCCACACCATGGCGGGCTAGTGATGCGTCTGCATCATTGGGCCTCAGGTCTCACACTCACCAACGAAAAACGACAGCACGAACGCTGTCATTTTACGTTGATCTTCTGTGAGACGGTAGTACCGCCCCGGTCGAGCCGGCCCAACCGTGCTGAAATCAGCGTGGCTCTACTACCTTGTATTGTTTTAGTGGCTCGTTGGTCTAGCAGTTCACGTATGCGACTGCCGATGAAGAGATTTCGGGTTCGAATCCCGGTTCGGGCCAAAAGTGTTGTTGAGTTTTTCTGATTATAGAAACACTTATTAACAGCTCGGAGAGCACGTAAAGCTGACGGTCCTGCGCCTGATCTCCGTTAACCGGTTAACCGGTTAACCGTCCCAGCGGATTATGTGAGAGAGGGAACAGAGAGTGCACCTGTGTTTGCGCACACACTTGTGCACTGTAATATCTCCTGCGTAGTTAGCTGGTCTCTGTTGAGACTGGCCGTAATCGGCTAGGAGAATATCATTGTTTTAGTAAAGTTAAACCCATGTTGCATACTTGTAGAGTTTTCCTGTTAGTAATCACTTATTGTCTTCAAATTACAGATATCGTGTTACCTAGTATGTCACAACGCGAGTAGTGCATACATTCTAGCGGCTCGCCACGAACGGACTAATGATCTACGTCGGGTATTGCAGGAAGCGGAACGTATTGGAAACGACCAAGTTAGGAATGCTTGTCTCAAACGACTCACTTCCAAAAATGTGAAGTAACCTTTAAAATGACTTGTTTTTTTTATGTAACATATCGTCGGTATATATGTGATAGCTCAAATATGTAAACTGCTATACTTACAAGGAGAAACAAAAAGAAAACTTATACAACTAACTGAAATACTAAGCGCCTCGGTGGCGCAGTGGTAGCGTATGCGGCTGCTGTGCTTGAAGTCACGGGTTCGATTCCCGGGTCGGACCAAATGTTTGTATGATCTGCAAATATTTGTTTCGGAATTTGGGTGTTTTCTATTTATTATATGTATGTATTTATAAAAAAGTAAATAAGTATTCTATCATTCAATATAGCTTTCATAGTACAAGCTCTGCTCAGTTTGAAGTTAGATGGCGTTGTGTGTTCCGTTGATATAATAAGTTAATATTTCGGACATCCTTGTCCGAAATATTAACTTATTATATTTTTATTTATTTAAATTAACGAACTTTAATACATTTTTTTAATAAAAAATATGTAGGTACTACAGTTAGTTTTAAAAGAAGTGTTTTGTTTCTTCTATAAAATTTGGCAGTTTGCATAAATAAACGAGCTAACGCATCCAGACCGACGATATATATGTATATATTATAATACTCGATTTGACCGGCTTGTTAAATGTGTTGTTAAAATGAAAGTAAAGTTCATTTAAACTTGCAATACTATAATATATATGTATAGACAAGTACTGGTTTCTTTTGAAATTCAAGTACAATTATGTTATATCTATGGAGTGAGAAATAGAATATATATCGTTATGTAATTGTACCCATTCTGCCGAAAAATAAAATTGAAAGTAAGACTTATTCACAATAATAGTTAATAAATCGTAATACTCGTAAATTAGTTAATAATATTGTTGTATCGGATTATGAGAGAGAGGGAACAGAGAGTGCACCTGTGTTTGCGCACACACTTGTGCACTATAATATCTCCTGCGTAGATGACTGGTCTCCGCAAAGACTGGCCGCCGTGGCCGTAATCGGCTAGGAGAACATCATCAATATTGTTGTCTTACCTGACCTTGAATTTGACTTTACTCATTTTAATTTAGTACATTACAATAACAATAAAAACATTTTTTTTTGTTAAAATTGATACTTTCGACTTGAGACAATGGTACTAATTCTGTTGTTCGAAAAATTTAAACTAAAAATTAATAAAAAATTGTTTTGTCCCAAAGATTAACTAAAATGAGATACGTCACATTAAAAATAAACATTATCAAAATACATACAGGAAAGCCGGTCCCCATTTCATCTCATCTACATTTTTTATCATTAATTTCATCACGACGAAGACACGAAGACTTAAGATTTAAAGACTTTAAATACTTGACATTGGCAGCAATAACTGATCCGGCTAGTTGCCACTGGTTCAAAGAAGAAGAAGATTAAAAACATACCGTTTTTAACCTTTACATTTAAACACCTTTACATTTAAACCGTTTTACTGAAATCAGAGAATAGAATAGAATTTTAGGGAAATTTTAGTGATGCAACAACAGAATTAGCACCAATGAATGACTGTATTTTGGACAATGGGAGTCCAGGGTTATCTTCTAAAAGAGATAACCATGTTTTTGTGCAAAAATAAAATTTAAATTTTAAAATATATTATGTCAATTTATGTAAACATTATTACTTTTGTTATAATCAAATTCACAAATAATTAAATTGACAGTATTAAACTAAATATAAAATAAACGTGACTAAAAATAAATTATATTTTTATAGAGTGATGCAGCTAAAAGTGTGAATCGAGTATTGGAGATGTCAGTTATAATTTCAATTTTAATGTATATTGTTAAATGTATTGGTCTCATATTGTGATATTGCTGTAATTGTTAAAGCATCCTCAATTCATTATTATTCTGTAGAGATAATGAAATAAATATATTTAATCAATTTATAAAAGCCTGTTTTTTCTTCCATTTAACATTAGTACTCGACGATTCCGAAGTTCGTAAAGGTAAGTATAAAATAGTAGGTAGTGTTTTTTTTATTAGCATAAAAATTTAAACCTAGTATTACTATGCAAAAAAAACACCCCGTGGTAGTTAAGGATACATGTGCCAATTAGCTCTATATATACCCTTCGAAGTTTTCTTCCCTTCTTCCTAGCTTTTATTATTTTCAAGATTATTTGGGGTCGATTACAAGTTTTTTTTTTATTGAATAGGGGTCAAACGAGCAGACGTATCACCTGATGATAAGCGATTACCGCTCATGGACACCCGCAACACCAGAGGCGTCACGAGTGCGTTGCCGGCCTTTTAAGAAGGAGTACGCTCTTTTCTTGAAGGTCGTATCGTATTGGTCCGGGAATACCGCACGCGACAGTTTGTTCCAAAGTTTTGTTGTGCGAGGCAGAAAGTTCAACCGGTTTTACTGATACTGATATTCAAAGTTTTTCCACGGAGCGACTAGCATCGGACCTCCGCAACCCTGAGGGTGAACTGAAGTTTTCTCCTGTATAAAATTAAAATCAATTTTCTCTTACAATGTGGCACTAATAAGAAAGTAGGGCGTTATTTGTTGCAGAACTTCTATTTATCCAACATCCATTCCTCAGTAGCGACTTCAGGGCCTTTAACTTTAGGTTTTTACCAGTAAATCTCATTTCATTTTGCAAGGAATTACAAAATGCGCACTGTATTAAAATCGTGATGCACAAAATTTCTTTTTTAATATCATAGTAGATTTTAATTAATAATGAAGTCGGTTATAAAGTAGCCTATGTCCTATTCCTCAAGAATCAAAGTATCTCATTGCCAAATTTCATTGAAATTGATATCCGTGGGAGATCCACGCTTCGGCATGAATGGGCCGGCTCGACCGGAGTGATACCACGGCCTCACAGAAAGCCGGTGTGAAATAGTGCCTGCGCTGTGTTTCACCGAGTGAGTGAGGATACCGGAGGCCCATACCCCAACCCCCTCCTATCTCCCCCCCCCCCAAAGGCGGGTAACGCACTTGTGACGCCTCTGGTGTTGCGGGTGTCCATGGGCGGCGATAATCGCTTACCATCAGGCGATACGTCTGCTCGTTTGCCGGTCTATTTCATAAAAAAAAAAAAAATTGGTGTAACGGTTTTACATGACAGGCAGGCAGACGAGACTTGAATTATAATATTATTACGGATTAAATAGTTTTTAAATTTAGTGAGGCGGTCTCAGATCAAATAAAAACAAGGATTTTTATTTGATCTGAGGCTCGGTTAAAGTAGGCAGTGCGTATTTTCCCTCCGCCCGAAGAGGTACGCGACTGGCGTGAAGCCGCCCGTCGAGCCACTATGGCTAGATGGTCGTTCCGACTGGGGACTCCACGTGCTGGCTTTGCCGCCGTGGAGGCTCTCCAGCCGGTCATCCTCGAGTGGGCAAGGCGGCAGCACGGGACCCTTTCCCTCCGACTGACGCAGGTCCTTTCCGGGCACGGTTGCTTCGGGAAGTATCTGCACACGGTCGCCAGGAGGGAATTGAGTCCCGCCTGCCACCACTGCGACTGCAGTGAGGACTCCGCCCAGCACACGCTGGCGGTTTGCCCCGCTTGGGCGCCGCAGCGCCGGGCCCTCACTGCAGTCATCGGAGGAGATCTCTCGCTACCGGCCGTGATACGCTCCATGGCCGGTGGCGATAGCAGTTTCACCGCGGTCGCAACCTTCTGCGAAGACGTCATCTCGCGGAAGGAGGTGGCGGAGAAGGCCCGGGTGGATGATACTACTACACTCGGACCCAATCCGCCGCCGGCGAACCGGGCGGCGGAGGCGTGCCTATCAGCGCCTCATGCCGCCCTGAATGTGGCCGCGGATGGTCGGGACGGGTTTTCCCCTCCATCCGCTCTAGTGGCCACCCGCGAGGGGGCGACGTACGCGTGTGCCGTACGTCGCCTAATTGAGAGTCTTCTTGAGGTCAGACGGTGCCCGCTTCTGTGCGGGCAGGCGCTGGGAGGGGTCCGGATGTGTTAATAACTGCAGTTCCCGGACTCCTCCTTCACAGGCGCAGAGTGGTACACCGTGTGGTTTTAGTCTCTTCTCTATTTAAAAAACCGGTTAACCGGTTTATTCGGGTTTTTCGGTTTTCTGTTGTATTTGTTATAAAAACCTAAAATAAAAAGGGTTTATGCGTAAAATGCGTCGGTTTTAGTTGACAATTCGGGTTATTTAAATGAAATCAGTCTATATTTGTAATAGTGTCTTTTTGTAATTTTTACTAAATACACAATTATGTATGTATACACGGCACATATACCAAAAATGTTTTTTTTTTTAATTTTTGTCCGTCTGTCGGTATGTCTGTTTGTGCCGGGTAATCTCTGGAACGGCTGAACCGATTTTCACTGTTATGTAGCCTATCTATATCATAGGCTACATAACAGTGAAAGTCCCGTCAAAATCTGCTCTGCTCTTTTATGTCATTCGATGGTACACTCATTTTTGCTACTTCTTCAACATTATCACTTTCTTGTGAGCTTTAGTGTTCACAAAATGATTCTTAATAATATTTACAATGAACTTTCGTACTGCATCATTGTTGAAGGCGATGGCTTTATTAATATTGTCATGCTGAGCGCTTTCGTTCGACCGTTGCACTATTCGGTTCGCAAAAAATGTGCAAGTTAAAAACTAATGGTGGAGTATTCGTCGCGTAATTTTTTATCTGTGATCAAATTGGCATCCCGTTAGCACAATACTTCTACAGTAGCTTTAATCGCATTCAAGTATTTAGATTCCATGTCAGGAAACTGAATATTGGATATGTGTTTCTGTTGCAAAATAAATCACAAATAGCAACATTAGTTATTTCTTATTTAAGACATAAAAAGTACAAAAATTGTTTTTTCTTTTTTAATTTTAACATGAAAAAACACTTACATACCTGTTTATTCTCTCGAAAAAAACCCGGTTTTTTCAGTTTTCAAATCGGCCGGGTTTCCGGTTAATTCGGGTAACGGAAAAACAAGGTTGCCTGTCCTAGTCCGAGACACCGCCCTGCCGCAAACCCTGGTGGGGTGATGGTCCGAGGGGATTTCCACCCGAAAAAAAGAAGGCAGTGCGTATTTTAAATTTAAAGTGGCTGTTCCCGCCATAATGACTCTACTCTGCCTGATGGAAAGCATAAGCAGAATCCAAGAGTGGTGGTCACCATACTCATTGCGAATGCAGACAATGCAGTATGGCGACCCACACCATGGCGGCCTAGTGATGCTTCTGCATCTTTTAGTCTAGTCAACAAGTATGGAACTTGTTGACTAGACTATTTGGGCCTCCGGTCTCGCACTCACCAACGAAACACGACAGCAAGAACGCTGTCATTTTACGTTGGTTTTCTGTGCGAGGGTAGTACCGCCCCGGTCGAGCCGGCCCATCCGTGCTGAAATCAGCGTGGCTCTACTACCTTGTGCCTTGTATATGATAAACATCCAATTTCGAAATAGATCAATCGACCTTGCATACATACAGAACATCAAAATTAATCATAGTTATACTACAGGAGTACAACAAACCACAGAATATCTTTTAGAATCACTTGTGCCTGACGATCGGCCGGAGGATGACACGGATTATCACCGACAAATTAGGCAGTGGGCTATTGAACCACCGTTGTCTCCAATATCTGACTTGCCATCTTCAGACGAATTCCTCAGTATTGTTAGGTCATTGCCACTAAATAAGGCTTCGGGCGACGATAAAATATCAAACAAAATGATAAAAGAAGTAAACTTTCGGGTGATACGGTTTTAACAGTTTTTAAACGTTGCATTGCGGAAGGAGTATTTCCTAGTGTTTGGCGGTGCGGAAATATTCGTTTAATACCAAAAAGCGGCGATAAGCCGTCGGACGATCCCAAATCCTATCGACCCATAACATTGTTACCATCGCTAGGAAAGCTTTTAGAGCGTCTTGTAGTACCACGACTTCTACCGGGTGGAGTTAAATTTCATGATAGACAATTCGGGTTTACGTTGGGAAAATCGACAACTGATGCGGTTATATCTCTAAGGAAAACTGTCACCGAGTCAAGTTTTCAATACGTTTTAGGCATCTTCTTAGATTTATCTGGCGCCTTTGACAATGCGTGGTGGCCCATGCTATTGCTAAAATTAAAAGGTTGCTTTAAAAATATTTATTCCCTTATCTCCTCGTACTTCTTACAAGATACTACTAAATTGAGACTTGGGCATCATTCTGTGTCGAAGGCGCTTACGATGGGGTGTCCTCAAGGGTCGGTGCTAGGTCCATACTTGTGGAACATAGGCTTCGACGATTTTCTGGCAATGCCTGTGCCGTCCGGATGTGCCCTGAACGCGTACGCGGACGACGGTTTGTTGCTGATAGAGTCGGATACTAGAGCGGGGCTTGAGAGGCTGGCCAGTGAATGTTTGGACTTAATATCTCGGTGGGGTGGGCGTAATCGGTTGACTTTTCACCAAACAAAACCTTCCAGCTGCTTCTGAAAGGTAACCTCAAATCACCGCCGTGTATTAAATTTGAAAATGTTACTATAAAAAATAAAACCTCGGTTTGTTATTTATGATTGGTTTTAGAAAGAAATTTTTCATTTATTGAACATATTAAAACAGTTAATGAAAAGGCAAAAAAGAGTTTCTTTGCACTTGTAACCCCTGAACTTGTCAGGTGGAAACTCACCGGTTTCGACTCAGGATAGAATATGATACCTCAGGGCGCCGTAAGAATTTTGATAAAATTTTATAGTGAGGGTGCGGAGGGTCCAAGGAAGACTTCAATGAGACAACTTACGACTCATACAAACTTTTATTCTTGTTCCAGTTGTTTAACAATTGTGAAATTTAAATATAAATTTATAAATAAACTTATGAGGTAGTCTTAAAATAAAAAATAAAATTATACAGTCTTTTCTTTAACACTTTAAGCCTGTAGACTGGTCAGCACAGGATAGCCACCCTCTGGTCACCTCTCTGACTCAAGGTAGTCAGCCGTAGACTCTCTCCAGCTCAAGGTAGCTTGAGGAGACGTCCACCAGTGATCCAACTTGTAGGTGCTAGGTAAAAATATTAATTAATTTTCATATACAGATTATGTGAACTTCCCTCAAGGTAGGGCAGATGGGTCTTGAGGAGTGAGCTGTGAGCTGCCAATAGTCAACCGTCCTCAGCACAAATCTCGAACCACAAGACAGGTAAAATGTAGGTTGTCTTTCAGCGGTAATCTATCGACCCTATAAACAAAATTAAATAGCCTGAGGACATATTCTACATACATTAAGATAATAAGGAAAAACCTTTTTGAGGTTAACTTACCACAGACAGTGGGACTTGAACACTCACAAACACTACCAACAAGGATATTAATATACACAGTAAGCAAAGCTTCCTCAGAGTTCATGAGAGAAGATTTAAGAAATAATAAAAGAATACGCCACACACCCCTCTATATAGACTTCTAATCGAATATTCTCGATGATTCCCCTACCCCATTTCTGGATGTGCGAACAGGACGTACAACTTCCATACTCCTTGCTTATTTGAGATCAATTTAAGATGTAATGAGAATCGTATGATACACATATGATAATGTCTCACTATTTCTAAGTGTCATAATGTTAACAAAAAATATCCTTCAAAAAATACGCCACCTAGTGCCACCTAGGTGTACCAACAGCCCGGTACTTCGATCGCGCTCAACATCCAATTGTAGTTCGAACTACAATGAACGAGAGGGCGCTGAAACAAAAATTGTTAAACATTGAAAACTAAAAAAAACGATGTTACACACTGACGAGGATATCAACTGCGACGTGGGGTCTGTCATTTCATACACTAAAGATCATAAATGGAGCTACTTATTTAGGTTCTATTTGCTATGGTGCTCCTGTATGGGCAGATAGGGCGACTGTAGGTGCTGTCCGTCGCAAACTTTTACAAGGCCAACGACCTGCATTGATTTTCTTGTGCAAGGCTATATGCCTATAGGTCCTATATGGACGGTTAGCACTGAGGCTTTACCGGTGTTGGCAGGTGTTCTTCCGGTCGATCTCGAGGTGCAAAGATGTGCAGCCATGTATTATTCCACACTACAAGACATGGAATGCGATTTTTTGGGCATACGAGACCGCGGTAAAATCATAAGATTGTTTCAACAGCAATCCAATGTCTATAACGACCTCTTGGATGAATGGCAGCAACGATGGGACGAATCATCTAAGGGGCGCCACCTCTACCAGTTCTTTCCATCTGTTCGCGAACGATTGTCAAGGACATGGCTCGAGGTGGATCACTGTGTCGCTCAATTTCTTACAGGCCACGGCCACGGTAACTTTAAGAGCAAACTATACTCATTTAAATTAGTCGATTCACCATTGTGTCAATGCTCAACACCTGATTCTAGCTGGGAACAGTCGGCTCATCATATCCTCTGGGAATGTAGTCTTTGGTACAATGAACGTAACATGATGCTAAATAGCTTACAAATTACGTCTGGGGTAGTATATTATGGGGATCTTGTATCAACTGCGGTGAATTTCCGTGCGTTTAAGCGATTCTGCCATACATACTATAGCAATCAAATATAGCTCACTTAGGACCCATAATATTTTATCCGTGGTGCTTCCCGGTTTGAAAAAGGCGTCTGCTTATTTTGACTTCATTTTGTCTCCCGCTTTGCTAAAGAGGGAAGTGGACTTATTATATTTCCAAAAGTTTTCTTCTGATTAATTTCGTTGCGGGTTCCAAGACAGTTTAATTTTTCCTGGGACTTCCCGAGTGTCATAACTCGGTGTGTTCGTGGGTCACTGCTGTGGGCGGGATTGGTCCCATTTAAAAAAACATCCAATTTGAAAATATTTGGTAAATAAATCTTTCATATTATTATGTGTTTTACCACTGTTTTCAACACATTATAATATTGTATTTGTTTTATTCAGAAGTCTCATAGGTAATTAATGTACCTAAATAATTAATAAAATGTGAAGAATATTGGCATTGTGTTGTACAGTGGATAACTTTCAGCACTAGAACTAGATATTTTGGTTACCTAACTCAGAAAGCTCAATTCAGAGGATCATACTCTACCCTTCAATCTGTCGCATTTTGATTGAACTAGCTAACAGAAGAAGAATCTAATGCATTACCTTTCAGGTACATGGACTTTGTCTATAGTGCAGGGTGTGCGGTGCACACAGGCGCAGCGGTGTTAGGGGCGCCGGCCGCGGCACTTTTAATAACTCTGTGCGCGTACTTAAGAGCGCTAGAGTAATGATTGCACACGGGCTCGAGACGCGTCTGTTCAGACTTGAATATTAGTGTATTGCACTTTAACATATATTACACTTATTTATAAAGCTGAAGAGTTTGTTTGCTTGAACGGCTAATCTCAGAAACTACTGGTCTGATTTCATTTTTTTTTTCAGAAATAAATAGTCCATTTATCAAGGAAGGCTAAGACCAATAGGAGCGGAGCATCAGTGAAGAATGTTGCAAAAACTGGGGAAAATTTATTACACTACGGGCAATAGGAGACAAACAAGGTGGCGTGGGCCAGCTAGTAATCTAATAAACTTCTTAATACTTGCAGTTATTTTCCAAAATATAATGTTGTTTTGTATTCTGAAATCAGTGTTTGTTTTAAAGAACACACTTGTCTTATATGAGAACATGACAAACAGTATTTCAAGTTGTGAAAAATTTTTGTTTACAATGTTGGTATTTACAGTTACTTGTACTGTTAGATACTGTTTGTCACCATAGTTAGGGTTATTATAATAATTATCAGTACTTAATTAATGTGCTAGAATAAAAAAAATATGCAGCTGGACTTCTCATAAAACTTTATTGGGGAGTTGTAACAGAAATATAAAAATAGATGCATTGGACAGTGGTCAAAGACTTGACAGCGCCTGCATCACTAGCTATGGCAGGCAAGACTCCAACTCTTCAGATCTCACAGAGAGAGAAGAGCACCTTTCAATGGACCTTATCCTACAAGCTAGGACAACACGGTGGTATAGTTCACATTCACATCAAGTTCACAGCACTTATGTATATTGCGCACTATATCCTCAGTCGTGACACATTGTCGCAGCTACTAAGTAGATTACTGAGTAGCCAGTGCTTTTTTCTTCGGCTTTTTTAATCGTTTTAATCCGTTAACACTTGTTTTTAATAAATTAGAGTAGGCTGTGCTAAACTTCTCAACATCCTTTTGTTCTATGACTGTTGAAATTTTTTTACTGCCAATTTGTGCTCTTATCAAGCATTTGTATTCCGGATTCTTGACTGAAGGAGTTCCATCTCGCGGCTGAGGTTTCGTCCGGCCATCATCTTAAATAAAAATACAACATGTGTTTGAATTTTCACTCGTTTAAATCAAACAGTAGGTATGTAGATAATATTATATCAATACTTACATCTTTTCATTGTCATAGTAATTGATCCTGAGCTGCGTGCTTTTTGGAATAACTTTGTTAGTTCTGCAAGAAACTGGAAATGGAAATATTTTTTATTATACGGACTCGGGACATTAATAATTTTTATATCCATGAATCTATCTTACCTCGTCATTACCGAGCAGAACCATATTTTTAGCTTGTACTTTTAGTTACTTCTACTAGGTACTGAAATAAGTTATAATGAAATTGAAGTTATTTCCTTCTATACAAACCATACATTTTACTTAGAGATTATTTTATTTGAGCATTTCTCACACATTACAGACACGTTGACAAGACTGATTTGACAACCAGTGCTGCCACCTCTCTGAGGCAAACCAGCGCTAAAAGCGCTTGAAAATAGCGCTAGATTCCGCTAGATTGCACTAGGGACACGGTGTGTAAAACCAAAGTATAGATAGAAAAAAAAAAGCTCGCCAATGGGACACGGTATCGAATATAATAGTAGCAATACTGTACTCATGCATGAGTAGTATCGAAAAAAAAAGATCGTACTCATTATTTCATAAAAGAATCGATACTTTAATGGAAAGTACCGACTCGAGATCGAACTATCGAGTGCTTTCCTTACCGAGGAGTGGATTGAGGAATCTTGTAGATTGTAGAATCACCTGGAAACGCCTTCAACCAATGCTTGAACTCAGGCTTTACTTCCCATTCAGACTTATAACGTTGTTTATAATATTATTATGTTTTTTTGACACTGGTACTTGGTACATGTTAAGTATTGCATATAATCTATGAAAAGCTAAAAACTATGCAGGTGACTGTGAACACAATCACTGTCTATGATTAAGTGTGTTTATGACATTTAATCACAATTCAACACTCATCACAAATTAATAAAACTTCTGAGCGCCAAATTCAAATATTTTACCTCTTTCCTCTTTTGTGATTAGTTGTCCTGAACACACTCATTACTACTAAGTTTTTCTGTCATAAAAACGCGCTATATTTTCCGCTAGGAGTTAATATTGAAATTTCAGCGCAGTGTCTCAAAAAAGCGCTAGATCTAACTCCGAAAGCGCTAAGGTGGCAGCACTGTTGACAACTTTTAACTTTAGCAGTGTTGCTACATTTTCACAATGCAAAATATATTTTTTTTGTTGGTAATTTGTCAATTTATTTTTTTCCGTTCGTTCGTTTTACAATAATTTCAATAGGTAATTATCGAGGGTCTTCATGAGAAAAAAAATCATTAAAAAAAATTATAACGAGATTTTTGTGTCAGATATTGGTGTTATTAATAAGTTGTTCATATAGGTTTTTTTTTCGATCGATCTTAACTTGATTATTGAGACTATCCATTGTAACGGTGGATTAGCCAGGACGGCGGCAAAGAAAACTAGCACCAAGTAGAACGTCTAGGATATTAATTATTTAAACCATCAGCAACCCCCACGAGGGGGTTGGGGCAACGCTCACTCCTCCGCGCTGCCCTGTGGAATTCGCCAGCAGACTAGAAATTCCCCCACTGGCAAATATCGCCTCACGCGCATCAAAGGGAGAGATTAAGGACAATTTAGCCGGTACTAGCACACGATATAAAACACAAATACAATAAATCATAAATCAAATAATAGAAAACTATTATAACTCAGAAGTGACCCATATCACAATCAAGAGATATGAACGTCACGAGATCTGAAGAGTAAACTGGCCCCTGCTTCAGATCGCGACGCTTTATATACCCGCCTCGTCCGACTCATGGACCCGCTTAATAGTGGTACATGTTTGTTATACTCTTATTATTCGGAGACCCTCATTTCGACATATAACATTCAGCCATCCTGTGCATGCCGTGTCCCACGGCGATCAGAGCTGCCACTAACGGTAATTAAATCTGGTATTGACCAATTTATTTATTTTTCCTAGATCACATAGCTTTCATTTGTATTACATCACACAGGTTGTGTTCTATGTCACAGCTTTTATTTTTACTTAATCAGATCAGTAGTTTTAATTCTTACTAAATCACACAGCTTTAATTCTTACTAAATCACACAGCTTTAATTCCTACCAAATCACACAGCTTTAATTCCTACCAAATCACACAGCTTTAATTTCTACCAAATCACACAGCTTTAATTCCTACCAAGTCACACAGTTTTAATTCCTACCAAATCACACAGCTTTAATTCCTACCAAATCACACAGCTTTAATTCCTACCAAATCACACAGCTTTAATTCCTACTAAATCACACAGCTTTAATTCCTACTAAATCACACAGCTTTAATTCCTACTAAATCACAGCTTTAATTCCTACTAAATCACACAGGTTTAATTCCTACTAAATCACACAGCTTTTATTTTTACCAACTCAGTTTTTAAAGTTATAAAGATTTATTTGTCTATAAGACGTTATCACACTACAATACGCTACGTATACTCCACCACCCCTGATGTACAAATTCCAAATGCCATGAACAAATCTTAGGTCCAGACAACAGCACTAAAACTATATCAATTTCAGGTCCAGACAGCAGCACCCAATAATATATCTTTATCACTTATGAATTCGTTAGTAGTATAGTAATATTTGCTTATAAGTCGAATAATTTATGTTTAAACTGGTTTAGGTTATGACATTTGAGGCAATTTGGTAACTTATTGAAGATTCGTATCGCCATACAGATTGCCATTTATTTTGAATCATGTAATTTGACATGTTGGTACTCCGGTATGATTGTATATATGTACTCTTAGACTACGAGTATAACCTAAAGACATCTAATTCCTCTTTATAAATTGTTAATTTTCTTTGGCTTTGGTACTTATCTAATAATATTTTTGTATTCCCCATTTATTAAATACGTACTTGTTATTGTGCGAGCACCTTGTCGACTATAATTTTTATTACTTTCTTTGATATGGACCTGATGATTTGCTGTGCAGCCAGTGTATGCGGCTCAACTATGGTTGAATAGGTCGATGGCTGATCCATGCGTCTTACTTTATTTTACATTTGTACATATTATATCCTTTTAAATTTAACTGTGAGTCTCTCTTGGTTCTTCTCGTAGACCTTGTGGGGTCTCGGGATAACTTTTCCAGGTTTTCGGCCTGTTCAAGTAGTTTTCCGCGCAGCCTGCAACTACAGGTGGGTCACTAGGTTGGGCCCGCTAGCCCGTTGGTAGTCCCGGGGTGTTGGTCCGGTAGGGAGGGGCGTATCTAACGAGTTGACCTGCTAGTAACGCCCGGGTCTTGTCCAGTGTGGTGACCTGTGCTTGGCGAGGTCGAGCTCCTTGGGGTGTAGACCCAGAGGAGCGCCCATCAGCCAGCACTAGGTCGGGTGTTGGGGATGGTTAGGTTAGGGAGGGGGTTGCCACGGAGACGAGATCTCGTGGCAGGCCATACCTGTCCGGCGGTCGCCGATGGTAGGGTGCGAGCTCCCGCAGGTGGCGGGCTTGCGATCCGTCAGCACGCACGAACAGGTTGGTGCTCAGGCGTCCCACGAAGTCATCCAGGCTCTCAACGCGCAGGTCGCTGGAGATCGTCCTATTCCGCACAAAGCGGGGGGCGTTTGTAAGGGTGCGTAGTGCGAGCGACTGCTGCGCACGGAGCCGACGGCGGTACGTTTCGGAGACGAGGACGAACCAGGCCGGGGCACCATAGGATAGCCGGGTGCGAATGTACGCCTTGTACACACCGAGCTTCGCGCGGAGCGGCAGCCGGGACGATAGTACGGGCCGCAGAAGGGAACGTGAAACTATATATGAAATAGCACTTTAACTGTGAATGAAAGTGCTATTTGAATTTTATTTTCCATAAGTGGACCTCACAATATAAAAATCTTGCAGTTTTGAGTAGGTAATAACGGCGCACGATTGGTTAGCTCATGGCTGTGCAGCAATTACTCCAAACTTTTTGTTTTGTTTTCCTCGGTCGACTTCGTTCTCATTCAAGGCTCTTAGTAAGCAAATAAATATAGTAAACCCTATTTATCTTTTTTAAAAGGAGCAACAATGGAGCCTCTCGCCAGGCTCCTCTCCATGAAGGGTAGGCTGCACTTGGAACTGGCGACTAGAATCACTCGATTTTTAAATATTAAATATTGACTATTCTTAAGTGGCTGTAAAATAAGTGCCCACTTGAATAAAATCTTTTTGACTTTGACAGATACTTTTGTTGTACATAGCAGTACATAGCAGCACATAGCAGTGCGTTGTTTGGGAATTAGTAATTTATTGGCAGATATGCTATTTATTTTTGAGACATTTTTTTTTTAAAGTGACGAGTTTTTATATACAAACATACAGATTTCCTAAATGCAAAGGCATGGGAGTGGTAATATTTTATATTTCTTAAATAATGGTTTGCAGCTGTCAGTGTAGTCTGCATCACTCATAGCCCAACATATTTGTTTTTGGCTCTGAATGTTCTCACTATATCTACAGAATTTCCCCACATGATAATTCTGTAACGTAGAAGTGAGGAGACGTAACCGTATGCCCATAAAACCATAGGACAGCGTCTTATCTTATTTAAAACAAATACGTACCTGTCTAGCTTTGAACATTTTTATTAATATGTTATCCAAGTACAATGTTTATCAATACTCATGCCTAAAAAGTGGTCGAGTCCACTATGTGTAACGTTTGCTCAATATGCGTAATAATTAAAGACATCTGTTTACTATTGTAGGTCTGAAATTGTATAAGATTTGTTTTGCTTGCATTTTAGGATATTATTATCTAGCCAATTAGTGAGATCGCATAATGCTATATTTATGCTCTCGTCGTATTTTTATTTTTACAATCCACTGATAAAGTGGTATCGTCGGCGTATAAGATACATTTATTAGTAGTCGATCCAGGTAAGTCGTTAATGTACGAGTAGACTAAAAATAATAGCGGTCCCAAAAAAAGTATTTTCCTAAAAGAGTAGTAACTCTGCGGTGCGTCAAATGCATTCAAAATGTCTGTCGATCTTTATGTATTCTTGTGGAGCCCTAATAAACAAGGGATTTCAACGCATTGATATCTCTGACAGGTAACTTTTTATCCGACCTGATATTATCGGAACTTTATTCTCTAACGACTCTGTTATTGATTTCACTAATGAAAACCATGCCAACGTTTTTTTTTAACTGTAGCTTCAATTCAACGTTCATAGATGGCACCCGATGTCCAATTGAATAAATGATTTTGAATTTAGTGTCGTTGAAGTTTTTGTTTTGTTTTCTGAATTTGAATTGTTCTGATCTTAAAATATTGTGTTTTCCAAAAAAATCCATATAATAAAATAAAGGTTCGATTCGGGAGAGTTGAGTGACACAACCTGATACCTTGATGTATGATTTAATAGTCTCTTAATTCTAATAGATACATGGATTATATACTCTTAATCTAGGAATATCATGGCATCATCATGAATGATTAATATGGTTCATCACATGACCATTGCACCACACGCCCTACCAAAACAGAAAAAAAAAAAAACTAAGTTTTTTTTTTTTTTTTTTTTTTAAACATTATATAATTTTGTCCTATTCTTATGTATAACTTCTTCTTTATTATTACGTAAGATTATAACATTAGGATCAATATCATCTAAAACCTTAAAAGGACCATCATACACATTATCAAACTTATTTCCTGTTTCATTTTTGATTAACAATAAATCATCTTTCATATACATAACAGGTTTCAAATATGCATCAAATTTACATTTTCGTATCAATTTTGATTGTAACAATTTTTGCCGCGCTTCATACTGTGATTTTTGTAATCTAAATTTTAATTCTAAGGGATAACTTTCTAAATTATATAAAGGCTCAACAGTACAATTTTGCAAATTTCTAGGGATGTTACACAATTTACCAAATACAAGCTCATAAGGCGTATAGTTTGTTGATGAATGTACAGAGGTATTGTAGGAAAAACACCAATATGGAAGCCACTCACTCCAATACCTACTGTTATTATCTGTTTGAATTCTCAAAAATGCATTCAATGATTTATGGGAATTTTCTAAAGAACCAATCGACTCATGATGATAGGCACAAGCAACTGTTCGTTTTATATTTAACAATTTACATACCTCACTCATAGTGCTGGAAATAAATTCAGTTCCCCGGTCTGTAGCAATTTCACGTGGGATACCATACCTTAATATAAAGTGGTTTACGAAAGCTCGAGCCACGCTAACGGTATCTTTTCTTGCTAATGGGTATGCTTCTACATACTTACTTAATTCACATTGTAATGTGAGTATATACGAGTTATCATAATAATCCTTATCTAAGGGCCCAACTATATCTAAAAATATTTTATCAAAAGCCGACTGCGCAGTTGTAGTAATAACCATGGGTTGCTTAGTATGTAAAGCATGCTTCTGTTTTTGGCATTTGTCACACTTCTTGACAAATTCAGCCACGTCTACATCCATTCTTGGCCAAAAGTAATATTTTTTTATATTACGTATCATACGTCTAGTACCTGCGTGCCCACTCGTGGGAAGCAAATGAAAGTCATTAAGTACTACTCTCTTGTCATCATCATTCACTATTCTTATTAATCCTTTTCAAATATAAATTCGTGGACCGGTCCAGTCATTATTTCCACAACATTTATTCAACCATTTAATATACTTCTCATTATTATTATTCTTCAGAATATAAATATCATTAATTGATACTTTATTACAGATAGATTCCAAATCTCTCACGAAAGCGTCTCGCGCTGAGCATGATCGAGAACTTGGGTCTATATAAATTGACATCTTTGATGGTATATAAATAAAATCATTTACTTTAGTACATTTAGCATTGGACGTTAATGCATAATTAGACATTACTAATTCAGTACAATTTTTCGGTTTACTAAGAATTTCAACGATTCTCGGCTGATCAGACCGATTATCTGTTTTGTTCTTATCGACCGAAGAGTTGCTACTCGATTGATTTTTCGACATACTCCTAGTCATGACATTTAGAACATTTTGATTAATACTTTTTAATTCATCGGACGTAATAATGATGCGAGATAACGCGTCTGCAGCCACATTATTCACACCCTTAACGTATTCAACCACGTAATCGTATTCATCTAAAATTAACCGAAACTTTAGCAATCTACTAGAGGGATTATTGAAACTAAACAGGTAAAGTAATGGCTTATGATCGGTTTTAATTATAAACTTTTTACCAAACACATAGGGTCTGAAATATTTAACTGACCAAATAATAGCAAGGAGCTCTTTTTCAATCGTTGGATAATTTAATTCTGCTTTATTTAATGGCCGGCTTGCATAAGCAATTGGCAAGTCGTTTTTATTACATAATACGGAACCTATGGCTACTCCAGATGCATCTGTGTGCAATATAAACTCATTTTCGTCGTCAAAATTAGGATATTGTAATATTGGTGGATTTGTCAAGGACCGCTTTAATATTTGAAAAGAATTTTCACACTCTGTGTTCCAAATAAATTTAACACCTTTTCTACAAAGTTTATTTAACGGAATTGTTATTTCAGCGAAATGTGGTATAAATTTACGGTAGTAATTGACAAAAGCGACAAACCGCCTTACTTCGTCACTACTTTTTGGAATAGGATAGTTCTTTAATACTCGTGTCTTTTCAGGGTCAGGTGACACTCCACTAGCGGAAACAACATGGCCTAAATACAACAATTCTTTCTTTAGAAATTGACATTTCTCGGGGTTTATTTTTAAGTTTACGCTTCGAAGTCTTTCTAAAATATCAATTAAATGTTTATTATGATTTTCTAAGCTTCTTCCTATACATATTAAATCATCCAAATATGTAAACAAGACACTTTTCATGACTCAAACCAGACATTGCTACTGTCATTAGGCGACTGAAAGCACTAGGGCTGATTTTTAAACCCATTGGCAGTCGTTTCATGTGATATTGTTTACTTGTAGTAAAGGCTGTGTATTTTCTGCTTTCAGGGCTTAATTCTAATTGAAAGTAACCTTGACTGAGATCTAGATGACTGAAATATATCGCCCCTGATAAAGAATTGAGAATATCAGAAATGTTAGGTAACGGAAATTTATCATCTTGAAGGTTGTCGTTTAATTTTCTATAATCAATAACAACACGCCATTTTTTCGTACCACTACTATCAGTTTTCTTTGGGACCAGTAGGACAGGGCTTGACCACTCACTAATACTTTCTTCTATGATGTCATTTCGTAACATTTCGCCTATTTGTCTATCAATTTCAGTTTTTTGACTTTTAGGGAGTCGGTATGGTTTGGTGTATACCGGGCTAGTATTTTCTTTCAACTGTATAGACTGCTGGTATAAGTTGGTAAAACCTAACTTATCACCTGGTAACAAAAACACATCTGAGTACTTTGCGCAAATGTTTTCAATTGAAATTTGTTCCTCTCTGTTTAAATGTTTAAAATTCAAAGTAGAAAACAAACTCTTGACACGGTCGGCATTTACATTATTACTACTAAAAGAACACAAATAATAATCATTTAAAGTTACAACTTCCGGTGTTAAATAACTTAAACAAACGTCTGTCTCCCTAGTACTTAAAAACTTAAGCGGTATTTTACCGTCCTTAGGTTTGACTAAGATAGAAGCTAAAAATAAACCATCGCATAATTGTTTAGGCATAATAACGCACTCATCTCTTAGGTGTGTCTGCACTAAGTAGGTATGTAACTTCACACCTTGCCTGTATTGTCATGTAACTATTTTTCCCAAGTTGCCCCATTTGTAACGGGATACTAACGGGTACCTTATAGTTAATAGTTAGAACATTTTGTTCAAAATCTAAAATACAATTAAATTTACTCAAAAAATCTTGTCCCAAAATGCCATCGGTTCTACAAGAAAAGTTTTTAAATACATAAAACTTATGCTCAAACTCAACATTACCGTAACTTAATCTAAGATAAACAAAGCCATCGCAATATACGTGACCTCCTATACCATTTATTTTAATACGCTCTATATGGAACGGAATCTTACAGTTCTCTAATATGTCCTGTCTAACTATGGACAAAGACGCGCCGGTGTCAAGTAACCAACTACGGGACATTTATAACACATTTAAATTAATTGAATTAATATTTTGACAATAAAAATGTTCATGCACGAAAAAACAAATTTCTGTCCTCGGTTTTAGTCTTTCTTTCATTGTTTTGAATGGAATCAGAACTATTACAGTTGTTACTCGAGTCGGCTAAGTTAATCTGATGATGACGCGCCGGTTGACGAAATGTTGTGTGGCCACGAAAACCACCGCGACCGCGAAAATTAGATGAATTAGCAAAGTTACGAATTCCATTTTGACCACAGTTAGTACCACGACCACGATTATTATAACTCTGAGAATTTGAAAATACTCTAAACGCACCCCTATTAGAACTATTCTGAAGCTTACCACGTTGGTAACGGCTTGACCTACCTCGGTTCTGCTGGAAGCTCAGCACTCGTTCTCCTTCTGCATTCGGCACCATCTCATCCAATGCACCTTGAATGGCATCCTTTAAAGTGCTATAATTTCGCGCTGCAATAATCGTACTGAGTCGACTGTTACGCAGGCCGTCGGCAAATCTTTTAATCGCAATTCGCTCATTTATTGGCCTCAAAATTTGATATGCACCGGGATCGCCGCTCGCCTGAGTAATAGTCAAATCGACGAATAACTGTTCAAGTTCCTTACCGTACTCCTCTATACTCTTGTTATTTTGCCTCGCATGCTGCAGCTTACTCTGGATCGCTGTGTCTGACTTTTTGGGCAACAATATGTTACGCATGTCACTAATTAAGTCTGCAACAGATAAATAACTATTACGCATGCGCAGCTTGGCGCTTTCAGATATCCGAGACATTAAAACAAATTGTATTAGTTGCTTTTTGCCACTATCATCAATCATAGAGTCATACATTTCGATACTTGATATTAATTGTTTGGTGGTATCAATATCCCCTGTCATTACGGGTAATACTGCATTGGCAGTTTTCAAGTCAAATTTCTCCATCGTATCCTCTGTACTATACGAACAAAGCTGTAAAAAATTGACCACATACACGATCACATTAAAAAGAAAATATATTAATTTTTTATTTTATAATTAATTATATAATATTTTGTTATTCGATATATTAGTAAAATAGCGTTAAGATATTTAAACTTATCATAGCTTTAAAACTTAAACATACTCGATTTTTGGTTATACTACTTGTTACCGCACTTCACTCACTCACTTCACTCACTATGTACGTACTCACGCTGGAGAAGTCCCTGCATCTGGAACCCCAGTGGCCTGTCTACGGAACAAGCTCAACGATCTTCGCAACATATGCTCATTGATTCTTCGCTCTATCCAGTTGCTATGGCATTTTTTATAGAAACGCATCAACAATATTGCTCCTCCAACAACCAATACAATGCAGATTATTATTAGTATATATTGTGTGCTACTTGCATGTCTTAACAGCTGGTCCGTGGTAGCGGAATTCCCAGCACCATTTTGTGCTATTATGAGCTCTTGCTCCTTAGATTGTTGCTTGCCCATGGTGCATTTTTGCAACACGATAAATTCACAAAAAAAAAAATTGTCCACCCAACGAAAGTTACGACACGTAGAAAAAATTCTTCACTCAGTAATAATATTATTATTCATATTTAACTTATTCACTGTACGAATCACTCGAATGTTTACATTACTTATTCCTTTTGCGGAACATTGCGTCGCGCTGGCAGGGTCGCCATATAAAGGTTCGATTCGGGAGAGTTGAGTGACACAACCTGATACCTTGATGTATGATTTAATAGTCTCTTAATTCTAATAGATACATGGATTATATACTCTTAATCTAGGAATATCATGACATCATCATGAATGATTAATATGGTTCATCACATGACCATTGCACCACACTATACATGCTATACATACACTTTTCAAATATTTTAGACATTGTGTTGGAAACTTACCTTCAAAGAAGGACTGATTAATCAAATGGCATATTGGTCCTGAGAGACTTTTGGAGCATTTTTTTTAAGAATATTTCAATTAATATCATCATAGCCCGCAGAATTCGTATTATTAAGTGAATTGATTATTTTATATGTGTAATTTTTATAGACTGGGTTTATAAATATGGTATATGGTATAAGGGTTGTTAGGAATAGGTCTTAGAATGTCATTACTATTCCTTGCTGGTTTTTTGGTTATGTTAATAAAATAATTGAATTTATCTGCTATTTGTTCTATCTGATTAATTTTTTTGTGGGTAAATTATTTATTTTTCTCAAAAATAAATTTGTATTTCACTTACATGAGAATATGTTGTGGTTCTTGATACATTATACATACTATTCACTACAGCACTCAACAATAAACAATTCAACAGGCCAAAAACTTACAATTTTAACGGTCTTACTTACATTTTCATAGTAGTAAAATAAAACAAATTTCTGTGGGTAGGTACTCAACTTATCTATAAGTAAAGACGTAAATTGATACAAAACTAGATATTTTCCACGATGCTTTTGCAAATGTTCTCATATTTAGCAATATACATTGTGTTTTGTATTTTGTGAGCCTGAAGTGTGCATTTTTTTTTGTACAAGTTGTATTATTTTAACTGAACAATTTATTTTGAGACGATTGTAGATACTTTATGATAGAGTTCTCTTAATTTTGTATGCTTTTCTTCAGTGAGAGTTTCAGAGGCCATCAGACTTAAAATGTTCATGTTTTTAAAATTAAATAAGTACCTAAACAATATTGGCCACACTCGTCCCAGACAGACCAGATTACCGTGGGAGAGCCACGCTTCGGCATGAATGGGCCGGCTCGACCGGAGTGATACCACGGCCTCACAGAAAACCGGTGTGAAATAGTGCTTGTGCTGTGTTTCACCGAGTGAGTGAGGATACCGGAGGCCCATACCCCAACCCCTTTTCCCCCCCCCATCCCCATCTCCCAAAGGCCGGTAACGCACTTGTGACGCCTCTGGTGTTGCGGGTGTCCATGGGCGGCGGTAATCGCTTACCATCAGGCGATACGTCTGCTCGTTTGCCGGTCTATTCCATAAAAAAAAGACTGTCAACACAGCTTAGCTTTGTAAAACGTTTCTTTACACACATATACTTCATACAAAACAGCAAAGTTGATAATAATTTTGGAAAAAAGCGAGGTTTTCTAAAATTCTAGAAGTAATTAATTCAAATTTCTTTCAGATCTTTATTCGTTTGTTGAAATGGTATAGCAATGATAACATAAAATTTTGTCGTCTCCAGCTGAAACATTCTATCTCACTTACCGTGGAGAGAGACGTGCATGTACCTCAGAGACGATGTCAGCTCTCGTCGCCTCAGCAATCTTGTAGGTAGCGACCTCTCCATCTTAGGGCTCCGTGTAGACATCGACGACCATCCCGCGTCTATGCGTACCTCTACAGGTCCCATAGCGGTGATGCCGGAACTGACCGACTCATTGAGCACATCCAGATGGCTACATTGGCTACAAACTTCGTGCAGCAGCAGATCCCCTCCGCAGAGATCTTCGTACTTGGCGATTTTAACGCCCACCACGCCGACTGGATCCGTTCCAGAGAAACAGATCATGCGGGGAGATCTGTTCACGACTTCACCCTGGCATACGGCCTGACACAACTGGTTACCACTCCCACGCGAGTCCTAGATGTGGAGGTCCAGAATCCTTCACTGTTGGACCTTCTGCTGACTTCTCATCTGGACGGTTACCGCATAATCCCAACACCGCTGCTGATTTTGTTACCGATGTTGTGCTGCAGGGTATGGAGCTTTTTATCTCATTCACTGTGGTCCCCATAGGTGGCAATTGTCAGCCCTACGGGCGATACGGGATCAAAATCCGAAAAAGGAGTACAACTTTGCCTCCAGGTCCCTCAAAAGAGACATTGCAAGGGCGAAGTCGGAGCACATTGCTAGGATTGGCAAGAGGCTTGAGCGTCTTCCTTCGGGAACTCGGGCATTCTGGTCTCTTGCCAAGGTTATCGAAGGGAATTTTTGTAAGCCATCCTTTCCACCTCTGCACATAGGAAATAATCCCTTGACCTATGACGCAAAGGAGAAAGCCGATCTTCCGGCAAAACACTTTGCGTCCAACTCGACCTTGGACGGCGTGGAATAGGAGCCGCCTACCATACTGCAGTGCGAGAGCTGTATGCAGAATATCTAGTTCCACCAACGCTCAGTACGCTTAGCACTTTTATCCATTGATATCCATAAGTCGAGTGGCCCGGGTGGAATCCCTCCTATTGTGTTGAAGATGTGCGCTCCAGAGTTGGCACCGGTCTTAACGAGTCTTTTTCGGCTGTCCTACTCTTCTGATGTAGTCGCGACATCATGGTAGGCAGCATTGGTCCACCTGATCTCTAAAAAAGGCGATCGCTCAAATCCGTCCAACTACAGGCCGATAGCCATAACTTCCCTCTTCTCGAAAATAATGGAGTTCATCATTAACCATCAACTCTGCGGTACCTAGAGGATCATCATCTGCTTAGCGACCAGAAGTATCGTTTCTGTAAGGGTCGATCAGCTGGTGATCTTCTGGTATACCTGACACATCGCTGGGCACAGTCGATTGAGATTAAGGGGGAAGCCTTGGCTGTTAGTTTGGACATTGTGAAGGCCTTCGATCGGGTCTGACACAAAGCGCTTCTTTCAAAGCTCTCTTCCTATGGGCTTCCCGAGAAATTATGCGAATGGGTCACCAGATTTTCAGCAGGTAGAAGCTTAAAGGTCGTAGTCGACGGTGAATGCTCTGACTGGTGTCCCGCAAGGCTGTGTGCTATCGCCTACTCTGTTTCGCCTCCATATCAATGACATGTTGCAAACAAGCGGCATTCATTGCTATGCTGGATGACAGTACGGGCGATGCTCCCTACATTATATTATATATATTTGCCAGGTCAACGTCATTGAGAATCGAAAAAACTTGTCTGAAATTGAGATCTCTTTAGAAAAGGTTTCAGATTGGGGTTAAAATGGACTAAATGGAGTCCACAAAGACACAAATTTGCACGTTCACCGCTAAAAAACTGTCGTGGGTAGTATGTCCTCGGTTTGAAGACACTCCCTATCTGCCTCAGCCAACATTAGAATACTTGGTGTCGACATATCGAGTGAAGTCCAGTTCCGTGGCCAGAAGCTTGGTGTGCTCAACAGACCGAGACAGTATTTCGGCGCAGGGTCGGCCTCATACGGAATACAGTATTTCATATAAGGCGCAGGGTCGGCTTCATATGGTATTCCATATGAAGCCGAACATGTCCATGTCCTCATCTTTGGGCAGGGACACCCCAGTACCTGCTCTTTCCCCTGGACCGCATTCAAAGGAGAGCGACTCGAGTCGTCGGCTGCTAGGAATTTTCAATTCGGCTGGACTCTTTGGCGCTGCGTAGAGATGTAGCTTCTCTATGCATCTTCGCTATGCATCTTCTACCGCATTTACTATGGGGAGTGCTCCGAGGAATTGTTCGGACTGATTCCTGCTGCCTCTTTCCGCCATCGTCCTACGCGACAGCAGTTTCATCCCCATCACTTAATTGGTTGGCAGTCCACAACTGTGTGGTTTTCTAGGAATTTTCTGCCTCGCACAACAAAACTGTGAAATGAACTGTAGCCTGCGGTATTCCAGGACCAATACGACCTTCAAACCTTCAAGAAAAGAGCGTACTCCTTCTTAAAAGCCGAAAGCCGAAGCCGAAAACGCACCTGTGATGCCTCTGGTGTTGCGGGTGTCCATGGGCGGCGGTAATCGCTTACCATCAGGCGATACGTCTGCTCGTTTGCCCCTAAATCAATAATAAAAAAAAGTATTCTTCCACTACTCATTTGTATTTTTTTTACTACCATGAGTATCGAAATCGAGAGGCACGTCAAATCGAAGCATGTTTGGTAAGATAAATTTATTAGGTTAGATCTTGGGAGCGAAAGAAAAGGGGCCTCGCTGATGTGACTTCTCCCACGTCTATGTAAGTCCTCGCTACGCCACTGCTTTTCTTAAACCCTTAGTGATACATTTACATTTAATTGGATTATTTATTATTTTGACAATGATAGGGAAGCACAGATTATATTATTGAATCAAGGAAATTTTCGAATGCTTTATCGACATCCGAACACTCATATACCTACTTCATCAAAATATAGATCAGGAAACAATTTGATAAATAGTTATTAAATCTAAGCAAACGTCTCTTGTTGGTGTTTTAATGTTTTTTTTTTAATTGTAATTTTCTAAAATGGAATTAAGTTCCTTAGTCATCGAAGCATCATTTAAAAAAATCTATATTCCAGTCCCCGCATAAAATAGTGTTCTTTTCAGCTTTTTTTTAAATTTCTTTCAGAAGTTTCTCTAGCTTATGTAGAAAAGTAGCTATGTTTGCTGCTATGTTTTGGTGAAAGAGTGTGCATTTTGATTTAGTCTAGAAAAAAAAACGATGCTCATTACTCTCATGCCCGTGTTGGCTGTCTATTTTGCTTTCCACTACGTTGTTTTTTTTTAAGAAGTTTAAGATCGTGAAATATGTTTCTCATACCTTATTATTTAATGATCCCTGTTTTGCTTACATGGGCTTGATCACATAGCCGTCCTCTCTTTTAGTTACATGGACTTGGTCACACAGCCGTCCGTATTTACATGTAGGTACTTGAACTTGGAAACATAGCTTAATTTAAATAACCAGACTTGATCACACAGCCGTCTTGATTTAACACACAGCGGTAGATAACTCTTCACTTAGAAGTATCACACAGTGTACGATATACTTGCAGACAGTGATAAGTAAATGTAAAACATAATTTAAAAAAAAACACTTTTAAATTTCATAATATAAATAAACTGGAACTTACTTACTAGATGTACAGACAGACATACTTTACTGCACTTTCACCAACCACGCGAACGAAAACAAGAAAATTTTCGCAGGGTATCAAGATAAAAATATAGTTTTTTTTTTTTTTTTTAAACAAGACTGGACGTGCGAGAATGTTAGATCCCACTTCTGAAATGTAACGGTGGATTAGCCAGGATGGCGGCAAAGAAAACTAGCACCAAGTAGAACGTCCAGGATATTAATTATTTAAACCATCAGCAACCCCCTCGAGGGGGTTGGGGCAACGCTCACTCCTCCGCGCTGCCCTGTGGAATTCGCCACCAGACTAGAAATTCCCCCACTGGCAAATATCGCCTCACGCGGATCAAAAGGAGAGATTAAGGACAATTTAGCCGGTACTAGCACACTATATAAAACACAAATACAATAAATCATAAATCAAATAATAGAAAACTATTATAACTCAGAAGTGACCCATATCACAATCAAGAGATATGAACGTCACGAGATTTGAAGAGTAAACTGGCCCCTGCTTCCGATCGCGACGCTTTATATACCCGCCTCGTCCGACTCATGGACCCGCTTAATAGTGGTACATGTTTGTTATACTCTTATTATTCGGATACCCTCATTCCGACATATAACACTATCTTTTTCGGTTTGCTCTATTTTATGAACATGTGAAACTCATTTGCATTGCAGGAGTAAGTTGTACTGTAATTAGGCACTAGTCCCACCGTCGGCGAGTTGGCTTCTCGGCCTACTCGCCGACGGTGGGACAAGGCTCTTTCAAAGAGTTTCCCCGACTCGTTCAGACAGGTTGTAACGCAGAAATATAATCTGCAGCCTTTCCTTACTTTTTGAGGAGCACCAGTCTCGCTTCTTTCTAGCCAAGGGGGAAGATTCGGTATCTTAATACCGAAATACTCAGTGAAAATCTGCCTTAGTTTGTCTCCCAGCACCGACAGAGTGATCACCAGCGCCCGACCTGGAAAACACCATCAGGTCCAGGATCGTTGTTGCGGGAAATCAACCGCCATACGGCTCGATCCAGTTCTCCCTCCGATATCTCAAACTCTTTGGACCAGAATTGCCGGCCCGATTGCGTGATAGCGATCGGGGGACTGTCTGCCTATCTCGATTGAACAATTACGGAAGCAGAAGAGAAAAAAATCAGGTTATAGTAGCAGTTGGAAAAAATTACATGTGTACGATTTGGGGGGGGGGGGGTCATGTCCCCTGTGACTCACCCCCCCTAGGACCACGCCTGCTACAGGCCATGGAGTGGATGACGGCCAGTAGCGAGATATCTCCTCCGACAACTTGCCCCTACCTAGGCCAAGAGCTGGCGACGCCCTTGTGTATTGTTATTGTAATGTATGTATTTTAAAAAAATGAAATTTATTTATTTAGTGAACGAAAAGTTTAGTACTTATAGCATAGTAATCTGTAAGTTGTATGTAACAAGTATGGAGTAGGTAACTCTAGACAGAACTTGTTTCAGTAGAGATTACTAGGTGGCAGCACAATTGAAAAGTTTTAGTTTAATTTTATATTTTTATCGATAAAAGATCATAATAAAAATGTATACCTGAATAGTTATTTTCTTTATACCTCGCATAGAACTTTTATATACCTACTTTTTTAATCATTAAGGTTCGCTATTAACGTTAAAATTGTATTTGCAACATTTTTTGTTTTTTGTTTTATTTTATCGCGTGTAGATAGGACCTTTTTACCGTTTAAAGTCATAATATATATATGTTATCGATCTTCTTTCTAAAATAATTCTGTTTAAAATACACACTGTGACTTTTTTCAACAACAGATTACGGGAGTAGGACGGCCTTAGGTGCGGCCATTTTGGTATTATTTCGCTTTCGCGAATAAGTCGAAAGCGCTAAAATTTGCACCCAAAAATTATGAATTATTATATAATATATAAATATTATTTAAATACTTAGATATAATTAAATATAATAATTTATATGCCATTCGAAAGGGAAATAAGTCTAGTTTGTTGTGAAATTATTTTATTGACAAAAATATAACAATCCTCCTTGTAATGTAAAAAGAAAGATTTTTTTTTTCTGAATACTACGTTTAACCCGACTTTACGTATTATATATAGTAATTTACTATTAAACAATGTAGATAAGTTTATTCTGTATACTTTTAAAGACCCTCCATGGACTGAGTTCATTCTTACATACACACTTCTAGCAGAATAAAGTTCATTATCAAGTATTAACTGGTGGGCCTGTAGCCAATGCTCTGTGATGCAGAGCACATCAACATTATATTTATCAAAAAATAATTCTACTTCTAAGTCTTTCCTAGATAATCCTTGAATATTTTGATGAACTATGTTTATGGTCATTGACCTTTTTACTATATTACTACATTTTTTATTTATTTTTATATTTCTATTATTGATAATACCATCATTGAGTAACTGATGTGATATGCAAGAGATAGGCTCTATTGTCTTAACAATTAATTTAAAGGATTATTGTCACAATGTGCCAAGCTATTGGCTGAATTAATATTAATAAAATCATTATTAATAAGCTCAGAAGGTGCACTATGTGAAGCCAAATGTTTGGCTACAGTATTCTTACATACTAAGGGGTGCTCTATAAGAGCTGTCTGGTTAGCCAAGTTCTTGGCTGTTATTCTAAAATAATAAGATAGCGAAACAGCTATTTGTCTTTTAAAATAATACGGCAGATAATAACTATCTGTTGTCGAAAAAACATTATCATAGGCAATCCTATTGATGTCAATTATGTGAAATTTATTATAAAAACTACCATTAATTTGGCTTGTTAAATTAAACATAGTCATGTTAAAGTTATTCCTAATATTTTTTTCCTGTTGAGACAACCCTTTGCTAATTGGCAGCGTAAATAGTACTATTTTATTTGCATCGAGTTCCGATAATTGTTCAAAGTATTTCATGAATGTTTTTTTATTTACACTACCCCTATTCCCACTAAAAATTATGAGGCTAGTATTTGTATCAAAAGTTGCTCTAATAGCCTTTTCTAGAATCATATTATATGCTAGGTTTGGCATACAAAAGTTACTAAATGAATATTCCTTAATTGAGTTTGTCATTAATTTACCTAAACCTTTACCAATTTCATCGCTGAACATTATTATATTACTATTGATACAGTTTATTTGATGATGAAGATTTCTATTGTTATTCTGTATACTAATTACATTATTGTTATTTGTTGTCAATATCCTAGGATCACATGATACAGGCAAACTGTCCAAAGAACTAGTGGTTTCATTGTGGCTATCAGAATACAACAATGAATCATTTCTACAATTGCATGAATTAACTAATTTACCTATTGCCATAACTTGTTCCCTACTTTGTTTTTGAGAAATCTCATATTCACTACTAATAGTTCTCAGTTGCTCTTCAAGTTTCTTTATTTCTGTTTGAAGAGCTCGTGTGTCATCAAAATATTGTGAAGACATGTTATCTACCTCTATGGAGTACATATTAACCTGGTCAATTAATTGCATCCTCTGCCTATTTAATGCTACACTATCTATGAAGAACTTATGTTTATAAATAAGCTTTTTTGTTTTTGTAATAATTTTTTTAACTCGAATGTACTTTTTCAATTTGTTCTTACTGCATTTGATGACTTTATGAGATTTATTAACTCTGAAGGAGTCATTTCTAAGATCTATAATGAGATCTGAATTGTTGTTAAATGCAATTTATCGTTATAAAATCCTACCCGTATCTCGATCTGCGATTGTTTGGCTATACTATGGCCCCTATAGACTAGTACAAGCTTCCTAGGGGAACGCTAGCACTGGTGAAAGAAAGGACTAAACAATCAGTTAAATGATTTATGGTGCTGCAGGCGGGGACTAACAATACTTTGTTACCTACGGGCAAAGAAAGATTTTTATATAGATTTTGTGATACTTGTTCTTCCCTTTTCAGTTCATTACTTTTAAGGAGCCGGATTTTTTGTTTTTATATAAAAAAAAAATATGTGTAAATTTTCACACGGTAGTCAACAATGGTCCGCCATAGTAATGTTTATGCTTTGTCTAATCATAGCGCCGGTATTGTTCTTGTAACGCGTGTAAGGGAGACATGGGTATGTTTACTTTCAAATGTCTAATAGTTTTCGAAGCTACGTCGTCATAGTTCAAAAGTGGTTACGCTTTTTGCGACGTATATCTCAATGGTACAAATTAAGCAAATTTGATGTCATTAATTTACATAGTTATCTTTACATAATAGAGTTATTTGAATGTAGCACATTGGTAATCAATACTATACTATTAACTATACTATGTATATATATTATCTATACTTATATACACACATCAAAAGTGTCTAGGGATCAAGCATTTTTATGCGGATTTCTTGAGATTGAGATGTGGCTTTGGCCCTGGCCTGCTCAGTCGCCAGACTTGAACCCGATTGAGCATGCATGGGATATGCTACAGAGAAGAGCTCTGCCGAATATGGAGGGTATCCAGTCGCAAGAAGACCTTTTTTTGTTGTTGCAACGAACATGGGCGGCCATTCCACAGCGTGATTTGGATGAACTCATTTTGAGTATGCCAAACCGATTCTTGTGTTGTTAGTGTTCGCGGTAGAAACACGGATTATTAATTGTTTAAGTTACCTAATAAAATTTTAAAGAAAACTGTTATTTCAGTCTTTTTTTCGAACTTTAATGTTAGTGGTTCAAATGTCAAAAATCCCTTTATTAGGAAAATGGCAAATTTCTTTATTAATGCAAAGGTGACTTGGTTTATCGTTACTGTGACAAACGAAAACACTTTATTTGATGAATCCTTAAAGAAAATTTTAATTAATATCAATCAGGAGAAAAGTTATTGCAAAAATTATGTTAAATATATATATATTTTTAAAAGACAACTCCCGCACTAGGAATAAATCCTGTGTCGCGGGGGACTTTACAAACATACGTGTAACGGACACAAGGAACACCCAGACTCAGAACAACAATTTGTGGATCACACAAAGTGTTGTCTTACGTGGGATTTGAACCCACGACACTTGGCGAAGTAGGAAACGGCGTGGTGACCGTTAAACCACTAGGCCAAACGTGCAGTCTATAGTCTATATCACGCTAAGACCAATAGGAGCAGAGCAACAATGAAGAATGTTTCACAAACAAACAAACTCTTCAGCTTTATAATATTACTAGCTGACCCACGCAACCTCGTTTGCGTCTCCTATTGCCCGTAACGTGATAATGTTCTCCTGTTTTTTAAACATTTTTCATTGGTGCTCCGCTCCCATTGATCGTAGCGTGATGATATATAGCCTATAGGCTTCCTTGATAAATGTACTATCTAACAGTGAAAGAATTTTTCAAATTGGACCAGTGGTTCCTGAGATTAGCGCGGTCAAACAAACAATGTAATATGTTGCAAAAACGGGGGAAAATTATCCCTTTTGAGAGTTTCCATTGCGGGCGCTGCGTAAATGGTTGAAGTTCCACAAAAACATTGTAAGAAAGCATGGACGGCACGGCCGGCCATGCAATTTGTAACGGGGACACAAATACGCCGCCCTGCTGACATGACATATCTATACTACACCGGCTATGTGCTTGAGGAGAGCTTCCTCGCGAAGGCTGGGGTATGTTTTTTCGTCAGGGCGGATGTTTGTTGTCGCCGATTACGCTGCCTTGAGGACCCATCCTTCTCCATCCTTTGGCTCCACGTGGGTATTGGCTCTATGAGCGGAATCTACGTACGCCTATACCGATCTCACCCGATCTGCCAGCTCTCGCTACCACCGCTGATATATCTAGACGGATCACTGGCCCATCAGCCGCAGGAGAAAGCGAAACTGCTTGTTGATCTTTTAGCGGCTAACTCCCGAATCGATGACCGCGGCAAGCACCCGCCTACCATTCCGACCTGTGACACTACAATGCGGGATATTCGTATCCGGCTGAGTGATGTCCGTGTGGAGCTTCGGTCACTCGACGTCCGGAAAGCCAGTGGACCCGACGGTATCCCAGCGGTGGTTCTTAAGAACTGTGCACCAGAGATGTCTCCGATATTGAAGCGCCTGTATCGCCTTTCATATTCCTCGGGAACTGTTCCGGAGGCTTGGAGAGAGGCGAATGTTCAATCCATCCCCAAAAAAGGCGACCGTTCCGACCCGGCCAACTACGTCCGATAGCCGTCACCTCCATTATCTGCCTACTACCTGGAAGAACACTCCCTAATAAATGATCGTCAGTATGGTTTTAGACCGAATCGATCCACGGGTGATCTTCTAGCGTACGTCATACACCTTTGGGGTGAGGTTATTGACAGGCATGGGGAATCCTTGGCCATCAGCCTCGACATGTCCAAGGCTTTTGATAGGGTTTGGCACCGCTCGCTTCTCTCTAAGCTACCGGCTTTCGGTTTGCCCCCCCAAACTCTGCAACTGGGCTGCCGCATTCCTGCACCAGCGCCGCATCAGAGTCCTTTGCGACGGTGCGGCCTGCGATTTTGAATCGATTAACGCCGGAGTACCGAAAGGCTCCGTCCTCTCGCCCACAATGTTTCTTCTGCATATCAATGAGATGTTGGCCCTTGGCAACATTCATTGCTATGCAGACGACAGCACAGTTCATGGGCGATATTTTGGACACCCTACAGCCAAGCAACAGATATTGAGGAAAAACGACAGGAGACCGGAGGCCCAAATGGTCTAGTCAACAAGTTCCATACTTGTTGACTAGACTAAAAGATGCAGAAGCATCACTAGGCCGCCATAGTGTGGGTCACCATGCTGCATTGTCTGCATTCGCAATGAGTATGGTGGCCACCACTCTTGGATTCTGCTTATGCTTTCCGTCATTTTGGTAGCTTGAACATGCACCTGTAAACACTATATCATATACTATATCATATATCGTATACACATATCTATCAAGTAAACTATAATTTGTAGAATTGAATTTCTACGTTATAAATTATATTCACTGAAGGTCACCTTCATACAAGAATTGTACGTAACCAATTGCTATAAAAGTTATAAACGGGACCTGCTTTTACTAAACTCCGCTGTTCGTCTGTCTGTCACCAGGCTGTATCACATGAACCGTGATAGTTAGACAGTTGAATTTTTTTCAGGTGATGTATTTCTGTTGCCACTATAACAAACAAATGCTGAACACAGAATAAAATAAATATTTAAGGGCGGCTCCCATACAATAAACGTGATTTTTTACCGTTTTTTGCTCGATCTTAATAACGGCAACAGGTAGATGCTTGAAATGTCTATATATAATGGTACGGAACCCCTCCTGGTCGAGTCCGACTCGCACTTGACTGATTTTTTATTTTAAATTATTTGTAGCGTGGAATCGAGTGACTGACAACATGCGACCTACTTGTATAAGTGGTTTGATATGCATCAGAATAGGGACGCGTCGGTTTAAATTCAGAAGAGTTACAGAGTTATGCCGGGTCTCCTGCGACACTGTTTTATGTTTTTAAACACCAAACGTCAAATATTTATCAAAATATGGGACTGACCTAACTGTTTTGTTAATTTTAACAAGCAAACATGTTATCCAAAGCGAACTGAAAGCATCCCAGCGTATACTTCTCGTATAATGAAGCTGATCTGAACTAACATTAATACTTATATTATTCATATTTATACTATAAAAGTAAGTAAGTAAGTGTACTATAAGTCATTTTGTTGAGTAGATAAAAGATTTTTGCTTTTCGTGTAATCGTGTTTGATGTTCGTTTAAAAGTCCGTCTCCTGCGACTTTTCGCTAACATGTTTAGTTAGTTTGTTTTGTTATTTTTAGCCGCAGGAGACACGCCTTTAATGTTACGTATATGGCGAGAAAAAAGTAATATCGAATATCTGTTGGTAGTTCTAGAATCTTAACCTTGCGGTTTTATCGACGTCTGGTGTAAACAACTGAGGCAGTGAGCCTGTGTCCACCCCCCGGGGCCACTTAATTAAAACGTTGGACAATATAAAGGTATGTTTCTGTTGTGATTTGGCTACAATGTGATTAGTGGTGATCAGTAAACAGTATTATTAGAAACCACAAATAGGATGATCAAAAAACAAAGTGATAAGTATATAGCACAGGTGTGCCTTTGAGTAAAGAATTAGTCCGCCTCTCCTGTGCTCTCAGCTTTGTATCTATAGTATTCTAGTAATTTATTGAGTACATGATATTATATTATGTAGATTAAAATTTTAAGCCTAATTCAAATTAGGTTAAAACTTTTCTGTTTATGTTCACATAACAGGTAGAAACCCTCAGCAAGGATGCAGCCTAGTTCATGGTGCCTTTTCCAGCTAACAAGCAGAGGTATATTCTACTCGTATTGATAAGTAGGTATTAGAAGTAAAGAAAAAGTAATTTTGCTGTGTTTGAATGCCAAGCTCCAGTTGTGTGGCTGGTGTGCTTGACTGGATGTGTGTTGTGAAATAAACGCGTGGAAGACTTTATAATGATGTATTTTACTTATAAATTTAAATGTGATGCGAACGCGTGGACCTTTCTTTGGTGAGTATTCGCCGCGCCGCGCAGCCCTCGCGCGGCTGTTGTCGAAGGTCGTGAAACCGGTTTGGTGCGGGGACGCGCCGCCCGATGAGACGCAGGAACACTATGGTTCCATAATCCTAACAATAACCCATACAGTTTCTGATTTATTTATTTTCAAACAGACAACTTCCACCTTAGGGATATACATCCTGTGTCGCGGGGGACTTTACAATCATTCATGAAACGGACACAAAGAACACCCAGACTCAGAATAAACATTTTTGTGAATCACACAAAGTTGACACTTGTTACATGAGACAAGTCATGTGGGGTTTGAACCCACAACATTTGGTGCAGTAGAAAGCAGCGTGTTGACCACTTTTTTTATTTTTTTACCTGTGGAAATCCCCTCGGACCGTCACCCCACCGGGGTTTGCGGCGGGACGGTGTGTCGGACTCGAACCGACTAAAACCACACGGTGTGCCACTCTGCGCCTGTGCAGGGAGGAATCCGGGAAATGCAGTTATTAACACATCCGGACTCCTCCCATCAGTCTTATCTAGGGCCACCCGCAAGCCCAGCGCTTCGATGCGCCCGACCACCAGAGAAACCCCCCTGGTGGCCAGGCGCGCCGCCTCTTGGAAGTTCACCCCCCGGGCTGTGACCAACGTGTCATCGGCGTAACAAATTACGCCCAGCCCGGGAGGGAGACGACCTCGTAGGACCCAGTCGTACTCCACGTTCCACAGTAGTGGTCCAAGGACAGACCCCTGCGGAACACCGCACGACATGGGTCGTCGTCTCAAGACGCCCTCTCGGTCCTCGTACACGACGGTAAGCTCCTCTAAATAGTCTGCCACTAGCCGCCTCAGGTACTCTGGCACCCTGTGGTAGTGGAGTTCTTCCCTGATGCAGCTAAATGGCAGACTATTGAAAGCGTTGGCGATGTCCAAGGACACCGCCAACACCACGCCGCCATAGCTCACTGCCTCTTCGGTCACGGCCCTAAGGCGCATCACGGCATCGACCGTCGAACGCCCCTCTCGGAATCCGAATTGGGCGTCCGACAGGTCGGGCCCCACCTCGCCGAGGTGCCGGACGATGCGGGCAGAGAGTATCCTCTCAAAAAGTTTTCCCGCCTCGTCCAGCAACACGATGGGCCTATAGGCCGCGACCGAATCGGCAGGCCGTCCAGGCGTCCTCAACAGGACCAGCTTCCCGCATTTCCAGCACTCAGGGAAGCGTCCTGGCCCGTCTGGCCCGGGGGCGGTGTTCTTGGAACGGATCCGAAGAACAACCGCCCCAACCTCCGATTCCCTAACGGGCGGCACATCGTCATCTCTACCCGTCGACGTAGGCAATCGACGGGGGTGTGTGCTCCACCCGCTACGGGAAAAGGTTCCCGACCACTTCCTGAAGGAAGCTGGGCTGGAGAGTCTCGGTAAGGGGGGGGGGGGCGACGTGCGGAGCTTCTGTCGCACCGCACGGTATGGGCGACCCCAGGGGTCACGGCCGAGACCCTCCAGCATCTCCTGTCTCATCTCCTCCTTGGCGCGGCAAATGGCCAGCTTCAGAGTCCTCCGCGCCTCGCGGTACTCCTCATGAAGCTGGTCCCCGACACCGTCTCCACGGTGACGTCACCGGCTGCGGGTGTAGGACCTCCGGGCATGAGTACAAGCCGCACGGAGGTCCGCCAACTCCTGGGACCACCAATAGACCTTCTTCCGAGGAGGCCGACGACCTTGGACGCGGGGCATGGCCGTATCGCAGATCTACGTAATCGCATCGCGAAAACGGCCAGCCCCCACGTCCACGGCGACCTCCCCGGTCGGGGCCTGCGGAGACAGCCAAGATTGAACAATGGCCGCCTCCTCTAGTAGGTCCCTATCGAGCTTGGCGACAGCCCACCGCGGAAAGCGGGATAAATGCCGCGCCGTGTGACCCCTTCTGGGGCCCTGGGACCGGGAAAGCTCGAACCGGATATAAAAATGATCCGAAAGCTTCTCGACCTCTTCCAGGACACACCAGATCCTTACTCGTGCGGCCACAGCAGGGGTAGCGAACGTAAGGTCCACTACCGACCCCCCTTGCTGTCGCACGAACGTGTTGGTGGAGCCTCTGTTCAGCAAACAGAGGCCAACCGAAGCCGCCCACTCCTCGACGGCCTCGCCCTTGGTGTCCGTCCTGGGGGACCCCAGCACAAGCACGTGCCCAGACGCTAATCGCCTCATCGAGGTCTCCAAGCTGTTATGGAAGACCTCGAAGTCGCTCAAACTCCGGTTGGGGGAGAAGTAAACACCGTAAACGGTGACCCCCCCCAGTGTGCGGCAACATATCCAGAGCCCTTGTCTCTAAGCGACAAGGGCGGGGAATGAGCCGCCGCGGAACCGACGACTGCCACGGAGCCGTCCCAGTCACCCATCCAGTTTGGACGGGGAGGAACGAAGTAGGGCTCCGCGACTACGGCAACACCAATCGACCACTGCGCCATGGTTTGCAGGAAGAGATCCTGCGCCGCGGCGCAGTGGTTTAGGTTCGTCTGGACAAGGAGGTTGGAGACGTAATCCATTAAGGGATCATCTCTACAACCTCCTCCATGGGCGACGATGTAGACGCACGAACGACATCGGCGGCAGCCTGGGTCGATTGGCTAGCCCCCGATGTCTGCTGAGAAGCGCGGGATGGCTTACAGCCCCTCTGCCCCATCTGGTGATTGGCGGGCTTGTTGTCCGCCGCACAAATTGGGCAGTGAGGGGCGGCAGAACATTCTGCCGCCTTGTGCCCTGGTCGACCGCAGCGGAAACAGTTCCTGCGGAACTGCAGTCGAAGCAGTTCCCGCACTTGACGCGTGTGTGCCCCGATGCTAGGCATTTATAGCATCTCATCAGTCTTGCCACCAGGACTGTTACCCTGGCACTCACAAAACCGATAAGAAGCCTGCCGGCTGGTGCCTGATGCCTGGAGGTGAGCCAAGTCTGAAGCTAAGGTCTCCACCACTTCAGAAACGGCAGAGGTGGAGTCCTTGAGGGCCCACACAAAAGGGCCCTTCAGGTTCACTGACTTGGTGGCCACCTTGTTTATTATGGCTACCGCCGCCTGCGCTTTCTCCTGCAAGGAAGTCGATCTCTGGGAGCCCCACTGCTGCAGGCGTTTCAGCCGCAGCAATCTCCTCAGTAGAGACCGAGGGCAGAAGTGCGGTCGCCTTTCGGAACTGCCCTCTGCTGTTCCGCGTCTGCCTCTTCGTCTCTGTTGGCGCGTCCTTCGCTATTTCGGTGCCGGATTTGACGCTCGGCGACGGGCGTGTGTGACATTGGGTGCCCCCCCCATAATACGATTGGGGACTGCCGGAGCCGACTGGCTCCGGGAGGGATTCCCCAAACGCGTCGCGTCTAGGACCCTCCTGGGTAGGTTTTCTCCAAATATTCTCCATTGTCATTGAGTTTTTTGAAGTTCAATGTCCTCCGACAGAGGACGTCCTTGGCACTGGACTCCCTCCAGCGATTCAGCTTATTGACAGACGTCAGAGCGTGAGCTTGGGGTCTTTTTTATAGAGGTTTACGTCCTCGTGGCTTCGAAGACCGTCCTGTCAGTTCAGGATTAATCAGCCGGGCCGGACGGGGTCTACACCAGACCGGATCCGTCCGCCCCCCTGTCCCTCTCGGACGCTGCCACTACTGGTACTCTAATACGCCCTCGGACGTTTAGAGTGCCCCACACGGCAGTCTGTAAAGACTCCGTCTCGTATCCCATTTAGTCTGGAGTCTCCTTCTGGGCCTATCCGGCATGAGTGGCTCTACCGGCATAGCCCCAGAAATCATCAACCCACCACGACGACAACGTAGGGATACATTGGGGGAAGGGGGGGGGGGGTCGTGTTGACCACTAGAACAACCGTACAGTCTACAATATACACTTTCGCGAGATGTTAACCTTCTTCTCCGTCGTGTCAGCTAAGCTTTGTGATTTTTAGTTCTAAAACAATCTTTTTTCACACAGGCAATATTAATAAATCACGCAACAAGAATGAAATCCATAAATAAGTAATTCCTCATTGTACGTATAATATGGATATTTTTTTGTCATTTATCCCACAGTGTCGAATATCATCATCTTCGGATTGAGTGTTCTATTGCATAATATAAATCCTCAAGCTAAAAGTTAAACTTCAGCTTAAAAATACTGACACTAATGGTTGTTGCAAATTAAAAGATTTTGGAAGGAAAATTAGCACGGCTAAGTCATTATTGCCTCTTTTATTTAGTTTTAAATTATTAATCGCCTAACTTAGAAAAATTAACTACTTGGAAGATTTATAAGTAATAATTATTAATAAATAATCATATAGAAGAATTCCTAATGTGAAACTATCACTTGTTTGGAGCGGGTAGGAATACACACACTAAAACCCTTGCACGAAGCCCGACAAGCATTTGGCCGCTATATTTTTTACCGCCGACGCAAAAAGAGGGGTGTTATAAGTTTGAAGTCGATGTCTGTCTGGGGCATGGTAGCTCTCAAACGGATAGACCGATTTCAATGCGGTTTTTTTCATTTGAAAGCCAGTTTCTTTGCGGTGGTTCTTAGTTTATCGGTCCAGCAGTGTAAGAGTATCAGGTTCAGGTCTTTTCCAAAATGATGTAAGGCATTTCGTGGTAGGGAGTTTTTTAAATTTTAAATTTTGATTATTACTGTCTAAAGATAGGACCTAATTCTAAACAATGTTCTAAACTAAACGGTTACAGTCTTAGGAAATTACATAAAAAACAGACCATTTAGTCTACGACTCTTGCTTTATTTTTCTTTAAATTTCAGGTTCATTACTTGCAGCGACTCTATCCATAATTGGCGTTATGGGAGGGACGTTCCTTACCTACCTTTATCAAAAGGATAAAAGCAAAAAGTTTCCCAAAGAATGCATAGAATGGATACAAATTGGATTTTTAAAAAAAATGTTTGTGTACCCGATAAAATCGTGCGGACCGGTCGCATTAAATAGAGCTGACTGTACAGTTTTGGGACTGAAAGATAATTGGTTTCTAGACAGGTCAGTATATACTAGTTTTTTATTTTAAAAAACATAAAGCGAAGCTAAAATAGTACACATCATAGACCTTGTTTTAATTGCTTTTAACTGATTTAACTTCGACAAACGTGATTGAGTTCGATTGTTTTTTTGGGAAAAGGCGGCAGGGATCAGTTCAAACAATAGCCGATGTGAAATGTCATGGCAGTCGACGATTCGAGTCGCTCTCCATTAAATGCGGTCCAGAGGGAGGAGCTGGTACTGGGGTGCTCTTGCCCAAAGATGAGAACAGTATTCCATATGAGGCCGAACCTGCGCCTTATAAAACAGAAGGCGGTGTGTCGGAGTAAAATACCCTCTTGATCAATTGAGCACGCCAAGCTTCTTAGAGGCCAATTTCGCCTTACCCTCCAAATGGCTACGAAACTGGGCTTCATTCGATATATCGACACCAAGTATTCCAATATTGGCTGAAGCAGATAAGGGAGTGTCTTCAAAACAAGGACATACGACCAACGACAGTTTTTATCGGTGAACGCGTAAATTTGTGTCTTTGTGGGGTTAAATTGGATTAAATTAAGTCTCCCCAATCTGAGACCTTTTCCAAAGAGGTCCCAAGTTCCCACACAAGTTTGTTTCGTCTCTCAATGACGTTTTCCTGGGAAATATATTATTTGCGCGACCAGTATAGAGAGCTTCGCCCGTGCTGTCATCCACATAACAGTGAATGCCGCTAATTTGCAACATGTCATTGATATGGAGGAGTAACAAAATAGTCGATAGCACACAGCCTTGTGGGACACCAGCATTCACAGATATGGAGTCAGAGTACTCACTGTCGACTACGAACTTTATGCTTCTATCTGCTAAAAAGCTAGTGACCGATTCGCATAATTTCACTAATAATTATTATTTATTAATGTCCAAACTTACTGTCAAGGCTTCCCCCTTAGTCTCAATCGCCTGTGCCCAGCGATGTGTCAGGTATGCTAAAATATCACCAGCTGATCGACCCTTACGGAAGCCATACTGCTGGTCACTAAGATGACCTTCTAGGCACCGCAGGAGTTGACAGTTGATAATGAACTCCATTATTTTCGAGAATAAGGAAGTTATGGCTTTCGGGCTGTAGTTGGACGGATTTGAGCGATCGCCTTTCTTAGGGATCGGGTGGACCAATGCTGTCTTGTATGATGTCGGGACTACACCAGCAGAGTAGGAGAACCGAAAATGACGCGTTGAGACCGGTTCCAACTCTGGAGCGCACAACTTAAATACAATAGGAGGGATTCGATCGGGGCCACTCGACTTATGAATATCAAGGGATAGAAGTGCTAAACATCCAGCATACGGCTCTCGCACCACGATATGGTAGGCGGCTCCTGTTCCCCGTCATCCAAGGTCGAGTTAGACGCAAAGAATTTGGGCAGACGATCGGCTTTCTCCATTGCTTTATAGGCCAAGGGATTATTTCCTATGTGTAGAGGTGGAAAGGATGGCTTAGAGAAATTCCCTTCGATACCTTTGCCAAGAGACCAGAACGCCCAAGTTCTCAAAGGAAGACGCTCAAGCCTCTCGCCAATCCTAGCAATGTACTCCGTCATCGCCTTTGTAATCCGGTAAAAAAAAAAATGTCCGCCGTCTCTTTTGAAGGACCTGGAGACAAAGTTGTACTCCTTTTTCAACGCGCTGGTATTTTCATACCATTACCGTCACCGCGTCAGCCCAGGCTTGTTAGGCTACCCTGCAGCACCACATCAGCAACAGAATCAGCAGCGGTGTTGGGATTATTCGGCGAGAAGTATACCTGTCTCCAAGGGTAGGACGCAAACAAGGACCGCATCCCATTCCAATCTGCTGACATATAGTGCCACACACGGCAGCTGTGTGCAATTCGCGATCGTGGTGTGCATGTGAGGGGCACTGGACTCCGGACAAGGCAATGGTCTAAGAAGTCAAGTGGGGCGTCTACGGATACGTGGTAATCATCCGGTAAATAAATCAGCAGAAGGTCCAACAGTGAAGAATTTTGGTTCTCTACATCTGGGACTCACGTGGGCGTGGTAATCAGTTGTGTCAGGCCATATGCCAGGGCAAAGTCGTGAATAGATCTCCCCGCATGATCGGTTTTAACCGGAACTAAGCCAGTCGGCGTGGTGGGCGTTAAAATCACCAAGTAAGACGATCTCTACTGCATGAAGTCTGTAGCCATCTGGATGTGCTCAATGGGTCGGTCAGTTTCGGCATCACTGCTATGGGACCGATATAATAGAGACACATAGACACGGGTGTGGTTGTCGCTGTCTACACGGAGCCATAAGGTGGAGAAGTCCCTACATTCAAGATTGCACGCACACTTCGGCCGGCAGTCCGTACCCAGGGTAAGTGAGGTAGGATGTGTCCTGACATCTATGTCTCGGTCAAAAAGAGCAAGGCTAGCTTTGCTGTCTTGGGGTGGTGATGGACAGCATTTTAGGGGTGGTGAATTTATCCCCCCCCCCTCCCCAGAATACGAAGGGCAGCCTAGGCGTCCACGTTCAGGTGCGTTGTGTCCCGGATCTACAGAGAGGGATTCTCCAACGCTAGCGCAGTTGGTACCCTCCTGGGGTAACAAACTATATTTCAACAGCGTCAAATTATTTCGGGATGGGCCTCCGGTATCCTCACTCAATCGGTGAAACACAACGCAAACGCTGTTTCACACCGGTTTTCTGAGAGGCCGTGGTATCACTCCGGTCGACCCGGCTCATTCCTGCCAAAGCGTGGCTCTCGCAAAGCTAGCGATTTAAACCATTTCTCAGTGGACTGTAAGCTGTTTAAACGACTTTACCAATTATTATATAATATAAACACCGTATATATATATATAAACCAATTATTTTGTTTAATTATCTCCGAAAAACTTTTTTTTTGTATTACTTTATTTAGAACGATACGAAACGAATAAATTATTGATCGAAGGATCGATATATAATTTTGTTGTTTTTTCAGGGTTTTAATGGTTATAGACACGATAGAGAATAATTTATTGACAATGAAAACCCACCCGGATTTGGCGTCCATAAGGCCCATTTTAAGAAAATCTGTCCTAATTTTACATCATCCAAAGATGGAATCACCTCTCGTAATTAATGTAGCTGCGGTATGTAGGATCTAAGATTGGTCTGAAGTTAAGACGAGAGAATGCTAGTTCTCCATGACGATCATTTTTTCAGGATATTCTCATTTTTCGCATTATTATTTTATTTAGCTTCATGTTTAAGAAAGTGGTTTGTTTACTGTTACTGGATAGGTAGTCACCTATCTTAATATTAAAAAGATTATTTGAGTGCACGTAAGTCGTAGTGGTTCAACTGCGTTCAGTGTTGTGGGTTCGACACCCATACGGAACAATTTTTTTTGTGCTGAGTCTTGGTGTTTTTTGTGTATGTGTGTGAATTCCGCGACGCCTGATATACTCCTGAGGAGTACATCAGGCGTCGCGGAATTCACACACATACAGAGGAGGAGTTGCCTTATTAAAACAAAAATGTTTTTTTTTATTCCTGATCATGGACTTGTTACTTGACTAATGCATTGAATATACTATACATTCACTGACGCAATTTGTATCTTCCAAGTACCTAGTGTGTAAAGGTGAGGAAATAAATCGTCATTTTGTTAAATATAATTTGGTCCCATTCATTTAATGTATGACACCAGTATAAAATAGCGGATTTATTTCAGGTAATAGTTGCGAAGAATGTTGTACACACGAATTTTCGGGCAACTCCTGTAACGGTATACGAATGCGGCAAGGAAGCCAATGATTGGATCACACAGTAAGTAAGCAACACTATCTCTTAACATATACTATGACTTCATCATCATCTTAGCCAAACGGTGTCTACTGATAGACATAGTCTTCACCCAAGGCTCTCGAAAACAACCGGGCCTGTGCTGTCTTCATCGAACGACTTCCTTCCTGCAACATGAGAGACATCATTAAAACAATAAAACCACCACCCCTATTTATCTCCTTCAGTGTCGTAAGAACTAACTAAAGGAAAGGGAACAAACTACGCAGGACAAAAGTACTGCAAAGTGACGGAAAACTTCACTCAAAACCTAATTCCAACCGATCTGACTAACCTCGAAAACTTCCTTCTAAGGACAGGTCTATTAAAGGCTATTAAATGATGATTTATGATGTTTAGGTTTCAGGTATTAAAGTTTCATTAGAAACTAGCTGACCCGGCGAACTTCGTACCGCCATATTTACATATCTGCCTCAGCTTCCCACAGGCAGTGTACCTACAGTCGCGAACAAATAATTGACTTGTCCCGTTATCTTTGAATTTTTCTTGTACACAAACCTTGTCCTAACAATAACAAACACATAAAAAAAAGAATTATTTAATTTGGTGCAGCCGATCGGAAGTTATGGGCGTACATACATTTCGGCGATTCATTTTTAAACATATACTAGCTGACCCGGCAAACGCTGTTTTGCCATATAAATTATTTCTAGGGAATTTCTGGGGAGAAAAAAAACTCATTGTAAGTGTGTAAGGATGTGGTAAATGAGTAAAAGAGGCATGGAGCTGTGAACGATGAGGGAATAGAAAAATAACAAAACACCAAACATTTTTTTTGGTTGATAATAATAGATGGGTATTACCATACTCTCCTGTTTTATCCAAACCATTTAACGCCCACAAAAATAAATGTCAAAATGTGCATCAGTGTGGAGTCTATCAAATATATTTGTAAGTACATAAATAAAGGAAGCGATCAAGCCACTATTGCTTTACGAAATGAATGTGACTAAGTAACAAGATTTCAGTCTGGCCGCTACATAAGTTCATCAAAAGCAGTGAGGCGTATACTCAGTTTCCCTATCAACGAAAGACACCCACCTGTGACGCATTTCGCTGTAACCTGGAAGGAGGCCAGCGAACATATTTGAATATGCGATTGAGCGATTAAGAAATCCTCGACAGATCACTTTACTGGCATTCTATGTCTTCTGTGTTATGTTAGACTGATGATTTTACCAACACTTTGCTCTGTGATGAAGCCCCAGCGTACTTTACATACAACAAGGAAGGTTTAACCGTAGAAAAAGAGGCACTCCAGTAGAGGGTGTTCCTGAATATTTTAAAAAACACGTCATCGGAAGAGTACAACAGTGCACCCAAGCAATGCCGAGTGTTATCGGTATCCAATGGCCTACTTTATTCGAAGCTTTGAAAAAGTCGATGATCCGCAACACCCATCGTTTCAAGCTGCTTGCCGAGCACGACATATGCTCGATGACAACCAAAATTGGGATGACGTTCTCAATGACGCATACGTCAGTGACTTTCAGATGCTGCCCAATTGTGCCAAAAATACCAAAACAACTTAACCGAAAATATGATTGCATTCGCGATATGCATTCTTTTTTCTTTTCGATGTCCAAGGACACCGCCAACACCACGCCGCGCCGCCACAGCTCACTGCCTCTTCGGTCACGGCCCTAAGGCGCATCACGGCATCGACCGTCGAACGCCCCTCTCGGTGTTGAACAAAGGCCTTCCCCAAGGAGCGCTAACTATCACTGTCTTAGGCAATCCGCATCCATCCGCTGCCAGCCCTTTTCTTCAAGTCGCCGATCCATCGTGCCGCAAGGCTATACTACGTTTGCTTAATCCCGGTCTACACACTAACACTTGTCGGCTTCAGCGTCCATCAGTCCGCCTGGAGACATGACCGGCCCACTTCCACCTCCGTTAGAAGAACAAGTAGATGAAGATGTAATTAATTACTATGAATCATAATCCTTTTTTTCAGGTGTTTGGATAGTCCAGGCAATCCTTTTCGTTTGGTTTATTATCCAACGAAAAAGAGTCGGATGATGTATAAGGATGGCCAAAAATTATTTAAGAAATTAAGAGAAAACGATATAGTAAGTTTTAAGATTTTATGTGATTTAATCTATTAATATATATTTTACATACATAATTTATTACTATACTAATACTTTTTGGAGATGTGGGTTTCGAAGTGCAAAAATAATTTTCTCGAGTTATTTACTAGGCCCTCAAAATAACGATCTTCATAAAGAAAAAAATTATCAGCTGTACAATAATAGTAAAAACCTGTATTTGTGTTGTAGTGTTAAATGTTTAGAATTTATTCTAATTAGTATCTAATGATACTAGGTAGGTAATTAGAATAAATTGTAAACATTTTTTATAATTAAGAGGCAGAGCTATACTTACGGAATAGAAGAGGGATAGCATTTATTATTACCAAGATTATTTGGGTTGGCTCCTTCTTCAACTGGATATACCTGAATATCAGTTTTCCCACAGAGCAACAGGCATTAGACCACCGCAGCCCTGAGGGTTGTGGTGCTCAATTCAAAGGTTGAACTAGTTGTCAGTATATTTGAGAACATTAACTTCCCAATAACGACTGCCTTAGATGTTCGTGATAACCAAGATCAACGGCTTAACGTCTTATCCAAGGCACGGATGAGAAACATATATAATGGTATTTTTCAGGGTGCCTTCAGCGATATGTGCACATATCATGTCATCAACCAATCGTCAGTCGACGATTTAAACTTGCGTTTAAAAGAAGGTCAAGTTAGTGACATAAACTTTAGACCCAATATCGTGATATCTGGATGTAAGGCTTATGATGAAGACAAATGGAAATATATAAAAATTGGAGAAAATGTATTCGAAGTTATTTTCCCGTGCTTCAGGTAAAGTTTAACTTCAATACCTATTAGATTTCAGTTAGTGTGTTTTATAATAATATTTTTACTCAATCTGAGCTCTTTACTCAATACTAGCTGTTGCCCGCGGCTTCGCCCGCGTGTATGTCGGTTATCACTGCAAATAGTAGCTTATGTGTTATTCTGATGTATAAGCTATATTACTGTAAAGTTTTATCCAAATCCGTTAAGTAGTTTTTGTGTGAAAGAGTAACAAACATCCATCCATCCATACTAACAAACTTTCGCGTTATTAATATAGGTAGGATTTTTATCGATATAAAATCATAATACAAAATGTATCGGTACCTGAATAGTTTTATTTTCTTTACCTCGCATAGAACTTTTATATATTTTTATAAATCAGTTTAAATAAAATAAAGGGGTTAAGACAATTTTGTGAAAACTAAAAATTTAGTATAGCGCCATCTGTAATGATTTATTTATTTCGTGAACGAAAAATTTAGTATAGCGCCATCTGTATTTTTGATATGGAACTCATTCCTATCTGATGTCCCACGACACCACTCGTTTTTTTTTACAAATAAGACACACACGTTTTACTATTAAAAACTTATTTAAGTATTTATATATGTACATAAATTATAAAGTGTTTATATGAGCTTATTTCGACATTTAACATGGCCAAGGCCTTCGACCGGGTCTAGCACGGCTCGCTTCTCTCCAAGCTCTCGGCATTCGGTCTGCCTCCTAGACTATGTCACTGGATTGACGCTTTTCTTCATCAGCGCCGCATTATTGGCCTTTGCGACGGCACGGCCTCTGATGTTCTGGATGTAAACGCTAGCGTACCTTAGGGTTCAGTCCTGTCGCCCACACTATTGGAAGTATTCTGAGGAGCTCTTCCAACTGGTCCCCCTTCTCCCTTCCTCTGCAGAATAACATGTTCACTCTCGAACCAAACGGTTTGGTTCATCCTTCCTGTGCCGAGCAGCTAAAAACTGGTACAGACTTACAGCGCAAGTGTTTCTCTCCTACTGTGATCCCGGGCCCTTTAAGTGGGGCGTAAATTAAGTGGGGCGTGAAAAAGCATCTCACTAAGCCGTCATAGTGTGGGACACAATTCTGCATTGTCTGCTTTGCCAGTGAGTATGGTTGCCCCCACTGTTGGATTCTGCTTGAGTTTTTCATCAGGCTGACCATAGTCACTTTGGCAGCTTCAAAAAAAAAAGTTCAATTTTAATAACTACGTTGTTTCTTTTGCCATATTTTGCCAAAATATGGAGATTTTGCGGATTTGATATAGGTACGTGAGTATGCTGCCCATGAGAAAAAAAATTACTGTATCTTTAAGCATCTGTCCTTGGGTTTTGTTAATATTGTTATTGGAAATGCTGTTTTCATGCATTCAGCGGAAACTGCATTCTTTTAAATTAAAATGTCAAATAAGTTGGAATTATTGGAATACGTGGAATTAAAACATTATCTTCTTTTGCCATTCCATGCGTCATGATTGTAGTTTTTACAATATTGTACCCCAGTTGTGTAATATTTAGCCATGTACTATTTGCATACATTGCTTTGGCGCTCAAGATACCTCATTTAATAGTACTGGAACATTAACTTGCACCCTCAACTTATGGAAGGAACTCCTGATATTTCTAAAGACTTTAAGTATTCGACAACATCTCCCTCCACGCCTGACATGATCCGTTCGTTTAATTGATAACTATCTCATTAGTCAGCAGATCGGGATCGAAATTATTTTTAAATCATCTGAGCTATCTTAAACCAGAACCCACGTCTCAGTGTAATCATGTCGTTACTGTCAGTTGGCATACTATCTTTTCCGTGATAACGCCGTAAATGTCATATCAGAATAGCTCTAATACATATTTTGTCTCTGTCGCAAACTAACTCACAAACCTTACATATTTCTATACAAACTGCCATCCCCTGTTGCTATTTTACCCCCTCGAGGGTAAAATTTTTACAAACTTTAAATGACATTTTCATTCATATCTAACCAACAGCTAGCGTATAATGACGATACTTCTGTAGAGAATTTTGAAGTTAAGAAACGCTGTTAATTAATTATATTAATTTGGCTTATTTATTTCTATTAATATAATGAACATACAAATCAGATTGACGAATATATACTTAATATCTTAATATTTAGGTCTTCATTGAAAAAGTGAAATATTTTTTATGATTGTGACAGCCTTGTTTATTCGTTGTCAAGACGCCCTACGTAGGTAACGCGCAGGCGTGTGGCGAGTGAACCCCCAGAATAACCTTTCATCCCCCTTTTAAACCCCTTACAACCCCTTTTTCGCATTAAAAAGTAGCCTATGTCCTTTCTCAAGGACTATCTGTGTAAATAAATTAATTTCATTCAAATCGGTGCAGCGGTTTGACCGTGGAAGCAAGACAGACAGATTGACAGACAGAGTTAATTTCGCATTTATAATATAAGTATGGATAGCTGACCCACGCAATGTCATTCGCGTCTTCTGTTGCCCGTAGCGTAATAATTTTCCCCCATTCTTCATTGGTGCTCCGCTCCTATTGGTCATAGCGTGATGATATAGATAAACTCGATAAACTTCCTCGATAAACGGGCTATCTAACACTTAAAGAAATTTTTGAAATTGGACCAGTAGTTCCTGAGATTAGCGCGTTCAAACAAACAAACTCTTCAGCTTTATATATTAGTATAGATGACCCGCGCAACGTCGTTTGCGTCTCCTATTGCCCGTAGCTTAATAATTTTCTCCCGTTTTTGAAACATTCTTCATTGGTACTCCGCTCCTATTGGTCATAGCGTGATGATATAGATAAACTCGATAAACTTCCTCGATAAACGGGTTATCTAACACTGAAATAACTTTTTGATATTGGACCAGTAGTTCCTGAGATTAGCGCGTTCAAACAAACAAAAACTCTTCAGCTTTATATATTAGTATAGATGACCCACGCAACGTCGTTTGCGTCTCCTATTGCCCGTAGCGTAATAATTTCCCCCCGTTTTTGAAACATTATTCATTGGTACTCCGCTCCTATTGGTTATAGCGTGATGATAAAGATACACTCGATAAACTTCCTCGATAAACGGGCTATCTAACACTGAAAGAACTTTTTCAAACAAAAGAACATCATAAAAGGTGAAATTGGACCAGTAGTTCCTGAGATTAGGGCGTTCAAACAAACAAAAACTCTTCAGCTTTATATATTAGTATAGATGTATTTATTATACTCTTCTAAGATCTAATACTCATAATCAACAACACATTTATTTGGATAAAGACTAATATTAGGTATTATGTTGATAAAAACTCTTTGGCAAATAACTCAATAATAGGTACCAACTCTTAGCGTCTTATACTCGTGATAACTTCTAAACGAAATGTCCGAATGGGATGAAACAAAAAGTATTTTACTTCTACATAAATACCCTTGATAACATAATGCTTTATTTAGATAAGGATTAATATTACGATACACATATAAAGTAGTTTCTTTCTTCAGACGATTTAATAATTTTTTTGAGCACAAAACCGGTTATTGTGACTAAACCATGATAGTTAGATATATGCTCTCGCGGACTTTTTTGTAGATCTTAATGGGACCTACAAACCCGTAATACATGATTTTGTTCTATTGTCAATACTTTTTGCAGCGCACGCAAAAATAGGTTTTCGAGTTCACACCTTGGGTTACAAAATAGCAATTTTCTTACGGATCTCAATTTTTTTTGAAAATAAAATATAGCCTATAGCCTTCCTCGATAAATGGACTATCCAACACTGAAAGAATTTTTCAAATCGGACCAGTAGATCCTGAGATTAGCGCGTTCAAACAAACAAACAAACAAACAAACAAACAAACAAACTCTGCAGCTTTATAATATTATTATAATATTAGTATAGATAGGGCGTTCAAACAAACAAAAACTCTTCAGCTTTATATATTAGTATAGATGTATTTATTATACTCTTCTAAGATCTAATACTCATAATCAACAACACATTTATTTGGATAAAGACTAATATTAGGTATTATGTTGATAAAAACTCTTTGGCAAATAACTCAATAATAGGTACCAACTCTTAGCGTCTTATACTCGTGATAACTTCTAAACGAAATGTCCGAATGGGATGAAACAAAAAGTATTTTACTTCTACATAAATACCCTTGATAACATAATGCTTTATTTAGATAAGGATTAATATTACGATACACATATAAAGTAGTTTCTTTCTTCAGACGATTTAATAATTTTTTTGAACACAAAAGCGGTTATTGTGACTAAACCATGATAGTTAGATATATGCTCTCGCGGACTTTTTTGTAGATCTTAATGGGACCTACAAACCCGTAATACATGATTTTGTTCTATTGTCAATACTTTTTGCAGCGCACGCAAAAATAGGTTTTCGAGTTCACACCTTGGGTTACAAAATAGCAATTTTCTTACGGATCTCAATTTTTTTTGAAAATAAAATATAGCCTATAGCCTTCCTTGATAAATGGACTATCCAACACTGAAAGAATTTTTCAAATCGGACCAGTAGATCCTGAGATTAGCGCGTTCAAACAAACAAACAAACAAACAAACAAACAAACTCTGCAGCTTTATAATATTAGTATAGATTAAGGCTGGATAGTTTTTTTGTTTGCAACGCGATACTCCTTCGAAAAATTAATCGAATTTAATTGAATCTGTTTGTATAAAAAAGATAGAATATTTTATTAGGATTATTATTAGTCCATTGAAACGTTACATTGTGTGCATTTGTCAAAGGACGCAATTTTATTTTTTAAATATGAAGGATATCTTAGTGTAAAGTTAAATTCAAGTTTGTGTGGTTGCAACCCTTGTCCCCCGGCCGCCATCTTGGGAAAAGGTGTGCGAATGGTTAATATGGTTTATCTGCCAAAGTATAGGTCTGACAAAAAAAAATTTGTTGCCAATCGAATTATCTATAACTTTTACTAACATATTTTAGTCGTAGAACGAAATAATACCAAAGTTATCAGCAAAAATCTATGAAAATTTTCGGAAACATTTTCTATTGGTCGCTATATAACTATTTTTCTGATAATTTTACCAAAAATGATATCAGATCGTTTTTATAGCACCGTTTGTAAGGATTTTTTTTCAATTTCATTTATTTCAGAGCTGCGAAACCAAACATTAATTTTCAGTATTCACAACTAAATATATACCTACATATGAATGATTTACGGTAATTTTCAATTATTTTTTATTATAATAATTTTTATTATTCTTAATATAATATTATTATCAATTAATTATTGACTCTCTTTTTAGCAATTTATTAAATTTCCTACAATTACAATCAATTGACTTTCAAAATCTGTAAATCTGTAGGGAATTATTGTTTTTTATACTTTACAAATATGTGTTTAATAAAATTGCATCAAAGTAAACATTGTTAAAATTATTGAATAGTATAGATTAAAAGGTAGGAATTTCTGAGTAGTCGCAACGTTGACTGTTTTATTAATTTCATATTAAAGGCTAGCATATATTCACACATCCGTGTGGTGACGCATTAAGAATATATCTAATGTGCTGTTGCTAATGATGATGGTATTTTCACTATTTTAACCGACTTCCAAAAAGGAGGAGGTTCTATGTTCCACTGTATGTATTTTTTTTTATGTATGTTCACCGATTACTTCGTCAATTGTGGACCGATTTTGAAAATTCTTTTTGTATTCGAAAGGGTATGCTCCCGACGTGGTCCCATTGTCACCATATCAGGATCTGATGATGGGATCCTAGGGAAATCGAGAGAAACCCTCGATTTTTATAGGCACATACTATGTTATTCGTATACTTTCTGAAGTTACACCAGTATTTGCGTCTCGTAGTCATCATTTTATGATGATGAGCTGATGATGTAAGGCACAACTCCTTAACGGTTAGGAGTTGGAGGATAAATCTTTAAATATCATATGTATATATGTTACCTTTAGTCGTATTCTTTCAAATTATTTAGGTAAGCTGATGATGGAAGGTGGAAGGTACAACTCCTCAACGATTAGGAGTCGGAGGATAATTCTTTCAATTTCACACATATGTAAAGACCTTCAGTCGTATACTTGCAATTTAATTAGGTGAGCTCATGATAGAAGGTTAAACTCTTCAACAGTTAGGGATTAGAGGATGATTTTAATATTACACGTACGTATAGACCTTAATTTGTATTCTTGATGATGAAATTTGATGAAATAGTTCAACTTACTACTTACCTACGATTGTTTGCACTAAAAACTGAAAAAAAGTTTTTAATAAAAATAAAAGAAAACGGACTTCCAAAAAACATCCAACGAAAACTCTCTGCCAAAAAAACACTTAAAAGCGTAAAATAAACTGGTTCTTCATAAATTGCCTATACCTAATTCTTTATTCATTTAATTAAATAGTAGTATTATAATGTGTGCTAGGTACCTAAAATCAGTTTGAAGTCTAGGGCCTACACGCCAAGCCAAAATGTAATAGTAGGTATCGCACTCGTCGCGCATGACCTTGGCGGGATAGCTGCTCTTCGTGTAGGACAAAACAACCGAAGCGTCAGTGACGTCGTTGATGTTCGTCTCGAAATATAGCGAGTGTGGTACCTACTATTAAATTTGGCTTGGCACCGACTTCAAACCTATGAATAGGTAGCACATACAAATTAAGTTATTTTATACTTTTTAGTTTTTGAAGTCGGTTTTTTAAACGAAGTTTTTTTTATTTTTCGCTTTTTAGTCTTTCTCAAGTCTCTCATCATCATTTCATCTAAATAACTTGAAAGAATACGACTAAAGGTAACATACATACTGCACTAGCTGACCCAAGCAACCTCGTTTGCGTCCAAACTACCATCCCCCGTTTTAACCCCAGAAGTGGGTTGATTTATCTTTAGACAGTGTGGAGGTGTACTAATAATGTATCTTTATACATTATTAGTACACCTCCACACCGTCTATAGAGTATACGTTTTAAATTTCAAGTCTCTTACTTCAAAAACATAGGACTTTCATACAAACGTCCAACCCCCGTTTTACCCCCTTATTGTAGGGGAGCCCTAGAAGGAATTTTGGGATTTACTCAAGCGCGCAGATTAATATATAGGAAGATACCTTATACCCGGTTAAGTACCTCTACCAAATATGAGCCCCGTATATATGGCCGCCAGTCAGGAATAAAGGATCAGATTAGTAAAAAAAATTGATCATCAGACATTCACGAGCGTGTCAGATTAAGGCAGGGTGAGTTAATTACACGCTAAAAAGTGTAAATTCCACTAATCTGACAATTTGAGAGTGACGTAAGGAAAGGGGAGGGCTATAAAGTTGTAAAAAAAACGTCATATCGACATTCTCGAGCGTGGCAAATTTTTTATTTTGTGGGAAATCATTCAGGGATGACGAAAAATATATAATCTGACGATGGCCACAAGCCGAAGTAACAAAATTTCATCGATAAAGTTTAATATATTGATGATGGTGATGCCTATATTCACACTGATAATTCAGTACTAATTCATGTGTTATAGAAATAAGTCGAAGATATGGAGCAACCGCCATTCCAATTTGACCTTATAATTGTAGATGGGTTCTTTTTTGCAAGTTTTTTTTTAACTTGCAATGTATGTATGTTTGGGTGGAATCTTGCAACTCAATTTTGAAGCAGATATCTTCAACCGATTTTGCTGAAATTTTGCAAGCATATGTATACAGCGTGACAATACAATATTATGACATAGAACTAATCTGATGCTGGAGCTAGAAGGTGGTCATAAGAACTCTATAAAGAAACATTACAACACAATCGAGTTTGGACTCGTTTGATTCGTCTTGACGAGTACTTTATGTTTTCATAGTATCCAGGGTCTGATGATCGAGCCGGAACGTGGTTATAGGAATTCTGTAGAGAATCGTCGCAATACCATCGAGTTTGAAATCGCTTGATTCATCTTGACAAGTACTTTATGTTTTGATAGTATCCAGGGTCTGAAGATGGACCCGGAAGGTGGTCTTTATACAATTTATAGAATACAAAGGCTTGTCGCGAGATTTACCTGTGTGTAAGGAAGTAATTAAAATAACTTTATTTGACTTTGTATAAAATTTTCAAACTAAGTAAAAGTTGTAAGTAACTAAGTTGTTGATCGATCATTGGGCTGATCGGGAGATGGCAATGATTATAGGTAGTAAGGTAATTTTATGTAATTAACTCGATTTGTGTCATAAATATTCAGTTACTTTTTTTTTTATGTATGGCCCGCCAAAATGACTCTACTCTGCCTGATGGAAAGCATAAGCAGAATCCAAGAGTGGTGGTCACCATACTCATTGCGAATGCAGACAATGCAGTATGGCGACCCACACCATGGCGGCCTAGTGATGCTGCTGCATCTTTTAGTCTAGTCAACAAGTATAGAACTTGTTGACTAGACTATTTGGGCCTCCGGTCCGGCCTCGCACTCACCAACGAAACACGACAGCACAACCGCTGGCATTTTACGTTGATTTTCTGTGCGAGGGTAGTACCGCCCCGGTCGAGCCGGCCCATTCGTGCTGAAATCAGCGTGGCTCTACTACCAGCAGCTGCTTCACGACAACGCGCGACCCCATACTGCGCAACAGACAGTCTCCAAGCTGCAAGAGCTGGGGTTGGAAGCTTTCCCTCATCCGCCATACTCACCAGACCTTGCACCTACCGACTATTACTTTTTCCAAAATTTAGACAATTTTTTGTGGGTAAAAAATTCAATTCCCGAGAGGCAGTACAAAATGCCTTTGAAGAGTTTGTTGCCTCCCGTCCAGCTGATTTTTACAAGAAGGGCATTAATAAACTGCCAATGCTTTGGCAAAGATGCGTCGATTGCATGGGTGATTACTTTGAATAACAGAAATTAAAAAAATAGAAAAAATAAGTACTTTCACTTATTGCATACAAACGGCAATTTCATAGGTAAAAGACCTATTATATTATGAAATTAAATGATGTCCACAGAATATGAAGGCATGCAGACAATTGCTCTTAACTTCATTGCAGGCGCTCACGTAAATTTGAGGGTTTGCTTCGATTTCCTTGGGATCCCATCATCAGATCCTGATATGGTGGCCATGGGACCATATGGGGAGCATACCCTTTCGAATACATAAATAATTTTCAAAATCAGTCCACAATTGACGGAGTAATCAAGGTACATACATAAAAAAAACCGATGAAATTGAGAACCTCCTTCTTTCGGAAGTCGGTTAAAAAGTAAATATTATTTGTTTTTCTAATCACACTAAGGCGTGTCTCACACTCCCAAAAATAACAAAACAAACTAACAAAACGTGTCAGCAAACCATGTTAGCAAAATATTGCCGTCTCCTGCGAGTTAAACGAACATCAAACATAGGGACACGGTCAAGTGTCGATACTTCAAACTACTTCAAAGTATCGAGTATTTTTCTTAGCGAGGTCTAATGGTGAGCTTTTTGTTTTGTTTGACGTATTGAAAAATCATTCCATGATAGAATAAAACATAAAAAAATCGTTAGGTACGTGACATAAGGTCGCAAGTTTTGGAGATTACAATACCGTCAACAGATACAATCCAAAAGTACTCATAGAGTAAAAGTATCAAGTAGTACTTTTCTTACAGAGGCTTTGGCGACTTTTTTTTTGACGGGTTGGAATTGCCGTAACCTTATATTATTGAAATTGTCCTTTATAGTATAAATATGAGTAACATAAGTATTATTGTAAGTTCAGTTCGGTTTCATTATATGAGTAACATAAAATTAAAGTGAAATAAATTATAGTTTAAAAAACTAAAAAATACGCTTTAATAGCAATCGAACTAAAAAGTAGAAAATAATTTTAATGTAAAAAGCGTGGGGTGCTTTCTGAAAATATTTCATTAATGTCGCCCCACGCTTTTTAGATTAAAATTATTTTCTACTTTTTAGTTCGATTGCTATTAAAGCGTGTTTTTAAACTATAATTTATTTTCTACTTTTTAGTTTGGTATATTTACAGAAGCTTGTTTGTTTAGTTTTTTAAAACTATTTTTTTTAGAAAAAAAACTATTTGTTTTTTGTCACATTATTGTATTGTTATCGGCCCTTGACCCCTGTGCAAATTTTCAATTTAATCAGACTCCTAGAAGTAGGTGAAAATTAAGTTAAAAGATTTGTTACATAATACATATATACATACATCAGGTCAAGCTAATAAAAGCGTGTTAATAAAAAATGTATGAATAAGTATCAGCTACTTAATTCTAACGAAAATGATCACTGGTTAGCAAGTCGATAACATCCGATGTTATGTGGTAAATGCACAACCCTATGTTAGCAAATGAAATCGGCCTCCCCCCCCGCCCTCCAAGCAGGCGAACACGGGGATGTTTTCCATCCGTTTTGGATAACGTGTTTGCTTGTTAGAATTATCAAAACAGTTAGGACACGCCCATATTTTAACAGATACTTGATGTTTGGTGTTTGAAAACATAAAAAAGTGTCGCAGGAGACCCGGCTTAATTTCGTGTGAATAACCATGTTTAGCTTAGCGAATATTCATTCCTTTCTAGTTAGTCTTTAGTCCTTATTGTTGAGAAGTATGAACGCCTACAATAACTCACATAGCAATACATATGAGGCGTATTGTTTACCGTCGAAAGGCGTTGTTTCATATAAACTTTACACGAGTCTGAGGCAATCTTCGGGCGGTCTGATTTGTCTGGCTAATTGGCTTGGCTAATATTAATAGTCTTAACAATACTTTATCAGTTGGCCCTGATGGAATTAATACAAAAATAATTAAAGCCTGTTCAAAATATATTTGTGAACCTCTTAGTCACTTAGTTAATATGTCCTTTGAAGAAGGTACTTTCCCAGATATTCTTAAAAAATCTATTGTCAAGCCACTGTTTAAAAAGGGGGACGTAACAAATATAAGCAATTACCGTCCTATTACGCTTATTCCCGTAATTTCAAAAATATTTGAAAAGATCATTTTAAAAAGACTACGATTTTGTCACCGATATGGAAATTTTAAAAAAAGAACAATTTGGATTTCGTAAAAATAGTACTACATCTTTAGCGTGTTTTAATCTTATTAAAGTAATTACAGAAGCGATAAATGAGAATAGGCCTGTAACTGCAGTTTTCTTGGATATGACCAAGGCATTTGATTTTGTTCATCATGACACGTTACTCCATAAACTAAATCGGTATGGAATAAGAGGAAAGGCTAATGACTGGCTTAAAAGCTATTTATCGGATAGAAGTCAATGCGTTGAATTATCAAAACTTGAAAATGATACAAAAATTTACTATAGGTCAACATTTCAAAGCAATAAAGTAGGCGTTCCACAGGGCAGCGTTTTGGGTCCGTTTTTGTTTTTACTGTATATTAATGATCTTCCTAATGTCTCTCAGCATAAGACAGTACTGTTTGCAGATAATACAAAACTTATAGTAAAATGTGAGAATATAGACACTTATGAAGTGGAAATAAATAACGCTTTCGCTGCCGTTGTTGATTGGCTTAGTACCAATAACCTTAAGATAAATTTACTTAAAACTAAAATGATACAGTTTCAAACCTATAGACGCCAACAAACTGATTTAAATATTACCTATAACAATAGTAAGGTAGAAGATGTCGATTCAACAACGTTTTTAGGGATAGTTCTAGATAAAAGTTGCAATTGGAAGTCGCACATTGAACACGTTTGCGACAAGTTGAATAGATTTGTATATGCCATTAAAAGAATCCGAGAAACTGTTTCAACAGATGCAGAACTCAGTGCTTACCATGGCTATGTATCCTCGGTACTTGCATACGGCCTACTATTGTGGGGAAATTCTGTCGAAATTGAAAAGGTATTTCGTGTACAAAAGAAGTGTGTAAGAGCAATATGCGGGGCATGGTTTATGGATAGCTGCAGACCAATTTTTAAAAAGTTTAACATTTTACCGCTAGTCCTGTTTTTGCACTACATTTTTGCAAATATATCATTTCATTTCATTGGAAAATGTTTTAAAATAATATGCATAATGATATATATAAAATTCAGCCTTCCTAAATTGACGTAAGTTAGCATGTTTTTTTTCCATCTTTGATACCCGCTAACTGTAAAACGGCCCCGCTTTCAGCTTAGCGAGCATCCATTCCTTTCTGAGTATTAGTTAGGCTACAGATCCCAAAAATTTCATCTTTCCTAAAATGACGTAATTCTGGCGTGACTGGGATCTCAGTCTAACTGCTGTCGTCCCTGAAGATAGGAGGAGAACCATTCCAGAGCTTCTGAGGAGATCATAAGATAGGAAAGGATGGTCAGTAGGATGTCATGTCAGACGGTATTAAAGGCATTCGAGAAGCCAATCAAAGCCAACACTGTGACTTTGGTGTCCTCCATGCCTTCTCTAATATCGCCCGTCACTTTGAGTAGAGCGGTGGTTGTGCTGTGACCGGGTCTGAACCCAGATTGCAAAGGACTAAGGAGATTCTGCTGATATACAAAGTTTGAGAGCTGCTTGTGTACGCTGGCCTCTAGCACTTTAGAAAGAAAGGGAAGTATAGAAATGGGTTGGAAGTGTTCGGGGAGAGAAGGGTTACTCTTTTTAGGTAGAGGAATGATGTAGGCCTTACGCCATATAGAGGGAAAGGTTCCAGAGTCCAGTGAAAAATGTATGATGTGAACTATTGCAGGTAGAATGAGAACCAGGGTGGTAACAATCATGTGTCGACTGATGCCGTCGCATCCCACAGCATTGGAACGAATGGACTGGATAATCTTTTTAACATCCTCAGAAGACATCGGAGAAAAGTCAAATGTTTGAATGTCCGCATGGGTTAGACTATTTATGTAGCTGAGGATTTGACTCTTGTTTTTTTTTGTATGGGTCTAATCCCGCCCACACGCCTACCACTGTAACTGTAACACCGGGATCAACAGCGGTGACCCACGAACACACCGAGTTATGACATTCGGGAAGTCAAATTAATCAGAAGAAAACTGGAGGAGTTGGAAATATAATAAGTCCACTTCCCTCCTTAGCAAAGCGGGAGACAAAATGAAGTCAAAATAGGCAGACGCCTTTTTCAAACCGGGAAGCACCACGTATAAAATATTATGGGTCCTAAGTGAGCTATATTTGATTTCTATAATATGTATGGCAGAATCGCTTAAACGCACGGAAATTCACCGCAGTTGACACAAGATCCCCATAATATTGTTACGTGTTAGGGTTCGATTTATTTGAGAAAGAAGCCTTTTGACTTGTTAAAAAGACTTTATTAAAACCACTATTAAAATCACAATATTACTCTGAATTACAATCCTTAAAGGTCGCCGAGGTCGCTAGGTTGATCGTTGATATCACTTCGATGTTTATCTCACTATAGCTCAAACTGTACTGAACTGCCTGCGACCCGCGAGACGCTCTATTTGTACTCGTATTATTATTACTCTTTCATTTCTAGAAACGCCTATAAAACACGAGAATCTACTAGTAAAAACGCTAATAAAAATAATCGAAGTTAATAATAATTAGGCAACAACCAATCGATATCCGACACTATGATTATAGAAATAAGGTCCATTATTCTTTGCCTCAGGAGATCGATAAGAAGTGTGTGTGTAGGTATTTGTGTGCGCAGATAAGGCTTGAAGATTATTATTATTCGTAACACTAGCCCCTTCTTAGAGATGTTAGTCCCGAACATCGCTATTGCTGCCACGATATTTTGCCAGGAGGTCGATATGCACTACTTTGAACGCTCCTCTCGAATGCCGCTGGATCCTGTAGGTCACGTCGTTCATCCGTGTAATCACCTTGTACGGCCCCTCCCATTTGGCTTGTAATTTAGTGTACTTTCCTTTTCTATGGGCTAGGTTATGTAACCATACCAATGCACCTTCCTCGAAACCGTTTAAATTTGAACCTCAATCGTATCTGGACTTCATGTTCTTACCCGCTACGTCAACTTCAACTCCATGGTGCGCCGACGTTGGACTGTTTCTGTGTACCTTTTACAGCAGTACAAGTAGTACATTTACGGCACCAGTCCTGTACATCTTGCCGACAATGGAGCCAGTAGAATCTCTCGCGTACTTTCAACAGTGTCCTTTTGACCCCAAGATGGCCTTCTGAAGCTATCTTGTGAACTTTACGTAGAACGTCTGGCACTTTAGCTCTTGGCACAACTATCTGCAAGTGAAACTCTCCGCCGTTGGTTTTTTCCCATTTTCGGTACAGTACCCCGTTCTGCAGAACTAAACTATCCCATTGCGCCCTGTAAGCTTTAGTGATAGCGCTCGCAGATGATATACTACTCCAATCAGGTCTAGCATTACCCTGTGCTTTCCATGTGATGAGTTGCTTTAGGTCATCATCATCCCGCTGTGCTATCTTGATTGATTCATCTTCACAGGGCCCCAAAGGAGTAATTTTGATGCGCTTCACCGTCAAGTCTGTTGATTTTGAGTTTGGTGTCGGAGTACACTTTCTCCACGAGACATATTCTTTGCATTGTCTGATGACATCACCTTTTGTCTTGCTGTCGTGTTTTTCCAGAAACTTCTTTTAGCAACGTTTCCTCATCAGCCCCTCCAGACGGTCCTCTATATTTTGTAACCTGGACATCTGCGTACTCTTTAGCGGGCAACTTAGCTGCAGATGACCTCTCTCATCACATCTGTAGCACATGATCCCAGATCCCTTCTTCAAAGAAGACTTGTCTTCTTTTATTTCTTCTGGGTCTTCGCGTAACTTTTGGGTCCGTGGGACATCCTGTCGAACCGCTACGACCTCCAGAGCGTGTGCCAGTGCTTCCCTTAGTGAGGTGTGGTGACCAAGCCTCACTGTAGCTCTAACCTCCAAATCCTTAATGCCGTCCACGAATGCCTGCACGGTATTTACCCTTAACATGTCCGGGTCGGCCGACGGGTACGCTTTTCGTACGAGTTTTTCTATTTCCAAAGCCCACTGCTGTAATCCCTCTCCCGGACGTTGGATTCTATTGCGTAGCTGGGCGCGGAAAACGTGCTCCAGATGGCGTTCCCCATATCTCGATTCGAGCGCTTCCAAAAATTCCTTATATCCACTGCCCGAACTTGGCAGTGCCTCTAGTACAGTTAGTGCTTGCCCCCTAAGTGCGACAGTAAGTGCAGTCGAGCACTGTTCATCTGTCCACCCGTTGGCAGCTGCGACGGTCTGGAACTGCTGACGGTACGCGGTCCACGAAGTGCTGCCGTCATACGATGGGACCTTTAGACTGGGTGCATGTATTATACTCGAACCAGCTACTGCTACACCTGACATTTCTAGGTGCACCACTCTTTTCTGCAACTCTACTAGTGCAGTCTTCATGTTGTTCATCTCAGTACTTAGGCAGTTGACTCGTTCCTCAACCACGTCGACGTCCTTCCGTAGTTTATCTACGGCACCACTTACTTCGCTGACGGCGGCTAAAAGTAGATGTTGGTCATCCTTCATTTGCTTTTGTATGGCATCTTGCCCACTTTGTAGGACCGTAAACTTGCCGTCCCGCTGCTGTTGGCCATTTTGTATAGCCGTAAACTTGCCGTCCAGCTGCTCCTTCATGACAACCATCATCCTTAACAGATCCGCTAAGTCAGGCGTGGGCATGGCCGTGGGAGCCAGGACAACCATAACTTGTTCCGAAGGAAGCGTGGCCTGGTGGGCGGCAGTAGGCGAGTCAGTTCCCTCCATGCTCGTTCCTCCTGCAGCACGCTGAGCCCTGGTCTTCACTCCTTCGCTGGTACCGTCGTCTCTCGGGGTCAATGGCATTTCTCAAATTTCACTTCTGGCACCAGTTGTTACGTGTTAGGGTTCGATTTATTTGAGAAAGAAGCCTTTCGACTTGTTAAAGAGACTTTATTAAAACCACTATTAAAATCACAATATTACTCTGAATTACAATCCTTAAAGGTCGCCGAGGTCGCTAGGTTGATCGTTGATATCACTTCGATGTTTATCTCACTATAGCTCACTATAGCTAGTGCCGGGGGCGCTTCAGCTTAACTTCCAACACAGGTGCGTGAATATCATATAGATTTAGAACTGTGTCATTGAAAATTCTGACCTTGTCGTTATTCAAGTTCGTCAAGTTATTCCAGTCAAGTACAGAAGCATCTGGACACAGTATACTGATATCTATTCGTCTAAAGCTACGAATATGTAAAGTTTTAGGAGAGGATTTTTGTGGTGTTGTGAATTACTTGGACAGTCAGTAGTGACTGAAAGGATTATATTGAAAAGGCAATTTATTGGTCAAATTAATATCGAGCATTACGGTAATTTTCCTCAAAAAGAGGTTTCGCTTCAAAGCAAATTTAAATAGTTTTATCTCATTGAAATACCTGCATTCATACTCCTTTCCTCATCAAATATTTAGAATACTACACTTTATTTCTTTTCTAGAAAAAATATTGGAAACAAAAGACATGTCAGGTACGTCATGCAAGAAATGAACGGGATGGGTACTCAAGGAGAAAAGAGAAGCAAAACAATTAAAAAATAACTATTAAACTCCAAAGTATACTCTAGCTACGGTTGTTAACGTTAATTTTTCTTTATGGTGAAGATATTTTTGACATGTTCAGCTTCTTCTAACAGTGTGTTGTTTAGTGACTTTTGGCACTATGTTGTTCAGTTACTTGTGGCACTGTGTTGTTCAGCTAATTTTGGCTTTTTTGGATGATCATTCAATTCTGGCGCTAGACTTCGTAAGCGATTTATGTGCGCTACGTTGTATATTAGTTTTGAAAATTTGGACACATCTAGATTAAAATTAATATTATTTTTAGGTATACACACAATATAATATTCTTTCATTTTAGTTTTGAACTGTGTGACTATTTATTTTTAACGGACTTCAAAAAAGGAGGAGGTTATCAATACTACAGTTTTTTTATTAAGTTTGTTACCTCATAACTTTCGACTGGGTGAACCGATTTTGATGATTATTTTTTATTTCAAAGCTGGTGCTTCCCTTGTGGTCCCATTTTAATTTGGTTCAGTTCTTAAAGTCGGTCTTTTTTTATTTATGATTATCGTAACCCGTCTGACTAAAACTTTTTTAATTTTGTTAGATGCCTTGTTACCACCGTGGATCCCTCAACGGGAAAGCGCAATAAAAACTTGGAACCTTTGACAACTTTAAGAACGTAAGTTGATTGCTTACTACTCATCAATAACTTTTTATTCTTTGTACGTGCATTTATTATGCACTTAATTAGAAAGCACACAAAAAAATAGGACTTAAATATTTTTTCCGAAATAGGTATGACATTGAAAACGCATATATACGCATACGAGCAGACGTATCACCTGATGGTAAGCGATTACCGCCGCTCATGGACACCAGCAACACCAGAAGCGTCACAAGTGCATTGCCGGCCTTTGGGGGATGGGGAGGGGAATGGGGAAGGGGTTGGGTTTATGGGCCGCCGGTATCCTGACTCACTCGGTGAAACACAGCGCAGGCGCTGTTTCACATCGGTTTTCTGTGAGGCCGTGGTATCACTCCGGTCGAGTCGGCCCATTCATGCCGAAGCGTGGCTCTCCCACAGTAAAAATGAAAATAAGTTAGTACGTATTTCGGGTGAGTATCGTTCACCTTAACTTGAAGGTCGACAGTAGCTTGATCAAACTTGTAAAAAACTTGTTTTTACTCGACTACGGCGAAGTAAAAAGGAAGAGTACTTTTTTTAATTTTACCTACCAAAATGACTCAACTCTGCTGATGGAAAGCATGAGTAGAATCCAAGAGTGGTGGACCATCCTTAATGCGAACGCGGACATACTCATTGCAGACAATGCAACAATGCAGTATGGTGACCCTCGCTATGGTAGCCTAGTTGTATGCTTTTTAACGCCCAGCTTAAAGGACCTGGGATCATAGTAGGTGGGAAACACGTGCGCTGGTAGTGAGTTCAGGTTTTAACCTCTCGGCACAGGAAGGAAGAACCGATACGTTACGTTCAATAGCGTATATACACCACTCTAAAACGGTGATTTCCAAGGCCAGCACGTGTTGTTCTGTAGAGGAAGAGAGAAGAGGGAACCAGTTTTAATAGCTCTTCAGAACACTGTCCACGATAAAGGCCATAGAGGACTGCCATAGAAGCGATATGTCTTCGCAATTGCAGAGACTCAAGGAACTCAGTGACTTCGGGACTGTAGATGATGCGACTGCTCGCCGCTGCAACCGATCGAGAGCGTCAAACAGAAACTGCGTGGATCCATCGCAAAGTTGAGAACAGTACTCCACACACGAGCGTACCTGGGTCTTGTAAAGAAAACACAAATGCTGGGGTGAGAAGAACCTTGTTTAAACTAATTTCAGGTGATCCAAGTTCAACGGATACTTGAGACGCCTTTTAAAATACGGGTCTCGATCTTACAACTATCATTAATTGTATTTTCATTTAAAATGCTTGTGACGAGCTCAGAGGCAATATGTGAGATAGCCTTTCCCGGCTTTATAAAAAAATAAGGAATAAGATAATTTTCATTTTTAAAATAAATTACCTATGTGGCGATGCCACGTTTTTGTACAGGAGTTAAATCGACGGGCGTTTGTGTGTTAATCCCATTTTAAAGAAATGACATCTTAAATGACTGGTTTTTAAATTACAAGTTTTAACAAAAAAAAACCGACTTCAATCTGGACCAAATTTAAATGGGACCATTCGGGAAGCACCAGCTTTCAAATAAAAAAAGAATCATCAAAATCGGTTCACCCAGTCCAAAGTTATGAGGTAACAAACATAAAAAAAAACAGTCGAATTGAGAACCTCCTCCTTTTTGAAGTCGGTTGAAAATATATTCTTAAATCTGCATTACAAGTTAAACGATAACCAATAGTATGGTAAATCAAAGGATAAAATGTATGTCAAACCTAGAATGACATTAAAAAAAAACTTGTTTACGGGGCATGTACCCATTGGGGAGGAGCGAAGGGGTCTGTCGGACTCTTACCGAATAAAAACCACCCCGGTGTTCCCTTTGCTTGCCTATAGCCGGGAGTGGGGGGAGGGGCGAGAATCGCAATTGCATTCTTCTGCCTATCCTGACAGGCATTGACCCGTCTCACCTAAGACGGGTCCCGTCATCCGCTGCAACGGTCACCCATTGGTCGCAACTCTCTAAGCGCGCACACGGAATACTGTGCTCAGCCTCTCGGGCCTGTATCTGGGACTAATCCCGCCCACACGCCCACCACTGCAACTCCTGCCTGTATCTGTTCGAACGACGAATTCTCCAAGGTCGTCACCCGCAGACCACTTCCTAGGGTGGCCGGAGATCAACGAATGCCCTGCGGCTAGTGTTACATTCTCTATCCCGTCCCGCCGCTTCCTTTGAGGACATCACCTCCTCGCAATAGGAAGAGACTGCAATCTCACTCCGGACCATGGACAAAATCAGAGTTGGAAGCGAGACACTACCCGCAAAACTGACCGCCGCAATGAGATCACTACGCTGCCGCGCGCTGGTTGGCGGGCATTCCACTAATAAATTATTTACATTCACATGTTTTAACTTTCACAGCAGACAACACACATACGAGTATTACTTTATTTAAATATTTTATCTCCATTGACATTTTTTTTTCTTTCTTTGTATAGTGGCCTGTCAAGGTGACTCTACTCTGACTTATGAAAAGCATGAGCAGAATCCACGAGTTGTGGTCACCACTCTCATTGCGAATGGAGACAATCCAGCACGGTGACCTAGATCATGGCGGTCTACTAAGATGATTCTGCATGATTGGGCCTCCGGTCTCACACTCACCAACGAAACACGACAGCACGATTTAGGTTGGTCTTCTGTGAGAAGGAGGTACCGCCCCGGTCGAGCCGGCCTGTTCGTGCTAAAATCAGCGTGGCTCTATTATCTATTACGACAATTCTTATATTAAATAAATTTACTTTTTTACAGTTATCGTCTAGCATCTGATCCAGAAATACGAAAAGTGACAAAGAATAATCCACTGATGGGCACATATATGGCATTGCGCTCTGGTCCCGGTACCGTCGCAGTTAATGAGCCGGTCTATGTTGCGTATTAGATTTCATTTTTTTGAACATACTGTAAACACTTACATACATTTTAATTTTGATCTATTTAATAGCTCAAAGCTATGTATTTTAATGTTTCTTATTTTATAAGTGTTGAGTAGACAACTTATACATTTCCAATATTATTATAAAATAAATTGCATGTCTATTCTGTTTATCTGTGGTTAACTACACTTGCAAATATACACACATCAAATGTGTCTAGGGATCAAGCATTTTTATGCGGATTTCTTGAGATTGAGATGTGGCTTTGGCCCTGGCCTGCTCAGTCGCCAGACTTGAACCCGATTGAGCATGCATGGGATATGCTACAGAGAAGAGCTCTGCCGAATATGGGGGGTATCCAGTCGCAAGAAGACCTTTTTTTGTTGTTGCAACGAACATGGGCGGCCATTCCACAGCGTGATTTGGATGAACTCATTTTGAGTATGCCAAACCGATTCTTGTGTTGTTAGTGTTCGCGGTAGAAACACGGATTATTAATTGTTTAAGTTACCTAATAAAATTTTAAAGAAAACTGTTATTTCAGTCTTTTTTTCGAACTTTAATGTTAGTGGTTCAAATGTCAAAAATCCCTTTATTAGGAAAATGGCAAATTTCTTTATTAATGCAAAGGTGACTTGGTTTATCGTTACTGTGACAAACGAAAACACTTTATTTGATGAATCCTTAAAGAAAATTTTAATTAATATCAATCAGGAGAAAAGTTATTGCAAAAATATATGTTGATCCCTAGACACATATGTTGATCCCTAGACACTTTTGATGTGTGTAGTACTATTGTTGTAAGCTTGTCTTGAGGATTATTAAAAGTTATAAGAAGATTTATGTGTTTAATTAACCACCACTGCTCCCACAATAACAATAGTTATGGGCCCAGGAACGATTTTAAGATAAGGTAGTGTTGGAAGACTGTGAAGATCGTGCTGATTAATTTTGATAAAAAACATGGAAGTGTACAACTACAAACTCGTGCCCTTACGGTGCGAGGGCTTTTCACTGTGGGCGTTCCGACTGAAAATTATTATGCATCGAAACAATAGAAACAGAAAACTTTTCCGACAAAAGCAAAGATGCTCGGACGCAGGTCATAATCATTGCGTCAATAGCAGATAGCCACATCGAAAATGTAAGAAAGGAAAGCGCCTTTTTCATGTTCAAAAACTTAAAAGAAAATTTCAAGGATTACGGAACTCGTAAGAAGTTGTTACTACGAAGACAACTTTGAAATAAAGTATGAAGAGTTGAGTTCACTTCAACAACATTTGAGAGAATTGCAAAGCATTTGTACGCAGCTCGAAGAGGCCGGAACGGTTCTCTCTAAAGAAGAAAAAATTATTACACTCTAGGTGAATCAATAGAGTTATTATTAGTTATTATTATTATTTGGATCCCCTGCTTATGGGAGATTTATTTTACCTTCTAAATCTGTTTATGTTTAGTATCTTCATGATTTTCAGCTCACAATTAATCTTATAGATGGAGGAGGGGGGGGGGGGGGGAGGGTGAGCTGAGAGAGACGCTTAACTCTAACAAAATATTACATTTATTTTGTTATCAAAGGTTTCCTAACTCAAATTTTGAAGTCACTTCCAAACAATGAAAAGGATTTTTTTTAATATGGGTTTTGTTGCGGATTTTCAACATCTCATACCGGTATTAACAACATTAATTAACTAGCTGAGCCCCGCGGTGTTGCACGCGTTTGATTTTGTACCTTTACAACCACGTGTAACGTGGGACGATGCTAGTCTAAAAAAAAAGAATAAAAGTAATTGAAGGACATCCCGAATCAACAGGCAGCTTAAAAAAAGGTCTTAAATATCTGAATCAATACCACTAAACAATGGATACCCTATTTAAAAGATGAGTCTACCGACAAGAAAATATTATCAAGATCTGAAATAATAGAGAAAGCGACACAGTTCTATAGCAAATTATACTCATCAAAAGATAATACACCAGAAATTGAAATGGCTTGTCAGAACCCTACTATACTCGATGGATTCTCTATACAGGAAGTAATAAAGAAAATCGAATCGCTAAAATCCGGTAAAAGCAATGGTCCAGATGGTATCCCAAATGAAGCAATAAAACTGGGAAAAATGTTGCTAGCGCCATATTTAACACGCCTTATTTAACAATATTCTAAATCATAGAATAATACAGAAGGAATGTGCACAATCTGACATAATCTTACTTTACAAGAAAGGAGATCCTGCTTATATTGGAAACTACCGACCAATTAGTTTACAATCTAATATGTACAAATTATTCGCTTCATGTCTTGAGGATCGCTTAGCAATGTTTACAGAGAGGTATTATCAGCCGCCAGAACAAGCAGGTTTCAGGAAAAACTTTTCGACAACAGACCACATCCACACTTTAAATTTTATTATGGAGAAATATATAGAGCACAATAGACCACTCTACCTGGCATTTATTGACTACGCTAAAGCCTTCGACTCTATATCGCATAAGAGTATATGGAAAGCTCTACATGAATGCAAAGTGCCGAAAGAGACTATAGATCTTATAAAAGACAGATGTCTTTTTTTTTGGTGTAGATACACCAAAAGTAAAAGTCGTGTAAAGCTGGAGAGACAGGGTCCTGAAATAAACATTTGTAGAGGTGTCAGACAGGGCGACCCCCTTTCGCCTCGAATCTTTATAGCTGTACTCCAAAGTATAATGAAAAGCCTAAACTGTGAAAGAAAAGGAATTAATATAAATGGGAAACAGCTTCTCTGAAACAGCATCACAATTACAGGAAATGACCAACGAAATATATGAAGTAAGCAATTCAATTGGCCTAGAACTAAATGCCTCGAAGACTAAAGTTATGACGAACCACAATAATATACCAATAAGGGTCAACAACAATGCATTGGAATATGTTCAAAGATAGATTTATCTTGGACAACAAGTATCCTTTTCTAAGACAAGACATGAAGACGAGATCAAAAGAAGAGTCAACATAACCTGGAACAAATTCTGGAGCAACAAAGAAACCCTAAAATCAAAGCTTCCGATAAAGCTCAAGAAAAAAATTATGGACTCATGTATGCTACCCTGTCTAACGTATGGCTGTCAGACATGGATATACAAAAATATTATTAAAAACAAAATACAAGTATGCCAGAGAGCGATGGAAAGGAGTATACTAAATATACAAAGAAAACACAGAATAAAAAACACAGAAATAAGAAAAATTACAAATATAATAGATGCTTTGGAACACTCTCGAAGGCAAAAATGGCAATGGGCGGGTCATGTTGCACGTAAGGACAAGGAAAAATGGACACCGAGAGTAACTACCTGGCAAGGACCAAGAAACAAAAGGAAGAGAGGTAGACCGAGGGAAAAATGGGTAGATGAAATAGTAAGAAAAGTCGGTGAAAACTGGTTTGCAAAAGCAAAAGACAGACAGACCTGGAGCAAAATGGCCCTTACCCGTTGAGGGGTCCATATGAAATTCTTACACTGGACCTCTACAAATTAATGGAATTTATATGTAACTTAGGCTAATTTTTACTTATTTTTATTTTATTATGTTAATATTTCTAATTTCAATTATTTAAATCATGTAATTTTCGAGTAATGTCAGTAATTTTAATATATTATACTCAAACTCAAACTCAAAAATATTTTATTCATATAGGCACTTATTTTACAGACACTTATGAATAGTCAATATTTAATATTAAAAAATCGAGTGATTCTAGTCGCCAGTTCCAAGTGCAGCCTACCCTTCATGGAGAAGAATCTGGCAAGAAACTCCATTGTTGCTCCTTTTAAAAAATAATAATACGGTTTACAATATTTTTTTCACTAAGAGACTTGAATGAGAACGAAGTCGACCAAAGAAAACAGAATAAAAGGTTTGGAGTCATTGCTGCACAGCCATGAGCTAACCAATCATATAATTCATGCATGCACTTAATAAGTACTAATCAGTTCCGATACATTTGTTTTTTATAATTTATTCATTATGGAAATAAAGAGGTTTTATTATTATTATTATTCTTATTAGAAAACATATTAAAAATGGGTTGTCTAAAAAAATCCTGGACAGAATATTTTTATTTGAAAATAAAATTTTAATTATTTACTTTTAACTTACTTACTTACTTTTTAATAATTTACTTAAAAATTATATATAGTTTATAATGAAACTAATAAATATTAATAACAAAATATTAAACAATATAACATAAATTTAACAAATATATAGTAATATAATATATATGTGTCGGAGGATAGGGCGAGTAATGATTTTTAGAAAGGGCGAGGTCGGCCTCGCCGACGTCACTGATTATCTCAATAGTGGCACTCATGATTTGTAGCAATAGAAATCGCTTTCAATCAATTACACACGTAGGTTGGTAGGGTTTATTTACACAACCAAAGACAATATTGAATACCAAATGGTTTATTGAATTAATGAAGCTACAGTTAAATCATAGATCGACACAAACAGACTCCACAGGTATACTGTATTGTCAAGGTCATATGTTGATCCATAATTTGCAGTTTCCAAAATGCGTAGAGCCTTATGAGAAGAATACTGGCAAAGAAACTCATAGCCACTCTTTGAAAAGTCACATCTTAAATTATTAGTCACAGATGTTTAATAATAAATTACAACAATTAAGAAGCCCAAGTACTTAGCTTATTTATAGCTTGTCCTCCCTGGTACAATGCCCGCACTGCACGACGGCTCGAGTGTAACTGACTCGATCGCTCACAGTGCAGCTGTATTTATAGGCGCGTCATACGTGCAGGTGTTTGTAAGATTTTAGGTTAAGTATTAAAATTATAATGACATTCATTTCACTTCAAAATAAACTTTAAAGTATTCAACTGGCGGTTTATAAACTATTTTTGGAATAATCAAATGATTTAACTTAATTATTCTAGGTTTTCTAGACTAATCGTTGTAGTTGCGCCGACACGGCCATTCTGACAGGCGGTGCGTGCTCTGCACCAGCCTCATTGCTTCTTGTAGATTGTTATAGGTTCTTGTAGACTTGTGGATTCTCGTAGCTTTTCGCTGGATCTCGTCGATTCTCGTTGACCTGAACGAAAAGAAATAATTCCTTTTGAGTAGTACATCTGTAAGCAACTCCCATTGCTTTGTTGAGTATGCTGCTAAGGTTGCTAGGTTCTCAGAGATTATAACGAAAGGTTCTCGGAGGTTCTCGTAGAGTTCTCGGAGGTTCTCGTAGAGTTCTCGGAGGTTCTCGTAGAGTTCTCGGAGGTTTTCGTAGAGTTCTCGGAGGTTCTCGTAGATAAAGGATGATGCTGTGGTCTGGGCAGTATCAGTGCCATAACCACAGAGGCTCTAAAGGAATTGGGTCTAGGTCGATGGTGTGGTCTGGATCAATTTTGTATGATCGTGGTCCACACGGGATCTTAAAAAAATAAGAAAAATAAATAATAGATGTGGTAGGTATGGTAAACAATTTGCCACACTCATAAATTGAAATGTAACACTCAAAAACAAGTTTTTCTATTAACGTATTGAACTCATCAGGCATTTACCATCAAAATTTGTGGTGATTAAATATTCACAAATTCTACTCATAATTAAGCGTGACCCTTCAGCGATGATGCTCACTTTCATACGGACTTCGTGGTCCTTGAGATTATAAATATCGATAGCTTTGGCAATATGTTCACACAATTCCCGAATTTAACGTTACAATCATGATCAAATGAGGGTAGAAAAACATAACTTTGATTTTATCATTTTGTTGTGAAAATAAACGATCAGACATGTAATCCATGTGATCCCACTTCTGATGTCGGAGGATAGGGCGAGTAATGATTTTTAAAAAGGGCGACGTCTGCCTCGCCGACGTCACTGATTATCTCAATAGTGGCACTCATGATTTGTAGCAATAGAAATCGCTTTCAATCAATTAATTATTACACTAGTAGGTAGGGTTTATTTACACAACCAAAGACAATATTGAATTCCAAATGGTTTATTGAATTAATAAAGCTATAGTTTAAATCATAGATCGACACAAACAGACTCCACAGGTATACTGTATTGTCAAGGTCATATGTTGATCCATAATTTCCAGTTTCCAAAATGCGTAGAGCCTTATGAGAAGAATACTGGCAAAGAAACTCATAGCCACTCTTTTAAAAGTCACATTGTCACGTAGCGGCTTTAGGAGCCTAGAAGGTTGTGGTGAAGCCACGAGGTTCTGATGATGATTAAATTAGACGCTTCACAACAACAATTTAAAGAATTTATTTACTGAAGTATAACACAAACAGATAGATGTACAGTCAGGGTGTGGGTTTAAGAGATTCGACCAGTCAGTGCCTCCAGACAAGAAGCACTTAACTGTAGGTTCGCAGCGATGAGAAAAGGAAGAGGTGTAGTCCTGGGTCGGCTTTAGAGGCCGATCCCCGTAGAGGCGTCCCTAGGGAAAATTCTCGCCTAATGAGGGGGGTGTCACGCGTCATCGGCGCTCGCCTCCCACCGCTGAGCCGCTGTCCCTACCACCGCAGGGACACATAAAAGGACGAGCACACTACAGCTCGACCTCTTTCGCCCGGCGTCTACCACGCCGGACGGCTGCGCTGCCCTCTACGGGGGGGTCGGCCTCTAAAGCCGACTCCAGCACTGCACTCTTTCGCCCGGCATCTACCACGCCTGGCGGCTGGGTCGCCCGGCCTACGCCGGAGCCCCAGCACTGCACCTCTTTCGGCCGGCGTCTACCACGCCAGTTGCCTGCGACTCGCTTAATCTTATTGTAACAACCTAGATGAAATTCGATACATTCTATTTTTCTTTCAAACACACCTTAATGGGTTCGATAGCTATATCTAACTTAATTAATTCTGTTCAAATATCTAACTAGACCAAACTTGGCTTCATTACTAAAAACTTAATTATTACTTTGAGTCATTATTAAACTTATCTAAACTTAAACTACATACTCGTATTATTCATCTAACGCGTAATTTTTTTCTTTCAACTTCTGTATACATCTGCGGCTATGGTCATTTCATTTACTATCTAAAACTCAAAAATGGTATATGTTGATACCTCTCTAAAACTCAGTCCTATAACTTGTTTTTCTGGTAGGTACAATGGATGCGATTTGTTTTCTAAATGAGGTTACTAACATTAAACTATACTTTTCTAAACTATATTAAATATGTGTTAAATAATATCTAACACAGTTGTTCTTAGTCTTGTCGTTTCTCGTTCATTTGTTGCTTGATATTTTCTTAAAAATATGCTATAAATGATGTCGATCGGTGTAGCATCGATTACATATTACATATATATATTTGACAAAACACCTTGAGTCTTGTCGTTTCTTGCCCGTCTATTGTTTACGTATTCTCTTAAAAATGCATTCTAACAATGATAGAAGCGTAAACCTATAAAATAAAATCTTCAAATATTTCTAGCCACAATTTTTTTTATTTTGTAAGGAGTGGGCCAAAATCAAATTAAACTAAAACAATTAATTTGATGACTAAGTAGCTGTTAATAGTATCGTCGTCGATCTTTCACTCTAAATTGTTCTGGGCTAATTTAAAGCCTCGTGGCGACATAACCTCAAAAGGTACTTAACCATATGGCTACTATTTAAACAAAATGGCTACCATAGTTTTTCTGCACAATGTGATCGTCTCGGATCCTTGTTCTAAAATTTGTATTCTAAAATACTACTTTTTGATTTCTTCGTGAACATTTAGTACCTATTTTTCTACTTTGTTTCGTTCGATAAATTTCGAAACGCATTCTAAATGTCTACTAATAAATAATATAATACCTATGTCACAGATTACTGAATAGTTACCCCATATACTGTGGACCGCTGCAACTTACTACAATATCATATACTATAGCTACAATCTACTATATCATATTCTATCGACCTTTGGAATTCACTATACAGATGTTCCACTATAGCTACATATAAAATATATCTATAAACATGTTGTTCTTACAACATTCTTGCACTATTCTCAACTTGAGACAATTTTAACTAGTGATGCTTGAGATGTAGGTGGATTTATATAAAGTTGCAATACGACTACATAAAAATAATCACATAATGTGGGTATCGTATTGGCATGTATGTTTCTAGTCTGTATGTTCGTTTGTGTATATTTTGGTCTAAACCAATATACTTACTTATTTAATGTCTTTATTCTCGTTGCTAGAATCTTATAACTTTTTAAATTTACTCTCAAAATGAGTATATCTATCTCTAACCGGCTATACTGCCACTATAACTAATTAACTCTTAAAGGTTTACTGACAATTTTGATTGGAATTTAAGCTTTGACTGTTCGCCTCTATCGGTGGCAGGTATCGCTCTGTGCTAAGCACTTGATCATCCACCAAAATGTCATAAACCCTGTTCCTCTAACCTTAATGACGTCCGACATCATGTCTTCTGAAAGACTCAAGGCCCTACCCCTTGATAGTTACTACTTGTAACCTTTATGATGTTGTGACATCATGTCTTCTAAAAGACACTCAAGGCCCTACCCCTTGATAGTTACTACTTGTAACCTTTATGTTGTTGTGACATCATGTCTTCTGAAAGACTCAAGGCCCTACCCCTTGATAGATTACTACTTGTAACTCTTATGATGTTCCGTCATCATGTGGCCAGTTTCTACTAATGATTCTTGGTACTTTTAATACTCTTTGGAGCGGTTAGTGACTCCTAAAACTTAAGCCTTAGTACTAAAACTTATTATTATTATTGGGGATTTATTTATTTATAACAGAGCGGTCGGTAACTCTTTAAACAAGCCTTAAAGCCAAACTTATTATTATTATTGGGGATTTATTTATTTATAACAGAGCGGTCGGTAACTCTCTAAACAAGCCTTAAAGCCACATATATATATATATATTTAATTTACTACAAACAGTAATTTTGTTCCCTTATTCTCCTAAACAGTCGTTTCAATTTCATTGAAAATGACCACATAAACTTATCTAAATACCCTAATCGACACACCGCTGTATACACCCTAAACTATACTCGGTGAAACGATACATCTAAACTACAATTACCTACTTATATCTACTAAAAACTACCAAAAACTACTAAACAACTTTTTCTACTTGATAATTCGCGACCAGAGAATCTATCATCAATTTAAATACTAAAATCATTCATTTCTCTAAACTACTAAATCTAATACTACAATGTATATTGAAATTTAAGTCGTCACTGTGGTCGCATCTATATTGCTACGGATTTTGATCCCAATATAGTTGATGAACCACGAGATGTATGTATACACCAAGACTTAAGACTATCAACCTTCTATCTTTGAGAAGGTACTGGCAGCTCGATAATTTTATTTTCTCAGTGACGAACACAAATATTTTATAAAAATTGGCCCCTAAACAAGTCAAATCTAATGTCGTTTCTAAAAGATCTCGTTTGGTTGGCGAATTAGCCAAAGTTAGTTAAAACAATTAATAAACAGTGATTTTGTTTACTCATTCCATATCTAACATTTTTTACAGATGGGTTTCTGTTTCATTTATCTCTAATATTTACTTCCTGCGTCGTGAATCAACTTTACCTTTTTGTTCTTAAATAATAATTCATTCTTGCTTACTACAAAAAAATAAAAACAAAATAAATATAGCACTATAAAATCTAACTATAATCTACAAAAACTTTTAACCTATGGCTTGGTAGTTAAAAAGTCGAGTCAAACCCGACTTACAGGTTCGATTCTCAGTTGTTGTTGTCGATCTGGTTGTTTGTTTTTCTTTTTCGCACATATGTCTTAGCTAGCATACCTACTTATAACTACAATTTTCTATTACTGCATCTACCTAAACAGTTAAACAAGTTTGCAACTATTATACTAAATTCTTTAAACATTTCTAACGGAGCATCGGAATGTATGACTCACTTTGTTTATGTTCTCAATTGAACTTTTTATTTGAAATTTTATTTCAAACCTTTAAACTTTTAACTTCACTATATTTTTGCTATTGAACTAAGCTGATATGACCTTAGCTGTTAGTTTGTCTTTTGCCTCTTATTTCTTTAAACTTTTTTTGTCTCTAAAAAAAATCTGATCCTGCTTTAATCTTGTTCCCAGGGTACCAGCGAGGAGCTGCCGACAGTGGCGACCCCGAGGTCAGCGAATTTCCCCTAGGAAAAATTCTCGCCTAATGAGGGGGGTGTCACGCGTCATCGGCGCTCGCCTCCCACCGCTGAGCCGCTGTCCCTGCCACCGCAGGGACACATAAAATGACGAGCGCACTACAGCTCGACCTCTTTCGCCCGGCGTCTACCACGCCGGACGGCTGCGCTGCCCTCTACGGGGGGTCGGCCTCTAAAGCCGACCCCAGCACTACACTCTTTCGCCCGGCGTCTACCACGCCTGGTGGCTGGGCCGCCCGGCCTACGCCGGAGCCCCAGCACTGCACCTCTTTCGGCCGGCGTCTACCACGCCAGTCGCCTGCGACGCCTCTACGGGGATCGGCCTCTAAAGCCGACCCAGGACTACACCTCTTCCTTTTCTCATCGCTGCGAACCTACAGTTAAGTGCTTCTTGTCTGGAGGCACTGACTGGTCGAATCTCTCAAACCCACACCCTGACTGTACATCTATCTGTTTGTGTTATACTTCAGTAAATAAATTCTTTAAATTGTTGTTGTGAAGCGTCTAATTTAATCATCATCAGAACCTCGTGGCTTCACCACAACCTTCTAGGCTCCTAAAGCCGCTACGTGACAACATCTTAAATTATTAGTCACAGATGTTTAATAATAAATTACAACAATTAAGAAGCACAAGTACTTAGCTTATTTACAGCCATTCCTTCCTGGTACAACGCCCGCACTGCACGACGGCTCGAGTGTAACTGAACCGTATTTATAGGCGCGGCACACGTGCACGTGTTTGTAAGATTTGAGGGTAGTTATTTAAAATTATTATGACATTCATTTTACATCATAATAAACTTTTAAGTAATCAACTGGTGGTTTATAAACTAATTTTGGAACAATCAAATGATTTAACTTAATTATTCTAGGTTTTCTAGACTAATCGTTGTAGTTGCGCCGACATATATAATTGATTTATTTACTTGTTTAATTGATATATACATATATATTTTTATTTATTTATTTGTTTAATTTATGTTATATTGTTTAATAATTTATTATTAATATTTATTAGTTTTATTATAAACAAAAAAAAATTCACCAATTATATTTAAGATTTGGGGGGGGGGGGTCACAGGGGACGTGACCCCTCCTGACGTGGTCTGGTATCCTCGCTCACTCGGTGACACACACGGTATCACTCCGTTCAGGCCAGCCCATGCATGCCGAAGCGTGGCTCTCCCACGGTATACTTACAGTAATTGAATCAAAGAGAGAAGAGGTGTAAATAATGTACTAACATCAGTCATCTTCCTAGCCTTTATTATTCCCAAGATTTGGTGTAAATAATGTACTAATGTCAACGGTATTTAATAGTCTGCTGCTGGACACAGTACTTAGAAAGTAAGTTTTGGTTTACTATAACACGCTGGCCAGACGGGTTGGTATAGAGTGCATTTCAAGTTTTCCTTCTTGTTATGTGTAGTTAGTAGTCTCCCTTAGTTTTATTTTACATAGAATAGAGGGCAAACAAGCAGACGTATCGCCTGATGATAAGCGATTACCGCGGCCCATGGAGGCGTAACACCAGAGGCGTCACAAGTGCGTTGCCGGCCTTTGGGGGATGGGGAAGGGGCTGGGGGGAGGCGTTGGGGTATGGGCCTCCAGTATCCTCACTCACTCGGTGAAACACAGCGCAAGGGCTGTTTCACACCGGTTTTCTGTGAGGCCGTGGTATCACTCCGGTTGAGCCGGCCCATGCATGCCGAAGCGTGGCTCTTCCACGGTTTGAAAGTTGTCCCTTACGTCTTCAGTGGGATGAATAGGGGGTGGTAATCCGTCACCACTAGACTCGTGTGGTTACGTAATAACTTTAGGTAATTAATTATTATGTAGTTTTCTTAATTATCTTAGAAGAAAAACGGTTCCAATGACTTCAACTATTAAACTTATATTTATTTAATGATTTTTCTGTTAAAGTTAAGATAGATGTTTAATCCGTCCAACAGAGCTGCTTCTCCCCTGAAAAAACCCTTGTAGATAGGTTAAACACTCGCAGACCGATCACTGGTGAACGGAGGTCAACTAGAGGCGCTAACACCCCGTTCAATATAATATAAAGAAAATTACTCACGGATGGGGTAGTTGAGATTTATTCATTCTTCGCTGCGGAGAGGTGCCGCCATTAATTCGTAATCTCGTAGTCTACCTATAGATATATTTAAGAATTTCTCAAAACTTTAAAAATAATCATAGCTAAAATCTTATTATTTTATTAGGTTTGAACTGAGAATGCAATGTATTTCATCATTCAGCAATGTAATCATAATAGCTTTAAATTCACGTTTAAAAAAATTATTGCCAAGTGGCAAAAAAAAATCAAAGATTTAAATTTAAATCTATACTAATATTATAAAGCTGCAGAGTTTGTTTGTTTGTTTGTTTGTTTGAACGCGCTAATCTCAGGATCTACTGGTCCGATTTGAAAAATTCTTTCAGTGTTGGATAGTCCATTTATCGAGGAAGGCTATAGGCTATATTTTTTTTCAAAAAAAATTGAGATCCGTAAGAAAATTGCTATTTTGTAACCCAAGGTGTGAACTCGAAAACCTATTTTTGCGTGCGCTGCAAAAAGTATTGACAATAGAACAAAATCATGTATTACGGGTTTGTAGGTCCCATTAAGATCTACAAAAAAGTCCGCGAGAGCATATATCTAACTATCATGGTTTAGTCACAATAACCGCTTTTGTGTTCAAAAAAATTATTAAATCGTCTGAAGAAAGAAACTACTTTATATGTGTATCGTAATATTAATCCTTATCTAAATAAAGCATTATGTTATCAAGGGTATTTATGTAGAAGTAAAATACTTTTTGTTTCATCCCATTCGGACATTTCGTTTAGAAGTTATCACGAGTATAAGACGCTAAGAGTTGGTACCTATTATTGAGTTATTTGCCAAAGAGTTTTTATCAACATAATACCTAATATTAGTCTTTATCCAAATAAATGTGTTGTTGATTATGAGTATTAGATCTTAGAAGAGTATAATAAATACATCTATACTAATATATAAAGCTGAAGAGTTTTTGTTTGTTTGAACGCCCTAATCTCAGGAACTACTGGTCCAATTTCACCTTTTATGATGTTCTTTTGTTTGAAAAAGTTCTTTCAGTGTTAGATAGCCCGTTTATCGAGGAAGTTTATCGAGTGTATCTTTATCATCACGCTATAACCAATAGGAGCGGAGTACCAATGAATAATGTTTCAAAAACGGGGGGAAATTATTACGCTACGGGCAATAGGAGACGCAAACGACGTTGCGTGGGTCATCTATACTAATATATAAAGCTGAAGAGTTTTTGTTTGTTTGAACGCGCTAATCTCAGGAACTACTGGTCCAATATCAAAAAGTTATTTCAGTGTTAGATAACCCGTTTATCCAGGAAGTTTATCAAGTTTATCTATATCATCACGCTATGACCAATAGGAGCGGAGTACCAATGAAGAATGTTTCAAAAACGGGAGAAAATTATTAAGCTACGGGCAATAGGAGACGCAAACGACGTTGCGCGGGTCATCTATACTAATATATAAAGCTGAAGAGTTTGTTTGTTTGAACGCGCTAATCTCAGGAACTACTGGTCCAATTTCAAAAATTTCTTTAAGTGTTAGATAGCCCGTTTATCGAGGAAGTTTATCGAGTTTATCTATATCATCACGCTATGACCAATAGGAGCGGAGCACCAATGAAGAATGGGGGAAAATTATTACGCTACGGGCAACAGAAGACGCGAATGACATTGCGTGGGTCAGCTATCCATACTTATATTATAAATGCGAAATTAACTCTGTCTGTCAATCTGTCTGTCTTGCTTCCACGGTCAAACCGCTGCACCGATTTGAATGAAATTAATTTATTTACACAGATAGTCCTTGAGAAAGGACATAGGCTACTTTTTAATGCGAAAAAGGGGTTGTAAGGGGTTTAAAAGGGGGATGAAAGGTTATTCTGGGGGTTCACTCGCCACACGCCTGCGCGTTACCTACGTAGGGCGTCTTGACAACGAATAAACAAGGCTGTCACAATCATAAAAAATATTTCACTTTTTCAATGAAGACCTAAATATTAAGATATTAAGTATATATTCGTCAATCTGATTTGTATGTTCATTATATTAATAGAAATAAATAAGCCAAATTAATATAATTAATTAACAGCGTTTCTTAACTTCAAAATTCTCTACAGAAGTATCGTCATTATACGCTAGCTGTTGGTTAGATATGAATGAAAATGTCATTTAAAGTTTGTAAAAATTTTACCCTCGAGGGGGTAAAATAGCAACAGGGGATGGCAGTTTGTATAGAAATATGTAAGGTTTGTGAGTTAGTTTGCGACAGAGACAAAATATGTATTAGAGCTATTCTGATATGACATTTACGGCGTTATCACGGAAAAGATAGTATGCCAACTGACAGTAACGACATGATTACACTGAGACGTGGGTTCTGGTTTAAGATAGCTCAGATGATTTAAAAATAATTTCGATCCCGATCTGCTGACTAATGAGATAGTTATCAATTAAACGAACGGATCATGTCAGGCGTGGAGGGAGATGTTGTCGAATACTTAAAGTCTTTAGAAATATCAGGAGTGCCTTCCCATAAGTTGAGGGTGCAAGTTAATGTTCCAGTACTATTAAATGAGGTATCTTGAGCGCCAAAGCAATGTATGCAAATAGTACATGGCTAAATATTACACAACTGGGGTACAATATTGTAAAAACTACAATCATGACGCATGGAATGGCAAAAGAAGATAATGTTTTAATTCCACGTATTCCAATAATTCCAACTTATTTGACATTTTAATTTAAAAGAATGCAGTTTCCGCTGAATGCATGAAAACAGCATTTCCAATAACAATATTAACAAAACCCAAGGACAGATGCTTAAAGATACAGTAATTTTTTTTCTCATGGGCAGCATACTCACGTACCTATATCAAATCCGCAAAATCTCCATATTTTGGCAAAATATGGCAAAAGAAACAACGTAGTTATTAAAATTGTACTTTTTTTTTTGAAGCTGCCAAAGTGACTATGGTCAGCCTGATGAAAAACTCAAGCAGAATCCAACAGTGGGGGCAACCATACTCACTGGCAAAGCAGACAATGCAGAATTGTGTCCCACACTATGACGGCTTAGTGAGATGCTTTTTCACGCCCCACTTAATTTACGCCCCACTTAAAGGGCCCGGGATCACAGTAGGAGAGAAACACTTGCGCTGTAAGTCTGTACCAGTTTTTAGCTGCTTGGCACAGGAAGGATGAACCAAACCGTTTGGTTCGAGAGTGAACATGTTATTCTGCAGAGGAAGGGAGAAGGGGGACCAGTTGGAAGAGCTCCTCAGAATACTTCCAATAGTGTGGGCGACAGGACTGAACCCTAAGGTACGCTAGCGTTTACATCCAGAACATCAGAGGCCGTGCCGTCGCAAAGTCCAATAATGCGGCGCTGATGAAGAAAAGCGTCAATCCAGTGACATAGTCTAGGAGGCAGACCGAATGCCGAGAGCTTGGAGAGAAGCGAGCCGTGCTAGACCCGGTCGAAGGCCTTGGCCATGTTAAATGTCGAAATAAGCTCATATAAACACTTTATAATTTATGTACATATATAAATACTTAAATAAGTTTTTAATAGTAAAACGTGTGTGTCTTATTTGTAAAAAAAAACGAGTGGTGTCGTGGGACATCAGATAGGAATGAGTTCCATATCAAAAATACAGATGGCGCTATACTAAATTTTTCGTTCACGAAATAAATAAATCATTACAGATGGCGCTATACTAAATTTTTCGTTCACGAAATAAATAAATCATTACAGATGGCGCTATACTAAATTTTTAGTTTTCACAAAATTGTCTTAACCCCTTTATTTTATTTAAACTGATTTATAAAAATATATAAAAGTTCTATGCGAGGTAAAGAAAATAAAACTATTCAGGTACCGATACATTTTGTATTATGATTTTATATCGATAAAAATCCTACCTATATTAATAACGCGAAAATTTGTTAGTATGGATGGATGGATGTTTGTTACTCTTTCACACAAAAACTACTTAACGGATTTGGATAAAACTTTACAGTAATATAGCTTATACATCAGAATAACACATAAGCTACTATTTGCAGTGATAACCGACATACACGCGGGCGAAGCCGCGGGCAACAGCTAGTTACTTATATAGAGCATGTGCTATAAAAGTAATTTGAATTTAAATCTTATTTCGTTTCACAAACATTTTAAAAATGGTACCTCCTTCCAGATGCTCACCAAATCTAATATTAAATAGTTCCAACACTTTTAAAATTTGTTAAGTGCCGATTTGAAATCTACTATCAGTCCATGTTGAATATAACACTTCGAAATGAGTTACTACTACTATTATTATTATACAAGAGAATATTGTGATTACTGATAACCTTTACAGACAAGAACGTTCCGTCTATCCTTAGTAACAAACAATAATAGTAGTATATACAAAATAAATAATTTAGAACATTATGTACATAATATAATAAATTTGGGCATGCTTCAATGGTTTACCTACGTACGTTACTAAAAGATGCTAAAGAACCACGTGCTAGACTGACACGCCACCTGACAGAACGTAGTTTAGGGCACCACTTTTTTTATGTGCGGGAATCCCCTCGGATACCACCGACTAAAAACCGCACACCGTCTCGGGTACTAGAAGCTGGGGAACCAGCTGAGGAACCCCGACGTATAGTATAGGGTGCCCTGCGACCCGATGAACCGACGATTTGAAGAAAGTGGCTGGCAGCGGATTTATGCAGACTGCCCGACACCGGGATAGTTGGCGCTCCTTGGGGAGAACTTCGTTAAGCAGTGGACGCTGATTTGTGGATATTTAGGTCACCCGGTTCATTAATAAGAATTAATTGACACCTCATTCATTTAAATTGGTTCATTAGTTTACAGGCTACGATATAACACACAAAATCATCATCAGCCTATTGCAGTTTACTGACCCACCTAGACATATATGCCTCTCCCATTGCCCCCTTTTTGTAGTCGGTTTATATTTTTCAATGCTAAGCAACATTCTAAAACTCAATAAAGAAATCAATGTGCAAAAAATATGTTTTGCCCGGATTCCCTCTCTAGACCCAACTAGAGAGGGAATCCCGGCAAAACATATTTTTTGACATAGGAGCACAATTAAAAACTCTAAATTCGGTCAGTAATTTAATGGAAATACTAGTGAAGATATAAAAACATATTATATAAATGCAAATAAATTGTGCATCTCCATAAAATTCGAACAAGTGTTGTTAATGAAGGTAATAAAATAATTGTTATAAAAACTAATATCATCATTAATCATTATCATATAAAAACCAGATTAAAGTATGTCTACCTTCGCCTCAACACGTGTGTTTCTTAACTCTGCTCATGCATGCTTATATAGGTTATCGCATAGTTGTAGTTTTGTTCCCGTCTAGTTTTTAACTTTTTATTATCAGTAGGTATTGTTCTGGCTGGCATGCGTCGCGACTCGCGAGTGTTCGGCTCACTGCTATTTTTTTTAAATAATTTTTTAATAAACGCGTGTTTATTTAAACAAGATGGCATCGTCTAATGCTGGTAAGTTTGTTTTATCTTTATACGATTTATGTGAAGATATATAGTGTGACCATGTTATATTTAAACTTTTGCACCATGATAAGTGAAAATACCTACGTACGGTTTATATGTATGTAACCGTTTATAAACATTGTTTAAAAAAAAAATTTCTGAATTTTTCTTCTACATATAAACCTTGTTTTATGTACCTATCTGACGCTTGTGAGCCATTTTTATTTAAACGGGGTCCATAAGTTTTTCTTAACTTAATAATGTGACGGACGAACGAATTACTGCATTGATGATGTAGTAATTTAAGCGGTCACCTCGCCGCACCGCTTTCTCAGAGTATTATGGGTTCGATCCACACCTGAGATTGTCCATTGTTGTCCACAAATTGTTGTTCTGAGCCTGAGTGTTATTTTTGTCCGTTTCTTATATTTGTGAACGGTCATGAATAAGTCCGAAAGTACTTTGTACTCGTATAAATCTACACTTATCCAGTCAGGTCTAAATTACATGTTAATAATAATATGTTGATGCTTGTAAGCACTCTGTAATGCCTGTCAGTACAACATTGGCGGCAATATTGGCCAACATTTAAGAAAACACTACACTTCATGAGCTCTCTGAACTATTAAGCTTAGCACCAGTTCTGATGATGTAATGACTCTTCAAACAATGGAAACACAACTTATTTTATGTGGAACTCCAGAGGTCCATTTTCGAGGTTCAGAAATTATAAGAACTATCACAATCACTATAGTCGTTCGCGATCGCGTCGAAGTAATATGAGCTAAAACATTACAAAGCAGTAATGCGATATATGTTACAGTCAGTTACAGCCAATTAAATAACAGAATAAGGAAATATATAGAGCAGTGCACATAAAACGTAAAAAATACAAATGCTGGAAAACCAGAGAAACTAAATTTGAGGTGTCTACACCATTCTATTCTCTCCATATGTGATGAGGCCACTGTTCATGTCATCAAGTTGACTAGACTAGACAACTATGACTTTTAGTAGGAGCTTCATCATCTTCTTCGCCTTTATTATTCCCAAGGTAGTTTGGGTTCGGCTACTAGTTCAACCGGCTTTACTTGAACATAAGTTCTTCCACGGAGCGACTGGCATCGGACTGCAACCCTTGTAGGAACTAATATCTCAAATATTTCAGCAACAAAAATACTGCACAGATTTGATAATGGCCATGATTAAAAACGCGAACACACGTACGTAATTCAAGATCATATTCTTGGACCATCATTTCAGCAGATCTCAAGCAGTTGATTTGATAAATCTAAGTTCTTAAGCCATCACAAGTTAATTTTCGATGTCATCAAAGCTGTGACAGTTCTAAATGTTATTGAGCCTGTGATAAAAAGCAATGACCCGATAATGAAAGCAATTGCAACGACCTGTTATCTGCTTATCCTGACATTTATATAACAAATATGCATAATATAAAAACAAACATGTACATGAAACCGACACAAAGAACACCCAGACCCAGAAGAACAATTAAGAAACAAACAACGGATAAAGTAGACTCACAGACCTCCTGCTGACGAGTCACCCAACGCAGTACAGTGTGGGCCAATCGCGTGGGCTCAAAGCTGCTTTGGGGACAGGGACCTGTCGCAGAGTGCGTCCGCCGTAACTGACAAGATCACAGTCGGTATGGAATATATTTCCTACAGTGAGGTCGTCAGCACGAAGACCGGTCCCTGTTTTTTTTTTTTTTTTCTCTCTTTATTTAATTTAAGGAACTTTTACTCTATTAGGGTATGCCAGTCCCATAAGGCCTTAACTTAAACAAGTATAAATTTGTTTTATTGCAGCGATGTGTATTTTTTTCCCCTATTAAGAAGCAGTTCAAAATCAGCTAATTTAGGGTTTAGACTTTGCGAGTTCCATTAAAATGTATTTACTACAAACTCTTAAAATTATCTATCCATCGAATAAGTTGACAATTTTTTTTAGTAATTGCTCACAGTTAAAGAAATTACAAATATATGATTTTAACTCATGGATACCATTTCAAATATTGATACAATCTTATCTTCAAATTTATGTTGTGAAAAAAATATCTCCTTCATTTTAACAAATATAAATCTTAATTGAAACCCTTTTTTCAATTTCTCTTCTTTATTTCCAGTTTCACGTCTTTGTAGAGGTTCATTACTCATATTTTCTAGCCGCATATGGATGGGACAAGGTTCTGTATTTTGGTTTTTCTTACTCTTTTTATTAGTAAATTTCAATCTAAAGCTGATATTCCCTTCGTCTTCTTCTCTTCCACAAAAATCTTCTATCAGATCTTCTTGTGAACTTTGGACTGAATGTTCTAAGTTACTAAATCTGTTTTGCCTAAGCGGGGGGAATGAATTCTCCATATTATTATTTAGATTAAATGTTTCCTTTATTTTCGTATGTTTTGATGTCCCATTAGTTTTTAGTAATATATCTAAAGCATTTTTATAATTAACATTTTCTTCAGACATGATTAAACGTATTTTCTTCTCTTTCAAGAAAGTAGGACATGTCTTGTCAAGCGACATATGTGGGCCCTTGCAATTTAGACACTTAAATGTCTGAGTTTCACAATTACTGTGCTCTTTTCCGCATTTAGGGCAGAGTATTTTATTATATGGGCAATATTTCCTGATATGGCCAAATTTCCAACATGCAGAACACTGCATAACTGAAAACACATACCTATCAACTCCGAATCTGCAGCCGAATATATATGGAGGAATCACAGCGCTTTTAAAGCATATTCGAAAAGTCTCGCTGTCTACCCATTTACTTTCCAAGTTCATTCTTCTCATTCTTTTAATAGACAATATTTCAGCTGAGCTGCTTAAAGATTCTAGGATTTCTTCTTCACTCATTTCTAAATCCACCCCTCTAATAATGCCATAAGATACAAGAATTTCATCTGCGAAGTTCACTCGAATATCTAAATCTTTAAGCTTCTGACTACTAATTATCCTTTCTGCCTGCTCCTTGTTATTTAAACGAATAGAAACCTTATATGGGTTTTTGAATTTAACATTAGTTATACCTTCAATTTTTTCATGGTACAATAATTTTGCCGAAGCCATTTGTTTTGGTAATACTTTTAATGAGGTTAAAATTATTTCAAAACTACCCTCAGTTGCAGCACTTTCTTGAATACTACGCGTAGAATTTATGTCAGGCATATCAAGTGAATCACTTCTTAAGAGTCTCTTTGACTTCCTCTTGGTAATCGTTATAAATCCCTCTTCGCTACAATCTTCACTCTCGTCTCTTTGCCTTTTCTCAGTATTTAAACTTGGATTACTCACTAACAGATTACAATCCCAATTTGACATATTTTGCAGCTCCCTTTCACAGTTATTAATAACTATTGAATCACTTTTTTCCGAGTCTTCTTCTTCCATACTGTCGTCACTCATACTCGTATACTATTATTAACAATTAATAACAGATAATTAAACCGCACGCGATACGTGTAAAGCAAATAGATACAAGCGCTTGGCACAGCGTCTCGCGCGTCAATGTCCCTGGTTTAGTCGCGAGTGAATCCATGCCGTAGCTCAAAAGCAAGCGGCCTATCGAGCATGGACCAGGGACCGCGCTTATGGCGACCCTGCCGTTGATCGCCTAAAAGCAGGTTATAACAAAGACACTCCGTATCCGGCAGAGTGATATTCTTGCGGAGCTCCGGTCACTCGACGTCCGTAAAGCCAGTGGACGCGACGGTATCCTAGTGGTAGTTCTTATGAACTGCGTACTAGAGTTGTCAACTGTATTGACGGGCATGTATCGCCTATCATATTCCTGTCAACAGCTCTCGAACTCAACATTTCGGTTCTTTCTTCCTGTGACGAGTGGTCAAAACCAGGAACTCACTATCAGCCCACGTATTTCATTCCCACTACGATCCCGGGTCCTTTAAGCGGGCGTGAAAGCAAATCTCACTACGCTAGTGCGGGTCACCATACTGCATTGTCCACTTTCGCAATAAGGGTGATGACCACCACTCTTGGATTCTACTAATGCTTTTCATGAGGTAGAGTAAACAAACAAATATGTGATTGGTGTTGCTTACGTAGAACACCGAAAGTATCTAACCGATTTTGAAGCTTGCCTAAAACTACCAGTAAAACTTCAGTGTCTTAGGCAGTCTTCCCTAAGACACTGAAGTCGCTACCCGAATGATGTGAACTAGGTGAGTTCCTGACAACATAATCAGATAATACTATAAAACTATAAAATAGAGATTGTTTTGAAACGTCTACAGGGAAACAATAAAAGTCGCGTTGTAATGGAGGTTAAGAATATTAAAATAAATTGGCTATTTCTTAACAATGGATCTAATCCTACGTGGAGCAAAAACTTTATATCCTTTTTCACGAAAATTTGCTACGGGGAGTATGAAATTTGGCAAGTTTTTAAGGAGGAGAAGTGCAGAAAGCTAAAAAGAGGATTATGGTGAAATTTCGACAACGGGGCGATAAAAATATGTACTTTTAAATAAAAACACGCTTGCAATTAAACAAAATACGCTTACAATTAAACAAAACATGCTTAAAATTAAACAAAACACGCTTACAATTAAACAAACAAGTACGAGTATACAAGTGATTAGTGAAACTAATAAAAGCGTATTAAAAAGGACTGTAGCAAATCTATTAGGTACATGTACAGATTTTAAAAGTCGATATTTTATTCAAGTGCATATTTTGAAAAAGTAAAATATGCAAGTACTTGCAGTTATTTATATTGCAGTTGTGATAATAGAAGTCAACATTTAACTGTTTACTAATACGATTAGTTCTTGCTGATAAGGATATGTTCATAAAGTTGTATCACACTTGATTATATTTGAAGATCATATACTCGTATATATATAATCCTATTTGGAATTATATCCTTGGCCCCATCTCTGTATGATATAAATTGCAAAGCCCTCGCTACATTTCTTGATTAACACCACACATGGACAGTGCCGGATTATGTATGTACACCGTTCCCATTCAGTCAACAGACATTGGATGCATGTCAGTTTATTAATTCCTACGTATAAAAAAGACAAAACAGCTGAATTAGTCGTAAAATCAATAGAGGTTTCATAAAAATAAACTTTAATTTTTTCCATATAAACATTTAATTTATGATTAGATTATGATTTGTTAGCATGTATTATTACATACTAGCTGTTGCCCGCTGCTCCGCCCGCGTGTATGTCAGTTATCGCGGCAAATAGTAGCCTATGTGTTATTCTGATGTATAAGCTATATTACTGTAAAATTTCATCCCAATCCGTTCAGTAGTTTTTGCGTGAAAGAGTAACAAACATCCATCCATCCATCCATACTTACAAACTTTCGCGTTTATTAATGTTGGTAGGATAGGTTAGTTATCTATTACATTATCATGAAGCATTTCTGCTAGATTTTTGATGGGTTCTGGAGCAGCTACAACATACAACATCAGTATCGTTGGATTCTGCTCTTGATTTCCCAATTCATTTCCAATAACTAAGATAATTCACAAGTTATACACTCTTAAGTTTATCCTTTTACCCGACCACGGAAAAGCCAAAAGGAAGAGTATTATTTTCGGCAGTCTATGTATATTTGTATGTGCCATCGTAGCGTCTAAACTAATGAATCGATTTTGATGAATGTGGTTACAAAATATTTGTAAGACAGGCCCGGGTGACATAGGCTATATACATTTTCAAACATTTTTACATAGTCGAGGTATAGCTCTTTATAATCATGCTTCTATTCCAGGGCCACTAATGGCAGCTGCAGCAACTTTGTGCACAGCCGGTGTTATTTGCGGCGTCTATTATGCATATAATCAATATCAGGAGAAAAAAAGAAATGAATATCTTGACATACCGCCCGAAAAATGGGTGCAGGTTGGACGTGTAAAACGGATGTATGCATACCCGGTAAAATCATGCTCGGGTGTTCCTCTAAACCACGTTGAATTGACTCCTCTGGGACTGAAGGACGGTTTTATACGTGACAGGTTAGTAATTGTTTTGCTTTTCTACACCTAAACTTGATAATAATAACAGTTTTTTTTATTGAAATCGCCTGCAGTGGTTTAGCCGTGAAAGCGTAACAGGCAAACAGACACAGTTCCTTTCGAACGTTTATATTATATAGTATAGTGTTACGTGTTAGGGTTCGGTGTCAATGTTAAAGTTACAAAATCACTTAGAATAACAGTCCTTAATTGTCACCGAGGAAGCTAGCTTAATCACTGATATCACTCCAATATTTATCGCACTGTAGCTCAAACTGAACTGAACTGCGGCCCGCGAGACGTTCTATTTATATCCATTATTATTGTTACTAGCGGATTCTAGAAATAACTCGCACATATGAGGTCATTCACCGCACCAAGGAAGCGCCTGCCGACAAAATCGGTGGAAGCAACCGCGCAACAATCAATCGATATTCGACGCTATGTTTATCGATGTAAGGTTCATTATTCCGTGCCGCAGGAGATCAACGAGTACTTTCTGCGTGTAGACCTTTCTGTAGACGTCTCGAACGTTGTACGCGAGTAATCTTTCCTCGTAACAATAGTATGGATTTACTACATCACGGAAAGACTTTAATTTCGGAGCTTATACTACTTCATTAATTTTGCAGAATATTGATGGTTGTAACAGCAGAGGACAACGTTGTTATCAGATTTAAGGCTTACACAGAATTGATAAGAATAAAACCTACATTTAAAAAGGCAATTTTAACATTAGAACACCCCAAGATGCAACCGATTGTAATTGATTTAAAAAGGGTAGGTAAGCTTTTAATTAAAGGTATCGATAATAAATCTTGGTAATCCATTGAGATTGACATGTTTTAAATAAATATTTTTTCATGATTTATATATCAATACCGGATTCAAAAGTTCACCATTTGTAATATAACATAATTAAAAGAAAATAGGTACTAATAAAAAAAATACTTTAGATTTTTTGCCAAATGTTTTGTGGCAAATGGTGATGAAATTAACAGCAGCGTGAACATCGTCATGGCTACTATCATCGCGATGCAGCGATTTATACATTAACTGACTAATGGTGGTACGTTATTGAATTTTATTTAGATTTATAAATGTATAACTGAAAACCTTAAATATGTGTATAGTATTTGATATTATCCATCACGTGAATCACGTCACGTCAGTTTGGCAAATTTACTGTACACGCTGTATTCGTGCAAAATTGTGGATTATTCCTCCATTCCATTCATTTTTATCATTCATCAGCGAATTTTAAATTGAAATATATATACAAAGTTTAATTTAGTAATACATGTACTTGTATATGTAAATTTTCAGGTAAAATCAAACGGGAAAACTACACACGCTACAATTTCATCAGCGCGCGTACGTGTTTATGATTGCGGAAATGCAGTAAATGAATGGATCACCAAGTATGTATTGGTAATAGTGGCGCAGCGGCGCGGTATGCGTTGCGTGCTTGTGTTCACATTAGCCGCCAGGCGTTTGCGCGTGTGTGACGTGTTGTCAGAAGTTGTTTACTTTCCAAATTGGAGTTCTTGCCTGAACAGCACTAATAAACTCTTCTGTATTGAAAGACATGATAAATAGGTGCTATCATTTCGAGCGATAAGTTCAAACTGGTTGAACTTACCTGACGTCGCGAGTGAATCGCGCGCTCCGCCGCTAGTTCGATGTGAACACACACAAACGTCTCTCGCGTTTGATATTGTCGCGAGCTAACTAATCGCTACTTTGCTCGCTACTTAGACCGCACGTGCATTTCGTACGTGAACACTACACTTGAATATCTCGTCATATTATGTTTGATATTTCGTGACCGCGCACACGACCGCGCCCGCGAGTCAATGTGAACAAGCACTTAAACCTGAGCATTGATGTATAGCAGTATATAATTATATGTCAAATGGAGAAATATTCATTTATCTTTGTAAATGAATAAATTATGAGACTTGTCTTCGTTTTGTTACGTTGAAATAATTGCTCGATACCAAAATGTCACCCTTCGTAACAGCCAATCGTTTACTTATTATTGATGTTTGTGCCAAATGCAATTTTGACTTTACTTTTGTTACTAAAGTAAAATCACTTAACAACAACAACAGATATACTCGTAAACCACTTTTGTTTCTGCGTGTCGTTTGTTCTTTCTACAATTATTGTATTCAACGCTAGATGTATTTTAGAGTACAAAAGATAAGGAAAAATTGATTTAAGATTATCTCAATTGATCATTTATATATGAATATGTTATTTCACATTATGTCTAGATAGAAATGGCAATTGGGGTAGGGGCATTTGAAGGATTCTGCCAACGCTTTCCAATGATTGGCGTATGTATTAAGTATAACTGGTTCAAATGTGTGAACTATAACGTATATTTACTAGAAAATTGTTGTCATACGGGTCATATCATCGGTTATGAGTTATGGTGCCTTAGACTTAACTTAGTAGGAATGTTATCGATGTACCGTTATAGTCTACTAACCAGCAATCACCAATGCATATTTTTTATTAATTTTTTTTATTTAACAACTTTATGCACAACGTACAATGGCGGACTTAATGCCACAGGCATTCTCTACCAGTCTACCGTTGGGTGGTGTGGAAATGAAATAAAAGGTGCACTACACATTAGTAAGGGATTCTAAAATTCCAAATAGACAATAAAAACAATTAAGAAACAAATGAGAAAAAAAAATGGCAAATCTAAATATCCATACAGATTGTCATATAAACATACACATAAACAGATAAATATAAAATACATACATAAACATACATATCAATATTATATTAAATATCAACTTTGTGATGATTCCGCTATGCCTTCCGCTAGAAGAGCCCGTACCTTGACCCTGAATGAGTTACGACTGGGTGCCGTTCTGATTTCCTTGGGAAGGGCATTCCAGAGAAGGACAGATTGAATGAGGAAGGAAGAATGAACGCATGCGGAAGTGTGAGAGGGGCACGACAAAAGGAGGCTATTTGTGGAACGTAGGGTTCTGTCATGATTGGATCCCAGGAACTGGAAAGAGGAAGTTAGGTATGTAGGCGAGTTAGGAGAGTTAAGAATAGTGTAAAGAGTCGTTACGGCGCGCAGGTGACGACGCTGACGAATAGGGAGCCAATTTAATTTAAGACGAAAAGAGGAGATATGATCGTATTTACGAAGATTAAAAACGAATCGAATGCAGTTGTTCAGAAGTCGGTCATATTTGTTGAGGAGATCTGCATTCAGGTCGTAGTAGCACACGTCACCATAATCAAAGATGGGTAAAATTAAGGTTTGCACCAACATCGTTTTTGTCTCGGCAGGTAGAAAGTTTTTGAGTCTGTATAGCGCCCGCAGGGTTCCTGTAACTTTCTGACTTACACTGGTGACTTGAGTTTGCCAACTAAGGTTGTTATCGATATACAGACCCAAATTCTTCACAGTAGAACTAAGAGGAATAGTTGTTCCGTTGAATAGAATAGGTGGCAGAGTATCTGGATCAAGTCTTCTGGTCATATGTTGACTGCCCAAGATGATAGCCTGGCACTTTGTAGGGTTCACAGTTAAACCGAATCTATCTGACCAACCACTGATAGTGCATTGTGACTAATGAGGCGATAGGACTACTCACCTCAACAATGCAAAAAATTAGTTACCAGCTGTTAAGGAGAGATAAGTTACAGTGATATAGCCATTATGTGTTATTGCTGTATTGAATGGCAGGATTAATACAAAACTGGAATAAATAGGTTGAGAGACCCACATGAGAAAGCACTTTGTGTGATCCACAAATTGTTGTTCTGAATCTATACTTATAATAAAAATGTAATGGGTCAAATTCTGTACATTCAAGATATTTAGAAATTTTTTTTTGGAGGGCTCTCTATAATCGATACTGAAGCCAAAACTGTATTTTTTTTTAATTTTTGTCTGTCTGTCTGTCCGTCTGTCTGTCTGTCTGTCTGTCTGTCTGTCTGTATCTTGGCCGCGCATCACGCCGAAACTACTAAACGGATTCAAATGAAACTTGGCATGATTTGAGTTCATACTACGAGGTAGGACATAGGATACTTTTTATCCCGAAATTCAGCACGGTTTCCTCCATAAATCCTCCTCCTCCACGGACACTATACTCATTGCGAATGCAGACAATGCAGCATGGTGACCCACACTATGGCAACTTATTGCACCAACGAAACACGACACCACGAATGCTGTAATTTTAGAGTTGTCTTCTGTGAGTGAGAGGGTAATACCACCAGCCACGGTCGAGTCGACCCGCTCGTGCTGGCTGCGTGGTTCTTCTATCGTGAAATACATAATGAGATATAGACAACGCTACATGATCCTCTTGTAGGTATTTGCCATTATATAAAGAAATAAAATTAACTTTGAACTTTTTTTTCAGATGTCTTTATGATAATGGTAAATTCCGTTTGGTGTATTATGCCTCAGAAAATAGTCGAATAAGAGCGGGTGATTTAACACGCTGGCCAAAAATATTCGACGTTATGAGGCCGACTGATACAGTAAGAATTTTTTATAACAATATTAGCCTATTAAGCATAAGCGATTAGAGAAAGAGAATCAAATCGAAACACTTGCCACTTGACATGGGTGCAGACGGCTAGGCTGTGTGTAAAATGTGTGAAATTATTATATGAATTGTTAAATTCAAAATAAAATTTTGAAAATTGAGTAGGTACGCCACAATATTATTCGAAATGTCTTACATAACATTGATCGATTTACATCAATTCACATTAGACACCAACCATTATTTTTACGATTGAAAATTTTACGATTTCACTGTAAAAGGATGAATAACAGATTTTAACAATGTTTAAAGTGTGTCTAAGTAGTAAATGTACGAAGTTACAAAAATAAAAATAAAAAAAACATGTTGGTCTAGTTAGTGATAAAATTTATTATTATTTTTTGTTACTTTTACTTGATACTTACAAACAATAATTCCAGGGTGCCTTGGCTGATGAAGTTACCTACCACGTTTTGAATGAAGCATCGGTCGACGATTTAAATTCACGTCTCAAAGCAAGAGGTAAAGAACTTCAAGTTGATGAAACTCGATTCCGGCCCAACTTCTACATCTTAGGGAGTAAGCCGTTTGATGAAGACAACTGGAAATATGTGAAAGTTGGAGAAAACGTTTTCCAAGTTATTAAACCCTGCATAAGGTTTGTGCTAAATAATGTATTTAATACATTCTTGAAATAACTCCTTCTTCTTCCTAGCCTTTATTATTCCCAAGATTTGGGGTTGGCTACTAGTTCAACCGGTTTTACCTGAATATCGGTTTTTACACGGAGTGACTGCATCGGACCTCCGTAACCCTGAGGGTGAACTTAATTCGAAGGTTGAACTAGTTGTCAGTATATTTGAGGGCACTGACTTCCTAATAACGATTGCCATAGATGTTCATGACAACCGGGACCGACGGCGTAACGTGCTCTCCGAGGCACGGGCGGGAAACACCGCCATCTTCCATACTCCGGGCCGCTATTAAGAATTTCTTGTAAGAAAAACCTAACAGCAGTCCGACCCGGGAATCGAACCCGAGACCTCTTGATCCGCAGTCGCTTACGCTAACCACTAGACCAACGAGGCAGTCAACGTCATTCTTGAAAGCACTCACTCAAATCACTTTTATTTTTTTTCCACTATCTACTTAATTTTTAAGACAAGACTTAGCTTTCTAGGTTCCTAGGTTTGCGTACCTGTGAAAAGTGGTGAAAGTGTAAATAGATACGATTTACCATTATAATTTTTTCTCAATAACAAAACATTATTTCAGGTGCATAGCTACAGTTGTAAATCCTGAGACTGGTATTCGTGATAGGAGCCTCGAACCGCTGGAGACATTAAGAAGGTAAGGATGCTGTTTTGTACTATTTATTTCAGACAATTTTCCACTTGGAGATCAGTTGTCTCTGCCTACCCCTCTGAGAAATAGGCGTGACATGATGTCTGTATGTATTTTAGATAGCAAATTACCATTATAATTTACATATTTATCCTACGTTTTTTCACTTTTTTGGAGAGTACTGATGTCGATTAAAATATACTAATTTCCATATAAACTCAATTGAGTTTGTAAGCAAATTTAATATCGCCACACTATAAGGTATTTCTCAGGTCTGGCCTTACAATTAAAAGTAATTCCCCGAATTGCAGCAGACTTTTAGTTGAATTAGGACCTCTCATCTAGTATAATATTCTAAATGACTGCCGAGAACAACTTTCTAGTGGTGCCATTGCAGTAGGTACTTCAAGTGCTGTCACGTACTATTTCTATCCAACTAATATTATAAACGCGAAATTTTGTAAGTATATGGATGGATGGATGTTTGTTACGCTTTAACGCAAAAACTACTGAACGGATTTGGATGAAACTTTACAGTAATATAGCTTATATATCAGAATAAACATAGGCTACTATTTGCCGCGATAACCGACGTACACGCGGGCGAAGCCGCGGGCAACAACTAGTTATTTATAAATTTACGGTTGGACGTACGTATGTACGTAGACTGTATATTCATAGTTAGCTGGCTCATATTCGGCTCGAAGGAACATTATATGTACGGTCGCGTACACAACTTGCTAAATGATAGACGTAATTTGATTTAACGCTATTTATTTTGCTCCATTCCAAATGACTGATTAAGGTAATGATATAAAATGATAAATGATTTATGCTAGTTAGTACACTTTGCGCTTGCTGAAGGTGCACTGATTTATAATTTTTATAATATCGGCACTGTGGGTGTAAAATGCTGACAGTGCCAAAATGTATGGTTATTGGCCCGTTTAATAAATATTAAAACAAGTAAAAAACATCAACAATCCATAGAATATACTTTTATAAATATGTATTGTATATATTACATTTTAGTAACATGAGCGTTTGTTACAGTTATCGTCTTGCTACGGATCCAGCTGTTCTCAAAGAGGCTGGCAACTCGCCGCTGATGGGCATACACATGGCACTACGCAGTGAACCTGGTGGCATAATATCTGTCGATGAACCTGTTTATGTTGTTTATTAAGAAAAAGTCTGCGTTGAAAAAGATTTAAATGTATTTTTTTGAAGTGAAAACTTTTTTAGCCGCGTTTAGCACTTTTTGGTAGAGGAAAATCCTAAGAGTTAGTGTCACCGAAATACTGACGTCACTGACATGCTCATATGACAGTTTCGAAGTGAAAACTTCATTGGTCGCGTTGAGCACTTTTTGGTAGGGGAAAATCTTATGAGTTGGCGTCACCGATATGCTAATGTTTGATGTTGATAATTTTAATTTAAACATTATGAAATTTCTAATTTTCACATTAATTTTACAATTAATAACATTCTAAGTTATAAGTTATCACTTCTATCGGGAGTCCTTATGACCGTATTTGTTTTTTCAAAGTAGACATTGTCTACGTTCAAAAACATTCCGTATATTTTTTTGACATCGACGAGTTAGTTGGTTATGTTAAATTTAGTTAATACATATTGTAAATATGAGTTTAGTGTTAAACTTGAACTGATTAAATTCTAAAAGTATTTATAGATCTTAATCGTAATCTTGTGTAAAAAAAAACAATTATATTTTAGAAATGCCAAATAGTACGAGATCGCACTGCAAAAATACTACGTACCTACATGGAGTATATGGTAAAAAGCAAATTTTGTTGTGACTTATGCTATATTTTATTCCCGTATTCCTACGGGAACTACGCACGTGAAACTGCGGAGAGTTGCTAGTTATTTACATTTTTATTAAAGTTTTTTATACATGATAAACCATTTCTGCCTGTGTAAAAATGTCCGCAAATAAGGGTACCTAGCCCCTAAAGATTTTTTGGAATGAGAAGAGATGAGTTGCCTTACCATATACTCGATAACAAAACAAACACTTAACATTTCAAAACATTTCTGCAGTGGGATCTTAGGCTAAAAGGCTTATGAAATAATATTGGAAAATGTTTTTTTTTAAGTCTTCCAAAATATCAAGGACTACGGTGAGATAGGTACAAAATAGACAGTTCCATGAAGACACTCGTAGAAAGGAGATTTAAAATGATTACGAATGTTATGAGAAACACTGCCAACCACAGTATTTCTGTAATCTGTAAATGAAAAAAATGTATGTGTTTTAAACCGACTTCAAAAAAGGAGGAGGTTCTCAATCCGACCGTTTTTTTTTTTAATGTATGTTCGCGGATAACTTCGTCGTTTATGAACCGATTTTGATGATTCTTTTTTTTAATGGAAAGGAGATATCCCAACAGTGGTACCATGATAAGGACACTAAGATCTGATAATCATTTTTAAATTTAGAACCGCAATACAAGAAATCACAGAGTACATTGTTAATATAGAAAGAAATAATGACACAAGCAAGGCTGCGGGCAGTAATTATAACAGGATACATAATTAATCAAACACTTTATAATAATTATAAAATATTTCACATTATTAACCGACTTCAAAAAAAAAGGGAGGTTATCAATTCGACTGTATTTTTTATGTTTGTTTATTTTATTTTAATTTATTTTACAATTTTAGGGAAACTTACAGCTATATTATTCCATTATACAAACTTTATACAAAACAAGAAGGCCAATTAAAAGTTACCTCATAACTTTCGACTGGGTGAACCGATTTTAATGATTCTTTTTTATTTGAAAGCTGGTGCTTCCCGCGTGGTCCCATTTTAATTTGTTCCAGATTGAAGTTGGTTATTTTTTGTTAAAATTTGTGATTACACATACGGATACGACAATGTGTTGATATTTTGCCGTTAATCGAATATGGGAACTTATAGAGCACAGCAGAAGTAGTTAAATGCAATTTGTCATTTCAATTACATTTTATATGTACATATTAAATAAGCTGAACAACGGAAATATATGTACTTATTCATGATTCAATTTGTTTTAAGTGGAAAGGACATCTACAACACTGATAAGATTATCTAATAATTATACTTTTTTTTTTAAATTTTTACTTTTTAACCGACTTCCTTAATAGCAAATTCGGTGAGGAAAGATATTTAATAATAATAATAATAAATAATTTTTATTTCGCAAGGTAATTGTAGTACATAATTAGTACACATAATACAGTAGGTTTTGAAAAAACCTGTATTAAGGAGTAAGTGTCGCCGCACACGGGCCACTTGTGGCCGGTCAGCCACTTGTGGCCGGTGGTCGACACATAAAATATATTAAAATTACAAGAAAATGCCGGTGGCGGCGTTTTGTGGCTGTGGCCGGTGGCCCGTGTGCGGCGACCCTAACAGTCCCCAATCCCATGCGGTGGTAAATATTAGATTGCAAACAAACCAAACTTACATACTATAAAAAACTTACATAAATGATATTTTACATTTTTTTATAAAAACAGTGTGTGTTTTAGGTATGTCTTGTTAGACGAATGAAAGATATTCTTCCGTTTCCTCGTAGGTTTTATCTTGTAGGAGAGCATTTAACGCCTTTTTGCAATAGGGAATATGCGTGTCTTTTTTTATTTCTTAATCTGATCATATAAGTCTCCATAACATAGAAAAAAATATAAATAGGTTTCAAAATAGTCAAACTAATTTTCAAAGTTAAATTTAAAACACCGACTAAATTTGAGCTATTCAAACGCCGCCATTTTTCGCGCGCTATTGACATAACATATGACGTCATTGTGATTTCGTGTTTGTTGACTATTGAGTGTTTCAGTTATTTTATACCTATTTACAGTTTTGATTGCTATAAAAATCATGGAAGAAGTCATTTTTTCTCACAAACACTATTAACACAGTAGGAATTTCGACGCCGTTAATTTCGATAATGTAACAATCGACGTCACATTTCGTTTCGACCAATAGGACGCGTTTTGCAGGTTTGAATTTCCCTCCCTTAATTTTCACTTTTTATTTAATATTTTCTGGGTTTAAATAATCACTAAATAAAAAAAATACCATTTAGGTATATTGTAAAGACAATAAAGAATCTAGAAAAAAATGTTTGAGACAAATAAAACATTTTTGCATATTCCCTATTGTGATATGATAAATTGTAAATTAAACATTTTCGACCAGTTTTGTGTTAAAGAGCTGGGACCCAAGAAATAAAATAATCTTTTAGTGAATTCAGTTGTGGACCGATTTTGAATTTTTTTTGTATTCGAAAGGATATGCTCCCGAGGTAGTCCCATTGCCACCATATCAGGATCTGATGATGGGATCCCAGGGAAATCGAGGGAAACCATCATTTTTTTAGGCACATAATATGTTTTTCGTAAATTTTCTGAAGTTACAGCGGTATTTGCGTCTGGTAGTTGTCATTTTATGATGATGAGCTGATGATGGAAGGTACAACTCCTTAACGGTTAGGAGTTGGAGGATAAGGATCTTTAAATATCATTTGTATGTATGTTACCTTTAGTCATATTCTTTCAAATTATCTAGCTAAGCTGATGATGGAAGGTACAACTCCTCAACGGTTAGGAGTTGGAGGATAATTCTTTCAATTTCATACTTATCTAAAGACCTTTTATACTTTCAAGTTATTTAGGTGAGCTGATGATAGAAGGTTAAACTCTTCAACAGTTAGGGATTAGAGGATGATTTTAATATTACACGTACGTATAGACCTTACTTTGTATTCTTTCAGTTATTCATATGGATCGTTTTATTGAGTAGACACCCACTAAGGAAGGAATTTTGGAATTTCTACCCCTAAGGGGGTGAAATAGGGGTTGAAAGTTTGTGTGGAAGTTCGTCATTTTTTAAGTTAGAAACATGAAACTTTATCTTTGGGCTAGTGATTAAAAATGAGTAGAAATGTCTTTAAGCGTTTCTGGATATTCTACCCCTAAGAGGGTGAAATAGGGGTTGAAAGATTGTATAAAAGTTCGTATTTTTTTAAGTTAAGAACGTTAAACTTTATTATTGGGCTACTGATAAAAATGAGTATTAACGTATTACGTTTCTGGATATGTTAAAGGGTGAAATAGGGGTTGACAATTAAACTACTAAAGTTTTTGCATCAGCGAAAATTTTATGAAATAGTTCAATTTACTACTTACCTACGATTGTTTGCACTAAAAACTGAAAAAAAAAACTAAAAAAAAAAACTTTTTATAAAAAGAAACTGACTTCCAAAAAACATCCGACGAAAACTCATTTTAATACTACTATTTAAATGAATGAAGAATTAGGTAAGACAAGAATTGGCACATAGCAATTTATGAAGAGCCAGTTTATTTTACGCTTTTTAGTGTTTTTGGCAGAGAGTTTTCGTTGGATGTTTTTTGGAAGTCGTTTTTTTTATAAAAAGTTTTATTTAAGCCTTAGTAAATACTAGTGGATGCCCGCGGCTACGCCCGCGTATATGTCGGTTATCGCGGCAAATAGTAGCCTATATGTTCTGATGTATATTCAATAACCTTTTTTACGTGCGGAAACCATTGCAAGCCGTCATTCAATAGAGGTTTGCATGTAGTGTGTCGAAATCGAACCGGGTAATGATATACGGTGTTTAGGGAGAGGGGGAATAAGTCTCAATTGTGACTCGGTCACCCTTATCTTTACCAATATAATTGCACGGATTTACAATTATCGTCATCCGCTCGATGAGGCCCTTATTTCGAACTCTTCAGAGTTCACCTTGAATAGTTTCTGCAGGAGCAGAAAAGTTACCGTACAACACAGGTGGAACTCACGTCTACGGCCTTTACGATGGGAAGAACGTGAATGATGTTCCACCCGTTACGGATGCGGCGGTAGGGGATCCGTTGCAAGACTCACTGCACTGCACTGCTGCAGTCAGATCAAACGGCCCGTGTGTTGGTCCTAAGAGCGCCCACGTGCAATGCCAACAAAGTTTGTCTTTTTCTTCCGTGTTGAATTGAAATACATTTAGATACCCCCTGTCAGACGATTGGTGATGTAGTCCTGTCATACTGAGACCGATTAAAACAACTCTATCTCAGGTACTGGTAACCTAGGAACTAGATGTAAACTAGAAAGGAAACTTCTGGTACCCTAACAGATCTCGAGCCATCTACGGTTTACAGATGTCTCCCTCGTATATGGTGACCACAATCACTCCTTCCTGGCTTTAAAGATCAAATCCTGGCATGCTTCTGCTATAGTGACAAAAAATATCGCCTCCTTCGTGTTCTATTTGGTATCTAGGCCCGTTATTTAGCGCGGTGCTATGATTTATGGCCCTCTACGGAGCGCCGATGTGGGCCAAGCGTCTATAGGCCTCCTCCTGCTGCCAAGCCTAGCTCAATCAAGCGCAGCGAGTAGCGGCCATTCGGATCGTACGACGATACCCCACCAATTCGGCGGAGGAGGCAACAGTCCTGGCTCGTTTCCCACCTTTTATATTCTGGTGGACATGGACGAGAAGGTTAGATCTAGACTAGGCTCGTGCTATTCGCCGGGGCGAGAGCGGTGAAGACCAATACGAGCTCGAAATGCGGTGAACGCTTACCGATATGCCTTGGAACAATGGCACTCGCGGCTGGAGCAGGCACAATGGTGCTCGCGGCTGGAGCAGCCACAAAATGGGCGTCAACGAACTGTTGGTGTCGTTCTGCCTAACATCGAAGCTTGGGTAGACAGGGAGGAAGGTCGCGTCACCTACGGGCTGACGCAAATAGTCATGGTTGCTTCGGTGAGTATGTAATGAGATCGGACGCGAGGAGATGGCACAATTCCTCCACTGCGAACTGGCTGGGACTCTGATAAACTTACGTTGGAAGACTGGCCGCGTGGACACCTGAACGCGAAGACCTAGTTGACCATATCGAAAGAGACCTGTCCCCCTAATTATTACTGATTGAAGGGCTGGGACGCAGTGGTCTCTTTCTGTGAAGAAGTAATGCTCCAGAAAGAGACTGCTGAACGGGATCGGAAGAGGGCCGATCACCAGCGTAGACGACGTCGACGGCGAAACCAGTCGTCGTCCCAATTCCCAAAGGGTAGAGACCCTTTGGAATTTTTTTCCCTTTCTGAATACGCGCGGCGTCGACCTGAAATAACATAGTCTGGGTCCTTCTCAGAGCAGGGTGCCTGAAACCGGCCGACGGAGTGGTTTTTAGTGGAAACATCACATACCGATAGGTCTCTCCTCTCCACCTCTGGTCTGCCCCTCGGCGACTTTTGCTCAATTTGAGTAAACTGAGCATCGTGACAAGGCTGTACGCAGAATTCTCCGGTCGATAACGCTATACGGTACCGCTCTGACCGACCAGAGTAGGGCGCACCTCTGGCACCCTTGGAGAGTATTGTTAGTTAGAGCCATACACGGACATCATTATCGTATTTACTTGGCTGAAATATCCTTGTGGGATTTGTTCCGGGTAACGCAGGTTCTTTCCGAGCACTGATGCATTGGGAATTACTTCAACGTGGTTACTACGAGTGACTTGAATCCCGCCTGTCCGGTGTATGGAGCCAATTCGCTGTGCCAGTACTTGAGCAGCGCAGCGTTAGATACTTAAAAATACGCACCATGGTCGATAGCGGCAGATGTTTTACCTCCTTTTGCGAAGATGAAATCGCGCAGAAAAAGGCGGCGGAAAGGATAGATGGATGAAAATGTCTATTCGAAATTAATTATCCGCCGCCCGGTGAAACGGGTGGTGCGGTGCATTCTAGGGCCTCATGCCGCTCTCAGTGGTGATTTTGAAAAATGTTAGAGAAAATTACTAATTTAAATTGTAATATTAAACTGCTATTGAGATATTTAAAAAACCCATATTTACAAAGATATATTTCACCGAGCGTTTAGTATTTTCTTTTATATAAAGTTTAGAGTATTTGGTACACTAAATAATACATTGTTTCTTTTTGTTAAATTGTCAAGACGTTTTTTTCTTAATTTGAATTATAATACTTTTTTGAAAAAAAATCGTCTAAATTTGCCGCCCCCTAAAATTCGCCGCCCTAGGCTCCAGCCTACTCAGCCTAGTGGTAAATCCACCACTGTGGAACCTTTCGTCCAATCTTCAACCTGAAACGACTAAACAACTTCATTAACGTCAGCCATTTTCGCGTACCGTCCTTTCTGGAGAGCAAGGAATGGATAGTAAAAATAGAGATGAGCCAAGCTTATTTTTACCTACATAAGTATGTCGTTAACCTTCGTCTGGGCAGAGACCCAAGCCCAGCAGTGGGACGTTATGGGTTGTTGATGATACATCACCAGTACCGCAGGTTCCTGAGGGCGAGCTTCAATGGCACTCTCTACCAAATGACCTGTCTCCCATTTGGCCTATCGTCAACCCCGGGTATTTTCGCGCAGTTACAAAATGGATCGCGGAATACCTGAGAAAACATAGCATTCGCAGCGTGGTGTATCTCGACGATTTTTTGCTGGCCAACTAATCTTATGAACAAGTGACGTTTACAATAACACTGATGTAACACCTGGGATGGACAATCAACTTCAGCAAATCTGGTTCCGACACAATGCCTAGAATTTCTGGGTGTTACCTGGGACACACAAATCAATACAAAGTCCCTGTCGGAACCAAAATGCCTAACGCTACGCAGGGCTTTACTAAAACAGATTTCGCTAGGCAACTGGTCCCTCAGACAGGCCTAGTTCCTAATGGGGAGACTCAGTTTTGCCTCGTTCGTCGTACGCAGAGGGAGGCTTCATTGTCGAACACTGCAATCCTACAGTCGACGTCTGCCAAGATCCCTGCCTCACCAACGATTCGCGATTACGGAGCTAGTTCTTGCCGAGATGAGTTGGTGAGTGAAAGCGGCACCCGGTTCGTCACCACTACATCCGGAGCCACTTTCGCTTCTGCTTACGACACATGCATCCGATGTAGGATGGGGAACACATCTGAGACAGTTAATATTGTCAGGTCAGAGGTCTGAAGACCAACAATCATGGTACATCAATTGCAAGGAATTACCTAAGCTGTTTATGCAGCTGTAAAACCGTGATGTTAAGTGTGTCCATGTAACGCCCTTTGTGCAAGGTGTATAAATTAAAGATGTCAAGTCCGTTCACTCAGATTTATTAACACACGGTAACATTTACATAATAGTTAATATTACACGACAATGTACTGCGAACGACTATCTACTACAGTTTACACGGAGCAACTAACTCCTGAGACTGGCGTTCTGCTCAGCTCACATAAAATCGCTGACGACTACAATGTGTGTGTGTACCTACACAGCCATCAAGCACCAACGTCTGTTAAAAAATTCACATATCCTATTGCAGACCGATAATTGTACAGTTGTGGCCTACATAAACAAAGAAGTCGAAGAAGCTCTTAAATTAAACGCAACAGCTTCTAGCTTTGCTGGATTATCTGAACGTGAACTTAACGGCGAGATTCCTCCCTCCTCTGTAGATCCACAAGACCGGAGAGTTCTATTACACAACGCATTTCTCCATTGCTGGAATTAGTCTGGGATGGCCGTTTCCACCACCCAATCTAGTACCGCAAGTGCTGTCCCATCTCAACACGACCCAAGGTCTTTACATTCTAATAGCACTGTTATGGGAGAAAGCTTTCTGGAAAGCCGATTTACAACAGAGAACTGTCTAGCCGCCACATCAAATCCAAGATCCTCAACGGGTACTAATAGATATGAAAACGGGTCGCCATCCACCGCACATTCGACACATATTCTTTATGGCTGGCTTTATTCGAGGCATGGCTGATTCAGAGTGGGCAGACTTAATCAAAGATTGGACAACTGAGATAATCTACCTTAAATACGTATTTGCCAGTGGACAAGTACGGAAGGCTTAGCATACCGGGCCATTTTAGTCCATAAATCGGCTATACCTACATTACCAAAAACCAGTGGACAAGAGATATCTAACTTTTTAGTAAAACAAATCTGAGCTTATATTTGTTTAGAGAGTTTAAAAATCCTATAACCACCTATATGGGACCCTAGAATTGTTTTGAACCGCATAATTGCTAACAATTTATAATGAGAAAAGTTCTTATCAAGTCTCTAGATGCAGGCAGTCTATCCTTAACTCGACTCTGAGCACTTAATTGGCATTGGAGATTCTCTGCTTATGTGGCCAGTCAATGGTTTTAAAACAGACTCAGCCGAATATCAGCAATCTGTATTGAAGATCAGATCACATCCAGAAAGAAATTTAAATATAGTGTACTGGGTCCGAGTATTATTAAAAGTATGACAAAGTCGTCGTAATGAAGGAAACTGGTCTGCACTAATTATTACTACAAGAGGTCCGAGGTAACCTGCTACTAGAACTATTATCGGAGGATGGGTGAAGGCTGTACTACGAGAAGCAGGGAATGAAGCATCTCCTGGATTAGTACGTTCAGCAGTGTATTTATTAAATTGGCTCGAGAACTATACAATGGATTAAATTATATCTACTGGAAATAGGAAACAAGAACATGCTTTCAGGACTTATTATCATAAACAAATTAAAGAGGTAAATATAACTGTTTCCCAGATTAATGTCTCTTTATCACAATATTTTGAAGCAGTGTGATTGTTAATTGTTAATGTTGTGGATAAATATAGACTCCTATATCCATGTTAATCGTAATCTTTTTTGTATGTACCTACCGTGTAGTACCTACCTTTCAGTCATTAATACACATTATAGCATCCACTACCAACAGTACCAGCAGAAATCAAACACATCACTCAAAATGGATTCCGGATATCGAAGACGGAACAAATAATAGAGTTTTGACAAACAATAAAACTTACCTATTATTTTTCCTGAGATATCCGGAATCCAGATAATTCCTACCTGGTACTCACGTTGTATAATGATAAGCAAAATGGCGCATTCCACGAGGTGACAAACCGGAAGTTGTCACGCACGAATCGTGGAGGGGAGCACCAATAGCGTTAGACAGAGGGACTCGCTTGACCGGAAACACAGGAAAAATGGAAGACTAAACTCAAAATGGATTCCGGATATCTCAGACAAAATAATAGGTAAGTTTTATTGTTTGTCAAAACTCTCTATTTTTGAACAACCTTGGTTTAAACGTGAAAGACATTTTTAATATATCGCATACGGCACAACATATGCCATATACGGAATCTGTATCCGTATGTTTTAATTAGTTCGATTCTGATACACCGCCTTACCGCAAAACCCTAATAGGATGACTTGACGACGATGAACCACTTTTTAAGCTTGGCGTGCTCAACAGATCGAGACAATAATTTCGCTGGCCCACCGCCTTCTGCTTTATAAGGAGCAGGTTCGGCCTCACATGGAATACTGTCCTCATCTATGGGCGGGGGCACCCCAGCACCAGCTCCTCCCTCTGGGCCGCCATCAACTGAGAGCGAATCGAATCGTCGATTGCCAAGAATTATCAATTCGGCTAGACTCACTGGCGCTGCGTAGACACGTGGCTTGGCTGTGCATTTTCTACCGTACTTACTATGGGGAGTGCTCCAAGGAATTGTTCGAACTGATCCCTGCCACTCCTTTCCGCCATCGTCCTACGCGACAAGAGTTTCATCCCCATCATCTAGATGGTTGGCAGTCCACAACTGTGCGCTTTTCCAGAATCTTTCAGAACAAAACTGTGGAATGAATTGTCGCCTGCGGTATTCCCGCCATCCCGGACCAATACGACCTTCAAGAAAAGAGCGTACTCCTTCTTAAAAGGCCGGCAACGTACTTGTTACAAAAAAAAACCGCTAAAAGTAGTTTTGCCAAAAAAACATATTTTGGGGTGGGTCACCCTTTTCATTTAGGGGCATGAAAAATAGATTAAGATCGCACCGAAACGCGATCAGGCAGCAACATTTAGTGTTAAGCCGGCCATACGACGATATACTTGCGCGAGCTTAGACTTATACAAATATACGTATTTTGGAGGTGACCACAAACGGCTCAAGCATCTTGCACAAACATCATTTCAGTGATATTTGTGCAAGCATGCGTACATGCAGCGAGCTAATCTATACTCTAATATTATAAAGCTGCAGAGTTTGTTTGTTTGTTTGAACGCGCTAATCTCAGGATCTACTGGTTCGATTTGAAAAATTCTTTCAGTGTTGGATAGTCCATCTATCGAGGAAGGCTATAGGCTATATTTTATTTTCATAAAAAATAGTGATCCGTAAGAAAATTGCTATTTTGTAACCCAAGACATAGAAAATCTATTTTTGCGTGCGCTGCAAAAAGTATTGACAATAGAACAAAATAATGTATTTCGGGTTTGTAGGTCCCATTAAGATCTACAAAAAAGTCCGCGAGAGCATATATCTAACTATCATGGTTTAGTCACACACAATAACCGCTTTTGTGTTCAAAAAAATTATTAAATCGTTAAATAGAAAGAAACTACGTTAAATGTTTATCGTAATATTAATCCTTATCTAAATAAAACATTATGTTATCAAGGGTATTTATTTAGAAGTAAATTACTTTTTGTTTCATCCCATTCGGACATTTCGTTTAGAAGTTATCACGAGTATAAGATGCTAAGAGTTGGTACCTATTATTGAGTTATTTGCCAAAGAGTTTTTATCAACATAATACCTAATATTAATCTTTATCCAAATAAATGTGTTGTTGATTATGAGTATTAGATCTTAGAAGAGTATAATAAATACATCTATACTAATATATAAAGCTGAAGAGTTTTTGTTTGTTTGAACGCGCTAATCTCAGGAACTACTGGTCCAATTTGAAAAAGTTCTTTCAGTGTTAGATAGCCCGTTTATCGAGGAAGTTTATCGAGTTTATCTATATCATCACGCTATGACCAACAGGAGCGGAGTACCAATGAAGAATGTTTCAAAAACGGGGGAAAATTATTACGCTACGGGCAATAGGAGACGCAAACGACGTTGCGTGGGTCATCTATACTAATATATAAAGCTGAAGAGTTTTTATTTGTTTGAACGCGCTAATCTCAGGAACTACTTACTGGTCCAATTTGAAAAAGTTCTTTCAGTGTTAGATAGCCCGTTTATCGAGGAAGTTTATCGAGTTTATCTATATCATCACGCTATGACCAATAGGAGAGGAGTACCAATGAAGAATGTTTCAAAAACGGGGGGAAATTATTACGCTATGGGCAATAGGAGACGCAAACGACGTTGCGTGGGTCATCTATACTAATATATAAAGCTGAAGAGTTTTTGTTTGTTTGAACGCGCTAATCTCAGGAACTACTGGTCCAATTTGAAAAATTCTTTCAGTGTTAGATAGCCCATTTATCGAGGAAGTTTAGCGAGTTTATCTATATCATCACGCTATGACCAACAGGAGCGGAGTACCAATGAAGAATGTTTCGAAAACGGGGGAAAATTATTACGCTACGGGCAATAGGAGACGCAAACGACGTTGCGTGGGTCATCCATACTAATATATAAAGCTGAAGAGTTTTTGTTTGTTTGAACGCGCTAATCTCAGGAACTACTGGCCCAATTTGAAAAAGTTCTTTCAGTGTTAGATAGCCCGTTTATCGAGATTATCTATATCATCACGCTATGACCAATAGGAGCGGAGTACCAATGAAGAATGTTTCAAAAACGGGGGGAAATTATTACGCTACGGGCAATAAGAGACGCAAACGACGTTGCGTGGGTCATCTATACTAATATATAAAGCTGAAGAGTTTTTGTTTGTTTGAACGTGCTAATCTCAGGAACTACTTACTGGTCCAATTTGAAAAAGTTCTTTCAGTATTAGATAGCCCGTTTATCGAGGAAGTTTAGCGAGTTTATCTATATCATCACGCTATGACCAATAGGAGCGGAGTACCAATGAAGAATGTTTTAAAAACGGGGGGAAACTATTAGGTACGCTACGGGCAATAGGAGACGCAAACGACGTTGCGTGGGTCAGCTAGTCTATACTAATATTATAAAGCTGCAGACTTTGTTCGTTTGTTTGAACGCGCTAATCTCAGGTACTACCGGTCCGATTTGAAAAATTCTTTCAGTTTTGGATAGCCCATTTATCGAGGAAGGCTATAGGCTGTTTTATTTTCAAAAAATTTGAGATCCGTAAGAAAATTGCAATTTCGTAACCCAAGGTGTGAAATCAAAAACCTATGTATTTTTGCGTGCGCTGCAAAAAGTATTGACAATAGAACAAGATAATGTATTACAGGTTTGTAGGTCCCATTAAGATCTACAAAAAAGTCCGCGAGAGCATATATCTAACTATCATGGTTTAGTCACAATAACCGCTTTTGTGTTCAAAAAAATTATTAAATCGTCTGAAGAAAGAAACTACGTTAAATGTGTATCGTAATATTAATCCTTATCCAAATAAAGCAATATGTTATCAAGGGTGTTTATGTAAAAGTAAAATACTTTTTGTTTCATCCCATTCGGATATTTCGTTTAGAAGTTATCACGAGTATAAGACGCTAAGAGTTGGTACCTAATAATGAGTTATTTGCCAAAGAGTTTTTATCAACGTAATACCTAATATTAATCTTTATCCAAATAAATATGTTGTTGATTATGAGTATAAGATCATAGAAGAGTATAATAAATACATCTATACTAATATATAAAGCTGAAGAGTTTGTTTGTTTGTTCGAACGCGCTAATCTCAGGAACTACTGGTCCACTTTGAAAAATTCTTTCAGTGTTTAGATAGCCCGTTTATCGAGGAAGGCTTAAGGCTATATATCAATACGCTAACACCAATAGGAGCGGAGCACGAATAATGAATGTTTCAAAAACGGGGGAAAATTATCACGCTACGGGCAATAGGAGACGCAAACGACGTTGCGTGGGTCAGCTAGTAACTTCAATATATTTAATTTTAGAATCCTTCGTTTGCTCGGTCATTAAAATTTAGCGCGCGGCTAAAAAGCAACTTTGCACTCTTGTATAACATATAACTATTAAATAACTGCTGCTGAAGACTTTACCACTCCGTAGCACATTCCCAGGCCCGAAACAGCAGTTATCAAATTGAATTTGTTTTAGCATCGACCTGGAAACCCTTTCTTACCTAGTGGAAAAATCATGTTTACTAATGAAACTGATTTTAATCGAATTTTATTAGAAACAGTTTTATTAAACGCAAATTACTTGCAGATCAATGCCAGATGGATTGGAAAAGAAAGGTTGCGATGATTTCGATGCCCAAAAGGTATGGAAAAATCAAACAATTTACAACGATTTTAAAGCGAAACGTACTTAAATAAATTTATTAAAAAACTGTTTTTACATAATTAATTAGTATCAGTGTCGCTATATAATATATTAACTCTATTCGTCTAATTGCGTTTAATGTATTAATGATATAATTATCGACGCAATTGTAATCATTGAAGTGATAATGTGTAGTGATAAAATCAACTGTGGAATTAAAAGGATTTTTATAATACACTAGCTGTTGCCCGCGGCTCCGCCCGCGTGTATGTCGGTTATCGCGGCAAACAGTAACCTATGTGTTAATCTGATGTATCTTCTATACTTATAAAATAACATATCCTGACTGACTAACTGACTGATTCATCATCGCCGAGCGGAAACTATTAAACTTGGGAATACAAAATTTGGTGAATATGATCGTTTCATTAAGTAGATACCCATTAAGGAAGGAATTTTGGAATTTCTACCCCCAAGGGGGTGAAATAGGGGTTGAAAGTTTGTATGGAAGTCCGTCATTTTTTAAGTTAGAAACATGAAACTTTATTTTTGGGCTACTGATTAAAAATGAGTAAACACGTATTTAAGCGTTTCTGATAGATAGAGCGGATATTCTACTCCTTAAGGGCGAAATAGGGGTTGACGTTTTGTATGTAGGTTAGTCTGGAAGTCCGTCATTTTTGAAGTTAGAAACATGAAAATTTATTTTAGGACTATTGATAAAAAAATAGGAGATACGTATTTAAGCGTTTCCCAATATTCTACCCGTAAGAGGGTAAAATAGGGGTTGAAAGTTTGTATGGAAGTCCGTCTTTTTTAAGTTAGAAACATGAAAAATTATCTTTGGGCTAATAGTTAAAAACGCGTAGATACTAAGTGTCTCTGGATATTATATCTACCTCTTTTTTTGTGCGGAAATTCCCTCGGATATCACCAATTGGTGGTTATGTCGGACTCGAACCGACTAAAAACCGCGCACCGTCTCGGATTCTAGAAACCAGGGAACCAGAACGCCCTCAAAAGGAAATCCCATAAATGATATTTCTACCCCTAAGGGGTGAATTAGGTGTTGAAATGTCGTAAGTAGATTAGTTTGGAAGTCAGTCATTTTTAATTTAGTAGCCTGAAACTTTGTCCTTAGGCTTTTAAGTACAAATAAATTAATACCTATATCATCATTTATGGGAATTCTATTTCTAAAGGGCTAAAAATAAGGGTCGAACGTTAGTATGAAATCCTTTTTAATGGGCTATTGATTAAAAATAAATAAATAGGTACGTTTAAAAACATGAATAAATTATTCATACATACTTACACAGTTTTAATTAAATATATTGTAAATAATCAACTTCCACGCGAGCAAAGCTGCGGGCAACAGCTAGTAAGCTATATTACTGTAAAGTTTCATCCAATTCCGTCCAGTGTTTTTTGCGTGATGAAGTAACAAACATACACCCTCACAAACATTCGCTTTTATAAATTAGTGTGATGTGATAAAATCGAATACGAAAAACAATGTTAAATTTATCACTACAGTTAAATGAAAAATTAGACATAACGAATGAAGCTTATTTTCAAAGCGTAAATAAAACTAAATTAATTAAGTATCTACAACTAATTCAACAAAAAAAATGGAAGGTATCTACAACTTACTAAAAGAAATTAAAACACCAACAAATAAGGCTAAGTAATTAAATATTTGCAACGAAAAACATCTGCTTACATAGGTAAGCAGATGTTTTTCGTTGCAGGATAAAAAGTAAATTATAGGTACCTAGGTACCTATGCTATAACCTTACAAAATTCTAAAAATACCGACAAAACCAATTAGTATCTACAAAAGACTATTTGCTAATTATTTAGGTACAACAAAAATCGCCTGCTTATACCTATGCTATAACCTGACAAAATCCTAATAAAAAACTTCGTTTAAAAAAACTACCATAACCTATCATACCTATACCTACATACCTATCATAAAGATGTTTTGTATCATTTTCTGGTAAATTATGATGAACTATTATGTTATATGTTTACTCCTCTTTCAAGTATTTTAAACTTAAAATAAATATCATAATTATAAATGACCATTTAACGTTTATGGCATTCTAGTTTTTGGTTCAGTATCAATAAGAGCATCCTCCCAAAAAATCAAAATTTCTTTAATGTACAGAATTGTTCTTATACACTTTTCTTATGCGTTTAAAAGTAATCATATTACGTACCTATTGTAAGGTTAGTTACTTGATTCCAAAAAATGTCGCTGTTTTAAGCACAGAAACAATTTTCAAGAAAATGTAATTGCTTCAGTATCGATTAGAGAGCCCTCCCAAAAAATCATCTAAATTTCTTTAATGTACAGAACTGAACTGTTACATTTTTAATAAACTTAAAAAAAGTAATCATATTACGTACCTTTTGTAAAGTTAGTTACTTGATTCCAAAAGATGTCGCTGTTTTAAGCAAAGAATTTTTTCTATGGAAAGAGAGAACATAAAACAAATACCTACCTATCAAATACTAACTATATACCACATTAATCACAATGCTTGTGCATAAAACGTCCCCACGATTATTTTGAATATTTAAGTCATGCGGGCACAACCAAACACACAGATTCGACGTCTACAGAGAGATATAGATATTCTTTTTCCTATGGATAGAGAGGTTGCGATAAATCAAATACTTAATGCTACACCGAATTATACGTAATACGTTCTACGATTATTCCACGATATATTAATCAAAGTGTTATTAATTACGCATGGCTGGCAATAGATGTCACTACATGCTACAATCTTCAGAGTATCTCCTTTCTAACAAAAAAAGAATATATATATATATTTTTTTTTTTTTTTATGGAATAGGCCGGCAAACGAGCAGACGTATCGCCTGATGGTAAGCGATTACCGCCGCCCATGGACAACCGCAACACTGAGGCGTCACAAGTGCGTTACCGGCCTTTGGGGGATGGGGGGGGAGATAGGGGGAGGGGGGTTGGGGTATGGGCCTCCGGTATCCTCACTCACTCGGTGAAACACAGCGCAAGCACTATTTCACACCGGTTTTCTGTGAGGCCGTGGTATCACTCCGGTCGAGCCGGCCCATTCATGCCGAAGCGTGGCTCTCCCACGGTAATATTGCAATCGGACTACTCGTTAATGAATTACAATTAATTACACATTTTGACTTTCATCTCCCCTCCCAAGGAAACCGTCCGGAATTTCGGAATAAAAAGTATCCTATGTCCTACCTCGGAGTATGAACTCAAATCATGCCAAGTTTCATTTGAATCCATTCAGTAGTTTCGGCGTGATGCGCGGCCAAGATATAGACAGACAGACAGACAGACAAAAATGAAAAAAAAAATAGTTTTCGTTTCAGTATCGATAAATGAGTGCCCTCCAAAAAAAATTTCAAAATATCTTCAATGTACAGAATTTGACCTGTTACATTTTTATTATAAGTATAGATAGATATAAGTATAGATTGATAATTGCGTTCAACATTCGTTCATACTTTGAAACTTTGAAATAAGAACAATACATATTACAGACAGACTAAAAAACGATCACATTAAGTCATAGAAAATTCGATCAATGGATCAATATACACTTATAATAAAAATGTAACAGGACCAATTCTATACATTAAAAATATTAAAAAAAAAAATTTTGAGAGCTTTCTATTATCGATACTGAAGCCAAAACTGGAATTTCTTTCATTTTTGTATGTCTGTCTGTATCTTGACCGCGCATCACGCCGAAACTACTGAACGGATTCAAATGAAACTTGGCATGATTTGAGTTCATACTATGAGGTAGGACATAGGATACTTTTTACCCCGAAATTCATCACGGTTTCCTGGAGAGGGGATGAAAGTCAAAATATGTACTTAGCTGTAATTCAATAACACATAGTCCGATTTCATTCATTCTTTTTTTTCTAGAAAGAAAAAAAAAGATAACGGACAAAGTGTTTTTTTTTGTCCGCGACGGAACACTGCCTGTGGGAAGCTGAGACAGATATGTAAATATGGCGGTACGAAGTTCACAGGTTCAGCTAGTATTTAAATATTACTGATATTCCCTAATATTTGAATTAAATATCAGGGTATATTATCCCGTGTTAGAGACTTGAATATCCAGTATTGGGTATTTAACGGTCATTGTTAATTGTTCGACACTTGATCGATTAAACTTTGACTGAAGATAGTTATGAATTCATACAACGGGTATCTCCAATTTATAATGACTCTGGCTTGACTACTACCCAAATTCATCAGAGATTACAAAATGGACCACGAGTATGATCGAAAGAGCGAGAGCATCAGTAGCATTCTACTCCGACAGTCAATAAATCTATCCGTCTCATGCAAGAAGGATGCAAGTCTTCGCCACCGTAAGAAGCTTTTATGGATCAATTGTCATCAACAGCCTTTAGTAACCCACTGCTCTTCTTTGAAAGGTGGTATTGGCGTACTATATTACACTGTCCAGACGGTTGGTATACGGCTTGTCTTTTCCTTTTTTTTATGTATGGGCCTGCGAAAATGACTCTACTTTGCCTGATGGAAAGCATAAGTAGAATCCAAGATTGGTGGTCACCATACTCATTGCGAATGTAGACAATGCAACATGGCGGCCTAGTAATGCTTCTGCATCATTGGGCCTCCGGTCTCGCACTCTCCCACGAAACACGACAGCATGATCGCTGTCATTTTACGTGGATCTTCTGTGCGAGGCCGCCTCGGTCGAGCCAGCCCGTTCGTGCTGAAATCAGCGTGGCTCTACTACCTTCTCTTTGCAGAGCTGTTTTCCTGCATATTTTGCTCCCATAGTTACGACACTGATGAATAGTGACACTCCGTATTCTTAATCCCACCAAAAACATTCTGTAAAATCTAGCCAAGTCTCGATGGAGCTACTTGTTTATCTCTTAAAAGTAATGAAATCTAGACAGTCGTGCCAAGTCTAAGGTTCCTTACTGCTATTTTTTATTATTATGGTTAATGTTGTGTGACTTGGCCGTTGAACATTCTTTGTACGTTAGTGGGTACAAGTCAATTTTGTTTACACATAATGTTATATCTGTTGTAACTACCTATGTTTGTTAAGCGAAATAATAACCCATACTGGTATTGGTAATTGGACGTTAGTGTCTCATTTTAGGCTGTTGGTGATTGTGCAACACATGCATTCAGCATTGACAATGCTGACTTCTGCTCTCTTCTTTTTGGAGCGTCAAATCGACAACCAATCACTACATAGTATAAAACAAAGTCGCTTTCTCTGTCCCTATGTCCCTTTGTTTGCTTAAATCTTTAAAACTACGCAACGGATTTTGATGCGGGTTTCTTTAATAGATAGAGTGATTCAAGAGGAAGGTTTTTATGTATAATAAATGCATAATATAGTATGGCAACACTGTTAATTTTCGAGGTTTCTAATGTGATGTAGCAAAAAAACACATTTTTTTGCGCTTACATTGCAAACGCTGGTTGCACCCTACGAGATAGATCAAAATAATGTACTACAGTATTGTACACCTTAAAAAGTACTACAAAAAAGTCCGCGACGGTATATGTCTATCTCTTAGGGATAACCCACAACAATCATTTTTTATTCCTTTATTTTTACGAGAAATAATGACTTATTTACGAAGTGATTTTAAGCAATACAGAATGAATCCTTATCAATTAAGTAAATTAAATACATTGTGCATTTAATATAGATCAAAATGGCCCTTTACAGTATCTAATTTAAATGAATATATTCGAAGATATTACAGATTTAAAATGCACGAATCGTGTCGTCGGCGGGGGCATCTGAAATCCACCCGTGCGAAGCCGGGGCGGGTCGCTAGTCTAACATAAAATAGACGTACAGACGGACTTCTATCAATGATTAGAAGTCCGTCTGGACTGAAAATAATTTTTTATACTGTTTGTTTCAGGCTCGCCTACTCATAAGTATTATTGAAATACGCAGCTTTATCAATTGCGTTGATAAAGCTGCGTATCTTTATCTTTATATTATTATCCATAAAATGGATTATGGGATCTAACAGGGCTAGCAGGGAAAAAACTTTTGAGCATAGGACCGGGATAACGTACCACGCAATTTGTAGGACAATGTGTATGTTAAATTATATCAATATTAACTAAGCAACTGTTAAAAAATCAGCTGGTTAGTATCATTTTTTATGACCTCGCTATCGATATATGTTGGAAGGATCAAACCATGCATTTTGTAGGACAAATATTTGTTTCCATTATGTAATAATGTTAGATAATATTGATATAATTTAACAGCCACATTGACCTCCAAATTGCGTGGTCTGTTATCACAGCCCTTCGCTCAAGTTTTTTTTTCCTGCTAGCCCTGTTAGTTCCCAAAATCGAATTTTTTTTTTAAGTTGAAAGGTGGCCCCTCATCAAAATGAAGCTACTCACGAAAAACTAGCTTGATAGTAATAACTTGTAAAATTTGTTCCGGGGATCCCGCACTAATGTGGTTACTTATCTATTTATTACCTAAGGTTCGGCTGAGCCAATCATGATGAACTTATCGTTGAAAACATTCTTTACCAGTCTACCTTGGTGACGACAAATATTTTTTTCTTGCAAAGAGTGAAGGAAATTTGACACAAACCCTACACCAATGCGTCTGGCCAGCGTGATACAGTTGACCAAGAACTCTTTTCTAATAAGAGGCTTTTGTCCAACCAATAGTGTATTGTGAAAGGTTGTCGATGATAATGACAGATGTGACGATAATATGTAAACTTGATTAAATATTTCTTTTTAAATTATGACTCAGAGGACGAAAGTGGTGCAAAGCTTAACTTTGAATAAAACCTGACCAGGTACCAGCCTGATTTTCTGCGATAGAGCGCTCTAACACTGACAAGACTCAGTAGTAAAAGAAGAATTGATACAAGCGGGAGACTGGTAGGAGTAGGTAAGTAATAGAAAATTATTTGAGTAGCTATGATTTTAAAAAACCGTGTGGTGTCGTGGGACACCAGATAGGAACGAAGTTCCTTATTATAAAAGTAAATTTTTCGTTCACGAAATAATTTAAATGAAATTAAAAAGGGTGAAGAAAAAGTTAATTATTATTAATCTTAATAATCTTTTTGTATAAAAATACATAATATACATAGAAAACATCCAAACTACGAAAAAACAAATATTTGTAGATCATACAAACATTTGATCCGACACGGGATTCGAACCCGAGACCTCAAACACAGCATTCGCTTACGCTACCATTGCGACACGAACGTAAGATTTAACGTTACGGACACTTTTTGCCGACTAGGGTACCCCTCCGCAACGCCCATAAGCAACTTCGTTCCAAAAATAGAAAATTTATGAAAAGTACAGGAATTAAGTATTGAATACAGAGTGGCGATGGCACTGATAGCAGATGCAGATATCATGGCAGATGATAGCGCTAAGGAATCGACAGCCAATTCAATTTAAAACAAAAAGAGGAATATTCTTTTCTAAAGACAACTCCAGAAGTAGGAATTTATCCAGAAGCGAGGGAGACTTCACAAACAAACACAAAGTACATTTAGACTCAGAATTCGTGGATCACACAAAAAAATGTGCTTTAAGGGGATGAAATCCATAGCATGCAGCGTAGTAGGAGCGCGGTGATCTTTTAAACTCGGTTTAAACGGCAGTTGGCCCGCCAGGCAAGATTACCTCGCCTGCTCGGAGGATCCTCCCTTTGTGTTGGAGGGACATGACACCCGTTCCTACACATGTGTATTTACAAAAAAAAGTATATACCTATGTATTTATATCAGTTGTCTAGTACCCATAACACAAGCTCTGCTTAGCTTGGGACTAGATGGCGTTATGTGTTAGATGTCCGAAATATTTATTTATTTATAAAAAAACTACTACGGAATCCATTGGTATTTGATATATTTTCCTCTGATATGTGGATGAACGGATGTTATCTAAGCGATCTTCTTTGGTTTGGTATATGAAATTATCACTTGTAAAGACAGTGTCGTACAGTGAGGTGGTGTTGATGTTGCTTTATCGCGCAATTTTTTATTCGAGTTACTTTTATCGATTGTTTCCGATAACAGTATCATCCAAAGCATACTCTACCAAATCCACTTTAAAATGCCAAAATTGTGCGACTCCGGTAAGATGTTTTATTTTCTCTATTTGTTTTGTTGAAAGCACAAACAACAACATAACAAAAAAAAATAGTATGTGATTTAAAAATAAAAAAATACGTGAAATCGCAATCCAGTGCATTTAAAATATTTTTATTATACAACTAAACTAAAGAGCGTTTAAATCAACGAAGCTTCGCATAATATTTTCTGAAGATATTTCCTACTTTACATACGTTTATAGACATTTATAGCCCATGGTTCCAAATGTTGAAAATGCAGCATTGTTTATATCTATATGTATACTAGTCTACACTAATATTATAAACGCGAAAGTTTGTAAGTATGGATGGATGGATGGATGTTTGTTACTCTTTCACGCAAAAACTACTAAACGGATTTGGATGAAACTTTACAATAATATAGCTTATACATCAGAATAACACATAGGCTACTATTTGCCGCGATAACCGACATATACGCGGGCGGAACTGCGGGCCACAACTAGTTAAATAAAAAATTAAACCTTCTAGTTATAGTATCCAAACGATTAAAATAATAATAATAATAAATCTCTTTATTTACTCTCATTTATTTAATACTTGAAGAATTTCACATTAATCATTATTTTACACGACTTTATCAATACTATAACTTACTTTTAATTAACTACCTCGTAAATATAAAAAAAATGCACACTGTATGCACAACTTTGAAAATATTGCATCATATTAGTGTTAAATTATGAAAGTAAAAATTCAACATTTAGCCACTTAATTTTGTCAACTGTTAACTTTTATTTTATTTTAAAAGAGGATATACTTTGTATATCTAATGTATTATATGTATGTATGTTTGTATATATAATGTATTTGTGTCTTCTTTTATTACCTTTGTTCTCTGTATAATAGAATTATCATTCTTCCCCACAATATACTCTTAAAATTTGAACAAAAAGTGTCTGTAAACGTATGAAACTAATTAACGCCTATGTTTTGCTGAAAAGAGGTATTACAACATTCATTCCTCTTGGTGGAAATGCGTTACAATAAATTGACAATCAAATTCCTTTGGATTTATAAGACAAATAAATTATCTCTGTAAAAAGTAAATAAGGTATAAATTATGTAATAAATATACCTATGTTTTATCAATGTCATTATACCGATAAAGATAACAGATTGCATTGTGGCTACTTAGTTTGCATTGTCGTTCTGATCGACAGTTGGTTGTGCGATTGAGTATCTAAACCGATTTCTTTAGTTTTCATCATGATCAACAGCATTGACAAGCCACTGGTGGACACAGGCTTCTCCTTAGAAATGAGGTCTACTACACACCTTTCTTTAGTATGTTTTTTATCCGACTACGGCAAAGCCAAAGGAGGGTTATGATTTTGACAGGCTATGTATGTATGTTCATCTGTTCCCTCACAGCTCCTTAACTACTTATTAGAACTGGACAAATGAGGTATCGTTAGAAGCGTCTTGATCGTCCTCTGGTTATAGGCTATATGACCAGTGCCGTCTTTACCATAAGGGCTCACGGGGCCAGTGCCCAGGGCCCCCATTCTCAAGGGGGCCCCGAAGAACCGAGAATTTTACTTTCAGACAAATTTTCGTACACATTTTCACAAAAAAATATAGTAGGTACCACATTTAAATATGAAATAATCGAAAACTAGGCTTTCAATTTTTAAATTTTTTCGGTTAAAAAATAAAAGCGTACAATAGAGTTGTGACTCTTTCACCTTCTTTACGATCGCTAAATCTTAAATTCAATATTTTATGTCTTAGGATTCGCTTAATTGTAGTTGAAATATCATTAAATATTCATCATTGATATTATATGCAGTGTATATTATACAATTATGCTCTATCGCTAATGTTATTTTATTATAATTATAAATTGTGTAAGAAAATAACTAACTTAAGTGTTAGTGGACAAGGCACATTGCTCGCAAAAACGAAAGCCGATGGGGCCACAAAGTTCCCCCTTGGTAGGTCCCTCGCAAGGTGGTCCGACGACCTGGCGACGGTCGCGGCAAGTCGTGAGATGTGGGCCGCATGGAAAATTTGCGGGTGGAGTAATGAACAGTGTCTAGCTGCCCTTAGTGTTGCGCTTCGGGAGCAACCATTGTCAGTCCTAGAAGCACTACCTGATTCAGGTAGCGTATATAAAAAATTGTTAGAAGCGCTAGAGTCGAGATATGGGAAACGCCATCTGAAACACGATTTCCCAGCTACACGATAGAGCCCAAGGCTCAGGAGAAGGCCAGCAGCAATGTGCGTTGGAAATTGAGAACCTTGTACGGAAAGCAAACCTTTCGATTGACGGGAAGACGATAAAAGCAAACATCGTGCAGGTTCTCATAAACGACATCAAGGACTTGTAGGTTAGAGCTGCAGTGAAGCTTGGCCAACATGCTTTACTAAGGGAAGCACTGGCATACGCACTGGAGGTCGAAGCAACATGATATCCGGTCGACCCACAAGCTAAGTCCCAGAGGAAATCAAAGACAATCAAGTCTTCTTTTAAGAGAGCATCTGGGATCATGTGCTACAGAATGGTGAGAGAGGTCATCTACAGCTAAGTTGCCCGCTAATGAGTTTGCAGATCAGTGTCCAGGTTGAAAAAAATAAAGGACTGCCTGGTCTGCCTGTAGGAGCTGATGAGAAAACGTTGCGAAAAGAAGATGCACACAAGACGCAAGTTCCAAGGCAGTGATCTGGGAAAACATGACAGCGAGATAAAAGGTGACATCATAAGACAATGCAAAGGATATGTCTCGCTGAGGAAATGTACTCCGACTCCAAACTTGAAATCAACAGGCTAGACTTTTGGGACCATGTGAAGATGAAACAATAAGGATAGTACAGGGGGATGACGTTGACATAAAGAAACTTATCACATGGCAAGCACAGGGTGATATAAACCTGTTTGGAGTATTATCTTATCTGCAAGAGCTATTACTAAAGTTTATTGGGCGCAATGGGATAGTCTAGTTCTACAAAACGGCATACTGTACCTACCGAAAATGGGAGAAGTCCAACGGCTGAGAGTTCCACCTGTAGATAATTGTGCCAAGAGCTAAGGTGCCGAACGTTCTACGTGAAGTTTACAATAAAGCATCAGAACGCCATCCTAGTGTCAAGAAGTCTCGGCAAGATGTACAAGATTAGTGCCGTAGTGGTTTCGTAAATGTACTACTTGTACTGTTGTAAAAAGTTCCACAGATGCGAAACCATGACGACAAGCAACTTAAAAACGGAATGGAAACTAATCGCAGTTGACATCGCGAGCAGGAACGAGAAAACCCGATAATACTGGCCCCTATACTACAGACCAAATGGGAGGATCCATACAAAGTAGTGCGTATCGACTACCTGGCTAAATATCGTGGTAGCAATAGCGTTGCTCGCGTCTAGCAAAATGGCAGTGTTGCGAAAAATGAGCATTCCAGAAAAAGACTCGTCAATCGATTTAGCCGAGAAAGTTTTAGTCGGTTTCTTGAGGCACAGAACAATAAACCTTAAGTGAATATACCTATGTATATTCACACGTCGAATATAGACTGAGTGTCACGTGGTTGGCTTGTTTACATACGACAGCGTTTTTTTTCGGAACCGGGCGTTTCGAGAGGCTGTTGAACTGTCCCGAATAATCTAGTGATAGGCATAGGCATCTAGTATAAAAAGGCAGTTTAGTTTGAGCTACAGTGCGTCAAATATCTGAGTGATGTAAGTGATTAACAGAGCGACCTCGGCGGTCATTAAGGACAATTTTTCTGAGTTATTCTGTGGTTTTAAGAGTATTAGTAGTAAAGTCTCTTTTAAAGTCTTTTAAAGTAGTAAAGTCAGAAGGCTTAATTCTCAAATTCGTCGAGCCCGAACACGTAATAATAAATAGAAGGGTTTGCTTAACAAAGAACCTGAAAGAAACCATAATTGTAACCAAAAACTAACGGCATACATGATTCCATGATCATAGTAGAAAAATGTTAGTATAATACGCTTTCTTTACTTTCTAAAAGGGCCCAAAATTCTTGTGTGCCCAGGGGCCCCAGCTTAGGTTAAGACGGCCCTGTATATGACGTATCAGTGAATCTAATGTGGCGCCCTCTAGCCGACATAAAGTACTGTTTTAAAAAATAAATTTGAGATAAATATGCTGTGTTTGGAATCATTCGAAAGGGCGTTACTTGTACATTTTAAATATATATATATTATTAGCATTTGGTCGTGACTTTGTCCGTATTTATTCGATAATTGTGATATTTCTATGGTACCTATTTAAAATATACTTTGCAAAGAAATTAATATTATAGAGGCACCAAAACATTTTAAATAAAAAAAAAAGTAAAAACTAAAACCCAACTAAGTATGACAAAAAACGACGCTGAAAAAGTATGAAACAAGTTTCAAAAGCCGTAGCACAGAATAACTAATAGTAGCCGTAGTCACGCGTTGTTAATGTCTGAGGTTAATGTGTTATGGTATGGACGTTATTTTACATTTCTACGTAACGTGTGACTACGGCTACTATTAGTTATTCTGTGCTACGGCTTTTGAAACTTTTTTCATACTTTTTCAGCGTCGTTTTTTGTCGTAGTTGGGTTTTAATTTTTTTTAATGTATGGAGACCTACCGTACCGTCACACACCGGATTGTACTGCGGGGTAAAATGTCAAAATCGAACTGACAAAACCACACGGTATGCCAATGTGTCCCTGTGATGTAATAAGTTATCCAGAAACAGCTGTTATTTAGACATGAAGACAAGACCGAAGCTGCAAACATCGCATCACTATATTCGTAAATGATTACTAACGATCATACTATGAGAACATTGTACAATCCTACAATGAAATCTCTATTGAGGGTCCTAGTTTAATTAGTCAAGCGTTGTCGCGCGGGCAGTATCGTATTTTAAAAATTCACCACATTTTTGTTTCTGAACTTGTAAGCATATATTTTTTGTTTTTCTTTTTAAGTTTCGAGAACATATCTTGATGAAGTTCTGACCTAATAATAATAATAACAGCTGTTCCGTTCGTAAAGAAATTAAAAACATAGTTATAGGTAAGTAGGTAGGTACTCACAGTTCAATTTTTTTGTTTTAAACGTTACTTTAAATACAATTTTAGATCATTGGGTTTGGATACCCCTACGTATTACATCATGAATTCTAACATACTATAACATATATTATTATCTCCATATTACATTCTATGTTTTGTAAAATTAGCTAATTTCTAATCTACGAGTATTATCCATAAACATGCATTCGGAGATAGGAATTTTGCCTTCGGATTTAGAAAATGATCATTAGTGCCAAGGTTCATTTAGAACAGAGTATCTAAACTTTTTTTTTCTAGTTATATCAGTATATCATAATTTTTAAAGCACTAGCAAGGTGCATTATATTTTTTAACGTTACTTATTTATAGATGGTCCAGACGGTATTTTGCTGTCGTTGAGTAGAAAATAAACGAAAACTACTATTTTTTTTACTTTGTTTTTGACTAAAAGCCTATTTGTAGGCAATATTTTGACAATTCAATTTTTTTTTTTTGCAAATTACAGAAATATTTTTTTCAAGAAAAAATCAAGCAATTTTCCCATGTTTGTTTAAGCATTTCAATCAGTCAAGCAATCAATCAAAAAAAATTGGTGTACAAAAATTTTGGTGAAATTTTTGGTGAATGTAAATGCCTGCAGACCGTCATAGTTGGTATTAATTGTTTTATGTGGTTGACCACATAAAACAATTTATAAAAATAATGATTTTTTACACAAACCGAACTAAAAATATCCTTATGATACAGATTTACGCCAATCAAATGTTTCAGAAGAAATATTTACACGAAAATTGTTTATCACAACAATACTTATCGAAAAAAGTGACTTATTATCAAACGACATCAAATCAATAAAAATACTTATCACGATAAAGCCTACAAGCGACAGCGTTTTTCAAAAAAACTACGTAACTAAATTCGTAACTGGAGTTACAACCAATTCAATAAGATCTGTGCTGCCTTGGTTGTTATACTATAAACTCTATAGACACCAAAGATATTGTTGTACTTGTTGTACTTCAGTTACATTAAACACAATTTATTTTTAAATTGAAACAATGTAATATCGCAATCTAAATTTATTTCAATTACATGTGCGTCAGAAGGAAAACCTCAAATAGCGCTTTGTTCTAGGACAATGGTAAGTTTGAGGTTTTCTTACATTACCGATTGGGATTAATTATTCGTATTATATAATACAGTGCCCTATGTGCAAAAAGTAACTGTACAATCCCAATGTAACAGTAAAATCCCGAACATTTGAAATGAAATCTAAACTTTTCAAATTTAAATGACTAAAATTTTTGACCAATAGAGGTTGAATATGTGACTTTTTGTCCTTGAACATATTTTCAAAACTTCCATATTACACTTATTTATATACTAGCTGACTTCGTACCGCCATATTTACATATCTGTCTCAGCTTCCCACAGGCAGTGTACAGTACAAAAAAACACATTTCCGGTTATCTTTAATTTTTTTCTTTCTAGCAAAAAAGAATGAATAAAATCGGATTAAGTGTTATTGAATTACAACTAAATACATATTTTGACTATCATCCCCTCTCTCACGGAAACCGTGCTGAATTTCGGGATAAAAAGTATTCTATGTCCTAACTAGTAGTATGAACTCAAATCATGCCAAGTTTCATTTGAATCCATTCAGTAGATTCAAGATACAGACAGACAGACAGACAAAAATGAAAAAAAATACAGTTTTGGCTTCAGTATCGATCATAGAGCCCTCCAAAAATGTTTTTCTAAATATCTTTAATGTACAGAATTGGACCTGTTACATTTTTATTATAAGTAGTATAGATTAACATAAATGTGTAAATTTTTCTGTGTCTTTTGCTTTTCAGGCAGTATTCATAACAAGAATAACTGGCTAAAGCTATGCGCTATTAGTATTTTTAGAGGTAATTGGGTCGCAAATAATAGCTTTTTTTATGGAATAGGGGCAAACGAGCAGGCGTATCACCTTATGGTAAGCGATTACCGCCGGCCATGGACACCCGCAACACCAGAGGCGTCACGAGTGCGTTGCCGGTCTTTGGGGGATGGGGGAAGGGGTTGGGGCATGGGCCTCCGGTATCCTCACTTACTCGGTGAAACACAGTGCAAGCGCTGTTTCACACCGGTTTTCTGTGAGGCCGTGGTATCAGTCCGGTCGAGCCGGCCCATTCATGCCGAAGCGTGGCTCTCCCACGGTAAAAAAGTTTCAGTACTACTTTCCCGGGACTAAAGACCACATACCTTTAATCCTGAGAGAGAAGTACGGCCTGTATGCCAATAGATCTTTATTAACACAAGATAAGCTATAGTAGGTAGTAGAGCCACGCTGATTTCAGCACGAACGGGCCGGCTCGACCGGGGCGGTACTACCCTCGCACAGAAAATCAACGTAAAATGACAGCGTTTGTGCTGTCGTGTTTCGTTGGTAAGTGCGAGACCGGAGGCCCAATTAGTCTAGTCAACAAGTTCCATACTTGTTGACTAGACTAAAAGATGCACAAGCATCACTAGGCCGCCATAGTGTGGGTCGCCATACTGCATTGTTGTATTCGCAATGAGTATGGTGGCCACCACTCGTGGATTCTACTTATGCTTTCCATCAGGCAGAGTAGAGTCATTTTGGCAGGCCAAACATAAAAAAAAAAAAAAATAAAAAAAAAAATAAGCAGTAGACAAACGCTGGTTCACGAACAAAAATCAAACTAACAGAATCAACCTAGCCAATATTATGCTTGATTGAATACTCATGAAATAATTATACACATCGTGAAATAGTTTTGATAATATGACGCAATCATGAGTGAGACTTTTAGCCAAAGGTAATATGGAAAAAAATATAATCTATGATATTTTTATGATAAAATTTTATAAAAATAAGCACTTGTTTAAACCAAATCACACCTTATATCATCTATCGAAACATATTCTATATTCGATAAGCTTAATTATCGCGATTACGTCAAGTGCTAATCAGAGATACGTAACAGTTGTGCAATCTACAATAGTTATTGTTGTCGTAGTTTGTTGATACTATAGTCAAAAAAAAGTTGAGGAAGGGCATAATCTATGTAAAATTACACTACGGTCTAAATGAGAAAAGAAATGATTGTAAACACTGTAGAAAAGATACACCTATCAAGTATAAAATATAAAAACTGTAAAAGATTAAGCCATTTTAGGCACTGAAAATAAGACACGATTGTCACTTACATTTTATTTATTTTATTTATGTTTATTTACTCAGAACTCTGCCATTTCAGAACTAACTCAAAATCATGTAATTCCCTACAGCTCATTTTTAGTGATTTTTAGTTTAATTTAGAGAATTTTCGGACAACAGAATCAGCATCAATTTTACATACAACAATAAAACCTTCAAACATTTCTCTGGATCGTCATCCTTTGTTAGGATTTCCATAAAAAAGCAGCATTAGAACGGAGACCCAATGATGCAGAAGCATCACTAGGCCGCCACGGCCATAGTGTGGGTGACCATGCTGCATTGTTGCATTGTCTGCATTCACAGTATGGTGACCACCACTCTTCGATTTTGCTTATGCTTTCCATCAGGCGAGTAGAGTGATTTTGTCAGGGCCAAAAAAAAGGCATTTCCACATTAAATGGCAACGTTAAGTTCTCTGTGCTAGAAATTGGCCGGTCTTCTGGTCACAAGAAGCGTCGATCACTTGGTTTGCTAGTTCTTTATACATTTTTATTATTTCCAGCCCCATATGTGGCGGCAGCAGTCTCCACAGTCGGTGTAATAGGAGGTGTTTATAATGCCTATCAACTATATCAAAAGAACAAAAGGAATAGATTACCGTCACCTGAGGAATGGATACACGTTGGATATCTGAAACAAATATACGCATACCCAATAAAATCATGTGCGCCTTTTCCACTAAAGCAGGCAGAGTGTTCTGTATTGGGTTTGAGAGATGGTTGGCTACGTGATAGGTTACTATGATTTATATTTTAGTATTCGGTATTCTGAATCCTTAATCGAATTAATTAATGGTTAATTTGTTAATTAATCCCAATTCTGATAGCTTGGTAGCTTTATACGTACATAAACTTTTTTCTAATCTTCTAATCTTAATTACAAATGGGACTGAACCTTACCAACATTTTATAAAGTGTGGACGGCCCCGTGATTGATGTTAAGAAGTTGTATATCTACTACGATTGTATATATTAGTTGTATATGTCAATCGGCGTGAAAAAATTATAAATCGCGATACAGGATTTGCACTGTTCAATGTGTGTTCTTTAGACGGCACTGAAATATGTATTTGTTCTATTTTTTGTGGCAGTCACCTAAAAAAATACCCACACAAAATATACGCTTCTATGTATTTGTTTTGTCACTCTTCTGTGTAACATATATTCTGTGCTAGTATCGAGAATATTACAAATATTTTTTGATTCATAAATCTAGCAATAGAAATATATTCAAATTTAACTTTTTTTTCAGAATATTAATGATCATAGACAATGAGGACAATAATTTAATAACAGCCAGAACTTATCCGGAAATGTTAAAAATAAAGACAACTTTCAACAAAGCCATAGTGACATTGAGACATCCTAAAATGGAACCTATCGAGATTAACTTAGCTGAGGTATATTTTTTATCTATACTAATACACACATCCAAAGTGTCTAGGGATCAACATATGTGTCTAGGGATCAACATATATTTTTGCAATAACTTTTCTCCTGATTGATATTAATTAAAATTTTCTTTAAGGATTCATCAAATAAAGTGTTTTCGTTTGTCACAGTAACGATAAACCAAGTCACCTTTGCATTAATAAAGAAATTTGCCATTTTCCTAATAAAAGGATTTTTGACATTTGAACCACTAACATTAAAGTTCGAAAAAAATACTGAAATAACAGTTTTCTTTAAAATTTTATTAGGTAACTTAAACAATTAATAATCCGTGTTTCTACCGCGAACACTAACACAAGAACATCGGTTTGGCATACTCAAAATGAGTTCATCCAAATCACGCTGTGGAATGGCCGCCCATGTTCGTTGCAACAACAAAAAAAGGTCTTCTTGCGACTGGATACCCTCCATATTCGGCAGAGCTCTTCTCTGTAGCATATCCCATGCATGCTCAATCGGGTTCTGGCGACTGAGCAGGCCAGGGCCAAAGCCACGTCTCAATCTCAAGAAATCCGCATAAAAATGCTTGATCCCTAGACACTTTTGATGTGTGTATATAAAGCTGAAGAGTTTGTTTGTTTGCTTGAACGAGCTAATCTCAGGAAATATTGGTCCGATTTGAAAAATTATTTCAGTGCTAGATAGCTCATTTATCGAGGAAGGCTATAGGCTATATATCATCAGGTTTAGACCAATAGGAGCGGAGCACCAATGAAGAATGTTTCAAAAACGGGGGACATATAACGCTACTGGCATTATGAGACGCAAACGAGATTGCGTGGGTCAGCTAGTAATTTATAAAACTTATAAACAAATATCCTAGCGAATAATAGGCACATTGAATCAACTTTAGGCAGAAATGTGAGAATAGAAGGTGTATATAGTTTTGTACGATTATTGAATGTCTTATCAAATGCTTTACCAAAAGTTTAATGATTTTCTAGCCAAGACATTGTTGTTTTGTTGTTTGGATTAATGTGCAAAATAAGTATCACATATGAAATATTAAAGTTAGGTGGCAATTTTATTAAGCCCTGACGTATTTCAGGTAATACTGATGAACAAGATGGTTGATACAAATGTATGGAATGCGCCTGTGACCGTTTTCGATTGTGGTGAGGAAGCTAATAAATGGATTACCAAGTGAGTATAATTTAAAATATAAGTCAAACTAGTGTATTCTTATAAAAATTCATAAACTATCATTTTAAACTTATATAAATATAAATTAAAGACTATAATTCTTATTTAACGAATGCATCATCATAATACTAAATTTAAACAATACTACTTAAAGTCTTACAAAACCTATCTAATTGTAGCAATTGGAGCATTCCCTAAAATACTCCTGTTTATTTTGTGTGCGATAACATTCGCTAGAATTCTCATTACAAGTGAATAGTTAAGTCTATTATTTCTCACTTTTTTAAAAATCGAACACAGAAGAATGTCATTAGTCCATTGAAAAGTTACATTTGGGGTTGCATTTCTCAGAGGATGCAATTTTTTTTTAGATATGAAGGAGGTGTTAGTATAAAGTTGAATTCAAGTTTGTGGGGTTGCAACCATTGTCCCTCGGCCGCCATCTTGGAAAAAGGGGTACAAACGGTTTTTATGGTGTATCTGCCAAACTATAGGTCTGACAAAAAGAAATAAAACTTGAATTTAACTTTACACAAAAATTTAATTGCGTTCTCTGAGATATGCACGCTAAGCCCGAAAAAATGTACATTTAAATGGACTACATCATTTCAAAAGCGAACAGCTATTAATTTGCACAGTCCTTTTAGCTATAAGTTTTTCAAACACAAAATAAGTAAAAATGTAGGTGTACAAATATTTTTGAAATAGTTGGTTAGTATCTTTTTAAATACCAAGAAATGAAACTTAAAAGTCGAAATTGTGAAAAATCCCTATCAGCTGACTTCTGTATTTAAAAGTTTAAAATGCCATATTGTAAGACGAAGTGAAAAAGTCCTAATGCTTTCTAATGTTACTACCGTAAACAAGAAATTACTCAAAGTTAGTTACACAATACATTTCAAAAGAAATAAATGTGCAAATTGTGTAATAATTGACACTAGTGATCAAAATTTAGCCAGAATTCTTTTTTTAAGGCATTCTGCACTCCTCAATATAAACTTTAACTATTCCAAAAGTCATATTCCTCTGTTGCTACAATTTTCTTACAAAGTGGCACAAAGTTTTGCTTCACGTATTAAATTATAAATACTGCTAAATAAGTTCAGAAATTTAGAAGTGATTTGAATAAAGAGTCTATGCAGACATGACGGACAGTAACGAATTCGGCCCTCTTGCTCACCAGAGAAAGACAATTCAATTATTTGCAATTGATACTAACCAGAGTTATTTGTTGCACTTTGCAATTTAATCTTTAGATAAAGCTATATCAGTTGCACTTTACAAATATTTTTTTAGATCACACTATATCAATTGCAAGATTACATAAAAGCAAGTACAGTATCTATATATTAATACGTAAAGCAAAACTCTGTACCCCCTTTTACAAAAAATATGCCAACGGAGGAGTATAAAATATGGCACAGTTAAAGTTTATTCCGAAGAGAAGTACCAAAAGCTAAAAAAAAAGTATCAAATTTCGGTCCCTGAGCGATCTGTAGTAAATACTTAAAGAGGGTTTTTTTTTGCCATGGTGCCAAGAAACACATTCCAATATTATTTATAGTCATAGTGCTATCATTCGCAGGGTCATATTTGCGTATAAAGTGTCGGGTTTTCACATAATGCCAAACAATTCATTTGCAATACTACATAATTCCCTATCTTAAACTTCCTTATTCACAATTGATCTTCATCTCATTATTCATTTCCATCCATTTTCATCATAATGTAATTTTACTATGGAACTGTGTTCGGTTGAAACGTTAAGGTTGTGGGATGATCAGGGCAGTTTTAGTTTACATTGCCACCATGAGCAATTAAAATACTTATAATTACACTTCCAGGGTGCTTTCTCTGATGAAGTCAACTGCCACGGCAAAAAGAAAAAAAATTGATCAAATTTGGACCGCTGAGTGACCACTAGTACCTAACATTTTTATTTTTATTTTTTTTTCTTATTTTTGTTTCAGATGTCTTAATATTGAGGACACTACTTTTACTTTAGTTTATCACGGACATGAAAGACATCGAGTAATTGGAGGATCGGCAGCCATGTGGCCGAATATATATGATAGGATGAAGCAGAGTGACACAGTTAGCATTTTGTTTTATAATGACTATCTAGTACATTACACTACTTCTTCCTTTGTCACGCCTTAAAACAATGAGTCCCACGGAGAGTTGGCATAAAGCAGGCGAACAGTAAAGTGCCTACCACACGCGCAAGTATCACCACAGTTATAACTGCGTAGGGAAAACTGTCGTGATACAGTTGGTTGGCGCGTGATACCTATAGTTTTACCAACCACATGGTTTTCCGTATTCAAGCCGGCCTGCGCTGGCAAAACTGTGGTGATACTTGCGCGTGTGTTAGGCCCATTAGTAATAAAATCGGCTAAGCCCTTTGAAATGATACACATTGCGTCGATTCCAAACACACACATCGAGAAAACTGATGGCTAATATTGGCGATTAATAGTTTTGAAGTACCTCAGTAATTATAGTATACAAAGTCACGTTTGAGTATTTTCTTATAAGTGTTTTTTGCCAAGGTGCCACGAAACACATTCCAATATTAGTCATAGTCATAGTGCTATCATTCGCAGGGTCATATTGCGGATAACGTGTCGGGTTTTCACTTAATGCCAAACAATTCATTTGCAATACTACTATAATTCCCTATCTTAAACTTAAAAAAAATATATAATAAAAATACCTACAATTACATTTCCAGGGTGCTTTCTCTGATGAAGTCAACTGCCACGTTCTCACTGAAGCCTCACTCAACGATTTAAACTCACGTTTAAAAGATGTTCAAATTACTGACACTCACTTCAGACCTAACATCGTGCTGTCTGGGGGCACGGCGTTCGACGAGGACAATTGGAAATTTGTTAAAATAGGAGAAAATATATTTCAAGTTATTAAACCATGTATAAGGTACGTTTTTAGGACTTCCTTACTCAAAACAAAAATATGACAGGATCATATAGCTTTCAGTCTGACAATCTCTTTGTAAACATTTTTTTTAAATATTAAAAATTCTAAAACCCCCTAGCACTTAATCGAGTTATCATACGCCAAAATTGCCTCACATCATTTTGGGAAAGAGTAGATCATACTCTTACACTGCTGGACCGATATTAACCAAATATAGCTAAGAACCACCGCAAAGAAACTGCATTGAAGTCTTGCTTCTTCTTTTAATTCAATGTCTCCATCGGATATCGATGATTTTGCCAACGTCAAGGTGGGCGGTAGATTTATTAGTTAATAATAGGTTGAAAATATTTGGAATACCAAGTGGGAATTGTTGTGATTTCAACAGTTTCTGTTTGTGGTTCTGTGGTAGGAGAGAAAGAAAAAAGGGGGGTATAGTAGTAAAAGTATATAGTTGCAAAAGTATCAGAAAACATTATAAATTTGTTTTATTTACGTATTGAAGTCGGTCCACCCGTTTGAGAGCTACGATACCACTGACAGACATCGACGTCAAACTTATAACACCCTCTTTTTACGTCGGGGGTTAAAGATGCTTTTAAGAAGTGTGTGTGAGTGGATATATCCATTCAGTTGAAATTAAGATCAAATAGTTTTCGGTTCAAGTACATTTCTCTTGGAGGTGTACAAAAATGTAACTTTTACTTTTCTTGTGTTTATTATAAATCAAAACCTCTGGGTTCTTCTCTGAACTAAATATGTATTACAATTTTCAGAGAAATGAAATAGAGAGAACTAAAGGTAATTAATCTGTTTTCGCGTTAACGGTATCAAAAGTTTCCTCCTGAGGGTCCATGGAAAAATATTAAGGTCGGCGTTAATCTCGCCTTCGGAAAAATGAATGAAAAACCAGAAAAGAAATCAAGTTTCAGGATTTTTCAGTTTAATTTATGTTGATAATTAATTAAACTTGATTTAAACTTTTGATTTTCAGGTGTATATTCACTACAATGGATCCTGAGACTGGCGTTCGTAACAAGAACATGGAACCACTCACAACTTTAAGAAGGTAATTTTGTTAACAATTATCTATTTATTTAAGCTTCCTGCCACAACATTGCATAAGGCGGACTTAATGCGATAGGCATTATCTTCCTGTCGACCTTTAGATGGTGCAGAGCTCTGTGTAGCAGGTGTTTAATTATATGTCAATAGGAATAAAGTATTATTGATCATTAGTGATTAATTAACCAACTTCAAAAAAAGAAGGAGGTTTCTTAATTCGCGGATACTTCGTCGTTTATGAACCGATTTTGATGATTCTTTTTTTAATGGAAAGGAGATATCCCAACGGTGGTACCATGATAAGGACACTAAGATCTGATAATGGAATCCAAGAGAAATCGAGTCGAATCTTGAAGTAGGTTTTTATTTTGTAAAAAATTTTTCAATAGTCCCTTTAATAGTATGTTGAAACGCAGTAACTGAAGAACTTGGATAAAGTTTGTTTTAAAGTATAGTTCATTCTCGTTAATAATAGGGACGCATTGATCAAGTGTGATCAAGTCGTGCTCTAATCAGCTGCCTTAGCGAAGATGCAAGTGTTTCGCCTCGTATCTGTCTTTAAACGTTAACCTGTCTATTCTCTTGTATAATTGGCTTATATTTTGTTTCGACCACGTGAATTAGCGTTGAGATGACGTCATACCCGTACATTTGTTGATTAATTATCTAATAACGTTTACAGATAAAGACTAGACAAGCCTTTGTCCGCGGCACCGCCCGCGTGTTTATTGGTTATCGCGATAGAAAGTATATAATATATACCTATGTCCTTCCTCAGGAATCAAAGTATCTCCATGTCAAATTTTCATTGAAATCGATGCAGTGGTTTACCCGTGAAAGCGTGATAGACCGACAGAGTTACTTTCGAATTTATAATATTAAGTATAGATCAATTAGCTGGGAGGGCTTACACTGTCATTTTTTAACCGACTTCAAAAAAAGGAGGAGGTTCTCAATTCGACTGTTTTTTTTATGTTTGTTACCTCATAACTTTCAACTGAGTGAACCGATTTTGATGATTTTTTTTATTTGAAAGCTGGTGCTTCCCATGTGGTCCTATTTTTATTTGGTCCAGTTCTGACATGTCATCCATGAGAAAATCATATAAATCTTCAATTTGCATTAAGTATGCGCGCGACAAATTGACGAATAACTCAATATCACGCCGACTGATTTCAATGACTCTTTTTTTTATTTGAAAACTGGTGCTTCCCGTGTGGACCCAATTCAATTTGGTCGTTCTTGAAGTCGGTTTTTTTGTTAAAATTTTGTATTATTTAATATGATAATCCTTTGTCCAGTTACCGTCTAGCCAAAGATCCAGCGGAACTCAAGGCGGCAGGCGACCATCCGCTGATGGGTATTCACATGGCCCTGCGCAGCGGACCCGGTGGCAAAATATCTGTTAATGAACCTTTTTACGTCACTTATTAAAGACTCGATATATAAACGAGTAGATTATATTTTAGTTATTTTATTTTGCAAACATTATACTGGAATAAACCCTTAAAAATATTGGTATTTCAATTAGAACCTTTGGTAAAGCTATTTTAGGACGAATAAATACATAAAGAAAAACGTTTTCCTCCTAACACTTGACTGCACAATAATTTCAATATTTTATCAACTATCTTGTTGTATCTTGTTGTTTGTTGTTGGTGGTAATTAATACAAACTTATAACGTCACTATTTTACGCTACTCAATTGAGCAATATATTTTAATGTTTATTTGATTAGACTCAAACTCAAACTCAAAAATATTTTATTCATATAGGCACTTATTTTACAGGCACTTATGAATAGTCAATATTTAATATTAAAAAATCGAGTGATTCTAGTCGCCAGTTCCAAGTGCAGCCTACCCTTCATGGAGAAGAATCTGGCAAGAAACTCCATTGTTGCTCCTTTTAAAAAATAATAATACGGTTTACAATATTTTTTTCACTAAGAGACTTGAATGAGAACGAAGTCGACCAAAGAAAACAATATAAAAGGTTTGGAGTCATTGCTGCACAGCCATGAGCTAACCAATCATGCGCCGTTCTTACTGATAGCTGCAAGATTTTTACATTGTTATATTGTGACATTGTATTGTTATATTGTGAGGTCCACTTATGGAAAATAAAATCCAAATAGCACTTTCACTCACAGTCAAATTTAAAAAGATGTAATATGTCCAAATATAAAATAATCAATAAATGTCACAAATGTAAAATAGAGTAAGACGCATGGATCAGCCATCGACCTATTCAACCATAGTTGAGCTGCGTACTCAGGCCGCACAGCAAATCATCAGGTCAATATCAAAGAAATTAATAATAATCATAGTCGACAAGGTGCTCATACAATAACAAGTGCGTATTTAATAAATTGGGAAACATTGTTAGATAAGTACCAAAGTACCATCATGTATTCATTTACATTATACAAGTATGTGTGTATGTTTTCATTTATAAGTTGCAACTAAAACAATCAACAATTTGTATTTAAGAAAAAAAAATAAAGATGAAAATTAAGTAGAATTGATACAAGAAAGAGATAAAATAAAGGAAAATTTAAACAAGAACAAACTAATTAAGAGAAAAAGGAAATTATTAAAGAAAATTATACAGAAAATAGTTACAAACAAATCTTAACTTAATTAAATGTCGGAATTAGATGTCGTTAGGTTAAAGTATACAAACAATTCATACCGGAACACCAACATGTCAAAATTTATACATTATTCAAAAAAAACAAAAAATTTATCTCAATTTCAAGACGAAGTTAGTGTGTATATAATAACATTAATAACACCTTAAACCCATGACTCTTTGTCGTTCAGATAATCGCCAATCGTATAGTAGGCTTTCCTAATAAGGTGATTTTTTACAGTACGCTTGAATTTATCTATAGGAAGGTCAATTACATATGTAGGAATTTTATTATAAAGACGTATACCAAGACCTTCGAACGAGTTGTGTACCTTATGTAAACTATGATAGGTACCAACGAGTTTAGACTTATTTCTTGTATTAATATTGTGTACATCACTGTTTTTCTTATAGTCATTAATGTTTTGCCTAACAAACATAACATTTGCAAATATGTACTGTGATGCAACAGTTAAAATACCTATATCTTTAAACAACTCTCGAAGAGAGACTCTAGCACCTAAATTGTATATTGAGCGGATGGCTCGTTTTTGTAGAATAAAAATCGTTTCAATATCAGCCGCCTTGCCCCAGAGTAGTATACCATAGGACATGACGCTGTGAAAGTAGCTAAAATAAACTAGCCTAGCTGTGTCCGTATCAGTGAGCTGACGTATCTTCCATACTGCATAAGCTGCCGAACCAAGTCTACCTGCAAGGCTATCTATCTGGGCTCCCCACTGTAGTTTGCTGTCTAATGTAATTCCCAAGAATACTGTTGAGTCTACAATACTTATGATTTCACTATTTAGAGTTAGATTAGTGCCTAGCTGTTTTACATTTGGCATAGTAAATCTCACACACTTTGTTTTATTTGAGTTAAGTAGGAGATTATTTGTTGTAAACCAAATCAATACATCATTTAGTGCCCTATTCACATCGTCAAAAACTGTTTGCTTACGATCGACTTTAAAAAGAAGTGACGTATCATCAGCAAATAGAACTATATCACAGATATGTTTTAAATAATATGGTAAATCATTTATATATATGAGAAAAAGTAGAGGACCCAGTATAGAGCCCTGCGGAACGCCCATAGTAACAGGTAGTCCAGAAGACCTCGCACCATTGACATCTACGTGTTAAATTCTATCTTTCAAGTAGGAAACAATTAGTTCCAAAGCAATACCATTAACGCCATAATGCCTAAGTTTAAGAAAAAGCGTGCTATGTTCTACGCAGTCAAAAGCTTTTGAAAGATCGCAAAATACACCTATCGCATCCTGCGAATTCTCCCATGCATTAAATATATGTCTCAAAAGAGTTGCACCAGCATCAATTGTTGAACGACCCTTTGTAAAGCCATATTGTTCTTTGTGAAATAAATTATTTAGATTAAAATGGCTTTCTAGTTGTTGCAAAATGACTTTTTCAAAAATTTTACTAATAGCCGGTAAGATTGAGATTGGCCTAAAGTTACTTGGTTCAGTTGTACAACCCTTCTTGAATAAAGGTATTACTTTGCTATACTTCATGAGGTTAGGAAAAACACCCGAATCAACACATCTATTGAAAGTTATAGCTAAAAATGGTGCTATATCAATTATAATAGTTTCTATTAATTTAACAGAAATCCCCCATAAATCCCCTGTTTTTTTAGAATTAAGAGACTTAAATGTTTTCATAATATCTGTAGGGTTTATGTATTCAAATGCAAATAAATTCTTACATTCATTTACATTGGCCTTTAACAACAGTTCAGACCCGGACGCACAAGAATTCAAGATACTAGTTGTACTAACTGGTATATTTGTGAAAAAGGTATTAAAAGATTCAGCTATGTCTAAGTTGTTTGTTAAAAACCTATTATTAATATTTAATTTTAAATCATTGTCTCGAGGTTTACTACGTCCAGTTTCATTGTTAATAATGGTCCATGTAGCTTTTATTTTATTATTTGAAGACTTAATTTTATCACCTATGCACAAAGACTTCGCCACGCGACACGTCCTCCTAAAAATCATAGAGTAATTTCTAACATAATCATGAAATTTTGGGTCAAAATTACTCTGCCTCAAGGCATACAAACCATAAAGCCTTTCTCTACTTCTGTATATTCCTGGCGTCGCCCAATCACAGAACGTCATTTTTGGCCTTTGCATAATTGTTTTTGACTTAAATATACTGTTAAATTCGAATTCTATCATACCGAATAAGCAGCCGTAAAGCTTATCCGGATCCCTTTGAGTCCTATCTAAATTGGAAACCTTATCTCTAATGTTATTACTAAAATTCAATAATCGGTTACTGGTCATGGGCCTGCATATAATTTTGTTTATTATATTTTCTTTTATACAAGGAAATGTCACAAATTGCCCACAGTGATCAGATGTTAAATCACTTAATTTTTTATAGAATTATATATATTATATTATATATATATATTTTATAGAAATATACAATTAGAATTTGTTATAGAAATTAAAAGCTGTAATAATTATATTTTCCGAGATGTTTTGTTATCCTTTTCCATTCTTGACCGCCTTGGACTAAAAGCCTTGGTCCTAAAAAAATGGTCCTTGAAATAGTGTTAAAAATTAAAAATAATTAACATGTAAATTGAATTTATACAAATATGCCTCATTAATATATTTTTATTTTAATGCAGGCAATAGTGCAAACTTCACCACAGTAATGCAAACCTCTTTGCTGTTATCTTGCACTATATTCTTCTAACACCCCAGAATAATTAAATTAAATTGATTAATTTGTTTCACTTGAATAAAGAGTAAGACAATAATATTATATGAACTCATCTAAAACAATATTGTAGTGTTATGATCACTTATGATATAAAATCTGACAAAAAAAAAAGAGAATATTTATTACATAATATAGAAACCTATGTACATAACCATAATTTATATAAAAAGAATAACAATATTTACATACAAGCGTCAAAAAACTCCACATCTTCGCCTACTGATAGCGTTCCCAAAAGACTGGCAGCATTACCACGTTGAATGGCATTGCTGATTCTCTGTGCTAGAAAAAGGCCGGCCTTCCGCAGAAGCAGCAGCAGCGCCGGCATAACCAGCTGTACTTGGAAGATGAGATGGCGCGAGGGTGTCAACGCAAGTTGCGTCCCACACCAAAGGCTTACCCATCTTCCATGGCAGTAACGACATACCATCTGGTCTCTTCCCATCGTCCCGTACCAGACCATTTGGTTCGCGTACAGCTGGAACGCCGGCGGTAACAAGAGCACGACCGATAATGTCGTTAATATTGGCATGTCGAGATATTCGGCCAGCGCTACTACTACAAGAAAGGCCATGATGTCCGAAACTGTCAAACAGCTTCTCCACAGTGACAAAAATGCGGAGAAACACAAGGCGCTCCTAAACGAAGCCAGAATATGATATTATAACATTTTGTATAGGAGCGAAATAAGCCAAGTGAAGAAAGAGAATGAACTATTGCGTTCTGAATTGTTTGATGTCAAGGGGAAATGTAATCAATTGGATCAGTTACTGCGCACTTCTAATATTTAAATTCAGTGTGTACCTGAAAATAAAGCAGAAAACGTAATGGATATAGTCAAACGACTTGGTCGCGTCGTTAATGTTGTGATCAGTGACAACGAGATTCAGTACTGCTCAAGAATTGCGAAATTGAACCCGGGTGGTAACCGTCCCCGGGCTATATTAACTAAGTTCAACTCGCCCCGAACCCGGGACGCTTTAATGTCGGCGGTGATTAATTACAATAAAAAAAATATTCAAGACAAATTAAATACACAAGATTTGGAAAACCTATCTCCCGAAAATAAAAACCTGCATGCAGCAGCTCGTCTACGTGCTAAAGAGTTGAAATACAGATTTATTTGGGTGCGTGGCGGCCGAATCTTTGTAAGAAAATCGGAAACTACAGAGAAGATATTTATTCGTAATCTCGATTCGTTAAATAATCTTAAGTAGGTAGTTAAAAAAAAACCTTTTTGTCTGCATTTGTATTCATGTTTCTTACCTTATTTTTTTTAAAAATGTATTCTTACAACCTATATAAAACTATACCTACATTTTGCATTTTTGTTTCTCAAATTATGTCGTCCTATATTATTGAACGAAATGTATCATATTATTCTGTGTGTGCTAATACGAGTAAACTATGTGCTCACTTTGACATAATTTTGTTTTGTCACTATACTCGTATGTATTACTTGTTCTTACTGGTGAGTTACGTTGCGAATGCGATTTATGTGCTGTACCTGATAACTAACAACAATAAAGTCAATACCTATTTGGACAATGAATGTAGTCGACATGGTATCGGTATATACATGACAATTGCTATGCCTGAGTGCAGATGTGCAGAATATAACCATGACTATGCCTTAGATGGGGTGAACAGTAACGTGTCGATACCCATGTTTTGCCGACTATGGTTGTCGGACCCACGTAGTGGCGGGCGGGTGTATTGCCGAGGGTTGGAGTCCCTCTCGTGTGCTGTGTACTTGCTGGTGGGTAGTGTACTCCCCTGTCTCTTGGTTTCGTCACTTGGCAACTATGGTAAGATATGTTGTGGTCCGTGTGTCCTACCCCGCCGTAAGCGGGTTTTTAAGGTGATATACTTTTATTTGTGGCATATATCGAGCTTATTTATATTGAATGCGAACTATGTTTATATGATTCAAGTTGTAATTGTGCAACCAAGTGCGCTACCCTGGAGATGGATAGGTGTTTATATAATGAACGTTATGTACGTACGTGTGTATACGCGATTGTAAGTATATTTACGGATACTAGTCGCTGCTCGCGGCTTCGACCTTGTAGTGAGTCATTTAGAAATAGCTCTTTCCAATCTCCACTTTTCAGGGTGTTCCGATACACGAGTTTATCAAGAACGATGCAGTCATTAAGCAGTGACAGGATGACAAACGGACACAGAGTTGCTTTCGAGTTTTCGATATTGGTGTGGACTATACGTTGGTGTATATGTAATTTGAAGGATTGGATGTGTATATCTTTGAGTATGTATATGTGTATAAGTGAGTGCGTGCGCGCGTACATAATGCATGTACGTATATATGTATATATACCTTTCTTTTTGTTGTGCGTTGTGTTTATTTTAGTTATTTTGGGTTAGATATGGCAATTACAAAGTTAAATTTTTACTACCAAAACCTAGGAGGGCTACGAACTAAGTTGTTGGACGCTTTCAATAATATCTCACGTAACAACTATGATGTTTTATTTTTTACGGAAACATGGCTACAGGATTATGTTTTTGATTCGGAGATTTGTGATGACAGATATATAATATTTCGGCCAGACCGCGATCTGAGTTCTACGAGTAAAAAGAACGGGGTGGCGTAATGATATTTGTGAATCGAAAGCTTGATTCCAGGCGCTGTGGCGATTTTTTACATTAACATCTAATGTGAGTGCTGCTAGGGTAAAGGATTTACACCTTATTCTGGTCTACATTCTGCCTAACGCGGCGTACATTCCGTCACAACTGGACATTATTGAGCGGGCCGTGGGTAACATACAGAATACACTTAGCAATCAGGACTGTATACTTATTGGTGATTTTAACTTACCATGTTTGACCTGGTCGTATGAAGGTTTTTCTGTATTGAATAACATAAGTAACTGTACACAGCAATTACGAATCGCGGCTACAACTTTTGAGGATGGCTTAAGTGTTCAGGGTTTTACTCAACATAATCTCATCACGAATGATAATGCCAGGACTTTGGATCTTTGTTTCTCAACAACACCTCTGCAAGTCAGTAGAAGCGATGACCCCCTACTCCGCGAGGTTCCTCATCATCCTGCACTATGTTTGGTGCTTGACGACTGTCTCACCTCACCCATAGTGGAGGTACACTTACCGCGACCAAACTATCACAGGGCTAATTATGATGAACTTAATAAACACTTCGAAGGGGTGGACTGGGATAAGAGCTTGGCGACAGGCTCAGTTGATGAAGCGGTAGATGTTTTTTATAAGGAAATACAATGTCGGGTGGAGCGCTACGTTCCGCTAAACAATAAACCTAAAGGTGGCCGCTATCCTGTCTGGTATAGCCGCAGTCTAATTAAAATTATTCAAGAAAAGAATAAAGTGCACTCAAGATGGAAAAAATATGGCAATCCTCGTGACTACCAAGAAGTTTCACTGCTCAGGGCTAGGCAGAACAATATTCAAAAATCATGTTTTCAGAACCATATGACATGTACAGAAGAAAATATAAAACACTTTCCCAAGGCTTTCTGGACCTATGTTAAGAGTAAAAGAGGGAGCACCCAGTACCCGAAAACAGTGACATTCAATAATGAAATTTATAATGATGGACATAGTATCTGTACAGCGCGGATAACAAATATTTTCACAGTGTTTTTGCAAAGCCATCCATATATCAATACACAGGTAGTGCACCACCTTGTAATCGACATACTTTGCCTGACTCGTATAGTGGCCTATCTGGCTTGCATGTCACTGACGACGCAGTGCTTAACATTCTACGCACATTAGATAAATCAAAAGGCCCCGGCAAGGATGGCCTACCTGCTGTTTTCCTTCATGGTTGTGCTGTAAGTTACGTTACGTTAGGCACATCCAATAACATTGTTATTCAATAGGTCCTTAGTTGAATGTGTATTCCCATCAAAGTGGAAGGCTGCACAAATAGTGCCGGTGCACAAGAAGGGTTCGAAATCAGATGTAAAAAATTATCGACCTATATCGATCCTTAACACACTTAGCAAAGTTTTCGAAAGGATTGTGCACAGGAGTATTTTCCCTGTGATATCCAATGGTATAAGCCAGAGTCAACATGGTTTTATGAAGAAGCGTTCAACAGTATCTAACTTGGCTGTTTTATGTAATTATGTTCTAAACAATATGGAATTGGGCGGGCAGGTTGACGTGATCTACACTGATTTTGAAAAAGCTTTCGATCGAGTAGATCACGTCATCCTGCTTGAGAAGCTGCAGAAGCTGGGGATCCATGGCGATCTACTTAGATGGATGAGTTCATATTTATCGAACCGGTCACAGGCTGTAGTTGTGGGTGGTTTTAGATCCGACTTTGTGAATATTCCCTCTGGCGTTCCTCAGGGATCCTTGTTAGGACCCCTTTTCTACTGTGCCTATCTGTACGATATCAATTCATGCTTTGAATCTGCGGAACACCTCCTATACGCGGATGACATGAAAATATACATGCGTAATCGGTCAGGTCGGGATTGTGAACTCGTTCAGCAGGACCTTAACAGACTATACCAGTATTATTTACAAAATAATATAACGATCAATGTATCCAAGTGTCAAACTATTAGCTTCACTCGCTCCAAGAGGCCTATTAGATACTCCTACACGTTTAGTAACAGTGTCGTTGAAAGAGTTGAGGTTGTCAGGGATCTGGGTGTGATGTTGGACTCCAAACTGCTGTTTTCCGAGCACATCGATACTATAATCAACAAGGCATCTCGAAGTCTAGGGTTTTTGATGCGTACGTGTAAACCCTTCAGGAATTGTCACAGTTTGAAAATTGTATATTATGCCTACGTCCGCAGCGTTCTGGAGTATTGCTGTCATAATTAGACACCACAGTATTCGGTTTACGTTGCAAGAATTGAAAGTTTACAGAAAAGGTTCATAAAGTTCCTTAACTTTAAATGCTGGAGGCGTCATGTTTCCTACACTATTGACAGTAAGCATTATCATCTGCTTTCTCTCGAGGATAGACGTATCATGTTGGATATGTTGTTATTGTTTAACAGTTTGCGTGATGGGCTTGACAGTTCGGACCTTCTTTCAGCCATACAATTTTGCACACAATAATCACGGACCAGACATACACACCTTTTTAATGTGCCTTTTCATCGCACGAATTATGGCAAAAATGCTGTTATGACACGACTACTTCGTACCTACAATGACAAGTTCGAGGGTATTGACATATTTCACCTGTCCAAGAAATCCTTTCGCGATGGAATCGTAAGAGTACTCACCAGTGATTAATGATTTGTTGAATTTTCTTTGTATATTTTAATTCGTATTTTGGTAGTTGCTACTTTGTTTTATACTTTTTCTCTTGTTTTATTTGGTTTGTTAACTTCGTAATGTTTTTAATTACATAATGATGTCTGGTTCCTGTATACATGTCGTGAAACTCTCTAATAGGCTTTAGAATCATTATAACATGTAAATATGTCATGATTATTGTAAAAAAAGCTGTTGAGTTTCCTATTAATAATTAAATAAATAGTCCCTAGGTTAACTAGTCGTGCTAATCACTGAATTTTTAGTCTTAGGCGGAAACAAAAACAACTTGGGCGTCTTTATAGTCAGGAACTAACATCTCGATCTAAAAAATTTCGTACGTATTTAGTTTTATAACCTTCTCAAACTATGACTAGTAGTACTTTCCCCTATTACAACGTTTTTCCCTAACGAGATCTATTATATACATATATACGCTCTTCTTCGTCAGTATGAAAAGTTAGCATTTGTGAGGATAACGTGTTATTACTGTACTGCAAAGTGGTGTCGGAGTTACTTCATTGCGCATAATATTAAAAGCGTCCCTTAATAGTATCAATTGAAACATTTTGAACTGGTTCTACTCACAAAAATGCCCAAAATATACGATTCTGGTAAGATATATTTATTTCTTAATAACAATACTAAGTTATAGAAATTAACAAGTCCTGAACACTTCCCTCCGCGGGTCTGTACGGTTCACGTGTGACGTCGCGTTTTAATAATTTAAATATTGTTTTTGTGTATCCTTGCGACTGTTACCCGGTTTGTGGGCGGTATAAGGTTGTATATAGTGTTTTTGACAAATAATCTGTAAGTTTTACGCCTTATAAATACAAATATTGTGTTAGTTTCTTTTACTACGGCTATCGGTAAGTCAATTTATTTTATTCATAAAGGTAGGTAGGAGTAATATTTTGTTTGTATTAATTTTCTTTTCGTGTTTTTTGATTTTGAAGTTGTTTTTATTGATATTTCTTTTGTCTGGTGTGTCTTTGTTTGGCCATGTCGGTTGTTGGCGAGTTGCCGGATCCCGGTTTTACAAATGAATTTCGAACACCAACCGGAAATAAATTGTTTGGTAGAATGTCGCCATCAAATTTATCGTCAAATGAAAGTAGAACTGAACGAATTAGGGCTTCGGACTTGGGCGAGAGTGTTTCGTCTCTTAGTGGTCGTGATAACTGTGGGGAGTATGATTATTTTGAGTTGGTGTCTCAGGCAACCGAATATTTGGCAAAAATTAACGAATTGGTAAACGATCAGGGGTCGCGAATGAATGTGGGGAATAGGACCGCCATTATGGACGTAACCCAGCGGATTACCGGTATCGTCTCATTGTTGGCAATTAAATCTGCTAGCAATGAAACGAAATTAGCGAATCTCGAGCGCCGGGTGGGGGGTGTCGCCGTTCAACAGCCGGGCTTGACGTACGCGGACAAGCTTAGGCTTCGCTTACCACCTGGATCAGCCCCGTGTCCGGTGTCCGCTGAGGCGCGCGTATCTAGGCCGTGTGTTATTGCGTATCCTACTACGGAACGTTCAGCGGACTATGCAACTTCGTCAGCTACAAAAGAAGCTCTCATGAAGGCTATTAAACCTAGCGACGAAGGTTTTCAAATTGTAGGCGTCAAAAAAACCGCAAAGGCAGGCGTCGTGTTGCGGGTCGCAAATGAACGGCAGCTTAAAAAACTAGAAGCAGTAAACGCCATTAAATCTGTAGGCTTACGCTTAGAAAAGCCGAAAGGCCGAAGGCCCCGTATAATTGTAAAAGACGTGCCCGGTTCTATGGAGGATCGTACCTTCCTAACAGCTTTATATCGTCAGAATATCAAGGACGAATTAAAATGAAGCGAAAGCGATTTTTTAAAAACGACCAAAATTGTCAGGCATCGTAAACTGGAAAACGGACGTCAATGGATAGGCTTAGAATTAGAGACAGAGGTTAGGAAACACTTGGCTAGCACAAAAGATAAATTATATATAGACTGGGCCACATGTAGGTTTATAGACGACTTAGAAGTAGTTCGTTGCTTAAACTGTCAACAATTCGGTCATGTTCAAAAATTTTGCACTATTAAAACTCCTACGTGTGCTAATTGCGCGGCCAGCCACGATACAAGGGCTTGCCCGGATAAGGACACACCAGATTTTAAACCGAAATGCGCACAATGCAGCCGGTACAAAAAACCATGTGATCATCGATGTGGATCACAAGACTGCTCCACATATAAACTTAAATTAGAGCAGCTAATCCTAAATACTAATTACTGAATAGCTTATACAGTAGTAGCTGTAGTACCTTTTTAATAAAATGGATAATATCTCAATAGGCCAGTTAAATCTTCATAATGATAAAATAGCCACGTCAGAATTAGATCGCTTAGTTTTGGAACAAAAGTTAGACATTGTCCTTATACAAGAGCAATATCAAAGCGCTCAATTGCGGAATTATGTAGTACAACTAGATGGCCGGTCGCGGGCTGGGATATATGTTGCAAGTTCTAATTTTACGGTAACATCTTTGCGTAACCTTATGACGTCACACTGCGCCGTTGCTGAGATCTCATCCTCTACCTGTAGGGTTTACATAGTGAGCTGTTATTTTCAATTTTCACATCCTATTGATCCTCATCTACATCATTTACGTTTCGTTTTGCGGTCCCTCATAGGACACAAAATTATCATTGGCGCTGATGTCAATGCTTCTTCTACTTTATGGTATGGCAAATTGCGTGCAGCTGACATGGCTCGTCGCTGTGCGGTTGAAGATTTTATTGCGGAAATGAATCTTACTATCCACAATACCCCTGATGCACCACCAACTTTTTGCAGCCCAATGGGTGAGTCTTCTATTGACGTGACGCTTACGCGCGGCGACGTCTCGATATCTGGATGGCGTGTCCTACCGGACGCATCCTGTAGTGATCACCGCTTAATCGTGTACGAATTCATACCAATGGTTGCACAATATCCACAAAGAACTCCTTACAATTTTAGGTATAAAACTAAAGGGGCAAATTGGGCTTTATTTGGTTCACTCTTTGCAGTACATGCCAAAAACTTCAGTCGCAGTGGTCTATCAGCTGAGGAAAGCGCAAACATATTATCAGATACTTTCACATATTGTGCTGATGTTTGTATCGGCCGTGGATCTATCACTAACACTCGTAGGTGTGATTGGTGGAATTATAAATTAGTCGAATTACGTAGAATCTATCGAAAAGCTCGTAAAAAACTAAATGACATTAAAAAGCGTAACGTAACAGGAGATATTTACAATAATGCTCTTATTGCTCTTAGAGTTGCCAGGTCTCATTATAGAGCTGCTGTGGAGAAATCAAAGGGAAATTTAATACGTAAACTTGTTGATAAACTCGATAGAGAGGGTCCCTGGTCACCTTTGTATCATGAATTTAAAGCAAATAGATCAATCGACCTTGCATACGTACAGAACATCAAAATTAATAATAGTTATACTACAGGAGTAGAACAAACCACAGAATATCTTTTAGAATCACTTGTGCCTGACGATCGGCCGGAGGATGACACGGATTATCACCGACAAATTAGGCAGTGGGCTATTGAACCACCATTGTCTCCAATGTCTGACTTACCATCTTCAGACGAATTCCTCAGTATTGTTAGGTCATTGCCACTAAATAAGGCTTCGGGCGACGATAAAATATCAAACAAAATGATAAAAGAAGCTTGTAAACTTTCGGGTGATACGGTTTTAACAGTTTTTAAACGTTGCATTGCGGAAGGAGTATTTCCTAGTGTTTGGCGGTGCGGTAATATTCGAATAATACCAAAAAGCGGCGATAAGCCGCCGGACGATCCTAAATCCTATCGACCCATAACACTGTTACCATCGCTGGGAAAGCTTTTAGAGCGTCTTGTAGTACCACGACTTCTACCGGGTGGAGTTAAATTTCATGATAGACAATTCGGCTTTACGTTGGGAAAATCGACAACTGATGCGGTTATATCTGTAAGGAAAACTGTCACCGAGTCAAGTTTTCAATACGTTTTAGGCATCTTCTTAGATATATCTGGCGCCTTTGACAATGCGTGGTGGCCCATGCTATTGCTAAAATTAAAATTAAGAGGTTGCTTTAAAAATATTTATTCCCTTATCTCCTCGTACTTTTTACAAGGTACTACTAAATTGAGACTTGGGCATCATTCTGTGTCGAAGGCGCTTACGATGGGGTGTCCTCAAGGGTCAGTGCTAGGACCATACTTGTGGAACATAGGCTTCGACGATTTTCTGGCAATGCCTGTGCCGTCCGGATGTACCCTGAATGCGTACGCGGACGACGGTTTGTTATTGATAGAGTCGGATACTAGAACGGGGCTTGAGAGGCTGGCCAGTGAATGTTTGGACTTAATATCTCGGTGGGGTGGGCGTAATCGGTTGACGTTTGCACCAAACAAAACCTTCCAGCTACTTCTGAAAGGTAACCTCAAATCACCGCCTTGTATTAAATTTGAAAATATTACTATTAAAAATAAAACCTAGGTTTGTTATTTAGGATTGGTTTTAGAAAGAAATTTTTCATTTATTGAACATATTAGAACAGTTAATGAAAAGTCTAAAAAGAGTTTCTTTGCACTGACGAGGATATCAACTGCGACATGGGGTCTGTCATATAATACACTAAAGATCATATATGGAGCTACTTATTTGGGTTCTATTTGCTATGGTGCTCCTGTATGGGCAGATAGGGCGACTGTAGGTGCTGTCCGTCGCAAACTGTTACAAGGCCAACGACCTGCATTGATTTTCTTGTGCAAGGCATATAGGACGGTTAGCACTGAGGCTTTACCGGTGTTGGCAGGTGTTCTTCCGGTCGATCTCGAGGTGCAAAGACGTGCAGCCATGTACTATTCCACACTACAAAACATGGAATGCGATTTTTTGGGCATACGAGACCGCGGTAAAATCATAAGATTGTTTCAACAAAAAACCAATGTCTATAACGACCTCTTGGATGAATGGCAGAAACGATGGGACGAATCATCTAAGGGGCGCCACCTTTACCAGTTCTTTCCATCTGTTCGCGAAAGGTTGTCAAGGACATGGCTCGAGGTAGATCACTGTGTCGCTCAATTTCTTACAGGCCACGGTAACTTTAAGAGCAAACTATACTCATTTAAATTAGTCGATTCACCATTGTGTCAATGCTCAACACCTGATTCTAGCTGTGAACAGTCGGCTCATCATATCCTCTGGGAATGTAGTCTTTGGTACAATGAACGTAACATGATGCTAAATAGCTTACAAATGACGTCTGGGGTAGTATATTATGGGGATCTTGTGTCAACTGCGGTGAATTTCCGTGCGTTTAAGCGATTCTGCCATACATACTATAGAAATCAAATATAGCTCACTTAGGACCCATAATATTTTTATCCGTGGTGCTTCCCGGTTTGAAAAAGGCGTCTGCCTATTTTGACTCCATTTTGTCTCCCGCTTTGCTAAGGAGGGAAGTGGACTTATTATATTTCCAACTCCTCCAGTTTTCTTCTGATTAATTTCGTTGCGGGTTCCAAGACAGTTAAATTTTTCCTGGGACTTCCCGAGTGTCATAACTCGGTGTTTTCGTGGGTCACCGCTGTTGATCCTGGTGTACAGGAGTTACAGTGGTGGGCGTGTGGGCGGGATTAGTCCCATAAAAAAAAAAAGTCCTGAAAAATTATGAAAGATCATACGCAGTGATGGGAACAAATATTTCTACTGTATATTAATGAATATACCTAGTAAAAAAGTTTAGACAGCCTTTCAAATATATCTTCCAATGCTATTGCAATAAAAAAAAAGTAAAAACTAAAACCCAACTACGACAAAAAACGACGCTGAAAAAGTATAAAACAAGTTGGAAAAGCCGTAGTCACACGTTGTTAAAGTGTTATGGTGCGTTTCTATGTAAAAAAAAAAATGTTTTGGTGCCATCTATATCTATACTTATAATCTATACTTATAATAAAAATGTAACAGGTCAAATTCTGTACATTGAAGATATTTTGAAAATTTTTTTTGGAGGGCACTCTGTTATCGATACTGAAACCAAAACTATTTTTTTTTTCATTTTTGTCTGTCTGTCTGTCTGTCTGTCTGTCTGTCTGTATCTTGGCCGCGCATCACGCCGAAACTACTGAATGGATTCAAATGAAACTTGGCATGATTTGAGTTCATACTCCGAGGTAGGACATAGGATACTTTTTATTCCGAAATTCCGGACGGTTTCCCTGTGAGGGGGGATGAAAGTCAAAATGTGTAATTAATTGTAATTCATTAACGAGTAGTCCGATTGCAATAATTCTTTTTTTGTTAGAAAGGAGATACTCTGAAGATTGTAGCATTAATTATTTAATTTATCACAATCTCTCTATCTATTGGAAAAAAAAATATAAAGAATTTATCATTACGAAATACGACACGTAGTGACATCTTTTGGAAGACATGCGTAATTAATAACACTTTGATTAATATATCGTGGAATAATCGTAGAACGTATTACGTATAATTCGGTGTAGCATTAAGTATTTGATTTATCGAAATCTCTCTATCCATAAATTCAGCAGGGTTTCCTGGAGAGAGCGGATGAAAGTCAAAATATGTACTTGGTTGTAATTCAATGACACGTGATTTCATTCATTCTTTTTTTGCTAGACAGCAAGTACTTTAAATATTGTTCCGTGATCTATTTATACATATATCCCGTATAATAAATCTGTAGACGTTGAGTTTGCTTAAAACAACGACATCTTTTGGAATCAAGTAACTAACTTTACAATAGGTACGTAATATGATTTTCTTTTGAACGTATAATAAAAATGTGATGTAACAGATCAATTCTGTACATTAAAGAAATTTAGATGTTTTAACGGGAGGGCTCTCTAATCGTTACTGAAGCAATGAAATTTTATTGAAAATTGTTTCTAAACTTAACAACAACATCTATTGGAATTAAGTAACACTAACTTCACAGTAGGATGTACCTATCCTATATACGAGTAATCCATATATGATTAATTTTTAAAGTAGGTATAATAAAAAAAAACATTATTTCTGTACATTAGAGAAATTTAGATTTTTTTCGGGAGGACGCTCTTATCGATTCTGAACCAAAAACTAAAATACCATAATAACGTTAAATGGTCATTGTAAAGGAGCAAGGTCCAAATGTATGAAGGAAGACGACTTTTCAGTAGACTGTATTTAATTTGCTGGTTTTACAGAAATAGATTACTAGAAAAAACTTGCAAAGTTGACAAAACACTTTGTATATCTTCTTCTTCTCTTATATCCTATAAAAAGCGGCCAAGTGCGAGTCGGACTCGCCCATGAAGGGTTCCGCAGCAGCAAGTAGCATAATACAATTTTTATTTTATTTTTATATTTGTGTTGATTGAATGAAAGGTAAATTGCAGTTTACGATTTATGACGTATTAAAAAAAAACTAATTACTAGATTTCGTTCAAACCAATTTTCGTTGGAAGTTTGCATGGTAATGTACATCATATATTTTTTTTAGATTTATCATTCTCTTATTTTAGAAGTAACAGGGGGGGGGGGGCACATTTTACCACTTTGGAAGTGTCTCTCGCGCAAACTAATCAGTTTAGAAAAGTATGATATTAGAAACCTCAATATCATTTTCGAAGACCTACCCACACCCACACGTATGGGTTTGATGAAAAAAAAATTTTTGAGTTTCAGTTCTAAGTATGGGGACCCCCATAATTTATTGTTTTTTTTCTATTTTTGTGTGAAAATCTTAATGCGGTTCACAGAATACATCTTCTTACCAAGTTTCAACATTATAGGTTTTATAGTTTCGGAAAAAAGTGGCTGTGACATACGGACGGACAGACAGACAGACATGACGAATCTATAAGGGTTCCGTTTTTTGCCTTTCGCACGGAACCCTAAAAATGAATTGCTGTTCGTTTGTCTCGCTAAAACTCGAGAACCGCCGGGCCGATTTAGCTGATTTAGGTTTTGAAATGTTTGCCGTGGTTCAGGGAGGGTTTAAACGGTGAGAAAATATGGAAAAATTGCGGGGAAGATAATAAAAACAACAATTTCCTTTTGCCCATAAAAACTGTTCTACCAACTTTCCTGTCAAACTTTTGACTGTCAAATTGAAGAACTTATTAAATTAAGGGTTTTAAATAGGCATCATATATTATTACACGAATGAAATTAAGGGTTTTAAATAGACACCACATATTATTTATATATTATCATCGCGTATTTTAATATTATTATTTTGATGGTTGTTATTGTTGGTTCATTCAGAAATTGTCATTGTATCGACATATTTTGTTGGTTGTCACTGCTTAGAATGCAAATAAAAATGGTAAAGATATTAGATAATATTTTTAAAATTCAGTATCAACATATCTATTTATATAAAAATGTATCGCCGAAATGTTAGTACGCGCATAACTTCCGATCGGCTGCACCAAATTAAATGATTCTTTTTTTATGTGTAGGACCTTATTGTTAGGACAAGGTTTGTGTATAAGAAAAATTAAAAGATAGCGGGCAAAGTCTTTTTTTTTGTCCGCGACGTCTATCTGTATCTTGGCCGCGCATCACGCTGAAACTACTGAATGGATTAAAATGAAACTTGGCACGATTTGAGTTCATACTACGAGGTAGGACATAGATTTTTTTAAAATTTTTTTTATTTAATTTTTTTTTAATAACGGGAAAAGTATTTTTCTTTGTCCGCGACTGTACACTGCCTGTAGGAAGCTGAGACCAGCTGAGACAGATATGTAAATATGGCGGTACGAAGTTTATTTTTATTCTACCCTTCCTGAACATTTTCGCTCCATTTCTATTCTTCTCTTCCTGAACATTTTCACCGTATTCCTATTCTTCCCTTCCTGAACATTTTCGCCCTTATTCTATTCTACCCTTTCCTGAATATTTTCGCTTTATTTCTATTCTTTCCTTGCTGAACATTTTCGCCCTATTCTTATTCTTCCTTTCCTGAAAATTTTCGCCCTATATCTATTCTTCCCTTCCTATTCAAAGTGCTGCAGCTTTCAGAATTTACTTATAGACAAGTCTGTTCTGATTTCTGAGGACTTTTTATTTTTTATTCTGTAATTTCTGAGATCTTTTTATTTTGTCTAAATCTGCCTAACCATAAAACTAGATAAGAAAATTTTAAAGTTATGTGGATTAGGATTTTTAACTCTTACCACAGTAAAAAACAAAAAAGGGAACGCCTCAAGACGATCGACGAGAGATGAGACCGCCTATGCTCAATTAAAGTGTAAAATAAAAATATAGTTTTTGGACTAATAAGAAACATTGTTTTTTATTACTTAAAAATATTTTTAAATTATGGTGTACCTCCAAAATTTTTAATCTTCCTAGATGTACCTTGAACCCAAAAAGTTTGCGGAACACTGAATGTACTATGGTGATGTGTGTTACTTCGACCTGAATGCAGACCTCCTTAACAAGCTTGACCGTCTTCTTAATAACTGCATTCGATTTATTTTCAATATTCGAAAGTATGACCATGTGTCTGCTTTGCGTTCCCAGTTAAAATGGTTACTTATTCGCCTACAGTGCAATCAGCGAGCACTTACCTTCCTATTTTCATTTCTCAACTCGCCATCCTTACCTACCTACCTTGCTCCGTATTTCCGATACCTGTGCTCTAATCACGATAGAAATCCTAGCTCAGTCAATAATCTGCTTCTCTCATGTCCGTCTCATTACTCCGACTTCGTGAACTGTTCCTTCTTTGTTCGAGCAGTAATACTCTGGAATGCGCTCCCGCTCGAAATCAGGATGTCCACTAACCGATATACATTCAAAAATAAAGTACATGAGCTCTTTCTCAATGAACTGGCAGAATTTTCTAATCTATAGCTTACCGTCCTTTTTAAACGACTACCAAAAGGAGGAGGTTCGCAATTTCATCGATTTTTTTCTTAATGTATGTATGTACACGGATTACTCCTCCGTTAATTTATGGACCGATTTTGAAAATTATTTTTGTATTCGAAAGGGTATGCTCCTCATGTGGTCCCATGGCCACCATATCTCCTGATATCGACATTCACGCGGGCGGAGCCGCGGGCAACAGCTAGTTATTAATATATAAATATTTGAAATGTACAAGTAACGCCCTTTCTAATGATACCAAACACGGCATATTTATCTCAAATTTATTTTTTAATTCATTACTTTATGTCGGCTAGAGGGCGCCACGTTAGATTCAGCGACACATCATATAGCCTATAACCAGCAGACGATCGAGACGCTTCTAATGATACCTCATTTGTCCAGTTCTAGTAAGTAGTTAAGGAGCTATGAGGGAACAAATGAACATACATACATACATAGCCTGTCAAAATCATAACCCTCCTTTGGCTTTGCCGTAGTCGGGTAAAAATATCAGAGTTCATAAGGAGAAATGCTAAAAAAAGTTTTTGTTGGACTTTTTGAAAAATCTAAGTACCCACAATTAACGCAGAAATATTTATAATGGAAATAATAAATGCTTAATAACAGTTAGATAACAAGAAATTTGGAGTTAAATATGTAGGATAACTGGTAGTTAAATTTATTCTCATTTGAAATCGACAAAGAGAAAATGCAATCATATGTTATACTGTTTTACAAGCTTTTTATTAACTTGCAATGTATGTATGTATGCTTGTATGTTCGGGTGGAATCTTGCAACTCAATTTTTAAGCATTCATCTTCAACCGATTTTGCTGAAATTTTGCAAGCCCATGTATACAGCGTGACAATACAATATTATAATGACATGGAGCTGATCTGATGCTGGAGCTGGAAGGTGGCCATAGGAATTCTGTAAAAAAACGTCGCAACATCATCGAGTTTGGACTCGTTTGATTCGTCTCGAGGCATTCCAGTAAAAGCTTGTTTTTTAAAAAGCTTTTTAATTTAATTTATTTGTCTGTGAGCTCTGCCAGCGTATGGTAGTGCGTAAAATACAAATACACATACCTTGGTTCTTTTATTTCGTATTAGATTAAATATATATATATATATAGGAATATATTTATTTCCTATAGATATATAGAGGAAAACTCAATAATTGTACTCTATGATACTACGTTGAGGATATTGAGTATTTTAATAATAAACAATATTACTGGGTCTGTGACTCCTATTTCGTGAAGAATTAAGAATTTTCATCAGAGTTAGGAGAAATATTAACTGAAAACGTCAATAAAATCAATCAGATTAAAATAAGTACAACTATGTACTTATGTTAATTAAATAATTAAATATATAGTTATCTCTTTCCTAGACTGAACCAGACGGAAGTTACGCCTCTTGCATGACAGAGAAGTTTAAGTTTTTCCTTACCGGTATAAAGACGAGACATGGACGAGGTGTTTCAAGCCTCGTTTCGCATTCAACGTGTTAATGAGTTCAATAGACATAAAGTCCTAATCCAAACTATTTTCAGAGTTCTGAAGATATATGGAGGTTATCATTTTTATATACCTCCAGAGCCGATTTTAAGTTATCGATAACCTCCGAAAAACTATAGAATTAATGTCACTATCTGCAACTGGAGAACACTCTTTTTGGAAGGCCACTAAACATTTTAATAGACCCTAAGTTTAGCCGTCCCTTACTATTTTTTTCGAAATAGACTCGGACGAAGATACTTATGGGGACAATAAGGAAATTACTAGTTCTAATTATGCACCAAATTGTGAAAGTACTTTTACATCGTGTTTTTGGGTTTGTACCACCCTAGCCAAGGCCTTCACCTGGCCCAAGATGCCACACTGAAGTAAATGTTACGTAAACAAAGTGGCTTACGTCAAGTGTAAACGTTGCAACGTCAGCATGCCAGTACGCTTGACCTGATTCAGTCACATTTACGCATGGGTATAGTGTTATATTATTTTCCTTATTTTGGTAGATTATAATATAGCTAAATAATATGTATTAATATCATCTATGAGTCGTATTATAAAGAAAATTATTTAATTCGACGTTGTGGGACTGGGGGACTTTATAAGCGGGGAAGTATTGGTGGTAGGCGTCGGTTTACGAATTTAGACACAAACTGGCAGGTCCTTCCAAGAGTGCACTTACATTCCTTCTAGGGTGTTCACGGACCAGGAGTGGCCATCAAACAAACAAGAAGTATTTAAATCAAACTAATTTGATTTTAAATACTTTACCGATTGAAGCCGAGACCCTCTTGAAATACTAATACTATAATATAAACAACGTTTATTATCGACAAACAGGCTAAAATAGACCACTGCAGAACATAGGCCTCTCCAAAAGGAGGTTTTGGTTTGCTGACATGTGGTATACCACGTAGACCACATAATGTGAAGGTTTAGAGTTTGTCAGTGCATTTATCTTTAACTAGCTGCCCCGTGCCCACTTCGTTGGGCGGTAAACATTTTTTTCTCCGACTTACTTTCCAAATTCAGCTACCACGAAAAATTCTTTCCACTTTTCGGGTTATTATATAGCCTATGTCACTCCCAAATAACGTATTCTATTGGTAAAAGAATTTTCAAAATCGGTTCAATAGATCCAGAGATTACCCCCGACAACGTCACAAACTCACAAACGCACAAATTTTTCCTCTTTATTTAATAGTGTAGATGTAAATACATCATTTAATATACAGATTAGCAGAATACTATAAAAGCAATAGCTCCCAGCTAATCTTGAACGGAGAGAAGTACTGTAATGAATATGTATGTAATTTTGGTTACACACGTCAAAAAAATATTTTTTATATTCCAGCCTCATATATGGCAGCAGTAGTATCCACAGTTGCTGTATTAGGAGGTGCCTATAATGTCTATCAACTATATCAAAAGAACAAAAAGAACAGATTGCCATTACCCGAGGAATGGGTGCACGTTGGACATCTGAAACAAATATACGCATATCCGATCAAATCATGTGCGCCTTTTCCACTGAACCAGGCTGAGTGTTCTTCGCTGGGTCTGAAGTCTGCTTGGCTCCGTGACAGGTGAATGAAGCTTTTATTATCATACTAGCTTTTACACGCGGCTTCGCTCACACAAACTTTCATCCCCTGATTTACCCCCTTAGGGGTGGAATTTCGAAAATTCCTTTCTTAGTGCTCACTTACTTTATATAAAGAACCTACATGCAAAATTTCAGGATTCTAGCTTAAGCGGTTTGGGCTGTGCGTTGATCTCTGGGTATGTCAGTCAGTCAGTCAGTCACCTTCCTCTTTTATTTATATAGATTTAGTAGGTACTTAGAAGAATCTGAATGTCTATTATATATAACTAACTGACCTGGCGAACTTCGTATCGCCTTATTTATTTTAATGAATATTTTCTAAATAATGGAAAAAAATATTTTAGTAAGCCCGTACTTCCCGCAGCGCTGCAGTGGATAGAACTAAGCGAACAAGAAAATATAACACCTTTATTAAATTTGTTCTATAATCTATACAAACCTTGTCCTGACAATAACAAATACGAATACATAAAAAAAAAACAATTTGATGCAGTCGATCGAAAGTTATAGGCGTACATACATTTTTGTGATTGTGTTTTAAATGTGTGGTTTGGTAGCATGCCTAAATAGAACAGTTAACATCACGATTAGGCCAATAGGAGCCGAGCAAGATTGAAAAAAGACTCAGACAAAGTTGTGTGGGTCAGCTAGTATATCATAAATGTAACTTTGTTTGTGTGACATTTGACATCAGAACTAGGTAGGTAAATAATAAAAGAATTATATTATTACTAGCTTTCGCCCGCGGCTTCGCTCGCATTTAATAAAAAGTATCCTATGTTACTTCTAATACCTCCAAGAATATGTGTACAAAGTTTCATGATGATCGGTTAAGTAGTTTTCGCGTAAAAGCGTAACAAACAAACTTACATTCACATTTATATAATTATAGAACATTACGACGATTACATCTTCTGATGATTCAAGTGTTTCACGTCAATTCTTTCTATTCTTGTATTAATAGTTAATTTTTGTTTGACCACGTGGCTTAGCGTTGGGAGACGTCATTCACATTTGTTAGTTTTCTATTAACGTTTGTAGAACGACAACTTGGCTAGGGGGTAGGTGTACAAAACCACTTCTATCAGGTCATCCATCTGTTGTATTACTCGTTATAAATAACGCACTACTTCTATATCATGTGGATTTTAATTCATAATAGGTCTTTACCCATGAAATTGCCGTTTTGTATGCAATAAGTGAAAGTACTTATTTTTTCAAACTTTTTTATTTCTGTTATTCGAAGTAATCACCCATGCAATCGACGCATCTTTGGCAGTTTATTGATGCCCTTCTTGTAAAAATCAGCTGGACGGGAGGCAACAAACTCTTCAAAGGCATTTTGTACTGCCTCTCGGGAATTGAAATTTTTACCCACTGAAAAGTTGTCTAAATTTTGGAAAAAGTAATAGTCGATAGGTGCAAGGTCTGGTGAGTAAGGCGGATGAGGGGGAGCTTCCAAGCCCAGCTCTTGTGCTCATACCAGCCAGTTTTAATCTCATATCTTGTAAAATAAAACACTACATTATTTTTTTTTCAGAATATTAATGATCATAGACAATGAAGATACTAATTTAGTAACAGCCAGAACTTACCCGGAAATGTTGAAAATAAAGACAACTTTCAACAAAGCCATAGTGACATTGCGACATCCTAAAATGGAACCTATCGACATTAACTTAGCTGAGGTAATATTTTTACTTTTATAACCTAAAAACTCGATGACACTGATTATTATGTCTCGGCGCTCAAAGCCCAGTTGCACTCGGTGATTAAAAAAAATCACCGAGGGTAAGCAACGACGGCACAGTCAGTACCTGGATAGGTGACCGTTAGTGGCATGTTACCATGAGCGTCTCCGTGATTCGGAGGTCACGTTAAGCAGTCGGTCCCGGTTGTTATCATATGATAACAGTCGTGAAGCTTAGTTGGAGGCCTTTAGGCCGTTTAAAAACATCCAACGGCAAGATTACGTTAATTACGTAGCCACAACGTTGTCTTGCCAGTCGTCAACCCGCAATTGGCCAGCGTGGGGATGGCCTTAACCCTCTCCTGAGAGGAGACCCGAGCCCAGCAGTGGGACGTTATGGGTTGTTGATGATCTGATTATGTCTCAATCTCCTAAAGGAAATCTTACATATATGAGTGATTGAATTGACACAATAAAAACTACAGGGTCTTCTCGTTCTCGACAACCACACACCAGTAGTACAAATCCAGTTAAATTAACTCGCACTAGAATCAGGGATTCTTGTGAAAAAGAAATAGAAACATGCTATAATGGTTTTTTAATGTGACTCATGGAAGTTTTTGTCTCTACTCAGTGAATAACTAGTGATATTTAAATCAGAATCCATACTATTCATACTAATATTACAAATTCGAAAGTAACTCTGTCTGTCTGTTACACTTTCACAACTAAATTTCTGCACCAAATTCAAATTGTTTTTTTCTTGGAGATACTTTGATTCTTCAGGAAGGACATAGGCTACTCTTTACCGCGATAACCGACACACACGCAGGTGCAAGGTCTTTTAAAACCAAGTACCTACATAGTATAGAATAAAGCAGTATTAGACTTAAATTATGTCGCAAAATCATAATGTCTTGACAAATAAAATTACAGATAATTCTGATGAAAAAACTTATTCATACAAATGTATGGACAGCTCCGGTGACTGCTTTCGATTGTGGGGAGGAGGTCAATGCATGGATTACCAAGTGAGTATTAAATGAACACACATATTTTTTGCAACAAGTGTATCTATACCTACGAGGACGAAACTGGAAGTTTTGCGTAACTCATAAATAAAATAATTTATCTGTATAAAAATATATTTATTGCTTTTTAAAGTATTCTCCGACAACGAATTTCAACTTGAGATAAAAATTAAAATTGACACGTGACATGTTTAGGTAATTATAACATTCGAAATTCAAATATTAATGGGCGGCCAGTAACGCATCACTTTCAAAATAATATACAGGAATATTAAGTCATGTTCAAATATCAGTGAATATAATTAACTAGCCAACCCACGCAGCCTCGTTTGCGTCTCCTATTGCCCGTAGCGTGATAATTTTCCCCCGTTTTTGAAATATTTTTCATTGGTGCTCCGCTATTGGTCGTTGCGTGATGATATATAGCCTATAGCCTTCGTCGATAAATGTACTATCCAACACTGAAAGAATTTTTCAAATCGGATCAGCGGTTCCTGAGATTAGCGCGTTCAAACAAACAAACTCTTCAGCTTTTGTATAATAAAGTATAGATATGACAAAGCGTTAAGCAGATAAGCACCTCATAAGTATACTAGCTGAGCTCCGCCCTGCCCCGCGGTATTACCCGCAGATAATGCCGAAGAGCGAAGTCGGTCTAAAAAAGTTGTCTAAGTTATTCCTTATATCATCAGCTATCATAGATACCAGTGAAAGTCCCGTCAAAATCGTCGTAGTCTTTCTAGATATTAGCCGGAACAAACAGACATACAGATAACAAATTAAAAAAAAAGTTTTTTTGATGTGAATACCGTATATAGTTTCATAAGCATTTAGTGAAAAACTGTTTATTTCATATAACAAACAGACACTTCAATTTTATTTATTTGTATGGATGAAAATGATGATATACTCCTAGCCGGCTAATCTCAACGAAAACCAGTCAACCACTCAGTAGTTTTCATAGTGCACAAGTGTGTGCCCAAATACAGGTGCACTGTCTGTTCTCTCGTTCTTATAATCCGATGGGACGGTTATCCGACACGACCGAGAGAGATCAGGCGCAGGACGGTTAAGACTCCAACTTCCAAACTCCGGCTTGTAATTTAGCATTTCTATAGTCAGAAAATGTCAATTGATAACAATTTTCCGCCCAACCCGAAAATCGAAACCGAGACCTCTTGATCGGAAGTCGCATACGGAACCGCTTGACTTTGTGTGTGTTCTTGTATGTACCTATGTATTATAAATTTCTTAAACACGTTACGTACATACCCTAAAAGGCTTGATGAATTTTGGCGATTGAGGTGTCGTTAGATTCGACATAATTGTCGCAATGTACCTAGGTATATGAAAATTGTAAGAACTATAATGCTCGGTTTATAAACTTACCAATACAGAAACGAACAATCAAATTCACCTTTTCGTGTTTCCTGTTTTCAGATGTTTAGATATTGAGGACACAACATTCACATTGCTGTATTACGGACATGAAAAACATCGAGTTATAGCAGGAGGGGCCGCAATGTGGCCTAACATATATGACAGGATGAAACAGAGTGACACAGTAAATATCTTGTTTTTCTTTTGTTAAAGGGACATAACAGCAAACAAAATTTTTGATGGTTAGTGCCTACTACTACCCAAGGTCAAGGTCACTGTCGGTTAAAAAGCTTAATGTCAACTACCACAAAATTAGTAGTTACTCCTATTTTAGGATAATAGTAGAAAACAAATATATTTAAATATACTCAACATACATACTGCCTCATTGGTTTAGCTGTAAACGTATGCGACTGCCAATCAAGGTCTGGGTTCAATTCCTGGATCGAGCCGAAAGTGTCATTGGGTTTTTCTTACAAGAAATCTATACTAATATTATAAAGCTGCAGAGTTTGTTTGTTTGTTTGTTTGTTTGAACGCGCTAATCTCAGGAACTACTGGTCCGATTTGAAAAATTCTTTCAGTGTTGGATAGTCCATCTATCGAGGAAGGCTATAGGCTATATATTTTATTTTCAAAAAAATTAGAGTTCCGTATGAAAATTGCTATTTTGTAACCCAAGGTGTGAAATCGAAAACCTATTTTTGCGTGCGCTGCAAAAAGTATTGACAATAGAACAAAATAATGTATTACGGGTTTGTAGGTCCCATTAAGATCTACAAAAAAGTCCGCGAGAGCATATATCTAACTATCATGGTTTAGTCACAATAACCGCTTTTGTGTTCAAAAAAATTATTAAATCGTCTGAAGAAAGAAACTACGTTAAATGTGTATCGTATTATTAATCCTTATCCAAATAAAGCATTATGTTATCAAGGGTGTTTGTGTAGAAGTTAAATACTTTTTGTTTCATCCCATTCGGACATTTCGTTTAGAAGTTATCACGAGTATAAGACGCTAAGAGTTGGTACCTAATAATGAGTTATTTGTCAAAGAGTTTTCATCAATATAATAATACCTAATATTAGTCTTTATCCAAATAAATGTGTTGTTGATTATGAGTATTAGATCTTAGAAGAGTATAATAAATACATCTATCCATACTTATATTATAAATGCGAAAGTAACTCTGTTTATCTGTCTTGCTTTCACGGCCAGACCGCTGCACCGATTTCAATGAAATTTGGTACACAGATAGTCTAGAGCCTGAGAAAGGACATAGGCTACTTTATAATGCGAAAAAAGGGTTGTGAGGGGTTTAAAGGAGGGAATAAGGGTTGTATAGAGGTCGGGCGGTTCACTCAATGACAACGAATAAACAAAGCTGTCACCATGATATAAAAAATACAGGTATGACATTCCGAGATACAGCACGAGATGACGTCATCATAACTATCGCTGGTTCTCAAATTTTATACTTTTGGGGAGATTTTACAACCTACTTAATTTAGTCAATAATTAAAATTCAGAAAATAATTTGAATACATAAGTTTTGATCATGATTGTGAGGGACAAACTATATAGACTGAGAGTCAGCCCAGAATTACGTAATTTTAGGAAAGATTAAATTTTAGGGGTAACTCTAAGGTAAAAGGTAGTCTAACATTTACTCAGAAAGGAATGGGTACGCACTAAGCTGAAAGTGGGGCCGTTTTTTTTTTTGCCGGCTCCAACTGCATGCATATCGGTTATCGTAGTAATTTCCGTAGCCTATACCTAAAATGTAGAGATGATTGTATTATATTAATCCATTCTTTAAAAGGGTGTTTCACCTTTCAAAGTTCTGGAAGGGGTTCGATCGATTATGTAGTATTGCTTCTGCCCATAGTCTTTTAGAAGCATTTGCTTCGATCAGAAAAAATATTGTACCGCCTTTTATAGCTCTGCTCTTACAGTTCCGAATGGAACAACAAATCATTAACCGACTTCCAAAAGGAGGAGGTTCTCAATTTCATCGGTTTTTTTTTATGTATGTACATCGATTACTCCGTCAATAGTGGACCGATTTTGAAAATTCTTTTTGTATTCGAAAGGGTATTCTCCCCATGTGGTCCCATGGCCACCATATCAGGATCTGATGATGGGATCCTAAGGAAATCGAAGGAAACCCTCAAATTTACGAAAGCGCCTGCAATGAAGTTACGAGCAATTGTATGCATACCTTTATATTCTGTAGACATCATTAAATATTAAATGAAATGGTGATGAGAGACTTGAGAGGACTAAAAAGCGAAAAATAAACATCAAACTTCGTTAAAAAAAACCGACTTTAAAAACTAAAAAGTATAAAATAACTTAATTTGTATGTGCTACCTATTCATTGGTTTGAAGTCGGTGCCAAGCCAAAATGTAATAGTAGTTACCGTACTCGCCGCGCGTGACCTTGAGCGGGATAGCTGCTCTTCGCGTTGAACAAAACAACCGAAGCGTCGACGTTCGTCTCGAAATATAGCGTGTGGTACCTACTATTCCATTGGCTTGGCACTGACTTCAAACCAATGAATAGGTAGCACATACAAATTAAGTTATTTTATACTTTTTAGTTTTTGAAGTCGGTTTTTTTAAACGAAGTTTTTTTTTTCTATACTATAAATACAAATAAATATTTGAGAATAGCTGCACAGAACGAGACAGACTTATGCGTGTAACGAAGATAACGACATACAGAAAAACACTGACATATCACGTTTGAGTGTTATCAGTAGTAAGAAATAATAACTCCCAACCACCATTATTCCCTTTGTGAATTCTATAGAACAATAAAGTTATACGTTATCATATATTTAAATTCAAATATTTTGTTTGATGCACACAAAACAACAATTTAAATGCATTTTACATTTTTTTAAAATATAATGGTGACTGAAAATGTTTCCATCATTTCATGTTATGTTGCTTTAAAGTGGTAACTGGATAGTGACGTCACCCCGTGTAGCTCGCAGAATGTCATACCTGTAGTGATTTATATACTCTTTGGTCGTACCTGTATTTTTGCTGTCAGAATATTACAACAATATTAACAAAGCCCAAGGAAAGACGATTAAAGTTGCAGTTCATTTTTTCCCATGGGCAGCATCCCCACGAGTAATATTTATATACGCTAAATATTTATATTTTGGCAAAAGATGGCAAAACAAAAAACGCACTTAGTAAAATAGTACTTTTTTTTACTTAAGGGCTGACAAAGTGACTATGGTCTGTCCGATGGAAAACTCAAGCCGAATCCAACAGTGCGAGCAACCATACTCACTGCGAAAGCAGACAATGCAGTATTGCGTCCAACAATATGACGAATTAGTGAGATGCTTTTTCACCAATAAATTTCACGCCCCACTTAAAGGACCTGGGATCATAATGGAAGGGAAACACGGTAGGGAGTTCCAGTTTTTAACTGCTCGGAACAGGAAGGAAGAACCAAACCGTTTGGTTCGAGAGCGTATTTCTAAGACTTTAAGGCGGTGTTTTCCAAGGCCAGGACGTGTTGTTCTGCAGAGGAAGGGAGAAGGGGAGACAAGTTTGAAGAGTTCTTTAGAATACTCCCCATAATACATGCGGTAGATGACTGCTATAGAGGCGATATCTCTACGCAGCTGCAGAGGTTCAAGGAGCTCGGTGGATTCGGGACTGTTGAAAGGCGGACTGCTCGCCGCTGCAACCGATCGAAAGCATCAAGCAAATACTGCGCGGATCCATCACAAAGATGAAAACAGTACTCCATGCACGAGCGAACCTGGGTCTTATAAAGAAAACACAAATGCTCGGGCGCGAAGAACCGTCTCACCCTGTTCAGTACGCCAAGTTTCCGCGAGGCCGCCTTAGTGATGCTCTCGATGTACTTCCGTGGTTTGAGGTCCCGGCAAATATATATGCTCAGGAAATCGAGCTTATCCCGTAGTGGCAGTTGAGTGCTCTGAAAAGTGGGGAGGGAAAGATATGGAGACTTTTTGGTAGATAATGCGCACAACTGTGTTTTCTTAGCGTTGAACTCGGCCAGATTCTCATCACCCCATTTTAAAATTCGGTTCAAAACCCGGTCGAGCTTAGCTTCTGTCGATTTTCCTCAACGTCTGCCAGCTTGGCTGCACGGTGTCCAAAATATCGCCAATGAACTGTGCTATGGTCTGCATAGCAATATACGTTGCCAAGGGCTAACATGTCATTGATATGCAGAAGAAATAGCGTGGGCGACAGGACTGAACCCTGAAGTATGCCAGCGTTTACCTCGAGAAAATCAGAGACCGCGCCATCCCAAAGGCCCCTAATGCGGCCCTGATGAAGAAAAGCGTCAATGCGAGTCACGAGTCTAGGAGGCATACCCAATGCCGAGAGCTCGGAGAAAAGCGAGCGGTGCCAGACCCGATCGAAAACCTTGACCATGTTGAATGTCGAAATAAGCTCATAAATATGTACTTATATAAATAAATACTTAAGTAAGTTTTTAATAGTGAAACGTGTGTGTTTTATTTGTAAAATATTATTAACCTCAATATTTAAAAATGCTACACAAAGTCACTGTTCCACGCGGACGAAGTCGTGGGCACAGCTAGTTGTTAATTATTATTAATTCACCGTCCAAACACCGTCCGGGCTATTGCCGAAACTTCCACAAGTTTGACGGTGTTTCAGGGAGCACGTTAAGCCGTCGGTCCCGATTGTCATCAACACCTATGACCATCGTTATTAGCAAGTTGGTGCCCTCAAATTTACTGACAACTAGTTCAACCTTCGAATTCAGTTCACCCTCAGGATGTTGGAGGTCCGATACCAGTCGCTCCGTGGAGGAACTGACTCTGAGAAGTAAGTAAATTAAACTAGAAACTGTAGGCCCTAGCTTCCCAATTGAAAGGGGTGTTAGTCAAAGTGATCCACTGTCTCCAATATTATTTATAGCTGTCTTGCAGTCGATAATAAACAAGCTAGACTGAAAAAAACAGGGACTCTACATTGATAACACTTACCTAAGTCACCTGAGATTCGCTGATGACTTAGTGATACTTTCAGAGACATTCTCACAGCTACAGATCATGGTAGAAACCCTACACTTAGCTAGTGTTAAAGTAGGTCTGGAAATGAATATTACAAAGACTAAAACGATGACAAACAGCTTGGAAAGACCAGTAATAGTTCATAGCACGCCACTAGAATACGTGGATAAATATGTCTATCTGGGAAAAACTATTAGTTTTGATAGAAAAAATAAGAACATAGAACTGGAAAGAAGAATCCAATCAACATGGAACAAATACTGGAGTCTCAAGGAAATTTTCAAAAGTAACATGCCACAAGTTATTAATACAAAAGTCATGAACTCAAGTCTCCTGCCGTGTTTAACATATGGATGCCAAACATGGAAATTCACTGCCGAAACAAAAAATAAGATCAGCGTCTGTCAGAAAGGACTCGAGCGTAGCATGCTTAAAATAAAAAATATTGACAAAATACGACACACAAATATAAGAAAAATAACCAAAGCAACAAATGCTGTGAGTTATGCACAAAAATTGAAATGGAAGTGGGCAGGACAAGTTGCGCGGCAAACTGATCTTAGGTGGACCAAAAAAGTGACATTCTGGAAGGGCCCACTAGGCAAAAGAGCACGAGGGAGACCTATTACAAGATGGGAGAATGATATAAAAAAAAAAATAGTTACCGCGTTAATAGGTATATAGTTACTTGGTCCAAACTGGAGAATAGTAGCACAAGACAGAGTCAAATGGGCATCACTGGAGGAGGCCTTTAGCCATTCTGGGATTCCTGTAGATTAATTTAATAAATTTGATTAGTTTAACAAATATATGTAGCAAAAATAGTCATTGTTAGGATTTTTACATATTTTATAATACATAGATATTAAAGTTACATTTATTTTAGGTTATAATTATTAGCTATTTTTTTAGGTTATTGGTAGGTATTACTGTGAGAACTAAGTTCTATAAATAGCAGTAATCACATAATATATATATATTATTATTATTATTAAAAATACACTTACAAGCATTGGCTTGTATACATTCTGATATATATTTACACGAAAAAAAAACAATATATTCAATAACATAGAATAAGACCCATACTAATATATGCAGCATTGTAAATTTACAGGAAATAAAAAGGCTTTTTATTTATTTCTTTATTTATATACCTCGTTGGATAGCTAATAAAACATACTTGTTTTTAAGCTATTACGACGATAAAATTGTGAGGTTTTTTTTTATAAAATTCCATTTAGTCATAAGAAACAGTAAAATGTATGAACATTTTTAGATTCCCTAAATCATTATTCACAAACGGTACTACTTTTCTGTTCTTTTTTGTGTTATTATTACGTATTATGGTGTTAGCAAACTAAAAACACCAAAAACAACCATTAAATACGCAAGTGTTTGTTTTAAGAGCACTTTGAAGTAGCGTGATCCTAATTTCTTTTGTTTCCTAAATGTTTTTTTTTATTTTTTTTCCAAAACGGTACATTTTTTACTCATTTACCCGAGGACAATTTGATAGCTAATGATCTCTACTATCACCCCTTAAAGGGATTGCTACATGTTACCAGTAACCCTGACCCTGTATATAAATATATATACTAGTTGTTGCCCGCGGCTCCGCCCGTGTATGTCGGTTATAGCGGCAAATACTTTTATGTTTTATAAGGGTTTCAGAATAAATTTCCGTTTTCAACTTCAACTTTTGATGTAATGGCTCTATGGTAGTGTGACCACAATTTTGAAATTTCCGTTTTAATGCGTTACTTTTTATTTCCACAATGTTTGACAAGTAATAATGGAGTTGCCAGTATATAAACTACTAAAAGTGTTGCCATGGACTTAAAATACTTAACACTTCCCCCTCTTAAATATAACTTAACAGCTTAAAATAATGGCGAATAGCGCCGCGGTGGACGCCTTGCCCTTGTACTCCGACGCAGCGGAGAGCTTGGGACCGGTTCAGAGAGTGGAGCATTCACTAAAGGACCTGGAACTGGTTCTGAGTCCCTCACCACAATATGTGAGTCGTTAGACACGGTGCTTGGAACTGGTTCAGAACCCTTCACCAAATCTTTAGGTACAGGAATATCATCATCCCTACAAATAACAGCCCTTTCACCTATATTTGTAGAACGCATTTGGTTTGCATGGCGGATTACAATGTCATCTCCCGACCCAATACTATATTGGACAGAACTTATGGGTTTAATTATCTTTCCTGTACGCCATTTTCCGTTCTTAGTATAATCGCGAAAAATGACATTGTCTCCCTCTTTAAAATGAGTCTTAGCTTCTGTGTTAGTTACACTATTAGGTATCTTGGCCTGCTTATCTAGAACAGTCTGACGAACATCTGGAATCATTAAATCAAGACGACATCGAATATTGCGTTTAAACATTAGTTCACAAGGACTACGACCGGTAGTAGCATGTGGTGATTTTCGATAACGTAATAAAAACTGACATAATTTGAGTTCAATGCTACCTTTTTGAGTAATGCTTTGGCGTAAAGCCTCTTTTACAGTTTGTACGTTGCGTTCAGCTAAGCCATTTGAAGATGGATGATATGGTGATGATTTTAAATGCTTAATTCCATTATGCTTACAAAAATTTTCAAATTCATAAGATGTAAGTTGTGGCCCTCGGTCACTAACCAAGGTCACAGGTAGGCCAAACCTAGCAAAACAATCTTGTAGATTCACAATTGTATTTTCAGTAGTTATACTCTTCATTGGGTACACTTCCAACCATTTAGAGTAAGAGTCTACAATTATTAGGAAGTAACAGTTTATAAATGGTCCACAAAAGTCAATGTGAAGTCGTTGCCATGGACCTGAAGGGTATATCCACGGATGAATAGGTACATTAACAACTTGTTTTGAGCGGGAAACACAGCTTTCACAATGTTTTGCTGTTTTCTCTATATCTGCATCTATATTTCGCCAATACACATAGCTTCGAGCTAAACCTTTCATTTTCTGAATACCTAGATGCCCAATATGTAATTCATTTAGTACTTTACTTTGAAGAGACTTAGGTATACAAACACGAGTACCTCTCATGACTACACCATGTTCTACGGTAAATAATGTAACATCATAAGAACTATTACAGGTTGAAGGATCACAAGTTCCCAAGGTTTGTCTTTTTAAGACTGACAATTCAGAATCAGAGTCTGTTGCTTTAGCTATCTCCTTTACAGAAACTGGTAATACACATAATTGTTCAAGTTGATACATTTCAGCAACATCAATCTGGTTAATAGATGATTCAACTGGGAAACGTGAGCAAAAGTCAGCATTACTGTGATCTTTTGTATTACGGTACCTAATATCATAGTCAAACTGTTGAAGGAACAATGAGTAATGTAATAACCTAATAGCACTCAATGTTGGTGCTGAAGCGTTAGCATTAAATATACTTCTTAATGGTTTACTATCTGTTAATAATGTAAATTTCCTACCAAATAAATAATTAAAAAACTTTTTTACACTCCAATATATGGCTAGTGCCTCTTTATCAATTTGTGAATAGCGTTTTTCAGCAGAATTAAGAGTACGGCTTACAAACATACAAGGTCTTTCAATATCGTTATCAACAATGGACAAACATGCACCTATAGCATATGCAGATGCATCGGAGGCAAGTACAATTTTCTTTGAAGGGTCAAACAAAGCTAATACCCGATCAGAGCATATTTCACGTTTAACATTTATAAAAGCATTTTCACAAGATTTATCCCATACAAATTTAACATTTTCACGTAGTAAGTTATAAACAGGTTGCAACATTTCAGCCATGTTAGGTATAAAACGTGCATAATATTGACACAGTCCTACAAAGGATTTAACTTCTGAAACATTCTTAGGAGCAGGTGCCTCTGTAATAGCTTTCACCTTTTCATTAGTTTTATGGAGACCATTCTTATCTATTTCAAATCCTAAGTATGAAATTTTATCAGTTAAAATTTGACACTTTTCCTTTTTAAGTTTAATTCCATTTTCATGACATATTGAAAAGAATTTCTGTAAACGTTTAACATGTGTATCAGGGTCAGGACTCGCAATTTGCACATCATCATAAAATACTTGAGTGCCCTCCTGTGTAAATAAACTATCCATACACTTTTGCCACTCGGCTGGGGCTGAAGTTACTCCATAGAACATACGTCGGACCCTAAATAGCCCTTGAATGGTATTAATAGTTAACAATTTACTAGTCTCATCATCAACAGGCATAGATAAAAAAGCTTCTCGTATATCAAATTTGCTAAAATGTTTACACTCACCTATCCTGCTTAGGATTTCATCGATAACTGGGATTGGATAGTCTGAGGGTGCTACATTTTTGTTAACGGTTATCCTGTAGTCTCCACACAACCTTAAATCACCATTAGCCTTGATGACAGGAACCACTGGGGTAGCCCAGAGACTATGTTCCACCTTCTCTATGATTCCTTTTGACTCCAAGCGATGAAGCTCGTTGACCATTTTCTCCCGAAGAGCGAAAGGTACTGTTCGTGCCTTCTTAAATACTGGAACAGCATCACTTTTGACATGGATGTGTACTTCCTTTTTGATTAGACCAATTTCTTGTGCAAAAACATCTTGAAATTCGTTTACAAGTCTTTCTACTCTATTATTAAGATAATTTACCTGATGGACTTTTCCAAAATTTAGGTTTAATTTAAAGAGCCAATCACGTCCCAGTATAGAATCAAACTCACCATCAACCAAGTATAGAGTTCCAGTAAAACTTTGACATTCATATTTAACATTGACCGAGACTTTCTTATTGATCCAAATCTTTTGTTTATTGTATGTTGATAGAACCAGATTGCACTCAATTATTGGCTTTCCTATCTGAAGTGATTGGTAAACAGATGTTGCCATTAAGGAATAGGTACTTCCTGTATCTAGTTCTAAAGAACATTTCTTGTCTTCAATTATAACATTCAACATAATTTTGTTTTTAGGATCCTTATTTAATTGTAGAATGTCTGCCACATCATTATAGTATAATTGTGTTGACTGCCCTGCTTGTTGGCTATCTAATTGAGATGATTGACCAGCTATGACGTTTTTAACTTTACCACACGCCCGTTGAATATGCCCAACTTTGGAGCATTTATGACAAGCTTCCTTGATATGTGGGCATCTCGGAGCAGTATGATTACCCAGGCAGCGATAGCAAGTAAACCTTTTGTTTGTTGACGGTGTGACCGCAGGCATATGCTTTTTATTTTGATTGTATGAATTCAATGACTCACCTTTGTTATAGTTAGTTTTAAAATTGTGAGAATATTTTCCCTTGGTTCTTGAGTTGGGGTTGCTATTGAGCTTTTTGACGGTGGCAGATGAATGTAGATCAGCAACTCCCATAGAAGCCAGCTCATCCGCTAGGGCTTTGTCTCGAGCCATTTGAAGTGTTAAACCCGGCGTCCGTAGAAAATAATTTTGAGTTTTTTCGTCACGCACCCCTGTAATTATTTGATCACGTAATTCTTCAGATAAGCGTATTTCATCAGGAAATCCACAGTCCAAAGCAATTTTTTTTATATCTTCATAAAAATGTGCAAAACTTTCGCCATCTTGTTGTACGCGCTGTCTAAACTTTTGCCTTTGTGTTGTGATTAATGGCGGCGGTTGCATATGTTTTTCGATTATTTCCACCAAATCATCGAATGGCACATCGGTAGGCCTCCTCGGGGCACATAAAATTTTCACCTTTTCGTACATGTCTTTGTTGAAACAGGTAAGCATCAGTGGCACTTTCTTCTTTGCGTCCACTTCGTGTACCATGAAAAAACATGACAACCTTTCGACAAAGTTATTGAACTTTTCACTTTCGTCGTACTTTTCGAATTGAGGTATCGCGTTTAAGTGTGTAATGGGTTCCTTTGGCATATTTTATGATCCTCGTCGCCACTTTTATGTTTTATAAGGGTTTCAGAATAAATTTCCGTTTTCAACTTCAACTTTTGATGTAATGGCTCTATGGTAGTGTGACCACAATTTTGAAATTTCCGTTTTAATGCGTTACTTTTTATTTCCACAATGTTTGACAAGTAATAATGGAGTTGCCAGTATATAAACTACTAAAAGTGTTGCCATGGACTTAAAATACTTAACAAATACAATTTCACAGAAAACCGGTGTGAAACAGTGCTTGCGTTGTGTTTCACCGAGTGAGTGAGGATACCGGAGGCCCATACCCCAATCCCTTACCCCTACCTCCCCCCCATCCCCAAAAGGCCGGCAACGCACTTGTGACGCTTCTGGTGTTGCAGGTGTCCATGGGCGGCGGCAATCGCTTACCATCAGGCGATACGTATGCTCGTTTGCCCGCCTATTCCATAAAAAAAAAAAAAACAAATAGTAGCCTATGAGCTATATTACTGTAAACTTTCATCCAAATCCGTTCAGTAGTTTTTGCGTGAAAGAGTAACAAACTTCCATCCATACCTACAAACTTTCGCGTTTATAAAATTATTTGAATATTAGTAGGATCTTCTCTTAGAAAAAACACATTTCGTTTCACCTCTTACCGTCGATAACAAATAAGTAAATAACACTTTCAATTTATATTTCCAGGGTGCTTTCTGTGATGAAGTAAACTGCCACGTTCTCAATGAAGCCTCGCTAGCCGATTTGAACTCACGTTTAAAAGATGTTCAGGTCACCGACACTCACTTCAGACCTAACATCGTGTTGTCTGGAGGTAAACCATTCGATGAGGACAATTGGAAATTTGTTAAAATAGGAGAAAATGTATTTCAAGTTATTAAACCCTGCATAAGGTAAGTTTTAAACCTTAGACATCAGTCAAATCGATCGAACCAACCAAGTAACTTTATTATTATCATTACCCAACTAAGCACAGCCAAAAGGGAGGGTTATATATTCGACAGTCTACTTTTCTTTGTATGTTCCACCGTAGCGGCTAAACTACTGAACCGAATTTAATGAGTGAGGTAGTGACTGGAGGAGGTGAACTGGTGACATAGGTTTTATAAATTTTATTAAAAGTTTTTATATCGTCAGGTTATATATTTTGTTTGAATTCTTAATTTTCAGATGTGTATTTACTACGAGAGATCCTGAGACCGGAATCCAGAATAAGAACTTGGAGCCACTCACAACTTTAAAAAGGTAATTTTGTGCAATGAAGTTTTTGGTTAATCCAAAGTGACAATAACATAGGGACTATTCCATTCTATTAAATTGAATTCCTTTATAAAAATCCTAATCTATACTTATAATAAAAATGTAACAGGTCAAATTCTGTACATTGAAGATATTTTGAAAATTTTTTTGGAGGGCACTCTGTTATCGATACTGAAACGAAAACTATTTTTTTTTTCATTTTTGTCTGCCTGTCTGTCTGTCTGTCTGTCTGTCTGTCTGTCTGTCTGTCTGTCTGTATCTTGGCCGCGCATCACGCCGAAACTACTGAATGGATTCAAATGAAACTTGGCATGATTTGAGTTCATACTCCGAGGTAGGACATAGGATACTTTTTATTCCGAAATTCCGGACGGTTTCCTTGGGAGGGGAGATGAAAGTCAAAATGTGTAATTAATTGTAATTCATTAACGAGTAGTCCGATTGCAATAATTCTTTTTTTGTTAGAAAGGAGATACTCTGAAGATTGTAGCATAAAGCATTTAATTTATCACAATCTCTCTATCTATTGGAAAAAAAAATTATAAAGAATTTATCATTACGAAAAACAACATGTAGTGACATCTATTGCCAGCCATGCGTAATTAATAACACTTTGATTAATATATCGTGAAATAATCGTACAACGTATTACGTATAATTCGGTGTAGCATTAAGTATTTGATTTATCGCAACCTCTCTATCCATAAATTCAGCACGGTTTCCTGGAGACAGGGGATGAAAGTCAAAATATGTACTTGGTTGTAATTCAATAACACGTGATTTCATTCATTCTTTTTTTGCTAGACAGCAAGTACTTTAAATATTGTTCCGTGATCTATTTATAAATATATCACGTATAATAAATCTGTAGACGTTGAGTTTGTCAGTTTCTTTGCTTAAAACAGCGACATCTCTTGGAATCAAGTAACTAACTTTACAATAGGTACGTAATATGATTTTCTTTTGAACGTATAATAAAAATGTGATGTAACAGATCAATTCTGTACATTAAAGAAATTTAGATGTTTTATCGGGAGGGCTCTCTAATCGTTACTGAAGCAATGAAATTTCATAGAAATATGTTTCTGAACTTAACAGCGACATCTATTGGAATTAAGTAACACTAACTTCACAGTAGGATATACCTATCCTATATACGAGTAATCTATATATGATTAATTTTCAAAGTAGGTATATTAAAAAAAAACAGATTAATATAATTATATTATAATTATAATAATTCTGTACATTAGAGATTTTTTTTGGGAGGACGCTCTAATCGATTCTGAACCAAAAACTAAAATACCATAATAACATTAAATGGTCATTGTAAAGGAGCAAGGTCCAAATGTATGAAGGAAGACGTCTTTTCAGTAGACTGTATTTAATTTGCTGGTTGTACAGTAATAGATTACTAGAAAAAACTTGCAAAGTTGACAAAACAATTTGTATATATCTTCTTCTTCTTTTATATCCTATAAAAAGCGGCCAAGTGCGAGTCGGACTCGCCCATGAAGGGTTCCGCAGCAGCAAGTGGCATAATACAATTTTTATTTTATTTTTATATTTGTGTTGATTGAATAAAAGGTAAATTGCAGTTTACGATTTATGACGTATTAAAAAAAAAACTACTTACTAGATTTCGTTCAAACCAATTTTCGTAGGAAGTTTGCATGGTAATGTACATCATATATTTTTTTTAGATTTATCATTCTCTTATTTCAGAAATTACAGGCCGGCTACCCCCCCCCCTCAGTTTAGAAAAGTATGATATTAGAAACCTCAATATCATTTTCGAAGAACTATCCATAGATACCCCACACGTATGGGTTTGATGAAAAAAATTTTTTTGAGTTTCAGTTTTAAATATGGGGACCCCCATAATTTATTGTTTTTTTTTCTATTTTTGTGTGAAAATCTTAATGCGGTTCACAGAATACATCTACTTACCAAGTTTCAACATTATAGGTTTTATAGTTTCGGAAAAAAGTGGCTGTGACATACGGACGGACAGACAGACGGACAGACAGACGGACGGACAGACGGACAGACAGACAGACAGACAGACATGACGAATCTATAAGGGTTCCGTTTTTTGCCTTTCGCACGGAACCCTAAAAATGAATTGCTGTTCGTTTGTTTCGCTAAAACTCGAGAACCGCCGGGCCGATTTAGCTGATTTAGGTTTTGAAATGTTTGCCGTGGTTCAGGGAAGGTTTAAACGGTGAGAAAATATGGAAAAATTGCGGGGAAGATAATAAAAACAACAATTTCCTTTTGCCCATATAAACTGTTCTACCAACTTTCCTGTCAAACTTTTGACTGTCAAATTGAAGCACTTATTAAATTAAGGGTTTTAAATAGGCATCATATATTATTACACGAATGAAATTAAGGGTTGTGTATAAGAAAAATTAAAAGATAGCGGGCAAAGTCTTTTTTTTTGTCCGCGACGTCTGTCTGTATCTTGGCCGCGCATCACGCTGAAACTACTGAATGGATTCAAATGAAACTTGGCACGATTTGAGTTCATACTACGAGGTAGGACATAGATTTTTTTTTATTTTTTTTTATTTAATTTTTTTTTAATAACGGGAAAAGTATTTTTCTTTGTCCGCGACTGTACACTGCCTGTAGGAAGCTGAGACAGATATGTAAATATGGCGGTACGAAGTTTATTTTTATTCTACCCTTCCTGAATATTTTCGCTCGATTTCTATTCTTCTCTTCCTGAACATTTTCACCGTATTCCTATTCTTCCCTTCCTGAACATTTTCGCCCTAATTCTATTCTACCCTTTCCTGAATATTTTCGCTTTATTTCTATTCTTTCCTTCCTGAAAATTTTCGCCCTATTTCTATTCTTCCCTTCCTATTCAAAGTGCTGCAGCTTTCAGAATTTACTTACAGACAAGTCTGTTCTGATTTCTGAGGACTTTTTATTTTTTATTCTGTAATTTCTGAGATCTTTTTATTTTGTCTAAATCTGCCTAACCATAAAACTAGATAAGAAAAATTTAAAGTTATGTGAATTAGGATTTTTAACTCTTACCACAGTAAAAAACAAAAAAGGGAACGCCTCAAGACGATCGACGAGAGATGAGACCGCCTATGCTCATTTAAAGTGTAAAATAAAAATATAGTTTTGTGACTAATAAGAAACATTGTTTTTTATTACTTAAAAATATTTTTAAATTATGGTGTACCTCCAAAATTTTTAATCTTCCTAGATGTACCTTGAACCCAAAAAGTTTGCGGAACACTGAATGTACTATGGTGATGTGTGTTACTTAGACCTGAATGCAGACCTCCTTAACAAGCTTGACCGTCTTCTCAATAACTGCATTCGATTTATTTTCAATATTCGAAAGTATGACCATGTGTCTGCTTTGCGTTCCCAGTTAAAATGCAATCCTATTCGCCTACAGTGCAATCAGCGAGCTCTTACCTTCCTATTTTCATTTCTCAACTCGCCATCCTTACCTACCTACCTTGCTCCGTATTTCCGATACCTGTGCTCTAATCACGATATAAATCTTCGCTCAGTTAACAATCTGCTTTTTTTTATGGAATAGACCGGCAAACGAGCAGACGTATCGCCTGATGGTAAGCGATTACCGCCGCCCATGGACACCCGCAACACCAGAGGCGTCACAAGTGCGTTACCGGCCTTTGGGGGATGGGGGGGGGGAGATAGGGGGAGGGGTTGGGGTATGGGCCTCAGGTATCCTCACTCACTAGGTGAAACACAGCGCAAGCACTATTTCACACCGGTTTTCTGTGAGGCCGTGGTATCACTCCGGTCGAGCCGGCCCATTCATGCCGAAGCTCTCCCACGGTCTCTGCTTCTCTCATGTCCGTCTCATTACTCCGACTTCGTGAACTGTTCCTTCTTTGTTCAAGCAGTACTACTCTGGAATGCGCTCCCGCTCGAAATCAGGATGTCCACTAACCGATATACATTCAAAAATAAAGTACATGAGCTCTTTCTCAATGAACTGGCAGAATTATCTAATCTATAGCTTACCGTCCTTTTTAAACGACTTCCAAAAGGAGGAGGTTCTCAATTTCATCGTTCATCGTCACAATGTATGTACGTACACGGATTACTCCTCCGTCAATTTGTGGACCGATTTTGAAAATTATTTTTGTATTCGAAAGGGTATGCTCCTCATGTGGTCCCATGGCCACCATATCTCCTGATATGGCGTGACCTTAAGCGGGATAGCTGCTCTTCGCGTAGAACAAAACAACCGAAGCGTCGGTGACGTCGTTGACGTTCGTCTCGAAATATAGCGAGTGTGGTACCTACTATTACATTTGGCTTGGCACCGACTTCAAACCTATGAATTGGTAGCATATACAAGTTATTTGATACTTTTTAGTTTTTAAGTCGGTTTTTTAAAGGATGTTTTTTTTCCATTATTTAGTGTATAAATGTTGTATTTATGTATACGTAATATGTATATGTATGTTTGTATGTATAACGTTGAATATGATGTGATTATTGTAAATTTTAACGGACTTCTTATGTATATGAGATTTCACCACGAAGCAAATACAAAGAGGAGATGCCCTAATGAAATTTTTGTATGAAACAATGCGTGACAATTTGCGGGGGTGAGGGGGGGTTACTTTGCCCTTTGCCATCTACCAATCAATAGCAAAACTACTTGCATCGTTACATGTTGATGTTGCTATGTAGTTTAGCTATTTGACACTAAAGCGTACGATGTAAGGGACATACAGGGACGTACTCAGAATTTTTTACCAGGTAGTTATTTTTTTAAAGTCAATTTTGTAAATCATTTTGATGCATGTATCGCAAAAATATTATTAGTAAAAAACATCGTACATAACATCTATACTAATATATTCTATACTAATATATGAAGCTGAAGAGTTTGTTTGTTTGAACGCGCTAATCTCAGGAACTACTGGTCCGATTTGAAATAAAAAATGTGTAACATTTCTTTTTTTTTTTTAAAGTGTTTTTTTTTTCAAAAAAAAAATGTTTCAGTGTTAGATAGCCCATTTATCGGGCAAGGCTATAGGCTATATATCATCACGCTTAGACCAATAGGAGTGGAGCACCAATGAAGAATGTGGCGAAAACGGGGGAAAATTATTACGCTACAGGAATTAGGAGACGTAAACGAATTTGCGTGGGTCAGCTAGTATAGTATAAAAGTGAAAGTTTGTGTGTTCTTTATATCTTCCCCGTAACCTTGGTGATGTATTTGATTTATTACTTATTTAAATATGTCACCGTAAGATTATAAAAATCGTTAGATTATAATCTACCTAGCGAGATTGCCAACTATCGATAGATTGTCGACTGTGATATACTACTTACGCGCGTCAAATTGTCAACTTTCCCTGATTGTTCGGTTTTATAGTAGGCCGATCAATGCCCATAGAGATAGTTTAGGTTATTATTTCTTTGATTAATCACAAATTATTTTTTCTGCCAACAGCAACTTCAGCAACTTTATATAACTAATCCTAAAGCTGTGAGGTATTTTCAACATGAAATCAATTTACAATCACAGAAATACTTTACATTTGGCATCAAAGACAAATTAACAAACAAATATGGCGGCGCGGGGACATATGCTGTTCAACCAATCAGCGCGCGACTTGCGATTCGTAGATACCATTTTACAATCTCGCGAGATAGATTACAATCTAACGGTTTTGACAATCTGACGGTAACATATATATTAAAGAGAGAGAACAAAAACAAAGAAATATAGTACAACAACAAACACATACAATAAAGAGAACAATAACATACAAGTAGTAAAAATTTTTCTACAAATTAGTTTTTCATTTATTATATTTTCAAATTCTTCAGTTTTCGTTTGATTAATTTCGTTGTGGGTTCCGAGAAAGTTTAATTTTCCTGGGATTCCTGGGATAGAATTTTAGTTAATTAGAAAACCTATCAAATAATCAGTATAAGTAAAATTTGTTTCATTTTCAAGTACTTTAAATTCTAGATTAATATAGATATAATTTGAATATAGATAAAAAAAATAATTCTAATTACGACCCTGTCTCTTTGTTCTGTTGATGTTTGTTTTCCTAGTTGACGATAGACGTCAGTGTTCACAAAATGATTACAAAAAATACAAAAAATAATACTTTTTCGATTAAAAATTCTTTAGGCAAGAATGCAGAACATATTTCAATATTTTTTTATGATTTACTTTATAAATACTCAGCTCTACGAACCTTTGTATTTTTATTTCCCATCACACAAAGTTTTTCCATCTAGTGGCGAATAGATTTAACTATATTTCAACGACACACTGAGAGATTTTTCTAGAACTATTTTAAGAAATTAAGTATAAAATTACTTACAAATGAAATATTAAGCCATTCATGGCACCAGAACATCTATCCAAGTTATTTGTACAAGATAAAACACAACACTTCATCTTTTACTTAATTGTACCGAGAATATTCAAGGATTGCGATTTTTCGATAAAGTTCTAGAACATTGACGTTGACAGTCTAATTTGTAAGTCGCGATAACTGCGATGACGTCAGGACCTGTATTTTGTCACGGGACCTATGCGCTTATGCCATCTCCTCTTTGTATTTGCTTCGTGGATTTGTATTTGCTTCGTGGATTTCACACACCTGCCTTATAAGATTTCTCCACCACCCGAAGGTCGACTGGAAGAGAATGCTCTGGGCATTAAGTCCGCCGATGTACATTCTTAGTGCATAAAGTTAATAAATAATATATAAATAATCTACATTGTATTTATATTTCCAAAAAAGTGTGTGTAACCAGTTCCTAAAATTATCATCTCAATGTAACTAACACAACATCCACATCTGGTAGTTCTTAAACAGTTTCTAAAAGATACTTTACAATAGGTACGTTATATGATTACTTTTTTATCGTATAATAGAAATGTAAAATATCAATTTTAAGTTTGAAATACTTGAATTAGGAGTTATAATTTTTAATATAAACAAACATATAACTTAATAGTTATGATAAATTACCAGAAACAAAAGACAAAATGTGTGTGAGTGTGTGTGTATGTTACTCTTTCACGCTAAAACTACTGAACGGATTTGGATGAAACTTTACAGTAACATATCTTATACAGGATACTATTGGCCGCGAAAATCGACATTCACGCGGGCGGAGCCGCGGGCAACAGCTAGTAGTAAATAAATAAGTTAAACTCCTTTCTGAGGAGGCAAAGGTTTGTCCTTTGCCTCATTATCCAGCAGTCAATTACAATTTATATACATTAGATACATTATTTGTAATGAACATAACATTAGTTGTAATGTGCATTACAATTACATAAATTGTAATATAAGTCAAATTAAGGATGTCGTGTTAATGTATTTATTAAAAACATATTGATATTCTTCTAATTATGATTATTTTTGTCCAGTTATCGTCTAGCTAAAGATCCAGTGGAGCGAAAGGTGGCGGGCGACTCGCCGCTGATGGGTATTCTTATGGCCCTGCGCAGTGGACCAGGTGGCAAGGTCACTTTAAATGAACCTTTCTACGTCACATACTAAAAGTAGTATACATAGAATAAAACACTCGTACTTAATTAATCTTAAGTTATTTAGTAATTGTAAATAATTAACTACCAATAAATACTGAATTAAAAATTGAAATTTTATTTTTCTGCCAAGATGTATATCACCCTTGCCTTGTCTCGCTGATGCTATGCAAATATCTCCCTCAAATCTTTTCAGTAAACCTTTTTTGATTCGAAGTCATTTGCATTCTGAGTCTATCTTCGCAATAATTGCAATCTCTTCTTTCATCTCTTAAGACTTATTGCAATAGAGCGCTCTAAACAGTAAATTAAGATGGGAAATTTAGTCCGCAGTATTAATAAAAAGTTATTATCGTATCTAGCACACTTATTATAATTTTAACAGCATTATTACCTTTAGAACATTTTAAATCATCTACTTATGAATTCGCAATCTTTAGAACTGATCGAACCGTTCGCTACCTGTCTTGACTCAAAAAGACTATCAAAAAAGCCTAAATACTTTCTTAAACCGACTCCAATTTCTGGAAACAGCCATTCCAACTTTGTTCCTTGTTGACCTAAATCCATACAAAAGAACAAATAATATAGTCGATGTTCGCATATCAAACAATCGGTCTAACATCCTACGTTGAATATTCTATTGTGATAGAGTGCTATTCCGCACAGCCTCTTGATTGGGCTGTTGTACGTGGGTTTGTCATCTTCTTACTCCAACCATCCCAAATCATCACAGAAGCACAGCAGCCTTTTCAGGTCACTAAAAGTTTCCGGGAGGAATGTCGATTAGAGAATGTTGGGTTCCTATACCTATAGTATATCATCATCAGCCTGACACCGTCTACTTTTTAACGAAAGTCTCCCCCGAAAAACGCAAACTATTCCCATCTTGGGCAGTCCGTATTCAGTCGCTGCAAAGTGCCAGCCATTTTTTTCAAGTTATCGATCAGCGCCTTAGTATATATTCACTGCAAAAACACGCTGCACTACTACTCACATTTCTTTTAATAGGTACTTCAATCATGCTTGCCAGTGATAATACATGTTTCAATGTCAGATCAATAATTGACGAAACAGTTTGATTGTTTAGATTCGTAGCCACAAGTAGTTCAACTTTATCTATAGATCATTTCATTAAATTATCCGGCCAGTCACAATTTTACAGGTACATGTTAAAACCATCAGCAACCTTTAATATTCACTGCTGGACATAGACTTCTCCTTAGAAAATAGATTTTGGCCTATAAGCCCACCCTGGCCAGATTTTTTTTTTATGAAATAGGCGGGCAAACGAGCAGACGTATCGCCTGATGGTACGCGATTACCGCCGCCCATGGACACCTGCAACACCAGAAGCTTCACAAGTGCGTTGCCGGCCTTTTGGGGATGGGGGGGAGGTAGGGGATTGGGGTATGGGCCTCCGGTATCCTCACTCACTCGGTGAAACACAGCGCAAGCACTATTCCACACCGGTTTTCTGTGAGGCCGTGGTATTACTCCGGTCTAGCCGGCCCATTCATGCCGAAGCGTGGCTCTCCCACTTTATTATATATTTATTATATAATACATTTGATATAGGGTTTGTTTCAAGTTTACCTTTTCTTCTCTTTGTAGTGTAGCGCTCTTGTCCTGCATTCTTAGCTCCCTTAGTGGGCTCTTATAATGATACTCACGGGATAAATAGGGGTAGGGACAAATCGACACCACACAGACTTAAAATCATGAAGACATTAATTTCAATTTACAGATAAGTTACGTATTCTGTTAATTTTTGTTCGTAGATCATATTTACCATTGTGTTGTACTGGTGGAAGTGGTCTGCAAAGTATAGGCGTTTGAAGGCTACAATAAAACTGCCTCCGATGTCCCCTGAAGTACCTACATTTACCATTAGTAGGTATATTTACTTTTTACTTGAATACTCTTTGGTTTTTCAAGATTCATAGAGCACTTGATCAATAAAATCGGTTGCTTGTGACCATATCAATAAAAGAGTTATCATATTGACCCAGTGTATTTCTTATTATCTAAGTGCATGCAATTTATTGATAAAGAATGTAGTTCATTACAAAAATAAATTGTAAAATGAACATTTGTGCCAAATCGATTTTCTTATTTACATTCAAAACAAATGCAGAAATCGATATTTAAACGAAGCCAAAAGAAGTGTAATAGGCAGTCTATGTACATTTCTATGTTCCACCGTAGCGCACAAACTACAAAACCGATTTTAATTTAAGAGATGTAGGCTATATACCTACATTTTATTAAAAGTTTTTACGTAATCGAGTTATAGTTTATTCAACATTTTCTTAACATTTTTTTAATTATAGTTCAAATGGCAGCAAATATTGCTGCTACAAATTGAACAGAATTGACCTTCGTTAGGTAAAAATTAAAAAGTGTCATTTGACTTAGATCACCCCGCTAATAAAAGACGAGCAAACATTTGCCTATTCGCATTTTAATAATGATAACTTCACACACGGTTATCCGGTCTATAAGGGTCTAAAACTAGACAGCCGTGTGTTCATAAACATACTTATTTCTAAAAAAATCGAATGTAATCTATAAATTACACTCAAACACAAAAAAAAAAGAATTTATGTGTCCTAGATTCGAATCGAACCTCCGACTCCAGTAGGCCTAAAGACCAGTGACAATATTTTTGCCGGCAAATTAGTTGAAAAGAAAAAACTTTGACGAGTCGCTCGATAACTACGCTTGGAAAAAAGTTCACAATGCAGTAGGTACCTATATTCAAAGTAAGAATAAATCAATTAACAAAGTCTAAGTAGGTAAGTAAATTCAAGACAAGCTAATATGTTCCAAGTGCTGAAACACTAAATAATAAATTTCGAACCTATCTTATTTGGCTAAAACATAATTGAAACTAAGAGAATACACACGATACAAATTATATTGCTTTCGGTCTACTATACTTTGTCCATTCGTTTATTTTCTTTTTGACAGCTCACGCCTATAAATTACCGTTTTTTTTCTCGGAATAATGTGTAGTACAGTACATTAAGTAATGTCGTACTTTATTGACGGTGACGGTACTTTAGTGAAGTGGCCTGTGCATAAAAAACAACCACAGACTATAAAACAGTACTTGAAATACGATAAATCGATCATAAGATAAAAATAATTTGATTTCATGTAAGTATTTTTTCTGTAAATTTAATAAAAAGCGGCCAAGTGCGAGTCGGACTCGCCCATGAAGGGTTCCGCAGCAGCAAGTAACATTTTTATTTTATTTATATTTGTTTTGATTGAATCAAGGGTAAATTTCAGTTTACGATTTATGACATATTAAAAAAAAACTACTTACTAGATTTCGTTCAAACCAATTTTAAGTGGAAGTTTGCATGGTAATGTACATCATATATTTTTTTTAGATTTATCATGCTCTTATTTTAGAAGTTACAGGGAGGGGGACACATTTTACCACTTTGGAAGTGTCTCTCGCGCAATCTATTCAGTTTAGAAGAAAATGATATTAGAAACCTCAATATCATTTTTGAAGACCTATCCATAGATACCCCACACGCATGGGTTTCATGAAAAAAAAATGTTTGAGTTTCAGTTCTATGTATGGGACCCCCAAAATTTATTGTTTTTTTCTTATTTTTGTGTGAAAATCTTAATGCGGTTCACAGAATACATCTACTTACCAAGTTTCAACATTATAGGTCTTTTAGTTTCGGAAAAAAGTGGCTGTGACATACGGACGGACAGACGAACAGACAGACAGACAGACAGACATGACGAATCTATAAGGGTTCCTTCCTTTGGCACGGAACCCTAAAAAGGGAAATAAAAATAGTATCTATGACTCCAAGATTGATTATTTGCAAGGAATTAAGTTGAAATCTTGGAATTTAGGATCAAACCAAGAGTAAAGAACAATAACTCTGTTCATTCATCTAATTTACTGATTTATTATTTATATTTTTGTCTATTTCTTACATACGCGCATACAAGCAGCTCTCAGGATTCATTTACAAACATGATCTTCTAAGTCCTCTACAATCCGGTTTCAGGCCCGGTCACAGTACGGTTACCGCGCTCCTTAAGGTGACTGGTGACATTAGGAAAGGCATGGAGGACACTAGGGTTACAGTACTGGTCCTTGTGGACTTCTCCAATGCCTTCGGCACAGTCACTCACGAAATCCTACTAGCTATCCTTGAACATATCATGATTCCCTCAGAGGCACTGGAATGGTTCTCATCTTATATTCGAGGGCGACAGCAGTGTGTTCGTGTAGAAGACATGTCTTCGAGTTGGTGCGACCTCCACGCTGGCGTCCCTCAAGGCGGTATACTATCTCCTCTTCTCTTCGCAGTATTTATAAATCTCATCACAAAACATCTTCAGTGTACGTATCACCTGTATGCTGACGATCTGCAGTTATATTCACTGGCGAGGGTGGAGGATATAGCACAGGCCGTTGATAAAGTCAGTAAAGACCTAGAATCCATACATGCCTGGTCGCAGAAATTCGGACTATCAGTAAACCCCACCAAATGCCAGGCGATGGTTATAGGAAGCAAACGCATGATTGCCAGATTAAACACTGACTCAATTTCGAAGATTGTGTTCAACGGCTTAGTGGTTCCTTTTAGCCCCGTAGTCAAGGATCTGGGTCTACATATTGACTCAACTCTTGACTGGCGTGCACAGGTTGCTCACGTGAGTCAGAAGGTAACTGGAAACCTACGAACACTATACCGCCTCAAGAACTTCCTACCTCCTAAAACTAAAACCATGCTTATGCAGTCCTTAATCATTCCGTTAATCGACTATGGTGATGTATGTTATTTCGACCTGAATGCAGACCTCCTCAATAAGCTAGACCGCCTTCTCAATAACTGCATTCGGTTCATTTTCAATCTTCGCAAGTATGACCATGTCTCTGCCTTACGTTCCCAACTGAATTGGTTACCTATTCGCCTGCGTCGCAATCAGCGAGCTCTGACCTCTCTATTTTCGTTTCTTACTTCCCCATCCTCACCTACTTACCTTGCTCCATACCCCCGCTTCCTATCTTCCAATCACGACAGAATTCTTCGCTCAGAAAACAATCTGCTTCTCTCATGCCCCTCTCACAACTCAGACTTCGTGAACTCCTCGTTCTTCGTCCAAGCAGTACTACTCTGGAATGCGCTCCCGCTTGAAATCAGGAAGTCCACTAACCGTTTTGCATTTAAAAAGAAGGTGCATGAGCTCTTTCTAAAGGATATGTTAGAATTATCAAAAGGTTAACACGCCAACCAAATTTCTCAAGTCCATAGTGTATGAATATAATGTAAATTGATATGTATATATTTGATATGTAAATAAATGTTAGTGTAGTCCGTTTGACATCTATGTTTATGTATGTATATATGTATGTTGCTTATTTATGTATGTCTAATGTATATTTTAGATCCGAAGTTAAATAACCTATGTGCGCCTACCTCACAAGATTTCTACACCACCCTAAGGTTGACTGGTAGAGAATGCCCTGGGCATTAAGTCCGCCGATGTACAAAAGTGCATAAAGTTATAAAATAAAAATAATAAAAAATAATATTAAAAACTAATAAAGGAATAATTAATATTAAAACTAAAAATATTTAATTAAATCGATTGCAAGTTCTTCATAAATAAAATCGCTTTTCATTTCAAATCGAATCGGTAATGTGTGAGGGCGTCACTAATTTCGAAATTTCTTGAACTGTCAAAAAGAAAATAAACGAATGGACAGAGTATATATCCCATCAAAAACATAATTTAAAAAAAAGAACCAAGTTCAATACAAAAATTATGCTTGGCTGTGGGCTTTGCCGCAAAAAGAATGGAGATCTAAATGAGTGCCATGTTCTATGCAAAATCCAAATATGTATTTATAGGAACAAAATATATTTAAAAAGCGGTCAAGTGCGAGTCGGACTCGCGCATGAAGGGTTCCGTAGCAGCAAGTAACATATTATAAAAGTTCTTGTAGTTCGTTGTAACTTTGATCGATAAATTGCGGTTTACGATTTATGACGTACCTATTAAAAAAACTATTTGCTAGATCTCGTTCAAAGCAATTTTCGGTGGAAGTTTGCATGGTAATGTACATCTTATATTTTTTTAGTTTTATCATTCTCTTATTTTAGAAGTTACAGGGCACATTTTACCACTTTGTATGTCTCCCGCGCAAACTATTCAGTTTAGAAAAAAATGATAACAGAAACCTCAATATCATTTTTGAAGACCTATCCATAGTACCCCACACGTATGGGTTTGCTGAATTTTTTTTTTTGAGTTTTAGTTCTAAGTATGGGGACCCCCAAAATTTATTGTTTTTTTTTGTGTCAAAATCTTAATACGGTTCACAGATTACATCTACTTACCAAGTTTCAACAGTATAGTTCTAATAGTTTCGGAAAAAAGTGGCTGTGACGTACGGCCGGACAGACAGACGGACAAACAGACAGACAGACAGACATGACGAATCTATAAGGGTTCCGTTTTTTGCCTTTGGCACGGAACCCTAAAAATGTAAGATCTTAAAGTAAGTTAGATTTGACTTGGCCAATTTTTATCAGAATAAAAATATTTTAATACGAGTATATGTTGAATAAAAAGTTATTCAACATTTACTCGTATTTAAATATTTTCTAAAGATAGTCTTGTCTAAAGATAGTTTCTAGTCATTTTATAAAGATAAAATGACTGATGTAATGAAAACTGGCCAAGTCAAATCTAACGTACTTTAAGATCTCACATTTTAAATAACAGCAATTGTTATAGGTATCCAATAAAGCGAAGAAATAGAGTTTAATACTTGTTCATAATTTTATTTTGTTCCTATAAATACATATTTGAATTTTGCATAGAACTTCGCACTCATTTAGATCTCCATTTCTTTGCGGCAAAGCACACACACCACAGCCATGCATAATTTTTGTATTGGACCTGGCTCTCCTTTTTTACATTTATGTTTTTGGTGGGATATTATTACTTTTTGTAAAGAAAACTAGGCAGATATTGAGATTTAATAATACATTTATTGGGATAGTTTCAAATATCTGCTTGTTACGGTTCCAACGATACAATTTAAAAAAAAAAAAATTGGACCCCCCTATTTTTTAACTTATTTTTTATTTTTAGATTTTTTCCTACGTTTACACACAATTACCGAGCTGGATTCCAAACTTCCGTTCCTTAGGAATTTCAGTTCCTTTGCTTGAATTTGGCTTGACACGCTCCCGCGTGTCTGTCTAGATTACTTACCATTAAACATTTCAACATCACACCAAAACATTTGGTAAAATCGAGGCACAGAACCCGTCACATCGTTAAATCTGACAGCAGCTGTCTCGGACACGCTTTCGAGCAACGCTATCTATCTCAGTTCGTCGGCCTGTCGATATTTTTTCTACGTCCGACCGTCCTGACCGACCTAACACTCAGGGTTACCAACTTAGGGGTTTTCCCCCCAAATTTAGGGGGAAAAAATGCGGGTGGGGTTTTTTTAGGGGTTTTATATTGGTAGGGGTTTTTTAGGGATTTTTATAACTTCAAGTATTTACTTTTTTTTTATTTCAAATTAGGCAAAATAAAGGTGTAATAGTATAGGCCCTGAGATATCGAAGCGAATCATATTAATTTTTATACATACCGCCTTGGCGATTTCTAGTGCGATTGCTTGTTACTAAGAGTGAGAGAGAGAATAAAATGCGACGCTCATTCCAGCATGTTGTCTAACACACACAAATAAAAACATACTCGTAAGAATTTGTGGGTAAACTGCGTTTATGTTTACTACAAATACGTTGATCTTTATTAGTTATTTACCTGTTCAATTTATCCTCGCAATACTCAATAAATACGTTTATCAGCAAGCCATTCGCTAAATTCCTAAAGCTAAAGATAAAAAGTATTGTCAAAAATATACAAAGACATGGAAAACAGACACACACTTTAAAGGTGAAGTAATTCCATTGTATTTACGAGTGTGAATCTAAAAGATATTTTTTTTATTATTATACAAAAACTATTAATAATGGTTATTTTGTAAAAATAAAAACTGAACTTTTAGATTTTTAACTTTCTAACACTTGCATTTTTTATTTTATATCATTGTTATTACTATTCTTTGTAAAAAAAATATTATGTCTTATAGATTTACAGTGGTCAAATTTTTTTAGGGGGAATCCCTAGTAATTATGGCGATTTTAGGGGTTTTCGATTGGGGCTTAGGGGGATAAATTTCTGAGAGTTGGGAACACTGCTAACACTATTAGTTTGGCTGCGGTGAAGTGCGGTGTGTCCGCTTGCCGGTTTAGTGTTTACCTACTTGACTTGACATTTGATAATAATTCGTGTTTACTTACTTACATTCTTCTTTCATAAAATGTCAGTCTCCAATCCTGGTAAGTTGTTTTACTAAGATGACATAACATATGTCATCATATGTGTTTATAACTATACTATAACGAAGTCCATAACTATGCAGTGTTTGTTTTTTCAAAGAATTTGATTAACCTACAAACTTAGAAGTTTAATTAAATATATTAAATGGAATTCATCATGACATCTTTTGATTTCTCCTATGCACTTATATTTACAAGATTTACAAACGAAATAAACACAAATGAAATTAATAGAAAACAACATTTTTTATGTTTCTGTGAAGTCAATTTGACATTTATTTTTAAACCGTAAACTTGTTTCCCTAGGTCTTAGTTTAACCTATTGCAAGCGAATTTAAAATATTTTAAATAAATTGAATTGAAATAAAAAAACTTCCGTAATAAAATTAGTTACCTACTTAAATTATAAACATTATGATAGTGACAGTTTTATACTATAGATACACCTACGTGTTGTCTTCAATAATTAATAACGCAATTGAACAAAAGAGCAAATTGGAAACATTTAATACCTACCTACTATAAAAACATGTTACGAGAAAATTACGTCTCACATTGAATAAAGAATGACTTATGTATGACGCAACAGGAGTACCGCAGAATGATCAAAAATGAATCAAATAATAAAACTTCTAGACAGTTCCGTAACAATTTGCATTTTTAACATTACTAGCTGTTGACCGCGTGTATGTCGGTTATCGCGGCAAATAGTAGCCTATGTGTTATTCTAATGTATAAGCTGTAAAGTTTCATCCAAATCCGTTCAGTAATTTTTGTGTTAAGAAGTAACAAACATACACACTCACAAACTGCCCGCCTTTATAATTTTAGTGTGATTAACTTCACGTATGTTTCGTAGCATAAAATTGAAATTGGTTTTTTATAAGTTTTTTTTATCAATCAACCTATCGCCGTCCACTGCTGAACGAAGGTCTCCCCCAAGGAGCGCCAACTGTCTCGGTCTTGGGCAGTCCGCATCCATCCGCCACCAGCCACCTTCTTTAAATCATCGGTCCATCGTGCCGCAGGCCGCCCTACACTACGTTTGTCTAATCGCGGTCTCCACTCTAACACGTTTCGGCTCCAGCGACCATCGGTTCGTCTGGAGACATGGCCGGCCCACTTCCATTTCAGCGTACTGATTCTCTGTGCAATGTCGGTTACTCCAGTTCTCTGTCGAATAACCTCATTACGAATTTTATCGCACAGTGAGACACCCAGCATCGCACGCTCCATCGCACGCTGAGCTACTTTAAACTTGTGGACCAGCCCGATGGTGAGTGTCCACGTCTCGGCTCCGTATGTCATAACAGGTAGGACGCACTGGTTGTATACTTCGGTCTTAAGTGATTGAGGTATCGCTGACTCGAAGTTATGACGTAGCTTCCCATACGCCGACCAGCCCAGACGAATCCTCCTGTCAGCCTCCCGATCGAAGTTATGCCGGCCGAGTTGGATGGTTTGGCCAAGGTAGATGTATTCTTGCACAACCTCGATAGCAGCGCAATTTACGGTCACGGGACTTGGGGATACATGCATGTGGAGCATTTCTTCCAGATCATGCAGAGACTCCGCCAGAATGACTATGTCATCCGCAAAGTGCAGGTGTGAGAGGTATCAATCAAGCGTCTTGAAAACGTCTCCCAATGCATTGGTAAACAGTTTCGGAGATATGACGTCTCCCTGTCTTACCCCTCGATGCAATTGGATTGGCCTTGTGCTTTTTTCTTGTACTTGGACGGTCATTGTAGCGGCTTCGTAAAGACTTCTCATCACCTGGACATATCGGCAGTCGACTAGGCATCTCTGCATGGATTCCAGGATGGCCCAGGTCTCGATGGTATCGAAGGCTTTTTCGTAGTCCACATACGCTGGGCAGAGAGGCTGATTATACCCCTCTCTTTCTCAATTTTTTTGCCTAAGAGTATGTATGTGGTCCACGGTGCTGATGCCTTTTCGAAACCCTTTTTTTTTTTTAAATAATAATTTTTGGGCAAGACGATTCGTAATGACCCTCGAAAACAACTTGTACACATGGCTCAGGAGTGATATTGGGCGTTAGTTCTTTAGTAAGCTTTTATCTCCTTTCTTGAAGAATAGTACTACCAAGCTCCTGCTCCATGCCTCCGGTGTAGTGCCAGTATGAATGACGGAATTAAACAGTTTTGTAAGCTCTACTAACATAGGAATTGCTCCAGCTTTTAGGCGCTCTGTTGTGATTCCGTCCTCACCCGGAGCTTTGTTGTTATTAAGTAGTTCGAGTGCCATTCTAATCTCGCCCTGATCGATGTCGGGAAGCTCATCTGTGAGGTGGCGTGTCAGTCTAGCACGCGGGTCATCCGCGCTGTGGGTCGTGTTAATAATAAGTTTTTTAAACTACATTTTTTTTTAATCTAATGCAAAGGTACCATCAATATCATCAAAGTTTCAGTAAGGTATCAAAGTGTCGATATTTCGCCTATCTAAAAAATATTTATGTCACGCTTGGGCTTGGATTATCGCTCCTCGCACTAATAAACGCTAATCGATTTTGTTTTGCAGACGAACTGAATCGAGTTCTGGCAACATTTTTAGTAAACAGATAGTTTACTAAAAATGATGCCGAAGAGTAGTAGAGTAGTGACAATTAAAACTTTAATGGCTTGATAACTTCAACTTTATATTGTTCTCTAAACACAAACAGGAAAATCCATTCGCACCTATTATTCGCACACTTAAACAATATACCGGTGTGAATAACAAGTATAAAAGGGTTCACGACATGGACACGCCCGGGCGCACACACACACACACACACACACGGACACACACGTACGTACACATACACACACATCCCAGTGAGGCGCTTTTTTTAAAAAAGTAAAAAATAATAATATTGTTTTTCTCGAGTTATAAGCAAGATAATAAGCTCGTAATTGCTTTAAAATATGTAGCATTTAATGCGAGTTCCAGCTGTATATTTTGTTTATTTTTAGTTGTTTTATTTTTTGTGTAAATATTTATTTTATTTCGTTGAAGAAAGACTAAGACATGTTGCTTATTAAGTGATTTTAACTTTTCTTTTTCTAGTTCCATATTATGTGACCGCAGCAGTGTCTGCAGTAGGTTTATTAGCATCTCATTATGCCTATAAGCGTTATCAGGAGAATAAAAGGGGCAAGTTACCTGAAGAATGGGTACACGTGGGTCATCTGAAACGCCTTTTAGCGTATCCTGTAAAATCATGCGCACCTATTGTATTAGACCAGGCGGAGTGTTCTATTATGGGGCTGAGGGACGGCTGGCTCCGTGACAGGTTTGTATGATTTGCAGACACAATCAATCTGTTCTGGTATAGAGACCGGTTCGTAACATGGCCAGATTCGTAGATACGCAGTAGTCGTTTTAGGTCCCTTTGGTTGATAGATGGACGTGGGGATCGTAGTAGCACCGTTCCGAGCAAGCGATTGGAGCGTCAGTCGACTACACTTCGATTTTGTTTGTTTTGATTTGTTGCACTAAGTGTACTATGCGCGAACTTACCCCCACTACGCCGAAATCTGGCCAAATTACGTACCGGTGCCTATACTAAGTATGAATTTAGATAAATTAAATATTCCTAATTCTATGTTTTACAAACATAGCCAGGATTTACTAACTATATTTCCACAGCAAAAAGAATAGAAGCCAGAAATAATAATTTGTCCTTGAAAACTTATATCCTGTATATTTTGATGCGTGGTCTCACAATTTGACCTCTATTTATAAGAAATCCACCTCCAAGTGCAGAACACAGAGTTATTTTGATAATAAAACAAACTATATTTCCTTATTAAAGGTTGTTATGAAATGTAGTAACTTTTTATTTAGTAGCATATGTAGGGAAACAACGTTATTGCCTGTTTGAATGTTCACTCAATTACCTGTTATTTCAGTTCTGTGCCTTCGGCTTGACCTTCGGAGATAGCCTACCCCACCCATACGTACTCACATGCGTATACTTACCTTCCTTTTGTCTCTGTGTGTACCTTAAGTGCGGGATGAGGCGTGTAGAGGGGCTCCCCCCGCACGGCGAGGCGACGGCGGGCGCGCGAGCGCTCACGATCGCGCGACTTCTTCAGTACGCTTATTTCTTACCTAGTGTGCACACGTGCGTATATTTAACAGTTAAATAAAAGTTATAAGTGCGATCTCGTGTAGTGAATTAACGTTGTTGTAACGTTCTACAGTGTAGATCCAGGTAAGTTGTTATTACCAATTTCTTTTTGTCTCATGTGATTGTGTATACTTTCAAGTGCAAATCGACGATCGAATTTTGTAACTGCGAACCTTCACGCTAACATATGCTATGCTTGCCAGTACATGCATGTTTGTCGGACATACCATACATCCACAAACTTATAAGTTTTAGAATTTTTTCGTCGGACATACCATCCACGATTTAATACGCTGCTCTTGCAGTCAAACGAATCATCGGCCACTCAGCCAGGATTCTACAGGTCCTAGCTCACTCGACTAGTACCAACCGTGACCTAAGCGGTTCATTGCGGTTCAAAATTCGAGCCGCGCGGCTCAAAGTTCGAGCCGCGCGGCTCAAAGTTCGGGCCGCGCGGCTCAGAATTCGAGCCGCGCGGCTCAAGATCCGAGCCGCGCGGCTCAACATTTGGGCCGCGCGGCTCACAAGTTTGGGCCGCGCGGCTCGAAATTTGAGCCGCGCGCCTCAAGATTTGGGACGCCCCACTCACAAATTTGAGCCGCACGGCTTACAATTTGAGCTGCGTAATTCAGTAATTATAATTTGAATGATCCCCTATGCTTTCATGGGCCCTGTGCTTTGCTTATTTGCATCGATACTTTTGGTGAAGGATAACGCTTTGCTTCAGATGGCTCAGCAGGGAAAGCTTGTAACTCTCGGCGAGCTACTAGACGAGCGAGCAGAAACAGAACAAGACCAAGAAATTTTGGAGCGTGTGAAGATATTGGCACAGGAGCATCTCCCGGATGGTTGGACCTCTTGGCAAGTTACGACTGCTACCAAAGAGGAGGTTTTTGGAGAAAATATTGAGGCGAACGTGCTCAATAAGCTGGTTTACGCATTACCTACTGTAGGTTTGGTTCGCGCCTTTCTACCAGAGGCGGATCATTTATCGGAGAAGGCTTATCGTGAAATAAGATATAAGCTGCTCGATTGGGCTTTTACACGAGCTCTTATTTTAGGCCCACCAGCAGTGGCAAACCGTGTCCGAGGTTCAGCAGCTCGAACTGAACTTTTTAAGGAAGCAATTGATGTATTGCGTCCGATGCTACATACCAGATCAGAAGCGGATAAGATCCTGTCTGGATGTCTAGATATAACGGAAACAACCGGCCGAAAAAGGAGAAGTACATCTTCCGTATCCTTACAAAGCATCCAGCCGTCATCGCGCAGACGGAAACTTGATTCACCTTCACCCTCCACGTCACAGGACGCGAAGATAGATGCCTTAGAGCAAAAAATGGAACAAATGTTTTCTTTACTTCTTGAAAAGATCGAACGACGGCAAGATTCGGACTCTGATAAGGAAAATGGTATTTCGGATTGTGACGAAGAGTCAACGCCGTCTGAGACACCATGGAGAGCTCCTGCTATAGAACCAGACGAGTTTCAAGAAGAGGGAAGTGAGGATGAGCTTCAATTCCTACCCGTGACGAAAGAAGCAGATCCCCTTATACCCGAACCCTTGGCCCAGATTAAAATTGAGGGCATTGAGTGCCAAAGATTAGGTACTGAAAGCTGGAGCCGTATCCGCTATAAAGAAGTAGAAAAACACTTGCGCGCTGCATCAGTTTTCAGCCCACTTAAGGTGAACACTGAGTTAGGCACTCTTTCCCCACAACCATCCTCGTGGTTAACTAAACAAGAAGGAATACTGGGCACTATAACACATGGCTTATTGCTCCAACGTAAGGCCCTAGCAGATGGTTTAAATACCATCATTAAAAAATGTCCGGGTGCCAGTTCAGAGCTTAAACTGTTGGTTGCAGAGGACTCAAAGTTCAAAACGATTTCCGACCAAATTCTTCAGTTTGTGTGCGCTCACAGATCAGAAACAATCGACCTTCGTCGTAAGGTTTTTAAAACACGGAATGAGATCCTCAATAGTGCTTTACACCATATTCCGCCGTCAGCTACTCACCTATTTGATGAACGTCAGCTGAGCTCTTTTATTAAGGATAACGGTGGAACAGCTGCCGTTTTCGTATCTCCAAAAACCCAAGGAAGACACGGTATTACCAATTCATTTCGTAAGCCAGCACTTCAAACTACCGTCAAAACCAAGGCCGGTAAGCCTAGCTTTCGCCCCAGTACAGTCCAAAACGCGTCTAAATTTCAGTCTTCCTCGCATCACTCAGCATCCTATAACACAGCTACAAAAAGAACTTCGAATGGGAATCGAAGAAAGGGGAAGGAGCTCAGCAATAAAAAGTCACGAAATCCGCGTACATACTGACAATTTTCGAGGGGGGCAGTTGCAAGAATTTCTACATCAATGGAAAAAACTTGGAGCCCCAAAATCAGTTCTAAAAATAATTACAGGATACTCGATCCCCTTTGTTTCCAAACCACTGTGCATTCCCTTGCAAGAGAATTTAGGAAGATTCGCGACCAATCCGTCAGACACAATGACCAAGGAGCTCAAAACACTTCTAGCTCAGGGCGTAGTGGAAAAGTGTTTCGCCAAAACGGGATTTCTGTCTCGAATGTTTCTCATTCCAAAATCAAACGGAAAGTTAAGGCAAATATTCGACCTGCGACGCTTGAATTATTATCTGAATCCACGAAAATTTCGCTTGATAAACCAGACTCAGGTTCCCAATTTTCTCCAGCCCGGGGACTACCTAGGAAAGTTAGACATAAGCCAGGCTTATTTTCACATCCCGATAAAAGAGAGTCACCGAAGATTTCTTGCATTCGGGTATGCCGACGAACTTTACCAAATGACATCTCTCCCGTTCGGTCTGTCCAGTGCGCCTCTAGCCTTCTCCCAGGTCAGCAAATGGCTAGCAGGTTTACTGAGGGCGAGAGGTCTACGGGTTTTAGTTTACTTGGACGATTATCTCTTTGCGCACCAAGATCCCCAGGCATTGAAAGAGCAAATGAGTTATGCAATAGACATTCTAAGCAGTCTTGGTTGGTGTGTAAATCTGGAAAAGTCTGTCCTACAGGCAACAAAAAGAATAGAGTTTCTAGGGATTGTATGGGATACCGATGCCAACGAGAAACGTCTCCCAGAAGAGAAGATAATACGACTTCTTGCGGATTTAAAACAGGTGTTACAGATAGGACGGTGGTCATGGCGAACAGGAACCTCACTCATAGGCCGGTTGAGTTTCGCTGCCTTGGTGACCCCTCTGGGTCGTTTATTTACCAGAAACATACAACGCGCCGGTCGACAGCTTCCACAGCATCAGCCCAACCAATCTCTGATCTTAAGCCCCGGAGCCATCGAAGACTGTCTTTGGTGGAATCGCAATGTAAGGAATCCAGGAAAGGTATTCAGTCCGGAGCCCTCAATATTCATTACAACAGATGCGTCCAACGAAGGATGGGGTGCTCAGGTCGGCGATCAATATTTTTCAGGACAATGGACAATGGATCAAACGAAATGGCACATAAACAGAAAAGAATTGTTTGCGGTATTCATCGCATTGAAGAAATGCCACGATTCTATAGCAAACACATCAGTAATGATTCAGTCAGACAACAGAACAGTGGTTTCGTATTTGAGAAACCAGGGGGGTACAAGGTCGGTCACGTTGTTGGAAGAAACCAGGAAAATTCTTCTTGTAGCGCAGAGTTTAGGAGTGACCATCCAGGCCTTTTTTCTACCAGGCCGGTACAATTCGGTAGCCGACTCTTTGTCCAGGGGAAGGACTCTTCCAGATTGGCATATCAGAAAAGAGATCACAAGCAAAATATTCATAAAGTGGGGTACTCCTCAAATAGATCTCTTCGCTACCAGTCGATCAAAGATAGTCCCAACGTATGTGTCAATAGAATCATGGGACACTCAGGCAGCATTCATCAATGCCTTCAGTCGAGCTTGGCATTACAAGCTGGCATGGGCCTTCCCTCCTCCTCCCTTGATACCCAGAGTGCTTCGCCACCTCAACCAATCTTCAGGAATATACCTTCTGATGGTTCCGCGTTGGGAGACAGTGTTCTGGAGAAGCGATTTGAAGAAGAGGGCTCTGAACCCTCCCTTTCAAATACGAAATGTCAACAGGTCCTTGATCGACCTCTCCACCAACTGCCCACTACCGAAAACAGAAGATTTCTTTTTCGAGGTTTGGAGGATACGGGCTGGAGCGAGTTGATAGCAGAGTTAAGCCCAGGTGACATTGATCTCATCCAATCAGCGTGGCGCGATTCCACTTGGCGTACGTACAAGTCGGCCTGGTTGCAGTGGGTTACGTGGTGTAGACAAAATGAGAAAACCCCCGGCAATCCACGCCCCCAGGATGTTGCTTCATATTTAGGTTTTTTGTCTCGTGTTAGGAAGCTTGCAGTATCAACAATTTTAGTCCACAAATCAGTGATATTGACTTTGGCAGATCCTACGCAAGAAAAACACTTAGCAAGTCATCCTTTAGTTTCAACAATGGTTAAAGCTATAAGCTTAAATAAGTGTGTGTCATTGTCATCTAAAAGGCAAATTTGGAACGTTCAGGATTTATTACGATGGCTGAAGTCCCATATCCCGTCTGATGATAGCTTATTCCAAGTATCTCGACATGTGGCTTTACTGCTATTGCTGGCTTCTGGACGCCGTATTCATGACTTAACTCTCTTGAGTATTGACGACCAACATTGTGAGAGATCAAACTCCTGCGTAACGTTTTGGCCTAAATTTGGTTCTAAAACAGACAATATCAAGAGTCGACAGTCAGGATGGCAATTATCTTGTTCTGGCGATCCTGATTTAAGCTTAGTAAAATGGGTAAACCTTCTCATAAATATCTCGGGCTGTAGGAGAAATGCCCGACCTAATTTGCATAATCTATTTATCACCACTCGTGGTGAAGTGAAGGCTGCCTCTAGGACAGTAATTGCAGGTTGGTTGAAAACTCCTTTCCGGGAATTAGGCATAAATTTTAGCCCAGGCTCGATAAGGTCGGCGGTGGCATCACATGACTACGAAAATAATGTCCCCTTAGATGATATTTTAAAAAACGGTAACTGGAGAGGTTCAGATAATTTTTTCAAACATTATTGTAAAATGGTAGAACCTCCTAGAACCTGTAACTCCAATATTCTTAGGAATTCATTCTCTGCACTGTTATGAATCCTTGTGTTTAGTCAATCTTCTGTGATAGCACCAGTAAGTTAATAGACTAATCTCTGAATTATTAGTTATTGCTAGAGTTTTATTGATTAAAATGTAAGAGTTGTTCTTTATAAGATTCAGTATTCTAGTACGTAAGGGTTAATATTCAAAGACTAAGTTGTATTTATATTATTAGACATAGTTCCTAAATTCTTGTTTGATATGGTCTCTCTATGTATGAGACTAGGCTCTATATTTTTGTATGCAAAGAATACGAACAAATAACAAAACTGTTTTTTTCACTGAAATACTCTTGTTTATTTTCGTTGGCTGCTTTACACCCACTTCTGTCACAATACGCTTATGGGCGCCGGCAGAGGATAGACACGTCTCCGAAGGTCAAGCCGAAGGCACAGAACTGAAATAGGACCGTTTTCCACCCCGAAGGGAAGAAAACGATTATTTCAGGTCTTGCCGAGGCTTGACCGAAGCAAGTTCTTGCCGGCTCTTCGGAGTAAGGTACTGAAGAAGTCGCGCGATCGTGAGCGCTCGCGCGCCCGCCGTCGCCTCGCCGTGCGGGGGGAGCCCCTCTACACGCCTCATCCCGCACTTAAGGTACACACAGAGACAAAAGGAAGGTAAGTATACGCATGTGAGTACGTATGGGTGGGGTAGGCTATCTCCGAAGGTCAAGCCTCGGCAAGACCTGAAATAATCGTTTTCTTCCCTTCGGGGTGGAAAACGGTCCTATTAAATCCGTTCAATTATTAATAGGAATGTTATAAAAACTTTTAGAGCTGGTCAAAACCATTATTGTTTCGTAACCCTAACAAGGAACTTTTGTAGCGTAGCCATGTCTGTACGTCCGTTCATCCATGACAGCTTAACAACAGTTAGAACTAGAAAAGTAAAAGTTTGCATGGTTATTAGGTAATAGTAAAATCGGCAACAATGACAGAGCTCATCACACAAGATATGTCCTGGTTGAGAATCGAACCTATGAGCTCTGCTTCACTAACAGGCTAATCAGTACTTTTATCGTCAATACCTTAATGAAAATAAATCGATCTAATTGAGAAATACTCATTATTAGTGCGAATTTTTACTAAACTATATAAACCTAACTAACAAACGTACAAAATACATAGATAATGCTTATAAAGAATATTCAGATCAGATGCATTTTTTAGTTATTTAAAACAGGTATTTATAACGACTGTCGTATCGACAACTTATACGATACTGACGAAAAGTAGCGTAGTTTATAGCATAGTTGGTGCGTATCGCGTGTTTTTACTTGGAACTACGCACTTTTTTTTCTGCTTCAACAAGAACAAGGCGGTGCGTTATCTACCTTTTTTATTTGATCTGAGACTGCAATTGTATTTTCAACAAGGCTAGTTTTTGATGCAGCTACGTATTTATATTATGATACTGGCCAGCTACGTATATTATTTATATTATGATACTAGCCCCTTCGCGGCTACGTCTCTGCGTGTAAAGAGTAGTCTATGCCCTTCCTCAAGAATCAAGGTATCTCCATGCCAAATTTAATGAAAATCGGTCCTGCTGTTTAGCTATGAAAGCGTGACAGACAGACAGAGTTAATTTTGAATTTGTAATATTTATTAGTATGGATTTTTCTCCTTAGGGTAATGATGGTTCTAGAGGGTCCAGAAAACAATTTCGTCACAGCTAGAGTTTATCCGGAACTCTTAAAAGTGGCATGTTCCGTTAAAAAGGCTATCCTGACCTTGAAACATCCGAATATGCCACCCATCGAACTTAACATGGCCGAGGTAAGTTATATAACGTTTTTTTCATCTTAGTAATTAATATCATAAACATATAGAAAATGTCCAAAGTACGATTCGCTCGGAGAGAATTTTATAATCGTGTTCACGGTGCGTGTTTAAAGTCTATAATAATAAGTGCAATTATGATCCCCTGTCGGCACCCGCCATAGAGCAACAACGGAGGGAGTAGCCATACGCAATCGTTAATCGTTCCCCTCTGTCAAATGTCCAAATGGGCCTATGCATTACGTTACACTCTGTTATAACACAGAATCTTCTATATTATGTGTAAGAAATTCTTAATTATTTGTTTTAATTGTTATGTGTGCAGTGGTGGATTTACATATTTGCCGCCAGTAGGCTATTAAATTTTTGCCGCCCCTTCTAACTCCTCTAAACCATCATTCGACAGGGGTTTGCGTATAGTGCGTCGGAATCGAACTGAGTAAAAATATAGTGTTTGGAGGGGAGGGGATTGAGGAATTATATCTCAACTGTGGCTCAGTCACAATTTTCGCCCTAACTGCATGTATTTACAATTATCGTCATTTGCGCCATCAGGCCCTTATTTTGAAGCTTGGAAGCTGGGCTGAAGAGTTCGCCTTCAACAGTTTCTGCAGGTGAATAAAGTGATTAAGGCAAACGCCTTAACATTACAATTTAACAATACAGGTGGAATATACGTGCCCGTTTATGGCCTCCTTTGCCGGAATAAATGAGAAGAGCGTGGATGATGTAAATGATGTTTAACCCGTCACAGCTGTTGCGATAGGGCTACGGATCCGTTGCCTATTGCCCCCAGACCAAATGACCCGTGTATTGGTCCTATTTCGGTCCAGGCTTCGACTAGGACTGCCAATAGTTTTATCAGCGCCCATGTGCAATGCCAACAAAGCTGGTTTGTTTCTTCCGTTCAATTGAAGTACATTCAGATACTCCCTACCTTCCGAACGATGGTTGGAGTGGTTATGTCATACTGAGAGCGATTAAAACCACACTCTGTCTCAGGTACTAGTAGCTAAGGAACTGATGTAACCTAGAAAGGAAAATTCTGGAACCCTGTTAGATCTCAATTCATCTACGGTTTACAGATGACCCCATTGCATATGGTGACCACAATCTCTCCTTTCTGGCTGTAAAGATCTAGTCCCGGGCCTGCTTCTACTATCGTGTTGATGGCACTTTAGGGACCGATTCTTTAGCTGAGGGACTCCAATAACAATAACTGCTACCAGTAACAAGGTATTTAATATTAGAAGCACATACAATTAAAAACACATATTATTCACGCGGCGCGCTCTTCACACACGAAGGGATAACCATCGTTTTCTTTCTAATCTTCCCAAAACGTCTGACCGCTGTCAGTGTCAAAGAGAATTCCGTTTTGGAAATAGAATTCGCCACAGCACCACATGTAACCTCCCAGGCCCACGCCTGTCATCTGTCTGAGCCACGTGTAAAGCCTGGCCCGTGCCCGAACCTGCCAGACCCTCTCCGACCTCTCCTGCACGAGTTCCACTTGAGTGAGTCCTAATGTTTTGCCTCTACTTGTTCCGTATTTCCTCCCGAGCCAAAAGGTAAAAAGTAGTGTATGTGCTATTCGGATTTATGAGCTATATTACTGGAAAATTTCATAAAATCCGTTTAGTAGTTTTTGCACAAAAGAATAACAAACAAATTTTCGCATTTATAATGTTAGTAGGAGCTGAACTATAAACGCTAAATTAATAAAGATTAGACTTATATTGTTACAAAGTGGAGATTATGAGCGTTTGCATTTATTTTCATTCACTAATTGACATAGATGTAATTATTGTGACATATTAAAAATACGTGTATTTAGACAACCAAATTATGAGAATGCTTTATTTTTGTTTCGATATTTGATTTAGCGACTTATCCTCTCTGTGCAACCGTGTGCTCACTACTCACTAGCTCCACCCACCCGTACCCACAGTTATTGTTGAACACCACCAACGCATTTATTAGCCCCCATTACCACGGGATGCCAGAGTGCCTGATGCGACTAGTGGCAGACAATTTAGAGGAACGTACGAGATCCAACATAAAAATCTGAGGCGTCTATCTATATCGTGCAGTATTCCACAGGGGACTGTTTTCGGCATTCTCCTGTGGAACATAGGGTACTGGTGCCCCGCAGGAGACTTTCCACCCGGATATAATAAGTAATCTGTTATGCCATTGACAGTTTGGTTATAGCCCGAATAGCAACTTTTAAAGAGGTGGTCACCGGAGATGTCTCTCTGGTGATCGAGGAGGTGGGCTTAATGGTGGCCCTGTACAAAAACGTAAGTCTCTTCATTTCATGATCGTGATCCACCTTATGGCGCTTCAATCGTGTTCAATCGGTCCTCGCACCGGATTAATCCCAAACAATGTATTTAGGCCTGTTCGTTAACAGTCGGTGGCACTTCCCACAGGTTGCTCAAAAGCTGGTGGGCACAGAGTCTGCCCTCCGGCGACTTATGGGTGAACCAAGCGCCGCTGTACCCCGGTGTGGACGGTAGCTCTGACCGCCCAGAATAGGGCGCGCCTCTAGAGAGTATTGTCTGTCAGAGTCATACGCGGTTATCACATCTTGCCTACGGATGCGGTGTGGGCATTAACTGAAATATCCATATGGGATTCGTTCCGGGTAACGCAGGTTTTTTCCGTGCACAATTGATTCGGGAATTACCTGCGCATGGTTACTAGGAGTGTGTTGAATCCCGCCTGTCTGGTGTACTGAGCTACCCCGCTGTGCCAGTGCTTGTGCATCGCAGCGTTGGATACTCATTGCAGTGTTATCAGAGAGCATCTCTTGCTGCCAACTGTGTTACTCACCACGGTCGGTATCAGCAGATGTTTTACCTCCTTTTGGGAAGATGACTTCACGTAGAAAAAGGCGGTGGAAGGGACCAGGGATGAAAATTTCTACTCTAAACTAATTCGCGGCCGACCTGTGAAACGGGTGGTGGGGCGCATTCTGAAACCTCGTACCGCCTTCAGTAGTGAATTAAGAAAAATGTTAGTTAAAATTAAATTGTAATGTTCAACTGCCTATGAGATGTTTTAAAAACCCATATTCGCAAAGATATATTTTACGCTGTATTTGGTACACTGCTTATTACATTGTTACTTTTTTGCTCAACTATCAATACTTTTTTTCTATGTTTATATTATAATGATGTTTTTTTTATTATCTGTGTGAAAAAAACAATTGTCTGAATTTGCCGCCCCCTAAAATTCGCCATCCTAGGCTCCAGCCTACTCAGCCTAATGGTAAATCCACCACTGTGTGTTAGTTCGTACAAGCGATTGTATTTGTATGTGAGTTTAAAATGTGTAGGTACATGTGTGAAGATTTCCAGCCGCAAAAAATGACAGGCTGTTTTGTATTGGCAAAAGATGTTATGGCCTGGCTACTTCCCCTCTGGTCCGCCGACCTGTATTGCTATATGTATACGCCTGACTAATGTAGACTTTAAACATGGTGAACACGACTTCAATATCCTTTAAAGATTGTAAAATTCCTTCCCACAGAACAGAGAAATAAACATTTTATTCTCTGTTCATGTTACTTCCGATGCGAGCCGTCCGATGTAAGTAATTCTTTAGAATTATTAGAAATTTTACATCATTATATATATATTCTTCTTGTGTGTGACTGTGTGACTAATGAACTTAGCTCAATAAAAAACCTAACACCTGGCAGGAGTCTATCTGAGACATTAACGGATAACAACAACATGGTTCATAGCATTGAGGAATAATATTAGTTTAATGGTTCAAAAGTGACTTTAATAGGTAGGTACTCCCACAGAAACTCCCAATTGTATTTGCTCGGCTCTTTTCTCACAGGAGTCTGCACTCTGCATTTTGTATCACAAAGTCGTAATATTGTTGCTACCTACAATAAATGAACCTATTCTCAATAACATAAATTGTTGTAGGTTATGGTGACGCAGAAACTTATAAAAACACTCGTTTGGAAAACACCCGTGACCGTTTACGATTGTGGCCAGGAGGTCAATGAATGGTTCACCAAGTACGTATTGAACATTGTGTACCTATGTGTATTTATAACTACGATATCATGTAGGTTTATATATATTTATAACGATATTATAACTCTTATTTCATTATTATTACCTACCAAAGCGACAATGTATCTTATCATTTTGTGAGCCAATATTTGGATATAGTTTGTTCATATTTATTGTACATATTTGTGTCATTTTGATCGTGCCTCCCCGGCGCGGGCGCCTGCGGTTCATTGTCAAAGGAACGCCGACACAATATCAAACAAGCCGCCTGCGCCGTTGCCCACTATATAGTAAGTATTTTTTTATCTTACTTATGGGCATGCGCGGCACGCGGCTCCTTTGATCGTGTCGGTGTTCCTTTGACAATGAACCGCACCCGCCGAGGCGGCACGATCAAAATGACACTATGAAAATGAAGAAACCTTACAGTTTAAATATAAATAGGTATAGAGTAAAGAATTGTGTATTTAACGTATTTTCTAATGGTTTCAGAGTCCTGAGTCAAAGTGGTGGGACCACCTTCCGTTTGGTGTATTATGCGTCACAAAACAGTCGCCCCGTAGTGGGAATGCCTAAAGTATTCGACAGAATGAGATATACTGATGCGGTAAGTTATTTTATTTAAATTATTTATAGTATTCACACTCATCTCAGAAACTACTGGTATGATCTTAAAATTTAAAAGAATTTTAAAAAGCAAACCAGTATTGGCTAACTCAAAACTTAACGCTACCGCTGATAGGAGCTGAGCATCAATGGCGAATGTTTTTAAAAACGGAAAATTTATTCCTTTTGAGAGACTAGTGATTATAGAAGGAAGACGGGAGAAGCCAGTAAGTAGGTACACTAGGAACACCCTATGCCTATTAACATGCCTATTAACTGTTAAAGCAAACAGAACCGACTAATTATCTTGGCAATTAAATACATTATGGTTTATTTCTGTAATAATGTAACGTCTTAAATCATTATCTTATTTATATTATGTACATTCACGACCATGATAGCAGGTATACTACTACACAGAAGGTTTTTTTAAACTTATTACACCATAAGAATGAGAAGTTTATTTAAAAAAACAATACTACTATAATGCGGCTTCATAAAAGTGTAGTTCACAACTAATAACAAAGAAGAGGAATTGTTTCGTTTACTCAACAAAACGTAACTGTGATGCGATCTCAAATAATCAGGTAGCTCTCATGGAGTGATGCGTGTAGGGTACATTCGAACTCCACGCTAGTGGTACTGTATATATTTGTCTAGGTCTCCCCTATATAGTTATAGATTTAGTAGACATTTATAAGCTAACATAATAGGTAGGTACTTCAAAACTAAATACGTGCCCACTTTATCATCGTAAGTAAAGAAATTTGTAAAATTAGGGCAATACAACATATGAGAATTTCTTAACTAATAATGAAATACCTACCTGTTGACGGATTAACCTCTTTATATATGACGACACAGCATTCTGAGTTAGGTTTTAGGAAAAAACACATATGTTCAACAGAGGCATTCCCTTCTCCCACTAACCCGCTTTTTGAGGTGCAATTCACAAATATTCGTGGACTCATGTAAACCTCAGCGCTATCCTCCATCATCTTGAGACGGCACGACCGGCCATGGTTTTCTTAACGGAGATACAAATACGCTGCCCTGCCATCAAATATCTTCAGTCTTCTTCATATCTTCACTATCCCGGCTATGTGCTCCTTCATCCTTTAACTCCACGTGGATTTTGGCTTGAGCCGAATCTACGTACACCTCTATCGGCTCCAGTCCCAGTCGAACTGGTGTTTTTCAGAGATTTTGACCCACACCACGAGTCCTAGTTTTGATCTTCTAGAACTGACCATGTGGTCGAATTGTCCACGCATTCGCTCTCACGCATTGCCTCACCCAGCTAGTACTCCAGCTCATGAGAATACCAGAGATTTCGAGTCAAGCGTCTTCATTGCTAGACCTACTGCTAACCAGTCACCCTGTCCAGTATAGTATGATGGCCCTCGCTCCTCTGGGACCCTCCGGCCACAACCTGGTCTCCACTGCGGTGTTTCTTGTTGTCTTGCCACGACGTGTGGCAGCAAAAAGGCGATTATGGAACTACTTGTCTGGGACGGAATGTGCGATTACATTGCATCCATCCCGTGGGCTCAAAGCTGCTTTGAGGAGAGAGGTCTGTCGTAGAGTGCGTCCGCCGTAGGTGAAATGACTGTCGGTATGGAATATTATATTCCCTACAGAGAAGTCTCTATCGGTCACTGGCCAATTCTAGAGAATTGAGGCCTGGAGAGTTCAAACCATCCCCAAAAAAGGCGACCGTTCAGATCCGGCCAATTAGCGACCTCTAGTAATCACTTCTTCTCTCCAAGATGCTCGAACGGATCATCAACAAGCAATTGGCACACTACCTGGAATATCACTGGTTGCTAAATGATCGGAAATATGGCGTTAGGCCTAAACAATCCACGCGTGATCTTCTAACGCACGCAATGACATGTTAGCCCTTGGCAATATACCTTGCTATGCAGACCAAAGCAAAGTGACTCTACTCTGCCAGATGGAAATCATGGGCAGAATCCAAGAGTAAAGATCACGATACTCATTGCGATAACAATGCTGGTGACCCACACCATAGCGGCCTGGTGATGCTTCTGCATCATTCGGCCTCCGGTTTCGCACTCACCGTTGAAACACGATGAATAATGAAACTTTTGGATTACTTTTGAAATATTATTCGGATTTTCGCAATTATTTAGGCAAAATATATTGACAACGAAAATTACTTTTTTTTAATGCTACTTAAGAAAATGTAAGTTCACGTTTTTATTGAAAGATATTAATGTTTTTAACCAACCCCTCGATATTTTTTTTCTCAAAGCACAGTGGTAAGGGGCGCGGGGGAGTTTTGGGCCACCCCCAAAACCTCCCCGCGCCCCTTACCACTGTGTATTGACAAAACATTATGGAAACTTTCGAAAATTAGCGTGCCCCCAAAGAAAAAGTGACAAAAAAGCCCTGCTTAGTAATAATAATATGTACATAATAATAAATTAAAATAGTAATTAGTAGATTTATGAAATAAAACCATTAGAACTACTTTTGTGGATTTACTACCTAGTCAGTCATTATAGGAGGTTGACCTCGGAAAATCGACATACTCAGTATATTACCACTTAAAACTTGTATTTTGGCATCCTAAAACTGTTCTCAAAATTTAAATATAACTAGCTTACCCGTGCCTACTTCGTTGGAAATGTGATAAATGAAGAACCTCTCGACCGATTTTGTGCAAACTTCACATAAACCATCTACTAAATAGTCCAAACAAAGCCTAAACATTTGGTTTGGATAGGTGAGCCCGTTCTTGGGTTATAAAATTAGAACGAAAAGTGGCATTGATTTTTATATATTGATTGGATGGTCGAACTCGCAAGTTTTAAATTCAGGGGCTAAAGGTCACAAAAATCGATTTTTTTACATTTTCTGCAATATCTCGTTTTCTATGGGTGTTTGTAACCGTAAGATTGTAATGGGGCATCACTGTCTCTTAGGGCATCACTGTGTGATTGTCTTTAGCAAATGTCAAAGTGTCACAATTGTGAAAAATCTAACCTCACTATTGGGCTCGCGGTTAAGAACGGGGTTTCTGTGCCTGTAGAATATTGAAATTAATTGGAAAAGCTTAGCTCCCGATGAGGATTCGGGTTTGGCCATCGAGTTTTGACGGGCTAAGAATTCATTATTGAAGCTCCGGTTGATTTGCTTTGCCCGTGTTTTGTGGTAGGTGATATAATATTTAATTTAGCTTCGGTGTGAAATTATTGGGACACCGCCATTTGATAAGCTTTGATCATTGTTAATTGAGTGGTTTGTAATCGCGTCGAAATTGTATTTAGCTATGCTCGAAGTGATTAATCGGGCGTGTAATACGGAGTCGGGGCTCCGCCCTCGAACTTATATGTTTGAATTATGACTCAATATCCTTGTGTGGTTAAATGAATATAGCATCAACAGAGGTACATCTCTCCACAGCGAAGACCAAAGAACCACAAGGGTAAGTCCAAGTAAAATTATAAATTCTAGTATGTTATTAAAAAGGGTGTTATCGCCCTTGTTGACCTCTGTTCACCAGTGATCGGTATGCGATTACTTAGCTTATATCTGATGGGCCCGTATAAGGCTATTCACAAGATTCCTTCCACTCCAAAGGAAGCAGCACTGGTGGACGAACTAAACAATGGGTTTTACGCTCAAATTTTGTATTTAACATTTTTTATACCTTGAACTGTTTTCGAGATAAGGGCGAAGAGCGCGCGGTCAGAGAATTATCTGAGGTCAACTGGTAGTACCACGTAGCCACGTACCTATAATTTTTAAAGTGATGAAAGAATTTAAGAGGTTACGGATTTTAAATAAGATTTATTTTCTACTTCAAATGCTATTAGTGTAAAAGAGAATAAATATCTCGAAAACAGTTCTAGCTATAAAAAATGTTAAGTACTAAAGTTGTAGAGTATTTAATTCTCTACTATTTGAAAATAAATACAAATAGCGTAAACCCCATAGCAAACAAGATATTTGCCAAAAATGATAAAAGCTACGATTTTTGTGACCTTTGACCCATGAATTTACAACTTGCGATCATACAACTATATGTGAATTGTGAGAACAGTTTTAGGATATAATAATTCTTATTTTTACGGGAATTAACGCGATCACTTATTTAAAGGTATTACATACCTCTGATTTGCCTGACGTTTCGACCAGGTTGCACTGGCCGTGGTCACAAGCTGCACAGTTTTAGAATGCCAAAATACAAGTTTTTACGTCGTACCGTACGGGTACCTATGTGGATTTTCCGAGATATTCACCTAATTTGGCCTAAGATGACTGGACTATTACATTAGAGTCGTTTAACCGAAGATGTACTAGCTAGAGGAAAATAGATCAATGTCAAAATTTTGAGAGAATCTCTAAATGTTACTGCACCTCAAATGAAAACATTGCGGCTGTAATTATATCCGTACTGCTACGTTTAATTCGCAGCTAGATGACATGTTAAACGCAAATTTAATATTTTCAGGGTGCCCTTGGGGATGAGTTGGCCTATAATATCGTAAATGAAGCCTCAGTTGATGAACTGAATACTCGCCTCAAAGATGTCAAAGTCACCGAGGCGAACTTCAGACCTAACTTTTTACTGTCGGGGTGTACTCCTTACGATGAAGATAAATGGAAATACGTTAAAATTGGTGAAAACATTTTTGAAGTTATAAAGCCCTGTACGAGGTAACTATCGTTGTGTACTCTATGTGTTTTTTATAAACCCATAAGGTCGTAATCTCATGGTAGCCTGATATTGTTTTTAGGTGCGTACTTACAACTATTGATCCCGAGACAGGGGTACGAAACAAGAACTTGGAACCACTGGCAACACTGAGAAGGTAATCTATTATATCCTAGAACTATACTACATACCTAAAGAACTATACCACACAGTTCTTGACTGATTGATTCATAAAAGCAGAGCTTAAACTGTTGATGAAGCTACAAACTTAAAATTTTGGCGGGCTTTATATATGTTACCGTAAGATTGTCAAAACCGTTAGATTGTAATCCATCTAGCGAGATTGCAAACAGTCGAAAGATTGTGAAATGGTTTCGACGAATCGCAAGTCGCGCGCTGATTGGTTGAACAGCATATGTCCCGCGCTGCCATATTTATTTGTTAATTCGTCTTTGTTGCCGAATGTAAAGTATTTTTGTGATTGTAAATTGATTTCATGTTGAAAATATCTCACAGCTTTAGAATTAGTTATATAATAAAATTGTTGTGACAGTAAAATTAATTTGTGACTAATTAAATAAGTTCTAACCTAACCTAACTCTATAGCCATTAAACGGCCTACTGTATGACCGACCAATCAGGGACAGTTGACAATATGACGCCCGTAAGCAGTATATCACAGCTGACAATCTATCGATAGTTTGCAATCTCACTAGGTAGATTATAATCTAACGGTTTTTACAATCTTACGATGACATATATATTGTAAGCACACACTAAGTACGGATTTCAGGAAGTTTCACCTCTAATGAGAAAAATAATAATATTCATCACTTTCAAAGTCGTGAAAAAAAAATAGGGTATCGAAGCCGCAAGTAACAGTTTCCAGCCATACAACGCCGTTTAGTCCCAAGCTAAGCAGAGCTTGTGTTACGGGTACATTTAGTTTTTTATTATTATTTATCTAGTTAAGATCGCAGGGACTTGTTGAATGCAGGCCGCTACCGACCGGTCGAAATGGAAATCAATAGGCCTAATTTCAGCAGTGGACTTCCTATGGCTGATATCATGATGATGATGATGATTATTATTTCAGAGCCTGCGAAAGTGACTCTACTCTGCCTCATGGAAAGCATGAGCTGAATCCAAGTGTAGTGGTCACCATACTCATTGTAAGAGTGTACTTAGTACCGCCCCGGTGGAGCATGCCCGCTCTTTTTGATAAAATCGTATCGATCGAAAACACTACTGATAAGATATTAGTGATGTTTGGTATTAAACAATAGGTGGATAAATTATTATGGCATTGCGTAGTGACAGCATATTATCTGTTTATAAAAGTTATTTTATTTTGTTGATATATCTGATGACAGGCCGACAACGCACTTGTGACGCTTCTGGTGTTGCAGGTGTCCATGGGCGGCGGTAATCGCATACCATCAGGGGATACGTCTGCTCGTTCGCCCGCCTATTCCATAAAAAAAAATGATATCGATACCTCCTAAGTATACTGAGTCAACAACATTATAGTAATTTTATATGAGAGCGATTTGAAGACAAATCGCTTATATTTTTATGAAATTAATTTTAATTAGAGTAAATTAAATGTATCTTTTAATAAATATGAGAAGCTTTTCCTTTGGTATGAAATGTTTTTGCTGATTTTTGTTTTAAATTATATTTTATGTACATGACTGGGTATACGCCAGCGGGACTCAATAGTAAAATGGTTTAACTACCAAGACTTATATTCATGTACGTTATACACCAAAATAATTATAAAATATATTTATATAAAAATCATAAAATACCTAAATTTGCTAGTTGACTCAGTATACTTCGGAGGTATCGATATAAGGAATAACTATGGCTACTTTTTCAGACTAGCTTCGCACCGCAGCATTACACGCGGTTTCTGTTACACCGCGGGGCTCAGCTAGTTTCTAAATGTAAAAAAATCTGTTAAATCCTGATAAGCGGCACTAGTCGGTGCAAAATCTTAATAGGCCCGTTGCCTAAAATTTTCAAATTATGAAAATCGTATAGGTAGGTACACCTAATCAACATAATTAAATAATTAGGTAGGTACTTGCATTAGCTACAGCAACAGCCTATGAAGATTCATTATTGTAAGCTTGAAGCAGATTCTATATTAATACTAGCTGATCCGGCAAACGTTGTTTTGCCATAAAAAAAATTAGGGTATAAAAATAGATGTTGGTCGATTCTCAGACCTACCCGATATGCACACCAAATTTCATAAAAATTGGTCCAGCCGTTTCAGAGGAGAATGGTAACTAACACTGTGACACGAGAATTTTATATATAAGATAAGTCGACAAGAATTGAAAATGATGTTCTGATTTACCACGCACTATAAAATAACATTATCAAATCATCAAATGGTCTCTGATCTATACAAGACTACACTCAATTGTTCCCAACTTCTACCTATATTATTATTATTATTTTCAAGTATAAGCCTGGCGAGTGTCTCTACTCTGCCTGATAGAAAGCATCAGTAGAATTCAAAAGTAGTGGTCACCATACTCATACACATTGTGAGTGCAGACAATGCAGCATGGTGACGCACACTGTGGCGGCTTATTGGGATGCTTCTGCATCATTGGGTCTTCGGTCTCGCGCTCACCAATGAAACACGAGGCCGGGCCAGCCTGACGTTTCCAGCCCGACCCCTTAAAATATCGATAGTTGCAAAACATACGGAAGTTGGACTGTTACAGTTGGGATGTACTCCTTCAATTATGCATACTAATATGAACTAGGTATTTTATTTATTAAAATAAACTCCAATAGGTATCATAGGAGATTATTAACGGTTTACTAGGGCCCGGTTTGTGGGTTATTGTTTTGATAACGTTCTATATCACTGTTTTACAGGTACCGACTAGCTGATGATCCAGAAGTGCTTAAGGCGACTCGTGATTCGCCGAGGTTGGGTACACAAATAGCTCTGCGTAGCGGCCCAGGCGGCATCGTTTCCCTCAACGATCCTATCTACGTTGCATATTAAAATGTTATTTTTAAAGAATATCACAAATATACTATACGCATGTTAAAAATGGTCTTCGCCTTTAATTTATTCTCTTAGATTTGTACAAAAATATGAAAATTACCACTTAGTTTTAATACATACCCCTGTAGTTCTGGAAGATTAAATGCATGTTAATAGCATCTGGTACGTAAAAACCTTAGAGCATTAAACCAACCGGAGACGCCATTGTCAGGCGTCCCCCGCTGCCAAAGGTACGAGACCGCGTTTCATACCAGTTATATATTATAAAAAAAAAACCGACTTCCATAAAACATCCAACAAAAACTCTCTGCCAAAAAAAAGTGTAAAATAAACTGGTTCTTCATAAATTGCCTATACCTAATTCTCAGTCGGTGCCAAGTGACTATCGCTTAGACTTTTGTAATTGTTCGTTTGTATTCTTTTTGGCTTAGCACCGACTTCAAACAGATTTTAGGTACCTACCACACATTATAATACTACTATTTAAATGAATAAAGAATTAGGTATAGGCAATTTATGAAGAACCAGTTTATTTTACGCTTTTAAGTGTTTTTTTGGCAGAGTTTTCGTTGGATGTTTTTTGGAAGTCGGTTTTTTTTTATAAAAAGTTTTTTTTTTCAGTTCTTAGTGCAATCAATCGAAGGTAAGTAGTAAGTTGAACTATTTCATCCTTTCATCATCAAGAATACAAATTAAGGTCTATACGTACGTGTAATATTAAAATCATCCTCTAATCCCTAACTGTTGAAGATTTTAACCTATCATCAGCTCACCTAAATAACTTGAAAGTATACGACGGAAGGTCTTTAGATACGTATGAAATTGAAAGAATTATCCTCCAACCCCTAACCGTTGAGGAGTTGTGCCTTCCACCTTCCATCATCAGCTTACCTAAATAATTTGAAAGAATACTACTAAAGGTAACATATATACATATGATATTTAAAGATTTATCCTCCAACTCCTAACCGTTAAGGAGTGGTACCTTACATCATCAGCTCATCATCATAAAATGATGACTACCAGACGCAAATACTGGTGTAACTTCAGAAAATATACGAAAAACAGTATGTGCCTATAAAAATTAGGGTTTCTCTCGATTTCCCTGGAATCCCATCATCAGATTCTGATATGGTGACAATGGGACCACCTCGGGAGCATACCCTTTCGAATACAAAAAAAAATTCAAAATCGGTCCACAATTGACGGAGTAATCGGTGAACAGTGGTTCATAGAACCTCCTCCTTTTTGGAAGTCGGTTAAAAACTAGTTGTCGCGTGTTCCACGTAGGCCTGTCTATTCTCTTTAAAAAAAAATCGATCTCCGATTCGATTTGAATCGAGCATACTAGAATCGATTCTTGGTCAAATCGAGCTTTAAAAGATCGATTTTCGATTAATCGCGACATTCAAACATACGTAATATAATATAGATACAAGACAATATTGATGACCATTTATCGCAAATACAAGTAATTGAATAGAAGTTATTAAATTAATAAACATAATATCACGCCTATATTCCTCCGAAAGAATAGGTCGAGGTGGGGATCGAACCCAGGATCTTTTGCTCAGCAGCAGTGGTGTTTGCAACAGGTAAACTAATGTGGCAGTTTAACTAGTCTCGCCTAAGTAAGTCAGCCAATAAATTAATCAAATTTTAAGTTTGTAATGTTTAAAAATATCATATTTTTTTTAATCAATAGCATCTCTTATTGACTTTTTGTTGTGTGTACTTAACATATTTTTTTATTCGTTTTAAATAAAGATTTTTAAAAAAGGTATTCAGTTTTATTTATTTTTACCACCATTTCCACAAACCTCAGAAGGTTTGTCGCGCCAGCAATGTAATAAAACACAGTTTTAAAGATGTGATGTATTTCAAATTTTAAAATATTATCTCGCGTTCCGTTATTATACTCACATCAAAAGTGTCTAGGGATCAATATATATTTTTGCAATAACTTTTCTCCTGATTGATATTAATTAAAACTTTCTTTAAGGATTCATCAAATAAAGTGTTTTCGTTTGTCACAGTAACGATAAACCAAGTCACCTTTGCATTAATAAAGAAATTTGCCATTTTCCTAATAAAGGGATTTTTGACATTTGAACCACTAACATTAAAGTTCGAAAAAAAGACTGAAATAACAGTTTTCTTTAAAATTTTATTAGGTAACTTAAACAATTAATAATCCGTGTTTCTACCGCGAACACTAACAACACAAGAACATCGGTTTGGCATACTCAAAATGAGTTCATCCAAATCACGCTGTGGAATGGCCGCCCATGTTCGTTGCAACAACAAAAAAAGGTCTTCTTGCGACTGGATACCCTCCATATTCGGCAGAGCTCTTCTCTGTAGCATATCCCATGCATGCTCAATCGGGTTCAAGTCTGGCGACTGAGCAGGCCAGGGCAGGACATTGATGTTAGCTGCGGCGAGAGTCTGTCTTACAACTCTTGCGGTGTGCGGTCGTGCATTATCATGCATTAACTGAAATAAGGGACCGATTTGCACTTGTAGAGGAACGATGACGTCTGATACAATCGTCTCAGCATAAATTTGAGCGTTGAGGTTGCCTCTGATCCAAATCAACTCAGTTCTTCCGCCGATCCAAATACCCGCCCATACCATGATGGTTCCACCACTATAAGGATGGACTTCCTGGCAGGATTTTAATCGCTGTTGGCGTCCAGGGGTTCTCCAGTGTCGTATACGTCTTGTATCCGGTCTCATACCAAAACGAGACTCATCAGAAAAGCACACGAAACGCCATTGTTCTTCTGCCCAATTTCTGTGTTCAAGAGCCCATTGATATCGAAGACTTCATGCAAGCGGTTTCTGACTGTTTGGTCGCTAATTAAGTTCCCTGAAGAGTGATGAAGCCTCACGGCTAACATCATGGCGGTTATTGTTGGAGCTCTTCGAGTTAAGATTTGAATGTATCGGTCTTGTCTCCGTGTGGTGCAGCGATACCGTCCTCCATGGCGCTCAGCCACGGTACCAGTGCTTCGGTAACGTGTCCAAAGTCGACTGATAACACTCTAACTTGTATTCAGAGCTAAAGCCACAGTACGTTGCCGGGAACCAGCTTCTATCATTCCCACGGCTCTGAGCATTTCTTCCCTGCTTAAATGACGTCGCCGCTCCATAATAACGTTGGTTTTAATCAGTAGTAGGGAAACAGTAGCACTAATAATGTCTTCAATGCGTTGTATGTTTTTATAGGGAAAATATTTACAGCTGATTTTCATCTTTTACTCGAATTTGATTGACAGTTCCTGATTCAAATTATGAAATGCACCAAAAAGGATCCATATAAATTTATAAAATCATAAATTTATTACAAAGCCACATCTCAATCTCAAGAAATCCGCATAAAAATGCTTGATCCCTAGACACTTTTGATGTGTGTATATTTGATAGACTCCACACTGATGCACATTTCGACATTTATTTTTGTGGGCGTTAAATGTTTTGGATAAAACAGGAGAGTATGGTAATACGCATCTATTATTATCAACCATCGTCGGATTTTGGCCACGTAATCTAATTTCTGCAACAAATACTCCTTGTTGCTGAGAACGTCGGCGGTACTTGGGGTAGACATTCTCCCCTGTTATAATTTGTTGAATCATGGCTTTTGGGTACCGTTTCATACACACTGTTCTGCATGCACGGAGAATTGGTATTTAATCACAGCATGGGCCATGAACTATTTGCTTCTATAGATATTTTTTATTACACTTCGACAGGTAGTCAATAGATGGCGCTGGCTTTAAACTCTAGACCCGATATTTAAGTTATTCTATGGCAAGGAGACGTTGATAAACGCAACGCATGCGCCTGTCCAGTAGTGTTTTCGTGAAAGCCGAACAACAGACAGACAGACAAAAATTTATATCTGATATTCCGATCTTCAAAATAAATTATAGTCTATATGTTGCCGAGGATTGATAGCTATATAATAAAAAAAGTTTCATTACAATCCGTTCAGTAGTTTTTGCGTGAAAGCCGGACAATAGACAGACAGATAAAAAATTCATAATTATTTTTTTGGCTTGTGTGGCTTGTATGAATATCAATCAAAGTACAGAATTGAACTCTTCTACAGTTTTATATGTATAGATATTATTGTAAAGTTTCATTAAAATCCATTCAGTAGTTTTTACGTGAAAGAGTAAAAAACATCCATCCATCCATCCATCCATCCATCCATACTTATAAACTTTCGCGTTCAGAATATTAGTAGGATATTTAAGTCTTCAATGAAAAAGTGAAATCTTTTTAATGAGAGTGACAGCTTTGTTTATTCGTTGTCAAGACGCCCGGCGTATTTAACGCGCATGCGTATGTCGAGTGAACCGCCAGACTTCTATACAACCGTTCATCCCCCCTTTAAACCCCCTTACAACCCTTTTTCGCATTAAAAAGTAGCCTATGTGTTATTCTGATGTTTAGGCTATATTATTGTAAAGTTTCATCCAAATCCGTTCAGTACTTTTTGCGTGAAAGAGTAACAAACATCCATCCATCTTCACATCCATACTTACAAACTTTCGCCTTTATAATATTAAGTATAGTAGATTAGTAGGATATATTATAGATTCTTTCTTTAAATGCATATGTTACCTAGCCTATTTGATATGAAAATATCATTGTAGCAAAAGTTAAAGCGCCAGATATAAAAAAGCTATTATTTTCTTTTGTCACTCATACGATAATGTACCCAGGAGCGGTCGCAGCCTGACATTTTGGGGGGGTCACTAATATATAATCAATTTAAGTCGGGTAAATTTGACTTTATTGCACAATACACCATTTTATTGCACACATTAAAAACAAATAGATATCTTTTGTTTTTTATTGGTAAATCTATTGGGATGATAATATTTAGTAATCAGGTTCTAGTAGTAGGGAAAAAGTTACATAGGTACGATTTTGGGGGGGTCATGTCCCCTGTGAACCCCCCCCCCCTGGAACCGCACCTGAATCTACCTACATGACTGTGCGTAAAGTTTATGCTTTTTGCGTTGATCGGTCTGATTCGGGGGGTTTATGAATCGATTAATTGAATCGATGTAGGGTTCAAAATCGATCTGAAAAATCGATTATATCATTCAAAATAATCAATTTTAAATCGACAGACCTATTCCAGTTTCCACGATTTCCACGTCATTTAGCAAATCCCAGTGACGCGGAACGTACGTGAGCTAATGCCGAGTTGCAGTGTTTTTTTTCGTGTAAAAAGAGATCCCAAACTTCTAATAAACTAAAGGATAACGTTACTTTCCACTTTTAAGTATTATTTTGTCTAAATAATTTAATAGGGGAGACTGGGTAACAGTGGATCACTTTTTTTTTGAAGCAATGCAGCTGGAAAATTTATGGCTAAATGATTATTCTCTGAAATGAAATCATAATATGTGTATCTAATCTATATAAAAAAGGTATTTGATGGCTTGTATTATATAAAATTTACAAGTTATAACAACTTTAAACAAAAATGGAAAATGATCCACTGTGCCCCGGGAATGGGTCACTTTGGATCAATGCATGGGTAACAGTGAACCAACTGGGGTAGACTGGATCTACGTAAAAAAACTAGAAAAATACAACAATTTCCATATTAGGAGTCTTTTATTTGTATAATTGTACAATCTTCTTTCATCTAAATCAAACCAGTCTTATAAAAAAATAACTATTTCACATTGATGAGCTTAGTAATAAATTTTGTTTTTATCCTTTGACCTAATCAAGTCTGTTAATTTAAATTCTAAGATAACAAGACAAACAGTCTTCAAGCTTTGGTTATTATTAAAGAACACATTCGCATTATGACGGTTGAAAAACGTCGCTCTGCTAAGACTGCATCCTTCAGGAGTTCGTAAAGATAATCGATTATTTTATTTTCTGAGATTAGACTTTTGGGCGGATTAAAAAAACATCTAACGCAACGGCAAGATGACGTAGCCACAACGTTGTCTTGCCAGTCTCAACCCGCACTCGGCCAGCGTAGGAATGTATGGCCTTAACTCTCTCCTCAGAGGAGACCCGAGCCCAGCAGTGGGGCGTTATGGGTTATTGATGAAATACAGATACTCAATCCCTGCAAGCTTACTTTTATCACGTATCTGGTACTTTTATATTATTTAAGATCGCTACTTCATAAATTATGCCTCGAACGTCTGTAATAGTAAGTCCATAGAAAATTTGGCTGCCCTTAACAATATAATCAGTTCTATTGTTTTCTTGGTTATCCGTAAATATTTTACGAATTGCTTAATTAGGTGTGGGTTTTATTGGTTTCTCAGGATCCGGGTTGTTTTTAACTTTTGTATTGTATCTGTATAAAATTGTAAATGGAATACCGGTTGATCTAGCCACAGCTCTTATTTTTTGACCATCCGATATGAGTTTGAGAGCATTTCTCATTTGTTCCTCAGTGTCAAGTTCGATGCCAGTCTTTCTTACCCGATTGCGGGGCATTTTTACCTAAAAACAAATTATATATCAATTTTTGTTCCATGGGTTACAATGGATCAGCAGTCCACTGTGACCCAATACGAAATGATTCATTGTGACCCAATGGCGGTTATGGAATAATACAATTAATAAAACAATTACTATCTATCTTGCAGATAAAACGACACAAGCTACGTAGGATTTAGGATATTACAAGCGTACGACAAAACTAAAATAGTTAGATATCTTGTTCACTTAGATATAAAACAAATTTTTAAATCATGTAAAAAAACACTTTGGTTACTTACCTACTGCGCGAAGTGTGACAGCGCGACTTCCCGCTTTGTCACCGCGTGGACGACTAGTGCATCGGAAAGGGGGACGGACTAGGCGGCAAAAGCACGTTTGATTGTGTTTGTAAGCATAACACATACCGAGTTATAGTGCATTATCCACTGTACCCCGTGATCCACTGTTACCCAATCTCCCCTATATAAGAAAAATTCAAAAATATTCTCGACCAGACTGTTGCCACTAAATCGTGCAAAGTCATTGAGCGTAACTTTTAAAAGTTCTAGTTTTCAAAATATGACAATTACTCATACTTTGGTGTATGTTAGGCCATGATTAGTATAAATGTAAATAAGTATAAATATAAATGTAAACCAGAGATCGTGGGTTCACAAAGGATTAATTATTGTGTGATGAGCATGATAATTTGTCCTTTGAGCGTTATTTATCTATAATATGCATGTATTTAGAAATATATAAGTATGTTTATCAGCTGTCTGATTACCATAGTACAAATCTTGCATAAGCGGCTATTACATTACACGATTTCGCAGGCCCTGTCTCTAGGGTTAGGGTGCCGCTTATTACACTTACGCTGGAAATCGCGCCCTGTGTGACTTTTTCTCAGTTTGAACGTGAACGTGAATAACTGTGCACGTCTTTAGCTATGGCGCCGACTTTATCGAAACATCAAATAAATAAATATTTTCGGACATCTAACACACAACGCCATCTAGTCCCAAGCTAAGTATTGCTTGTGATATGGGTACTAGGCAACTGATACAAATTCATATATACTTTTTTGTAAATACATATTATACACAGAAAACACCCAAATTCCGAAACAAATATTTGTAGATCATACAAACATTTGGTCCGACCCGGGAATCGAACCCGAGACTTCATGATCAGCAGTCGCACACGCCAACCGCGAGACTAACGAGGCAGTCTGAAAGTTGCTTTAGCGGTGACTTTGGCACTTACTACCATGAGGTATTCAAAAAGGAAGAAGAGGAGGATGTGGGTGAAGGAATATTTGCTCCTTAGAAACTAACTATCAAATATTCAAATACTCAGTGTTTTGGACCCGACAGACCTACGAACAGTGGCGTAGCTAGGCGTGGGCGAAGTGGGCCCACGCCCACGGCCTCGCACTTAAAGAGGCCTCGCGAGGCCACCAGACTTAATTTTTTTTTGTATTAAATAAATACCTAAAAATATTGGCCACACTCGTCACAGACTGGCAACACAGCTTAGCTTTGTAAAACGTTTCTTTACACACGTACTTCATACAAAACAGCAAAGTTAATAGTAATTTTGGAAAAAGGAAGGATTTCTAAAATTCGAGAAGTAATTAATTCAGATTAAGATAGTTTATTCGTTTGTTTATATGGTATATCAAAGATGAAAGTTGTTGTAATTTTTTTTTTAGATTAAATTAAGTACCATAACATTTTTTCGCCTCCAGCTGAGACATCCTACCTCACTTACCCTAGGTACGGACTTGTGTTTCCTTCATCTCTAACGCCGGAAAGAGACCTGCGTGTACCTCAGAGACGATGTTAGTTCTCGTAGCCTCAGCAATCTTGTAGGACGTACCATCGTGTAGACGACCATGCCAGCGTCTATGCATGCCACTACAGGTCCCATAGCGGCGATGCCGAAACTGATCCAGATGGCTAGATTGGCTACAGACTTCGTGCAGCAACAGATCCCCTCCGCAGAGATCATCGTACTTGGCGATTTTAACGCCCACCACGCCGGATCAGTTCCAGTGAAACGGATCATGTGGGAAGATCTGTTCACGACTTCGCCCTGGCATACGGCTGACACAACTGGTTACCACGCCACGCGAGTCCCACATGTGGAGGGCCAGAATCCTTCACTGTTAGACCTTCTGCTGACTTCTCATCCGGACGGTTACCGCGTATACGTAACGTAATGGCTCTTCAGACCATTGCCTTGACCGGAGTACAGTGCCTATCATACGCTCGCCGCGATCGCGAGTTGCACGCAGCCATCGGGTGTGGCACTACAAGTCAGCAGATTAGGATGGGATGCGATCCTTCTTTGCGTCCTACCTTTGGAGACAGTTGTGCTTCTCGCTGGATAATCCCAACACCGCTGCTGATTCTGTTGCTGATGTTGTGCTGCAGGGTATGGAGCTTTTCATCCCATTCACTTGTCCCATTGGTGGCAAGTGTCGGCCCTGGTTTGGTCCGTTTTCCAGAAAAGCATAAAGCAGGCTTACCAAGTGTGGGCTGACGCGGTGACGGTACGGGATCAAAATACCAGCGCTCTGTAAAAGGAGTACAACTTTGCCTCCAGGTCCCTCATAAGAGACATTGCAAGGGCGCAGTCGGAGCATATTGCTAGGATTGGCGAGAGGCTTGAGCGTCTTCCTTCGGGAACTCGGGCATTCTGGTCTCTTGCCAAGGCTATCGAAGGGAATTTTTGTAAGCCATCCTTTCCACGTCTGCACATAGGAAATAATCCGTTGACCCATGACGCAAAGGAGAAAGCCGATCTTCTGGCAGAACACTTTACGTCCAACTCGACCTTAGACGACGGGGAACAGGAGCCGCCTACCATACCGCAGCTGTATGCTGGATATCTAGTTCCACCAACGCTCAGTAAGTACGCTTAGCACTTTTATCCCTTGATATCCATAAGTCGAGTAGCCCGGGTGGAATCCCTCCTATTGTGTTGAAGGTGTGCGGGCACCAGTCTTAACGCGTCTTTTTCGGCTCTTTTACTCTTCTGGCGTAGTCCCGACATCATGGAAGGCAGCATTGGTCCACCTGATCCCTAAAAAACGCAATCGCCCAAATCTGTCCAACAATAAGCCGATAGCCATAACTTCCCTCTTCTCGAAAATAATGAAGTCCATCATTAACCATAAACTCCTGCGGTACCTAGAGGATCATCATGTGCTTAGCGACCAGCAGTACGGTTTACGTAAGGGTCGATCAGCTGGTGATCTTCTGGTATACCTGACACATCGCTGGGCACAGGCGATTGAGACTAAGGGGGAAGCCTTGGCAGTTAGTTTGGACATTGCGAAGGCCTTCGTTCGGATCTGGCACAAAGCGCTTCTTTCGAAGCTCCCGTCCTATGCGCTGCCCGAGAAATTATGCGAATGGGACCAGCTTTTTAGCAGGTAGAAGCATAAAGGTCGTAGTCGACGGTGAATGCTCTGACCTGTGAATACTGGTGTCCCGCAAGGCTGTGTGCTATCGTCTACTCTGTTACTCCTCCATATCAATGACATGCTGCATTTTAACCCCACAAAGACACAAATTGTCCTGTATTGTGTTGTTGAACTGCCATGGGTCGTATGTCCTCGGTTTGAAGACACTCCCCTATCTGCCTCAGCCAACATTGGAATACTAAAATACTTGGTGTCGACATATCGAGTGAAGTCCAGTTCCGTGGCCAGTTGGAGGATAAGGCCAAATTGGCCTCGAAGAAGTTTGGCGTGCTCAACAGATCGAGACAGTATTTCGGAAACTCCGATCAAGATTTAAAATTTAGTTTCTAGATATCTCAACCTCTTCTACCCAAAGACGAACGTGTGAACTCTGCGCTCGCGCCGCAGCGCTCCCTGCCTCCCTATTTCTTATTACACTACCCAATCGGCAGGGCGGCAGGGAGCTAGGGAGATCGTAACCACTCGATCACCTTGTTTAGGGACCCTGACTCCCTGTTTCTTATTACATTGCCCTGTCTCTGCAGGCAGGGCCCGAGAAATCGTGTAATGTAATAACCGCTTTAGTTTGGAATTAGACCTACTATAACGTATATATATGTGTATTTATTATATTTATAACATATATAGATTATTACTATTATACGAAATTTGATTGTTTTGTTTAATTTTTGAAAACTAATATTTTCATATAATAAAATTCATAGATAGTTTAGTCGTTGTCGCGAATAGACATGCAATATAATAACAATTTGCAAATTTACATTACCGTAAAATATTGACCTAGTTTTGGTGTGTCTTAAATGCGTAATCTTAATGTACAATTTAGGTGCTAGAGTCTCTCTTCGAGAGTTGTTTAAAGATATAGGTATTTTAACTGTTGCATCACAGTATATATTTGTTAATATTATGTTTGTTAGACACAACATTAATGACTACAAGAAAAACAGTGATGTACACAATATTAATACTAGAAACAAATCTAAACTCATTGGTACCTATCATCGATTACATAAGGTACACAACTCGTTCGAAGGTCTTGGTGTACGTTTTTATAATAAAATTCCTATACATGTAATCGACCTTCCTGTAAATAAATTCAAGCTAACTGTAAAAAATCACCTTATTAGGAAAGCCTACTATACGATCAACGATTATCTAAACGACAAACAGTCATGGGCTTAAGGTGTCATTAGAATTTAAATAGATACACACAAACTTCTTTGTCTTTTAATAAAGCTAAATATTAACAAACCATTGTTAGTTGAAAGTAATGCGTGGCGATTATCATGGTAATTTAATTAGTAGTGATTTTTATCAGTATCTAGACTATGGTTTGTCATGCTCACTAAAATGTCATTGCTTGCGGTGTCGTCGTGGGGCGGGTCGTTTCCTTCCCTCTGATATGGCGAAGGAGATGATGGCTGGTCCATGCGTCATACTCGTGAACGGGTGCTGCTTGGGGTGACTGGTCGGCCTAGTCAGCGATTCTTTAGACAATACTATTATTCTGGTTCGTTCAACTGCAACCCTAGCCTCTTAATCCAGTCACGAATTATTTTCAACAGTAGATTTTGCAACTGAATGTAAGTGGATGTGCACCTTGTTTCTATTTTGTTCTATGTTTAATAGACTCAAACCTTCAACGTTATCACTGAGTGTTTTTTGTTTGTTTGCGCGTTAGATTTTGGAGCTTTTTAATAAAAGGAATTTCAGGTGGCAACAGCTTGCATACTGTTTACCTTACATGTAATACTAACACTATTGTACCTGAAAATCAGATTTTGAAAAAGAGTAGCCATGAGTTTCTTTGCCAGTATTCTTCTCATGAGCTCTACGCATTTTGGAAACTGGAAGTTATGGATCGACACAGGCAGGCAGTAGATTTTGGTGTTTTCGCCTAACTTACCTCGACAATACAGCACATGCTGTGGCCTCTGTTTGTGTCGATCTATGATTTTTAACTATAGCTTCAATTTGACGTTCATAAGTGTCACTTGGTGTCTTAGATGAATAAATGATTTTGATTTGATTTGATTTGATTTGATTTGCGTATGTAAGCGCATTAGTGCAGCTGTAATTATTGGTTTTTGTGCAAAACAATGTACATTGCAATTAAGTGATAAGTTCAGGTGATGAGTAACAGCCCCTTTAATAGGCGCGGCATAACACGCCGGACTCCTCCAGCTACGACTCCTCGAAAACCTTCACCTGAGCCCTCTGACAGAATGGAAATAATATCAATCTGTGAGATACATTATGGTTGGTTGGGATCAATTGAGCATCTGAAGGCAAGTTGAACTCGGACCAAAAATTGAAGATAAATACCCTTTGCCGTAAAGTAGCATCCGGAGTGGCTCAAATTATTGTACAATTTTAGTCACTCAAGCAAACAGCCCTTAAAGCACATAATTCTTTGCAACATGCTGTGAAAACAGAGGAAATAATCGAATCCCTAGCGCAGATCTAGCAGGCCATCCAGGAGTCGAGTGAAAAACAGCTACCAACCAGCGCTTCTTTTGCTGACATGGTGAAAAAAGGATCTAGCAACTATATTCGTCCCAGCAGTCTCAGTTCGGTAGTCCTAGCAATAACTCGAAATCTAGCGAGGATACCAAGATTATGGTGCAGAAAATAATAAGCCCTGAAGGTATGAAACTCCACGTGCGAGGAGTCCGAAAGACTAGAAATGGCGATGTTGTCATCAGTACTGAGACCAAAAAAGATATCGAAAAGCCCAAGCAAACTGGCCAAACTGTCCAACTTGGTGAATCAGGACTTAAGGTTGATGAACCTTACAAGCGCAAGCCTCGTATTATTATTATTGGAGTTCCTACAATAATGTCTGAAAATGAGGTCTATAAATGTTTGTACTAACAGAACATAGCTGAAAAATTCCCTGAATTGACGAAGAACTCTTTTATGACCTCTATAAAACTTAGTCACAAATCAGGCAAGAAAAACGCTGAGAGCTGCAATTATATAATTGAGGTATCAGCCGCAATACGTAAAACTCTTATTACCCAGCACCGGATATTTATTAACTGGACGTCCTGTCCGGTCAGAGATTTCACGATGGTGACTAGATGCTTCAAGTGTCAGCAATACGGACACGCAGCCAAGACGTGCAGAACGGCTACTTCTACATGCGGACACTGTGGTGAAGACGGTCATTCCGTCCAAGACTGCACAAGAAAAGTGGAGCAACCAAAATGTGCAACGTGCCTGCGCTTCAAAAAGCCAAGCAGCCACAAAACGGGAGACACTGATTGCCCAGCTAGACAAGCCGCTGAATTTAGGTATATAAATTCCATAGATTATGAGGGCGCCTGAGAGCGTCACATATTTTCTTGTATATATTAGATCTACCCTTAGATTATCTTATGGATATTAATTTATTTACAGAAATAGATAATGTTTCTTTTCTGGGTCCATTTTTATATAATAGGTTAAATAGAGAAATAAGTATTTATAAACTTAATTATGTTAGTTGTAAAAACACATTGCACAATTGGTTACAAATTTTGTCGTATGAGCAAACTGAGCATTTACTTGAAGTATGTAAATAAAATTATTTTGCTGAGCTGCCTTAGCGCATTATTTCTGACCCACTTCTGTCCATAAATTACGTGAGATGTTTAAGGGGGGGAGGGGGTCGAGTCAAATCTCATCTAATCTTACGTTGGAGAGACGGGGGGGGGGGGGGGGGCTCGGCAAATATCACGCAATTTTTTTCTGATTGAAACAAGAAAAAATTATACTATTTTGGTCCATTTAATCCAGATTGTACATGCTTAAGATTTAATCTTAAGCGTAATCGTAATACGATTATGATCATTTACTAATTCGTTCGAAAGAAAATAATTTCATTTATACTACGACGTTACAGCACCAGCTAAGCAAGCACGTATGTTCCGCAAAGTGCGACCCTCACAGATTGTCACAAGACGAGCTAATGAGTTACTGTGCGCAAGCGCCAACGGCTTAGAGTTGTTAGATCAGAACGAAGTTGAAGGAGCAGATGATTTTACTGAATATTATAAGGACATGTGGGTTCCAATAGTCTCTCTTGACACCGCGCATAATTCTCCATGGACTGAATTAGAGTAGATATTCTTTTTTTAATCACATAAGTTACGATTTAAGTATTCTATTGTTAATTTTTTATTACACTTATAATTAAACTCTCAGCAATATTGATTACTAGTCTGTAAATAAAAGCACGAAGCAATTTTTTTTTTTCTTTTTACAATAACAATCCAACACGTTTATGTAAGAAACCCACATTTTGAAAAATCTCACGTGAGATTGGGGGATGGGGGAGGGGGTTGAATAAAATCTCACGACATCTCACCAGGGGGGGAGGGACCGAAAATTTAAAAAAACACCTCACGTAGTTTATGGACACCCCCTTATTTCTAGTACTAAAATTGTTATGTATGTTATACAATAGTTTTGTAAGCATTTTCTTCGCCCGAGACACAGATTCAATCTAGTTCGGGCAAATAACAAATATGTACTTTATTTATAAAATTTAAGAATGTAATTGTAAATTATTGTACTTTTTCATTAAATAAATATTTTATTATTATTATATAATATCTTGCTTGAATGTCGGGGATGCACCGAAGGTTCTATACTGTCCTACCTACTCTTTTATAGTTACCAGGCATAGTAAAACTATTTATTGACTAAAAATTTTTTTAACCAAAACATTGTTGTTGGAACATCATAAGGCTCTTAGAATAAAACTTATATTCAAGTATTTAGTGGTTTATTTCTCATTTTGTCAAATGCGTACAATTTGTGCTGCAATGCTCTTTTGAGAGTTGTCGCTCGCTATTGAGATACGCGCGAATGTACCACCCCCTGTTCCTTTTGTCAAATGTTCAGGATTTACCACGACGCAGCCGTTGACCTCCTACAAAGACATGGTTTTTATCATTATTTAAATTGACATAAAATATACAGAATATTAATACTGAGTGTTAATATTTTTTGTGGTTTTCATGCTAATGCTATTTTAATATAAAATATAATCACAAATTTTAACCAAAAAAAAAACAAATTCAAGATCTGGACCAAATTGAAATGGGACCACACGGGAAGCACCAGCTTTCAAATAAAAAAGAATCATCAAAATCGGTTCACCCAGTTGAAGGTTATGAGGTAACAAACAAAAAAAAACAGTCGAATTGATAACCTCCTCCTTTTTGAAGTCGGTTAATAACAAAGGACACAAGCCGATCTGCAGGAATTATGTCACTAAGTCCTTTTGGAACAAACCATTACATACCTACTTATAAATATCTTTGGTAGATTTTTACTATTGTACAAAGCTATTGATATTGTACAAAGTTATCGATTTCAATAATGGTATTTTAATATTATCAAAGGACACAGAACCCGACATGCAGGAATCATGCCCTGTCACTAAGTCCTTTTGGAACGAACTATTACCTACTTATAACTATCTTTGGTAGATTTTTACTGTCTTACAAAGCTAGTGATATTGTACAAAGATATTGACTAATGAAAAGGGACAGTGTATTAAGCGTAAAACATTTTAAGTGAACTGGTTACCTACGCAGACATATCAAGTCTAACTAACCTTGACAAAGTATCTGAAGTTAGATGGCAGCACTAGCACGTGAGGAGTGGTCGACAGCTGCGCGTGCGCAGACCACAGAGCGGCATCCAGCGCCAACGACGGTGCAGCGGGACATAACGGGTAGTATGTCTGCTGCATTAGTACATGGCCAGCTAAGCGCGATAGTTTGTCACCTGCCATTCCTCTGGAGAAAAAGAAAAATTTTACAAAAAAAAAACGACTTCAAGAACGAACACGGTAAGCACCAGCTTTCAAATGAAAAAAGAATCATCAAAATCGGTTCACCCAGTCGAAAAGTTCTGAGGTAACAAACATAAAAAAATAGCCGAATTGAGAACCACCTATATAACCACCTTTTTTAAGTCGGTTAAAAATGACCAAATTGCTTAATTTATATTCTTGGTATCTTGACAACTGCCAGATGCATCATACACATTGGCAGCACTTTCAAGTACCTTTACAGATATTAGAAGACAGTATGTTAACACTACTACCACTACTACAAAACTTACAACTATTTTTGTAGTGACGGACTAAAAGTATGGATTACCACCACTAATCTGTATTCCGCGAGTGTCGTAAGAGCTGAGTAAGGGGGCAAACTGTGCAGGACATCACTGCAAAAGGAAAGAAAACTTGAAACAAACTAAGTCAGCCCAATGGCTAGCCCTAGAGCATAATATACTTGGAGGGGCAGCCGAACGGGCGGAAAGCGTGATCCGAGTAGAGAGACTGAGTTTGGTTAGTGTCTGTCTCTCTCACGCAAGCTTGTGCTGTCCAGCAGGTGAGTAATGTAGATAATTGTGATGATATAAAACATACTTACGAAGATATCTCCTCTTGACTAATATGCATCAGGACGTCTGTGCTGGTAACACCAACGATTATGCCATTAATGTTTAATGTGCAGGGGTCTGGTATAAAGTGAAGATTGTTATGTTTCCGCCGACTGGAGTACGCTGGTGTGGGATAGATATTCACGTGAAACGCGTCCTTATTGCTAGATACTATGTATATTTTTGTGAATGGGCTGAAAGAATTAATTAATTTATAGTTAGTTCTCAATAACAACACTGTAAGTGTTAGTTACTAAGATTTGTCGACGCAAAACTGTCAAACTAAAAAGTTCCTAAAAATACTCTATTGAGGATGTAGTTATTAATTTTGCGGTTTATGGCTTTCTTGCGAAAACGCGAAACGAAATGAAAATAATTTCGTGAAAAATACACTATTTCAAACTAAAAAAACTTAATAAAACGGAAGTTTTATTGTTAACTTTCAGAGCTATAAAATTATGCCACGTACATGCACAACTTGTATCTGTCCGTCTGTTTATTAAAGCTTTTATCGCTAAAGCGTTGCACCGATTTCAATGAAATTTCGCCTGAAGATAACTAGATTGTTGAGGAAGTCTACTCTTTACCGCCATATGCGACATACACACGTAGCTTACGTACACCTTCAAAGGCTCACACATAGATAAAGTTGTAAAAAAACTAAAAAATGTAGGTATCTTAAGTTGATTAATTATTATTCTTCTTCAAAGTTGTTTTTTTTTTTATTATTAGGTTTAAGACTGGTTGTAACTAACTTCTAACAATCTTTATTTATTTTTCATTAAAAACCTTTTTTTTATTTTGCATCAAGGTCGCAGTCAGTTCAGTAACCATCAACTGACTCACAGGGTTGACGTACTTATAAAAACTTAATTCAATTTTTATTATATCTCACCTTGAATTACTTAAGTCACCTAAACTATCGACTAATTTGTCAAAAAATGATTTGTATGTTTCTGCCATAGTGTTGTCCTTTATTTTAGTATGGTCACTATCTAGGAATGGCCCAATCATTATAACTATGTGTGGTTTGTAAGTGCTTATGTATGTGATTAGGTCCTTCAGAGGTACATAGGCCATGTTGTCAGATGTTGTGTAAGGTCCAGCGGTTATCACCAACGACATTTTACCTAAAACATTGAAATACGTTATTATAATTCAATATAGGTACCTATTGTAGTGTAGCTAGGTTAATTCATGATTGGGTAGTAAAGGATTTATTTCTTATCTATTTCATTCCCAATAATATAGTCGTTTTTTTTCAAATTTTCGTAATGTTCATATGAACTACCATTAACATTCTTAACTTAAATATATGAATCATTTCATTTACTTCAATTGGCTCATGCCAAGCAGGCATTTTTTTATTACGTTCTCTTTTCTTTTTTTATTATTATGGAAAATGAAAAAGATGTACAATGGCTGGTAAAAATGTATCGGTAGTTTAGTTTATTATTTTAGGGGGTGAAAGGCAGTAAATAGTGTGGGTGGGACTCATGAGCTTAGCAAAATTACATGTCTGGAGACTATCATCTGAAAAGACTTAACATAAAATAATGTATTTTAGTACTACAAACATACCATTTAATGTATTCATCATATCCGCTTTATGATCCGCTACTGGCAAAGAAGCGTCGCAGAACACTTCATGAGCTATAAATTTGTCTCCGCGAGGGTTCACACCTCGCATAACAACAGTTTGTCCAGGAAATAACGAATACTGCTTTACACTGTCGGAAAAAATAACCGTATTCAAATAATGTGACTATGTGATCTGTGAATGTGAATTATGTGCGGTCCAATAGCCAAAAATGTGCCATTGAATCTAAATATTTTCATTACTACCTCGAGTCTGCTCATTTCGTTATTTAAAGTTTTTTTTTTAATGGAATAGGCGGGAAAACGAGCAGACGTAACGCCTGCAACACCAGAGGTGTCACAAGTGCGTTGCCGGCCTTTGGGGGAGAGATAGGGGTTGGGGTATGGGCCTCCGGTTATTTATAATTAGTAAAGAATTATACAAACTTGTCTAAATCTACAGGTACCGCTTGACTGAGTGACTGTTCCCATGTTCCTTGCAGTACGACACTCTTTGGGTTCAGTCGTGCATCTGCGTCACACTCTATACGACCAGCAACTGCTACCTCCGCCTGTAATGTTTTGTATATTACAGCTTCAACCACAAAAAAAATCTTGCCAAAAAAAAACGTTTACTTAAGCGATAAGTTTTGTGTATGACTCCTATTATTGACTGCCTCGTTGGTCTCGCGGTTGGCGTGTGCGACTGCTGATCATGAGGTCTCGGGTTTGATTCCCGGGTCGGACCAAATGTCTGTATGATCTACAAATATTTGTTTCGGAGTTTGGGTGTTTTCTATGTATAATATGTATGTATTTACAAAAAAAAAGTATTATATGTATTTGTATCAGTTGTTTAGTACCCATAACACTTGAGCTCTGCTCAGCTTGGGACTAGATGGCGTTGTGTGTTAAGTCCAAAATATTTATTTATTATTATTATTAGGCTGTAGGCGTGTGAAAAATATACATTTGGTACAAATACACAATGGTTCACAAATGCGAATATTTCATTTCACTTTAAATTGATTAATTATTCATCTGATGCTACTAATAATGCAAAGCGCGATTTTTTAATTTATAATTTACTCTAAAAATTGCTAATACGAAAAAAGCATAAAGGTTGTTTTCCATTTAGCCTTATTTTAAGAAACAACATTCCAAATATTAGAATTTGTGTACCAGGCTTCCCCGCTGGTCAACCACGCAATATCCAAGTGTACCAATGAACATTCAAGAAAAGGAAGAAATCATTTCAAATTAATACAAAAAACCAGTTTATCTAAAGTAGGAGAAGTCGAAAAAAAATGGATGGATGGTCTTTATTTCAGTGTTTGTGAAATACGTGAAACTTAAAGCTCTTATGTGCCTACCCTATAATTTAAAGCTATTCATATTAGTACCTATTTCTTTTATCGGCAGTGGGTAATCCATGAATGAAGTAGGTATATTTCAAGTAATACTAAAACAGTAGTCTGGAAGTCTGGTCCCGCACTCTTCGAGAGTGGCTTTTAGTAGTTTCACAAGTGAGTAAATTATCATGGAATTACAGAAGTATGGTGTTCAATAAAATACCAAAAGAAAAAGCATATTTAGTAGGTCTCAGGGTAACCTGCCCAGACTGACTGATCAACTACTATGATTAAGGAAATAACAAAATAAAATTAAAATAGGTATATAATTCCATATCGTCTGCTCGTTTTTAACGCCAAGAAATAGTAGCCACTATGTAAAAAATCAGTATCAATTGTCAAGCACTTGCATTTTTCTACACAGGCAACTCAAGTCATGATCGCACATCAATATGGCGTCAAATCACCCACGACATTTGAAAAATTAAAGGAATTCTTACATTTTATAATGCGATTTTTTTTTACTTTGATTATTGGCACTATACTTGTAGATTCTATTACTTTTGAAAAATATCTGTAATATTCAATGGTTTGACTATTTCGACTCTTGATTTGTTTTGAAATAAATGTTTTGAAATATTACATTAATTAATAGCCTTGCCCTGATCACATACGTAGATTACATCTTAACGGAATCTAATATCTAACGGAATCATCTAACAATTTGGGAAGAGTTAAACAAATGGAATATATGTATGTATTTAAAAATGTTTTTTAAACTGTTAACAATACCTATTTTTAAATTTAAAATTCCAAAAATTAAATATTGTAAATACCTGTGTTTTGTGTCTAACTGATGTGACATCTGAGATTCCAAACTTTTTTATAATAACTTGAGATATATAGCGAATGTAGTTGTCAAATGTACTAGCTTTCTCGTGAAGCATCTCAAAGCCAAACCTAAAACAATAGGTATATAATATCTAATAAGCATATTCTAATTACAAGCACCTTTGTCTCATAATGCCAAATAAGGAAGACGAAGGAAACAGATTTCTAACAGTAAGTACTATACAGTCGTGGTCAACTAATTAGGGACACTCTCTAGTTAAACCAAATTGTGAATTTATTTTTCATTTTCCAACGAGTCTAAACAATATTCCATATCTCTTACATGTATGTATAATCAGTCAGTTATGTGCCTAATTATACAAACAATAACAACTTCTTGAACATTAAACCTCTTTATAGTGTGGAGGAACAGGTGTGATGTCCCTCCAACCTCCTGATGTTGGGATGTTGTATATATGATAATATAATCGGCGCGAGAACTTTTCACTGCGCGATTCAGGATTGGTAGTTTCTTAGTTTCCTTCGTTACTCCGTAGTTCGATGTATCTTCGGTAGATGGCGCTGTCATATGTTTTCTTGTTGCACTGTATGTGGAAGTCGCCACATCACTCCCCTCCAAGACCGGAGGTCGATACATGATGAGTCAGCTGTCTGTGCTCTGTTGCGGAGCTTGCCAGTGCCAGGAGTGAGTCGGAACTGAATGCCGCAAGTTCCAGTGATCAGCTCTGCTTACATAGACCGTAGGTGCAGTATGCTGTGCCTAGACGCTGATGAGGCCGTAAGGGTAACCAGGCTGGAGCGGTGCTTCCTGCGTGTGGTGTATCCCTGTTAAGGCAGAGGTTGCTGGCTGGCTGTGAGACCCACAGCAAGTGGGAGTGAACATGATGGTGGCGTGCTGATGCTGCTTGGAAGGCTGCTTCCAATCACGCCGGGGTTACCACTGTGGAGGAATGGGTGTGATGTCCCTCCAACACAAAGGGAGGATCCTCCGACCAGGCGAGGTGATCATGCCTGGCGGGCCAACTGCCCAACGGTTGATGTTGGAATGTTGTATAGATGATAATCGGCGCGAGAACTTTTCACTGCGCGATTCAGGATTGGTAGTTTCTTAGTTTGCTTCGTTAATCCGTAATTTGATGTATCTTCGGTAGATAGTGCTGTCATATGTTTTCTTGTTGCGCTGTATGTGGAAGTCGCCACAACAGTATAGCTGATAGATTATCACAGTGCTATTTGTTCAAAGAATGCTGGCTGGCCATTTAATTAGGGACACTGAGATATTGCGTTCTATTTTCAAAATCTGAATCTCTATATTTTTTTTTTTTTCTCCTATTGTTTGTGGTAGTTTTGGCCAAATCTAGATTTTTAATTTTAAGTTTTGAGAATTATTTTGAAGAACAATGGGCAAAAATAAAAGTTGCGATGCAACACTAGGAAAAATTATCATGAAGTTTGTCGAGCGTGGTTGGTCATACCGAGGGATAGCAGAATATTTTAATTGTTCAAAAATTATGGTATGCAATGCAGTGCAACATTTCAGGCACAACGACACAGCTTTAAATGTGCCCAGAAAAAAAAGATCGAGAAAAACAAGCAAGAAGATAAAATGATAACCTGGTTAGCTAAAAAAGATCCGTTTCTAGGCTCTGTTTTAATTAAACACGAAGTGTTTGGGGCAGACGAAGAGCCAGTGAATCAGCGAGGACCGTTTAACGACGTCCGGTAGAAGCAGGCTTGTTCGGAAGAGTGGCTCGCAAAGTACCGTTGTTGAAGAAAGAGCATGGAAATGCACGTTTGGCGTTTGCACGTAAGTATGGACAATGGACCTACGCCCAATGGCAACATGTATTATTATCTGACGAGACCAAGGTTAATTTGATTTCTTCAAATGGAAGGCAATACGTACGGCGTCCCGTACCCAAGATTCACAAAATGGCAGGTGAAACATGGCGAAGAAAACATTAAAATGTAGGGTTTCTTTTTCTGGACGTGGAGTGCGATCTGTGAGGAAAGTTCAGGGTAACTTAGAGTAACATCAATACAAGGTAATATCAGAGATATGCTTCCCTATGCTGAGGAACATCCCCCTATTATATGGACTTTTCAGCATGATAACGACCCGAAACATACCGCCCATTCAGTCAAGTCGTTTCTTAACAGTCAGTCGGTATCAGTGCTTGATTAGCCAGCAAATAGCCCGGACCTCAACCCAATCGGGTACCTTTGTCACGAAATCAAGAAAAACGATGTCACTTATCGTACCACAACTTTAGATGAACTAAATGAAGTTTTTGTGAGGCATGGGCAAACATTCTTGTCGAAATATGTCAGAAACTGATAATGTCTATGCCACATCGGTGTCAAGCGGTAATTACTAACAAAGGTTTTGCTACTGGGTACTGATTTTACCCGTAATGAAATGGAGTTGTTAAAGAAATTAAAATACTGCAGATCATTAGTTTTGTTTAACTCTATTTTTAACCGACTTCCAAAAAGGAGGAGGTTCTATGTTCCACTGTATGTATTTTTTTTTGTTGCCTGCCTCGTTGGTCTCGCGGTTGGCGTGTGCAACTGCTGATCATGAGGTCTCGGGTTCGATTCCCGAGTCGGACCAAATGTTTGTATGATCTACAAATATTTGTTGCGGAGTTTGGGTGTTTTCTATGTATAATATGTATGTATTTCCAAAAAAAAAGTATATAATTTGTATTTGTATCAGTTGTCTAGTACCCATAACACAAGCTCTGCTTAGCTTGGGACTAGATGGCGTTGTGTATTAGATGTCCGAAATATTTATTTTTATTTTATTTTTTATTTGTATGTTCACCGATTACTCCGTCAGTTGTGGACCGAGTTGTGGACCGATTTTGAATTTTTTTTTTGTATTCGAAAGGGTATGCTTCCGAGGTGGTCCCATTGCCAGCATATCAGGATCTGATGATGGGATCCCAGGAAAATCTAGGGAAACCCTCATTTTTTGTAGGCACATACTATGTTTTTCGTATATTTTCTGAAGTAACACCGGTATTTGCGTGTGGTAGTCATCATTTTATGATGATGAGCTGATGATGTAAGGTACAACTCCTTAACGGTTAGGAGTTGGAGGATAAATCTTTAAATATCATATGTATATATGGTACCCTTAGTCGTATTCTTTCAAATTATTTAGGTAGGCTGATAATGGAAGGTGGAAGGTACAACTCCTCAACGGTTAGGAGTTGATAAGACCTTCAGTCGTATACTTTCATGTTATTTAGGTGAGCTGATGATAGAAGGTAAAACTCTTCAACAGTTAGGGATTAAAGATGATTTTAATATTACACGTACGTATAGACCTTCATTTGTATTCTTGATGATGAAATTTGATGAAATAGTTCTACTTACTACTTACCTACGATTGTTTGCACTAAAAACTGAAAAAAAAAATTTTTATAAAAAAAAAACCGACTTCTAAAAAACATCTAACGAAAACTCTCTGCCAAAAAAAACACTTAAAAGCGTAAAATAAACTGGTTCTTCATAAATTGCCTATACCTAATTCTTTATTCATTTAAATAGTAGTATTATAATGTGTGGTAGGTACCTAAAATCTGTTTGAAGTAATACTACTATTTAAATGAATAAAGAATTAGTTTATTTTACGCTTTTAAGTGTTTTTTTTGGCAGAGCGTTTTCGTTAGATGTTTTTTGGAAGTCGTTTTTTTTTTTTTTCATTATACTTTACTGTTCTTAATTAAATGACCAGCTACAGAATTGTACCTTAAATTGAATACATGGTTAACCTTTGATTTTAAACACTTTTTCTATGTATTTAATATTTTATTTACAGCCATTTATAGCATAATAATCGGACCAAATTATGCAAATAATAGTTACTGAGAAATCAACAGGGTTTTATATTTATATGTACATAACCGGTTATTGCTCTTCACTATCTTGAATGTCCCTAATTAGTTGACCACGATTGTATATGCAGAGAGCTAATGATCAAGCTTGCGTGTGTGCTCTGTGAAGTCTCTGCAGTGGACGGTGATAAGCTTATGATGATCTTCATGACTAACATAACAAAACCCTTAAGATCAAAAACCACAACAGGCAGTATACATACTTTCCTCTTTTGAGATTGTTTTTGCATCTTGGGTATAAACCCAAGATGCAAAAACAATCTACGTAACTATAATTATTATATAAGACGGGCTAGAATTCTTAGAAAACCATATTGTGCCAATTATTTCAGCAAATCTCATTTGAATCGTAACTTAATTCAATTTAGTAATATATAAAGGTGTTATATAATGTTAAAGAATGTTGGTTAACATTTGTTGATAACAGTTTTTAACAAATTGTAACAAAAGTTATAAAATGTTACTGATGTTATACAACATCATGTAACAACATATAACGTGTTGTAGCAAATGTAATTTTTTTTTGTTATTTATTCTTTTTTTTTAAATAAACATAAATTACTCGCCAAGCTACACAGCTTGTTGACGATGGTTATAAAATGTTATCGTGCTACACAATGTTTTATAACGTTATATAACTGCTGTGTGGGAGCACCTTAACATTTTATGACCAAAACATTAATTAAGGTTTATTCAAAAATATTTTCTATACGTTATATTTTTCTAGAAATATATGAAAAATAATTTATTGTTAAATTAACACAATTTTATTTTTCATGTATAAATTGTTAATTTAGAAAGTTCAACAATGATGAATCAAATATTTTAGCCTGAGCGGTAATTCCAATAATTTAACATAATAAGAAGTGGACTTTTTTCTTTGTGGCGTTTTTCTAGCAATATTACAACCATAGATCATTTTAATACTTAAGTCTGTCACTAAAAGTAATAATTAAAATTTCCTTCCTTTCTTTTTAATTTTAACATCCATATGAAGGGAACAGTTGCGGTATTTTACTACAGATACTAAATAAGAGCCCCCCGTAGCCAAGATCCAAGTGTTCCGCGTCAATTATTTTCTCTTGTATTATTAGCTAGTAGGTATTGATTTTTTTTATCACGTGACTCGGCTTATTGAGAGACATCATTTCCATAAATTTGTTAGCTTTCTATTATTGTTTACGTTTGTTGAATGTCTACATGTTTGGCTAAGGGGCCAGCCAAGCCCAGGGGGGCAGGTTACTCATAGATAATGTATGACAACACTTAACCAGACTATACCATACTTACATTGCTTTTGTATAGAGATCACCATCGTCATTAGCAACTTGTTTAATTGTTAAATTTAAAATATCGTTAGGGCCACAAGGTTCAGCAATTGCTTGTAGTAACTCCTCATCTCCATAGGAGTGGACCACCACTCCTGTATTATTTCTCGTAGCATACTTTCCAGATCCACTGAAACAAAATATATTGACATGCAAAAATAACAAAGCAAAATATGTACTGAAATACACACATCAAAAGTGTCTAGGGATCAAGCATTTTTATGCGGATTTCTTGAGATTGAGATGTGACTTTGGCCCTGGCCTGCTCAGTCGCCAGACTTGAACCCGATTGAGCATGCATGGGATATGCTACAGAGAAGAGCTCTGCCGAATATGGAGGGTATCCAGTCGCAAGAAGACCTTTTTTTGTTGTTGCAACGAACATGGGCGGCCATTCCACAGCGTGATTTGGATGAACTCATTTTGAGTATGCCAAACCGATGTTCTTGTGTTAGTGTTCGCGGTAGAAACACGGATTATTAATTGTTTAAGTTACCTAATAAAATTTTAAAGAAAACTGTTATTTCAGTCTTTTTTTCGAACTTTAATGTTAGTGGTTCAAATGTCAAAAATCCTTTAATTAGGAAAATGGCAAATTTCTTTATTAATGCAAAGGTGACTTGGTTTATCGTTACTGTGACAAACGAAAACACTTTATTTGATGAATCCTTAAAGAAAATTTTAATTAATATCAAGCAGGAGAAAAGTTATTGCAAAAATATATGTTGATCCCTAGACATATGTTGATCCCTAGACACTTTTGATGTGTGTATTAATAGAATAAGGGACAGATTCACACCTGTGCCCGAGAAAGTTTGAGATAGTTATTTGCAATATTACCCTACAGAAGCACTTCGACAGATAAAAGCTGCTGATTAATATATGTGTATCTGACATTATAATATGTATTTACAAAAAAAAAGTATATAAGTATTTATATCACTTGTCTAGTACCCATAACACAAGTTCTGCTTAGATGGGACTAGATGGCGTTGCGTGGTAGATGTCCGAAATATTTATCACTACATAGTATAAAACAAAGTCGCTTTCTCTGTCCCTATGTCCCTTTGTTTGCTTAAATCTTTAAAACTGCGCAACGGATTTTGATGCGGGTTTCTTTAATAGATGGAGTGATTCAAGAGGAAGGTTTGTATGTATAATAAATGCATAATATAGTATGGGAACACTGTTAATTTTCGAGATTTCTAATGTGATGTAGCAAATAAACACATTTTTTTGCGCTTACATTGCAAACGCTGGTTGCACCCTACGAGATAGATCAAAATAATGTACTACAGTATTGTACACCTTAAAAAGTACTACAAAAAAGTCCGCGACGGTATATGTCTATCTCTTAGGGATAACCCACAACAACCATTTCTTATTCCTTTCTTTTTACGAGAAATAATGGCTTATTTACGAAGTGATTTTAAGCAATACAGAATGAATCCTTATAAAATTAAGTAAATTAAATACATTGTGCATTTAATATAGATCAAAATGGTCCTTTACAGTATCTAATTTAAATGAACATATTCGAAGATATTACAGATTTAAAATGCACGAATCGTGTCGTCGGCGGGGGCATCTAAAATCCACCCGTGCGAAGCCGGGGCGGGTCGCTAGTTATTTATATAACATTTCTCTATCCAAGACTTATGAAGCCGCAGGTTATAGTTATTTGCCTATGTGCCATGCTTCCCCATCAGGTAAGGGTAAAGTCACTTTATAAAAAAAGAATATTTATAAAAAAACACAAAGCCATTCCGTTTCAGTCTAAGTAGAACTTTTATTTTGATAATATAATCTATCCTGACGACGATGTTGAAGCCATGTAACGAAGACATAGCTAAGGCCCCGTCTTGTACCAACACTTCTTTCACGGTTGTCATGGGCGATTTCAATGCGAAAGCGGGAGTACAAGATTATGGCGAAACCGGGGTGGGACCGTTCGGCTATGGGCGCGAAATCACCGGGGGTAAATGCTGCTTAACTTCCTCGAGATCCAGGGGCTGTTTCTGATGAATTCCTTCTTTAAAAAAAAGCCCCAAAGGAAGTGGACCTGGCTGAGCCCTTATAGCGTGACAAAGAATTAGATCGCCTTCATCATCACAAACAAACGCCAAATATTGTTGTTGTATTGTTGCATTGTCAAATCTGCATTCGCAGTATGTTGACCACCACTCTTGGATTCTGCTTATGCTTTCCATCAGGCAGAGTAGTCATGTTGGCTGTGTAAAACAAAAAAGTAGTAAAGTAAGAGGTACCCTGAATCTGTGCATTAAATCAGAACGGGCGCGACTGATGAAGTCGACTCTTAGACCAACTCTGCATCAGGTCGAAGCTGGGCGCGAAAGCTTCATAACCGGTTCGCCATGTTAAAAGCCGTGCAGGACGTAAACGACGCTGCCGACAGCGTGATACGTATTGTCTGCGAGGTGGGTTCTAACCCCTTTCTACCAAAGAGCATTGGACGCAAGTTGAAGCTCAACGATACTCTTGATCTTATGAGGAAACGACGAAAAGCACTAAACGCCACACCATCTGAGTGGCAGCAACTTAAAAAGCAGATAAGGTGGCTAGTAAGACGAGACATTCGACAATAGATTACTCGAGCGATCGAGGATGCGATTACTCGGAACAAGTGCTCGGAATAGGTAAATATCTACATACCGCGCTGTAAGGCTGCCGCTAATTTTTAACCGACTTCCAAAAAGGATTCTATGTTCCACTATATGTTTTTTTTTATATTTTTTTTTATGTATGTTCAGCGATTACTCCGTCAATTATGGACCGATTTTGAAAATTATGTTTGTATTCGAAAGGGTATGCTCCCGAGGTCGTCCCATTGCCACCATATCAGGATCTGATGATGGGATCCCAGGGAAATCGAGAGAAACCCTCATTTTTTATAGGCAAATACTATGTTTTTCGTATATTTTCTGAAGTTACACCGGTATTTGCGTCTGGTAGTCATCATTTTATGATGATGAGCTGATGATGTAAGGTACAACTCCTTAACGGTAAGGAATTGGAGGATAAATCTTTAAATATCATATGTTACCTTTAGTCGTATTCTTTCAAATTATTTAGGTAAGCTGATGATGGAAGGTGGAAGGTACAACTCCTCAACGGTTAGGAGTTGGAGGATAAATCTTTCAATTTCATACGTATCTAAAGACCTTAAGTCGTATACTTTCAAGTTATTTAGGTGAGCTGATGATAGAAGGTTAAACTCTTCAACAGTTAGGGATTAGAGGATGATTTTAATATTACACGTAAGTATAGACCTTAATTTGTATTCTTTCAGTTATTCATATGGATCGTTTTATTGAGTAGACACCCACTAAGGAAGGAATTTTGGAATTTCTACCCCTAAAGGGGTAAAATGGGGGTTGAAAGTTTGTATGGAAGTCCGACATTTTTTTAAGTTAGGACCATGAAACTTTATCTTTGGGCTACTGATTAAAAATGAATAGAAATGTATTTATTAGTATTAGTATTAGTATTTATATTCTACCCTAAGAGGGTGAAATAGAGGTTGAAAGATTGTATTAAAGTTCGTATTTTTTAAGTTAAAAACGTTAAACTTTATTTTTGGGCTACTGATGAGAGATGAGATGAAATGAGTATTAACGAATTACGTAGCGTTTCTGGATATTCTATCCCTAAGGGGTGAAATAGGAGTTGACATTTAATACGTCTTTTTAAACCACTAAAGTCATTTGCATCAGCAGAAATTTTATGAAATAGTTCAACTTACTACTTACGGACTGTTTGCACTAAAAACCGACTCCAAACAGATTTTAGGTACCTAGCACACATTATAATACTACTATTTAAATGAATAAACAATTGGGTATAGACAAAAATTGGGTGTGCGTGTGAACTGAGGGACCATAGTGATATTTTTGTTTGAAATTTTTATAAGATTTAGTAGTAGGCTCAAAACAATTGTAGAACAAATATGAGAATTTGTAAAAAGATATGTTAAAAACTACAGCCCTTTAAGTGTGGTCCCTCAATCCTCACGTACCATCAGCCAGATCTCGGCAAGTATGTAAAAAACTAAGGTATTGTGACTGCAGACATTTAGTAGAGAATTTGTAAAGATATATACTAAATAACTGAGCACAAATCATCAACGATTAAAAAAATACAACGACAATACTGTGGTCCCTCAGTCCACACACGAAAGATTTTGTTATACTGAATATTATCACATCAACGGAATAAAATCTTTATTTTCTTACATAATGTTTTAGAACTAGTCTTATAGCAATTTGTAAAAAATAAATTTTAAAAAAATATCGACGCACTTTGAAGATATTTATAATTAAAGCTGGTCCCTCAATCCTCACGTTCTCAAACATACTTGCATGTCTAGCTGCTAGACGACTAAAGTATCACAAAGTGTAGTGTATTAAACTTTTTGTAGAAAGTTTCTACAAAATAATAGGTATCTTTAATTGTGTGTATCTTACCTCTAAAATGAGATTATAGCATTTCAGTGATCTTATGAACAGATATATGAGTAGTGCGACCACACAATGAAAAAAATGTAGACTACCAATATAATTTTTATTGTAATAGTCGAAACCCAAGGTTGTACGGTTGATTTAGTGTTATGTTACATTACGTATCTTTACAAAGCATGAAATAAAGTAGCTTTTAGACGCTTATCACCATTTAGGCTATGTTTCAAGGAAGCTTTATGTACTTATAATACCCCAGTATTCTACAAACCATTATGGTAACATAGTGGTATTATTTATACAGCTCAGTTTTATACGTTCTATTAACACATAAAATTGAACATTTAAAAACACAGGATTTTGTAAAATATTTACAAAAAGTCCGCGATAGTACCTATCGCGATCTATGTTAATATTATAAATTTGAAAGTGGCTTAGTCTGTTTCTCTATTACGCTTTCACGGCTAAACCAATAACAGTGCCTTTTTTAATCATTGATGATTTGTGCTCAGTTATTTAGTATATATCTTTACAAATTCTCTACTAAATGTCTGCAGTCACAATACCTTATTTTTTTACATACTTGCCGAGATCTGGCTGATGGTATGTGAGGATTGAGGGACCACACTTAAAGGGCTGTAGTTTTTAACATATCTTTTTACAAATTCTCATATTTGTTCTACAATTTTTTTGAGCCTACTACTAAATCTTATAAAAATTTCAAACAAAAATATCACTATGGTCCCTCAGTTCACACGCACACAAAATTGGCACATAGCAATTTATGAAGAGCCAGTTTATTTTACGCTTTTTAGTGTTTTTAGGCAGGGAGTTTTCGATGGATGTTTTTTTGGAAGTCGGTTTTTTTTTATCTACTAATAATCCATACTAATATTATAAACGCGAAAGTTTGTAAGTATGGATGGATGGATGTTTGTTATTATTTCACGCAAAAACTACTGAACGGATTTGGATGAAACTTTTCAGTAATATATCTTATACATCATAATAACACATATGCCCGTTTTCACCAGCTACACTTAAACCATCTCATAACTATGAACCACCTAACATAGATAGCTCCTAAATTTAAATCTTATCTAATTTCGTTTTTACCATGCTAAGTGACACCTAGATAAGGGTCTCCTATTTTGTAGGGATTTCAAAAACCGTAAATGTGCGCAAGTATATGTCGATTGTCTTTTTCTTCAATATTAAATTAGTAAGTTAAATAAGGTAATAAACATATAATACGAAATAGAATATGTTTTTGTATAATTTAAAGATATAATCACCAATTTTTGTAATTTTTGTCTTCTACAAAGTCTCGAAATGTCAAACTGACAAGTGACAAAAATATATACGCACGCTGTGAGTTGTTGAGGGTATAAAGTAAATATTAAACTACATATACCTCTATAATAAAACACATAAATTTAGTTATTATAAATACATAATTTTACAAAAAAGCGATATTATTATTAGTATATTTCATTTTATATAAAATAGTTTAATAAAATTATTTTATTTATTTTTAATATTATCCATTATCAGGATATCCCAATATTTGTTCAATTTTATTTAATGAAAAAATAACACTCCTTGGTTAAATCTTGTAACAAAATCTTTGTCGCCATATTTTCTAAGTAAAGCTGGTCTGTCACGGTGTACTCTCGATGTATTGAATAAACTAGGATTATTTATTGATTGATAATCTCTAAAGTCTCAACAATATTGGAAACATCCCATAACTCCTCCATTTCAATAATTATAAGCAAAACGAACGACAAGTTTCTTTAGCACCTTGTTAAGAGTTGGTTATGTGGTCAACATTCGAGCCCCTAAATTTTAAGAGACTCGTAAGCACTTAGGTGGCCCCTAAAGGTTGGTGAAAACGAAAATATCGCTAAGGGTAACCTAACTCTCTCTAAGTGGTCCCTTAAATTTAGGGGACGTTGGTGAAAATGGCCATTAGGCTACTATTTACAGAGATAACCGACATAATAAGCTGGCGGAGCCGCGGGCAACCACTAGTACTATATAAATAATATTAGTGCTTAAGCCCAAACTACACTACCTACCCCCACCTACATTTTCTTACTGTTAGTAAAATTAAATCATCAAATGATTAATGTGATAATCATTTATTACTATTATCATTGTTTATTATTTAAAACTTAATTACTAATCAAATATCAATATGTACTCCGAAACAGTTTGAATCTTAACAGCAAAAAAACTATGTTAGTAGATAGATATCACTTAGTAAGACACCACAGTGCTATTGTTTCTTTCTCATTAGTAAGTCCTCCATAGGAACAGTGCATCATACAAGTGGCACTACTGGTATTATGTGTATTTTAAGCAGGTAGCTGTTACCTGTGTGAATATACGTATGTTACATTTCTGACTGTAACATATAAACTGTCAAAAGTATTTTTATCTGATAAAAACGGATACAGTATTTTTGACTGGAATGTCATTCTATTGTAACCTCATCTGATCCAAATGAGTCAATAACAGTAGATGTTATCTGATACAGCATTGAAAAGTACTATTGCCCAATGCCAGTTGAAAAAATGTTACGACTGGTTAAGAGTTATGACATGACATTTATAATGTGCTGTACCTATGCGAAAAAGCAAGGCAAATATAAATAAGTTCAATCAAACAGGCATGTTTTTATGTGCATATGTACTTACACTGTTGGTGAATATGTGGCGGGACATAAACCATTTTGCTGATGCTGTGCTGATTCATTTTCCACTTTAATTCTCTGTAAAATAAATGAAGTAAAATATTTTTCTAAATGATAATTGCATTAAAAATGATAAATGTTTTGAATAGTTGCTAATTATGAAATGTATTAAAAATCATCTGACATACGCACGCTGTCTAATAACATACATACTAATAACATTAAATAATTATGATAATTTACTAATATACTGAAAATTATTACTGTATAGATAAAAGTGACAAACACATATATCACAGTTAGCTATAAAATTCACATACAAAACTGAGGTTAGTATCTAAAACCTAAATCTTATTATTACTTTACAAGAATAACAAAAAATATGAAGTATGAATATTAAATGTGTACAATTGATATTATTTATACCTTATTTCTTTTTCCCATTTATAAAATGTATTGAATTAAAATTTATAGTTTGTTTCATAATTAAGAAAACATATTTATCAAACTATCTCTTTACATTTTTAATAGACAATTGAATAAAAAATAAATAAGCGGACAACTCCCGCACTCAGAATATTTACTGTGGGGACGGACAAACACAGGGGACTTAACAAGCATACATGAAATAAACACGAAGAACACCCCCCTAGTTATTCCCATTGGTGGGGCTAAGTTTTATCTTATTTATAACCTAGCGTACCTTATTTTTCGTGTGAAGATTCTAAACATTGTTTGTAAAATATATTTGCTGAGAAACAAACCAAAGGAGTTGTCAAGCAATAAACCAAATAAACGAATGTCCATACTAAACGTGTTCCTTTCAGACACAGACCAGTGGTTCAACCAGGATCTCAACTTGGGTGAAGGACGGGGACTATCTTTAGGGTCATGTGCTCTATCTCTATTAGAATAAAATTAATCTGACCCCTGCCGGTAGGGATAACTAGTAGGATAGTTATCCCCAGGGCTAAGTTTGCTTTGCTAAGTGTAAAAGTCGAAAAATTTGTGGATCACATGTGTTGCCCATGTGGAAATCGAAAAGTTGAACCCACAACACTTAGCACAGTAGAAAGTCGCATGGTTACCACTTGTCCAGACATGTGACAATTCCAATTTGACATATTTATAATTTTGACCACAGCATGGACCATTATATTTATTAATTCAATCAATAAATGTAAGATAAAATTGTTAAACTTTCGAACAATAGTTTGATTAAATACAGTTTTTGTTTTTACTGTCATTTCTTAATTACAATTTATCAAATTAAATTTGCAAGTAGTTTCATATTGTAGGCAACAGTAATCTTACTATCTTCATTATAAATGTTGATGGTTTCAAGTACAACCAACCAACCAACAACAGATTAAAAACCCATAACTCAACTACATAAAAACTTTTTAAGAAAATTTACATAGTCTATCACCGAGGCTCTTTTTGTGAATATATTGAAACCTCATGATTTAAATTTGTTTAGTAGTTCAGGCGCTTTGGTGAAACTTACAAACATATATAGATTGTCAAAACTAATACCCTTTCTTTAGCTTTGCTATAGTCTCGGATTAAATAGAAAAAGGTAGATAATGCACCGCCTTGTTCTTGTTGAAGCAGAAAAAAGTCGCTTTTCGTCAGTATCGTACAAGTATCGACAACTTATATGATACTGACGAAAAGTACCCCAGTTTATAGAATAGTAAGTGCGTATCGCATGTGTTTACTTGGAACTATGCGCCTTTTCTCTGCTTCAACCAGAAAAAGGTTATCTACCTTTTTTTATTTGATCTGAGACTATACTTCAGTAAAATCATGGAAGCTTGCGTCCAGAGAAATATGTCAATATAGGAGCTAAGCTAAGCACCAGGCTAAGTTTAATTTTAGCATAGAGCAATTTACAAATATTTTTTTCTAATAACTAGTTTAAAACTTATATTAGGTATATGAATAAAATTTCAATGAATATATCAATGCTTCTGGAAACATAAAACAGCAATGTAGGTATGCAGATTAAGTTGATGGCTGCAGACGAGTATGGATCTAGTCATGATTTAATGTGAACATGAAACCAGAAGCAAACTCGCCCACAAATATCATCAAGTTAATTTATATAGGGACGACAATATACTAAGATGTATTCTGAAACTACTTAAAATCTTCTTTGGTGTCTTGCCCACTTGCAGTCAATGAGTGTAGATCTAGTCACAGGATTAAAATGTACTGTGCTTCTAGACCTAGACCCATTAGCAGCAAATGGGTTGGGTGTTTCTTCATTCTTCAAGTAATTGCAGCTTTAATAATTCATTATTTTCAAAACTTGTCTACATAGCATTCTCAGTTTCACAGTAATAGTTGACGATATGTTTAACTTAATATACATATAGAATCACGGCATCTATGGAGTTAAACCCACCTTTAATTGTTTTTTTCTAAAGACAATCTGTGTAAAAAACAATTACAATAGAAAATAGTAACATTAACATTTTAAAATACAATCGAATTGAAAACCTCCTTTTTAGAAGTCGGCTAACAAAAGCATAACAGAAACTTAGAACACAAAGTTTTAATAAAGGGGGTCTAGTTGTTAATAATAAATAAAGACAAGTAAAAGAATTTAAAATGCCAAATTTCATCAGTTAAGTATTACAAGAAATAAAAATAACCCTAAAACAAAGAAAATTACAAGAAACTAAGATCAAAATACCTTTGGTGTTGTTGCCATATAATCTGATAGGACTTCATTGTCTTCCGATCTGTATCATAATTAAGGATTGAAACGTCTAAATCAAATTTGTAGCACGCTGCGATTAATAGCATTAAAAAATATTCTATATGAGCTACACGACTACTTACATCGAAAAAATCTACATCAAGTTTGACACTACCTTACTAAAATATAAAAGTAAATAAAGAACACGTGGAGCATGCGCTTTAAAAGGATACTGAACTGACGCTGGTGCCCCGTAAACAGTCAAACTTCTACCGGCATCCACTTGTCCGTTGTCTTTAGAGGGTGCGTTATAAAGAGTAGCCGCCGGCTTGGAAAATTCCTTTCTTGCAAATGTATCCAAGTTATCCAAATTCGGAGCTGAACCGTTTAAGTTGTTAAGAGTAAAGGCCATCCATTGTTCAATAAAAGATTCAGCATCAATCTTGTATTCTTCACATAAACTTACACCTTTGAAAAAAGAAGTGAATAATGGAACAACCTTGAACATTCATTTTGTAGCGGTATAACTTGGCCCGTAAGTTGTTATCAAGTTTGAAAGTCTGTAAAACTTCTAGCTTCGAAACATAACGCGAATTAATTATGTTACTCACATTTATTAACAACTTCTTTAGGTACTTCTATACCGAAAAATTGAAATTGCTCAGTCACCAATTCTTCGGAGGCCATTTTCTGTAAATTGAAAGAGCGAATGAGAAAGGAAAGGAAGTAAAAGAGCGCCAACGCCAATCAAAAAGTTTGCGTGTGTTTCGCCCAACGACCAATGTTGCCATCATTTGTTTTTTTTTTCCTAAATAAATGAAAAACTCCTAAAATTATTTTAGGCTTCAATAAAATGTTAAATCAAATTACTTATTATTTGGAATAATTAAATATTGTTGACAGTGACTCCATGGTTGCGACCGCCAGACCTGCTCGTTTCATGAACCATGTTTTTACTTTTCAAAAAATATTTTCTTAAAACATAGAATTATTTACCATTGAAAATTAATACTTGACAAAGAAAGATTAATTGTAAAATTAATATTGCACGTCTTAGTGTTCTTACATGTATTAAGTATTCGCGTTACGTGTACATTACATATTATTAAAAATTATTGAAACGAAAGCCTCAGAATCGAAATGATAAACACCTTGCCTTGGAATTAGGATAAAAATTATCAAACTTTGAGAGCAATTATAAGTAAGGTAGCAACTCATAAAAATAGTTGTTACACATAACGGAACTGTTTCCGTTTTGCTTTCCAAATAATTTTACTAAACCAGTTTCATAATTTTACCGCACAATTTATTAGAACCATTTCACTGTCAACATTACCATAGATCAAAGACTGGACGGTGACCAGACTGTCCAATCACGAAAGTGCCAATAAATCAATAAACAATGTAAATCAATTTTGTATGTTCAAAGTGTACTACACAGAATACATGGATAATACAGAAAAGGTGTCCGTGTACTACATAAAAACTACCTACTATTCACTGTGCTATGATCAGAACTTAGGCTGAGGCCGCACTACGGTTTTTTCCAGCCAGCGGTTAAACCGCCAAACCGCAAAACCGCCCGAAGCGCACTCACTACGGTAAAACCGCGAACAGTGTTGCCAACAGATAAACTAGCTCTCCTTTAGATTGAACTTTTAAAACCACCAGAAAACCAAATCGACAGGAAATGACAGATCTGAGATAATTACTGAGCTTAAAATAAAGCAACTTCAACAGCATGATCTTTTAACTAAATGTGTTGCATTTTCTGAAGATAATTGTAATACGAACTTCGGTGGAATAGAGCGCCATGGAACCAACAATGTTTTATAATTCCTTAAGTTAAAACAAAATCTGAATTCGAAAGTAGTGGGTGGGGGAAGCTCTGCGCGCATTATCAATAACGCACTGCACCACGCATGTGATTGACTGCCAATAGATGTTGATTCAACAACATCAAAAAAAAATAGTTTTTGCCATTTAAACAAGCAGACACCAAATAAAATTGGGAATAATAAAGGCTACAGTCTAAAAAGTTCTTAAAGAACTCTCTGACACAACCGAGGTTGAGTTTATACAGCTTCTCTATCATTCAAAGACGCGTTGGCGAAATCTGTTTCCAGCTATCGAGTGAGTCCTGAATGTGGATTATTTCAAAAGCTTAAAAAAGCCCCCTGATCTGATTTTTTTTCCATCGGAGGCATACCTGTTTTTCATGCATTCAATTATGCACATCATTTACTCAAAAATAAAAGCATTAGAAAAAAAAATATAATTCAGTCTTTGAAACCAGAAGTATACCTACTTGCAACCTATTAATTTGATTATTAATTTGTAATATTATTAATATTATGATTATTAATATTAATTTGAATTAATTTAAATCAGCCCAGCCGTTCTTGAGTTTTAGCGAGACAAACGAACAGCAATTGATTTTTATTTATTAAGAAGATAAGACTAAAAAACTTAGAGCTTGAATACTGGAATGATATCTTATGAGTTTCAACTTAAAGATATTTTTGTCAAATTAGTCTGGTTTAAAAAAAAGGTTGTGAAAAGCATACTACTGTTCGAAAAGCATTTTCACAACTGTGAGATTTTACTTTTCTATCACTGATTTCGTTAAAAAATAACTAAATTTAATTAAACTGACTACCTATGAAAATAAATAAAAGAACAATTTCGACTAATTGAACTATGTATTCTTTTTATTTCGACTAAGTAAAATAAAAAAAATTAAAAGTGTTCAGTTTATGACAGCAAATATCCGGGGATTTTACGCTTGTTGTCCTGGTTTCTAAATTTTTGAGATGGCAGCCCTATCTCTAGGTCAATGCTTATCATTTATGAATTTATTTAAAAATTTCTTAAAAGCTTTATGAAAATCCTTAAACTTTAGAATACGACATTACAGATTTATGGCGGCATAATACGAGTAGAGGGCCCTCAGTTCAGTAACGTCTCTACGGAGGAATTGCAAGAATGCAATTATCTGAACTGGACTTCGCTCGATATGTTTTGTGTGACTCTGTGACAATTTTGGCAGAGGCAGATAGGGAGTGTATTAAAAACAAATCTTATTTGTGTAACCTAAAAGTAACCAAGAGATGAAAAATCACCTGAAACGTTACAAAAGTAACCTTCTGGCAACACTGGACAGAACCGCCCGCGGTTGTCGCGGTTTTAAAATCAGTCGCGGTAAAAATAAAAAACCGCCAGTGCGGCCGCTTCCATTCATTTCCTTTTGTCACAAAATCGGGCGGTTAAAAACCGCGGCGGTTTAGCCCACGGCTAAACCGCCGCGGCCTCAGCCTAAAGACACATTGTTGCAAAGATAAACTATAACATTTTTTTTTATTTATATATGGAAACATTTACACCGTTATTTCAAGCTGGACAGTTGCTGTTTGACTTAAAGGTCTTAGTTACCAGGTCATAAAATCCCAAAAAAAAAAGACAGTTGCTGTCGCAGCCCTACTTCCGCTGTAATAAATTCGATTGGTCCCCTGACACTTTTTTTCTTAGTGCAGAATTCCCTACGGAAACGACCTACTGATAGTTATGTCAGACTCGAACCAACCGAAAAATGCACGCAGTCACATTTACTAGTAGCCAGGGAACCAGGTGTAACCCAGAAAGAAAATCCCTGGAACCCTGACTTATCTCGGGTCATCTACCTACGGCTTGCAGGCAGGGTTGCCACCCGTCCCGATTTTGCCGGGACAGTCCCGATTTCGATGATATCGTCCCGGGTCCCGACGGCCTAGTAATTTAGTCCCGATTTTTGATAACATATGTCAATCGCTCAATTTTAATTGACGTATGTGTATTATGTCCCACTTTTGGACCGACACGAGAACGCGGTGTGTGACCGCACCGCACGCACTCACGCACCGCGTTCTGCTTCACCCCCTCCCACGCAGTGTAGAGTTTATACTTATTCGTGTGACGAGCTGGGCTCATACCAACCACCTAACTATACAAAATTTTAGCAGATCTCGCAAAAAATACCTAGCTTGTTCTGAAAATTGATAGCCACAGAATAAATACAATCTCTTCCTTTATGAAACTATTTTGGATTGACGACTATTTTCAACACAAACATCCCTTGTGAAAATCCCTGGCCACCTGTGTGTTGTTTTTTTTAAATAATATTAAAAAAAACTACACACAGGTGGCCAGGGATTTTCTTACAACATATTATGTTTAAAGATTATTTGTCACTCTTCTTTTGTTTGCAACAATGGACGTCTCGCGGGAAGCTTTTCGTGCTTTGATTTTCTTTGATTATCAACGAGGGTATATAAACTTCAAGAAATCTTAAGAAAATTCACAAGCTGCTTTTGGGGAGTCTGCTTCTGCTTTAGCAACAATTACTTATTGGTTTCATGAATTTAAACGTGGTCGAGAGAATTTAAACGATGACCCCAGACCCGGCCGACCACCAACTGCAGTAACTCATGAAAACGTCATTATCGTCGGTAGAGTGGCTATTGCGAGAGAATAGACATATTACACATCGAGAGATAGAGGCTGAACTAAATATTGGATCACAGGCAGTTTCCACCATCCTGCATGAACATCTTAAGGGCCTACCTCCCTTAAGATGCGTAAAAAAGGTTGCATTCTAAAGACAACTCCTCAATAACAGCTGCATCAAAAGATTTGAAAAAAATATATGTTTACTGTAGATTCATGTGCAATAATGTGAGCATTTGATTTTTACGTACGATAAATAGTATTGCCATTAAAAAATATTTAACAACACGCTATATTGTTCGCTTATTTGCCTACTACTTTTAAACGGCTTTGAAGCTGAAAAAAATTTTTACATAAAAAAAATGATTTTTTAATTTGCAACAAATTAGTCATAGCTCATTTAAATCAATCAATATTTTGTAAAGAAAATATTCAATATTGAGACTCGCAACGTGAAAAGTACAGCGGATCTCTATGCGGGCGCAGGCGGCAGTCGTGCTTTGGCATTCAGACGGGAAGGCTGTGTCGCTCGCTGCTCTGCTCGCGCTATCGACTAACTACGCGTATACGTTTGTGTATGTGCAAGTATTTACGTACTTTCTGAGTTAGTGTGCATTACAGACTAACTCGCTGCAAAGGACTCAAAGTGATCGTACGCTTGGACGCTTTGTGATATTTTGACTGCCTCGGTGGCGCAGTGGTAGCGTATGCGACTGCTGTGCTTGAGGTTTCGGGTTCGATTCCCGGGTCGGACCAAATGTTTGTATGGTCTGAAATAATTAGTTTGGGTGTTTTCTATGTAAAAATGTATGTATTTACAAAAATAGTAATGTATGTATTTACATCAGTTATCTAGTACCAATAATACAAGTTTGGCTTAGTTTGGGACTAGATGGCGTTGTGTCGGTGTGTGTCCGAAATATTTATTTATTTAATTTATTTGTAGACTATTGTTTTTGTAAATTTGTACATTGCACTCATTTTAGAACTTTTACAATTCTTGTCTCGGATGAAAATTTACTGATTTTTTCAAGCTATTATTATTAAATTTGCAATTTATGACGCAACACCATCGAGTTTGAAATCATTTGATTCTTCTTGATGAGTGCTTTATGTTTTGATAGTATCCAGGGTCTGATGATGGGGCCAGAAAGTGGTCAGAGGAACTCTATAATAAAACGACGCAAACACCATCGAGTTTGGAATCGTTTGATTCTTCTTGACGAGTACTTTATGTTTTGATAGTATCTAGGGTCTGATGATGGAGTCGGAAGGTAGTCATACTGTAATAAAACGACGCAACACCATCGAGTTTGGCATCGTTCAATTCGTAATTTTTAATTTATTTTATTCTTTTAAATAAAGGCTTGTTTTCAAAAAGTTTTTTTAAATTAATTTTATTAGAATGAAATATATTTTTTAAATTCAAACCTTATCATCACTAATCACTACATAGTATAAAACAAAGTCGCTTTCTCTGTCCCTAAATCCCTTTGTTTACCTAAATCTTTAAAACTACGCAACGGATTTTGATGCGGGTTCCTTTAATAGATAGAGTGATTCAAGAGGAAGGCTTTTATGTATAATAAATGCATAATATAGTATGGAAACACTGTTAATTTTCGAGGTTTCTAATGTGATGTAGCAAATAAACACATTTTTATGCGCTTACATTGCAAACGCTGGTTGCACCCTACGAGATAGATCAAAATAATGTACTACAGTATTGTACACCTTAAAAAGTACTACAAAAAAGTCCGCGACGGTATATGTCTATCTCTTAGGGATAACCCACAACAACCATTTTTTACTCCTTTCTTTTTACGAGAAATAATGGCTTATTTACGAAGTGATTTTAAGCAATACAGAATGAATCCTTATACAATTAAGTAAATTAAATACATTGTGCATTTAATATAGATGAAAATTGTCCTTTACAGTAACTAATTTAAATGAATATATTCGAAGATATTACAGATTTAAAATGCACGAATCGTGTCGTCGGCGGGGGCATCTGAAATCCATCTGTGCGAAGCCGGGGCGGGTCGCTAGTTTCTTGATATATTTAAAAAATGCAACTGCAACAATTTGGTGTAGGGTCAAAGAGGAAACAGAGTGTTCAGTGTTGAGTCTGTTCAGTTTTTCTAAGGCTTATAAAGCTAAAAAAATGCCAATGAACCGCTATTTACAACCAAACAGAGGAGAAACTACCGTGGAAGATCCACACTTCGGCATGAATGGGCCGGCTTGACCGGAGTGATACCATGGCCTCTCAGAAAACTGCTGTGAAATAGCGCTTGCGCTGTGTTTCACCGAGTGAGTGAGGACACCGGAGGCCCATATCCTAACCCCTCCTCCTATCCTCCTCTCCATCTCCTTTGGGAGACGGCTATGCACTTCTGAAGCCACTGGTGTTGCGGGTCTCCATGGGCGACGGTAATCACTTACCATCAGGTGATACGCTCATTTGCCCCCTATTTCATAAAAAAACGGACCACACTAACTATAACGGATTAGATAACTTTGTTAGTTCAGGAGTTATGGAGGTCTACCTTGTAAAATACACTCATTTGGAAAACTTTAAAAATAATAATAAATAAATATTTCGATATTTCGGACATCTGACACAACGCCAATTATTTTCAATCTAAGCAGAGCTTGTACTATGAAAGCTAGATTGACTGATAGAATACTTATATGCTTTTTTTTGGTAAATACAAATATTTACATATTGTTGCGCCTTCGAGAAAAATAGTCTAGAACAATCTACCAGTCGCGAGAATTGAATTGAAGGCGCCATCTAGTGTCAAGTAGCGCGCAACTGTGGAGTAACTCTGATATTCGACGCTAGATGGCGCTAGATTACTCACTCTGGTAATTTCTGTTTAGTGGAGAATGTTCTATCGAATATTATAGATCTTTCTAGGGGTTTCAAAGCCATATATAAGCAGATTGGGTTACCCGTACGAGTACTACCGACTATTTTTAATTATTGAATACCCGGCTCGTAACAATATCATACAAAGATTTAGTTTGACCCGGGAATCGAACCTGAGACCTCATGTATAACATTTGCGTACGCTACCACTGCACCAATGTTACTTAAATGTAAAATATTAAAAATAAATTCATGATAATTCTTTGTTGGACACGATTTTATTTCAATTTGTAGACATTGGTGACTACGGAACCCTATTCTATGGGTGACCTGACACGTACCTATTTACCTACTTTTTCATTTATTTAAAGATGCTAGAAGTTTTCAGAAATATGATCATTTTTACTTTTCTTCTACAAACAGTAAAATTAATTAATACATTTTACCGGATTTCTTACCTCTCTTATCAAATGTAGGTATTTGGATCGGTATGTCGAATTATTTGATTTAAAATTTACTGACAAAAACTTCTATTTGGTTTTTAGTCTAATTTAACATACTTTTTTGCACTAAGTATCTACATACCTATCATTAAATGTGTCAAGTAAAATTTTAATTTTAAATCTTACTAAAGCTTTTAAAAATATCTGGTTTTTATGTTCACATTATAACCATTCTGTTTTGAAGTTTTAGGCAAAAACGCCGGTCAAGCGGGCATGTCTGCACCGCTTCCTAATCTTTGATCATCGTTTCGAGGTACCGCGTGCGGTACGGAGATATTGATGTGTGCGGTGCAGATATGATAGTATGCGTCTAGCTCCGTCCAGACGCTCAAGGTTATTGAGGCTACTATACGCCTTAAAGTTAGGAAGCTTGCTCCGTGATGGATACCTCATTATCTCTTCGATGAGGAAAAATGCCGTCGTGTTGATTGGTGCAAATTTATGTTAGAAAAGTTCGAAGGAGGAACTTTTCAAAACGTATCCTACATTCTTACAACTGACGAATCATAGATATATAGCTACGATCCTCTCACGAAGTAGCAATCCACACAATGGGTGTTTCAAGAGGACGATTAGCCCACAAAGTTGTTTGCGGTCGGAGCGTCAATAAAAAAAAAAAACTTCGTTTAAAAAAACCGACTTCAAAAACTAAAAAAGTATAAAATAACTTAATTTGAATGTGCTACCTATTCATAGGTTTGAAGTCAGCGCCAAGCCAAATGTAATAGTAGGTACCACACTCGCTATATTTCGAGACGAACGTCAACGACGTCACCGACGCTTCGGTTGTTTTGTTCAACGCGAAGAGCAGCTATCCCGCTCAAGGTCACGCGCGGCGAGTGCGGTACCTATTATTACATTTTGGCTTGGCACCGACTTCAAACCTATGAATAGGTAGCACATCCAAATTAAGTTATTTTATACTTTTTAGTTTTTGAAGTCGGTTTTTTTAAACGAAGTTTATTTTTTATTTTTCGCTTTTTAGTCTTTCTCAAGTCTCTCATCATCATTTCATTTAAAATTTAATGATGTCTACAGAATATGAAGGCATGCAGACAATTGCTCGTAACTTCATTGCAGGCGCTCACGTAAATTTGAGGGTTTCCTTCGATTTCCTTAGGATCCCATCATCAGATCCTGATATGGTGGCCATGGGACCACATGGGGAGCATACCCTTTCGAATACAAAAAGAATTTTTAAAATCGGTCCACAATTGACGGAGTAATCGATGTACATACATAAAAAAAAAATACCGATGAAATTGAGAACCTCCTCCTTTTGGAAGTCGGTTAAAAATGATAGCGGTGTTTTTTCGACGCAGTGGACCAGTAGCAGTAATTCCGCTAGAAGACCGTAGAACAGTTACTAGTGAATGGTATAGTGCAGTTTGTCTGCCTCAAGTTTTCGGGGAGTTAGATAGCGAGCGCCCAAGGATCGGCGTCCGTGGCATTCTTTTACACCAAAAGAACGCGCCCGCTCACACAGCTGCTAGAAATATGGACTATTTGACAACTTCCGGGGTACAAATATTACCCCATCCTACGTATAGCCCAGATTTAGCTCCATGCGATTTTTTTTTATTTCCTACGGTAAAAAATGCTTCGTGGGTGAAAATGAGGCACTGCAGACGAGGCCGTTTATGAATTTCGGCGATTTTTTTCCACCTCCCGCAAGACACGTTTTTTAATAGTTATGAAAGTTGGTTCACTCGAATGTATTAGTGCATTGGGATTGGAGAGGGATATTTTGAAAAGCTGTAAATAAACTTTTATTATATTTTAACTATTTTTCATTTCACAAACTATTTTTGGAACAGCCCACGTATACAGACAAGAAATATCGAAAACTTTTTTGGATCCCGCATATTGCGCTAAATCGTGCAGAGAATAGTTTACTAAGAATATATTATATATCTGGTTTCAGAGAATTTTACAGAAATGCAATTAATAATCTTCAAACTCACCGTGGTTTCGATTAATCAAATCCATTGAAAAATTTGGAATTATCACTGAATGGCGATTTAAATTTTGCAGAACATTGTAATGCTGCTTCTGCTATGGGCTTTGATTCGGAAGAAGGCTTTCAACTGATGAATTATTTAAAGACTACACAATAGTAAAAAATATCCACACCTCGATCATAATCAAAGTGTTGGTAAAAAATGGGTTAAAGTATTTGAAACTGGAAAGGAACAGAAGTTAAGCCCATTATTTGGTCTCGTACCTTGAGCAATCCTCCTTCAAATGCTTATGTTGAGTGTATTTTCACTAATGACAATAAAATGGTCTAATTTCAAGAATCATTGCCCGGTAGATTTAATAAGAGCAGAATTGCAATTTTCGCCGAACAATAAACACAGACATGTATTGTTCTAAATTCTTATATAAATGTAAAAATGACTCTGAATTAATGAACGCGACCCGTAATAAGAAATGTATATATATATTTTTTTTAAGAGCCCGCTGTGTCCCGCTGCTGCAAAAAGGCCTCCCCTGCAACAAGCCACTTCTCTCTATCCAAGGCCAGTTCCGGTCAGTCTATGCCATAGGCGTCAAGATCTTCGCGTCATCTTTTACGGAGTCTACCTCGTCGTCGGCGTTCACTCTGAGGCAACACTGGGGGTGTTCAATGACCTTGGCCCACAGGTCCGGATTCCTACGACATACGTGTCAGGTCTAATCCCATTTTGATCTGGCATTCTTGCCCACGTCCTCGAATTTAGTTTTGGAACGCAGCTCTGTGTTTCTTATACGATCCTGTCGGATGACAACCAACATTCTGCGTTCCACTGCTCTTTGGCAAATCTTGAGCATGGACTTCTGACAAAGACTAAGTTTGAGCACCATAAGTAAGGATGGGTAGGAGACACATGTCAAGGAAAGGGGAAGATCTCGTTTCATGTACTGTTTCATGGACCAGTAGCTGTTTCAGGCGTTATCGATTCGGTGATCGATTTCCCGTTCTTACCTGTTCTCGAAGGATGCTAACTGACCCAGGTGCAAGTATTCTTCAACATATTGTATCTCTTGCCCCTCGACCTCCACCTTGCATTTTCTGACGTTGGTCATATAAGATTTGTCAATCTTCGTTCACCAATGACAATGCTCCTCGTTGTCCATGAAGCAGACAGTTATTTGAAGACTTCCTCCGGGGTGCTTGTAAATAGTTTCGGGGATAGAGGGTCTCCCCGTTACACACCCTTCTCTACTAATAAAGAAATATGCATGGAAAATATTTCAAAAATACGTATAAATACAAAAAAAGGTTTTTATTTTCCCCGCAGTCTTTTTGATTACCTGAATTGAACTGAAATTCTACCGACCGTCTCTGATAACCATTCGATTGTCCCGATTTTTTTTTTCCAAAAGGTGGCAACCCTGCTTGCAGGTGACCCCCTCCTGAATGGTAACTCTGTTCCCGTTCTTGTTCTTTCACCAGAAAAGCACGCGCCAGATTGCGTCACGCTGCCACCCCGGGATGGACTCCTGATGGACCCCTTTCCACTAGGATGTCAGAAGGCCTCATTTGTCACCCCCAAGCTGGCTCTTATGGAGGACAGAGATCGTTCTGTCACCTCCAGCGTCTGAGTCGTCGGTGGTACCGGGCCCGTTGATGGGCCTGCCTGGCGGAACAAGCGAGTTATAAACCTCTCGTAGAAGATGTTGGAGTTGCACGCGCTCTCGCTGCGTACCATGACCGCAATCATGTAACCAAGCAAGAGAATTCCCACTCCGATTGCTCCCATGCTGGGCATTCTGCCAGTGTTTGGAGCGCCATATCCTTGATATGGCCATTGTACTAGTAGCATTCAGGCGTTGATTCCTTACGGATTAGACACAGGTGATCTTCGATGCATCCATTCCCAGTGATCACCTTCGTCAGTCGGAATGAGAGGTTCCTGTGATTCCTCGCGAGCCAATCCTTCACAATAGGTCTTATAGCCGCAATAAAGGCGTGCCCAAGGTCTCCCTTGCCCTAAGTCGAGTTAGATTAGGGTTCGAAATAATGTTTTTTTTTATGTATGAGCTTGCCAAACTGACTCGACTATACCTGATGGTAAGCATGAGCAGAATCCAAGAGTAGTGGTGATCATATTGATAGTTATCATTCTCAGAATAGGGTTCGCGCTGTCCATAATAGGAATGATTTCTTCAGTCGGTCATAAAAGAAACCAACCAGTACCATTTCTAATGTTAAACTTTACTCGGACCCATCTCGACGAAATATTCTTAGAAAAAGGGCATGACGACGAATGGTCTGTTTGCAAAAGTTTGCGTCACCAACTTTCAAGAAGCTTACACAACGTTTCGCCCTTTTAACAACAATATTTTTCATGCCGCATAAGATGAACATACCACCACGACCACCAGACGAGTTTCAGTGAGTTTGTCAGCAATGATGTTTGCATTCTTAAATGTACCCCGATTACCTATGCTCATTTTAGACTCTATCTTTAAATGTAACCTCCTCCTCCCCCACTGACCTCTATTAATACTTGTATAATAGAGGTCAGTGTCCTCCCCCCTTTAAGAGTAACCTGAACAATTTTCATTTCTCTCGCGTGAAGTTTTTGAATTTGTTCTTGGATCCCAAATTACCTACTCCAGTCAAAGATTCAGTCCAGTCCATTTCAGCCATTCGATATTTATACACGGTGGCATAGCATAATATTCCGTTTTGGATTTGCTGACTGTGACTCCTCTTCGTTCACCTTCGCTTTACCTAGATATTTTTTTATCAACATAATTGTTTTTATTACCAAACATACATATTTTTAGCCCAATATAATTATGCCCTGCTACTGACTGCTACGAAGCATATACGATTTAGAGGAATAGACTACTGTCCTAATGCTGGGCAATCACTGACCTCTATTATACAAGTGTATAATAGAGGTCAGTGTGGGCAATGAAAGTAATAGTCCAAAGCTAGGTTGGAACTACATTTTAGTGACCCCTTCCCAACTTGGGGGAACCCATCATCGCTATACAAGAATGCTGTACCTATCATCTACACAGGGGTTGTCCAGTCAATAGCACTACGGTGCACTAGTGTAGGCGGAGGCTCAACCCCCAGAATAAGTATTTGGCGGGTGTAGGACTGTAGGTGGCTAGAGCTCTACGCAGTTTACTACCGAATTATGTCTACGAAGGCTGCGCGTTAGCTGAAACTCTAGTATAGAATTTAGGCGGCGGAAGTGCACGCCGAAGTCGAGGGAAGACTGAGTTCCAGGCGGTGAGCAGGCCTCACCCGAAGAAGTACACGAACATATTATAGAACAGCGTAATGTTAAGTAACTGCAATGGCAGTCTCAGTGGGGCAGGGCGGTTCATTCCATTCATTGCCACATTCTGGAAGTCGCAAATGTGACAGACATGTTGATTTTTTTCAAAATTACCCCGCATAATCGAAAGGACGAAATACAATGCCTGGTTTATAAGTAATATTTATTCCCATAATTTCCCTCCCATCTTATTATAGGTTTTCATGTCTGTGAATTGACACAGAGGCGACTTCCACACACAGCGCATCAAGAAAACATACGACAGCGCCATGTACTGAAGATACGTCGAACTACGGAGTAACGAAGGAAACTAAAAAACTACCAATCCTGAATCGCGCAATAGAAGTTCTCGCGCCGATTATCATATATACAACATCCCAACACTCGTTGGGCAGTGGCCCACCAGATATGATCACCTCGCCTGGTCGGAGGATCCCCCCTTGTGTTGGAGGGACATGTAACATCCTTTATTATTACTGTTCTCTTTGTCCTTTCCTCTACAATACCATCCTATTTTTCTGTGCAACTGCAGCAGGGAATTCCTAGGACACCACATCTCTCAAACCGACTTTAAACCGCACGTCGCGCTCTCTAGCTCCTTATCATGGCCACAATCATTGTCGCTGAGAGAATTCGCACTCCCATTGCCGTCATGTCATGCGTTTGTACACTCAAGCTGGGCGTTGCATGTGAAGCGCTGTGTTCAGGAATTTTATGAGGCACTCAGGAGATGGCTCTTTGTGGATCACTGATGCAGAACCGTGGTACACCTGTGTGAACTAAGAACACTATTTTTGAGCCGTGGTACACCTGGGTGGACTAAGATGCCTAAAGGTGGACTAAAACAATGATGCAGACCCATATTACACCTAGTCCTACCTAGACAAATAATATGAAGTATATATATGTAACGAAAAAAACTAGGTACTAATCGGCTTAAAAAACTGTGTTGAAAATGCTGATTACATTTTAGCAGTACAGATTCAATATGAGGTAGTAAAATAACATTAGCTAGCAGTTGGATAAACTAAGATTAGAAAAGTAAAATAAAACATAAATTAAAAAAAACTTGAGAGGTGTCAAGGGCAGGGACACCCGGATGGAACGAAGTTTATACATATATATATATATATACTATTCAGCACTATGACGTCTACTCAATGTTAAAAGTGTCGTTACAACGAAAATTGTCGTTACAACTTTTGGTCTTAATCCGTCTGCGTTGCGAAAGGAGCTCCTTTCGCAACGCGCCATAAGGAACTTCGCTCCACAATAGATTGCGCTTATTTCAAGGATTAAGTTTTTGTATTTTTTATTTTGTCAGCCTGCCAAGAGACTGCTCAGCCTGATGGAAGGTTTGAGTAGCATCCAACTGAACCAGCCACCATACTCACTGCGAACGCAGACAATGCTGTATGGCATCCCGCACTATGGCGGCCCTAGTGAAATGCATTTTCATGCCCAACTTAAAGGATCATAGTGGGAGGGAAACACGTACGCTATTTAGTATTATTATAATGCTATTTGTCTTATTTTTGATGCATCAATCTATATATATAAAAGTGAAATACCACTCACTTATTAATCATGAAATCTCAGAAACTATAACACCTACAAACTTGAAATTTAGCAGGTAGATTCCTTATGGGGTGTAGACATCCGCTAAGAACGGATTTCACGAAACTCCACCCCTAAAGAGGTAAACGGGGGTTGGACGTTTGTATGAAAGTTCTATGTTTTTGAAGTAATAGACTTGAAATTTAAAAAGGGATGCTCTATAGATGGTGTGGAGGTGTACTAATAATGTATCTTTAGAAATCAACCCCCTTTTGGGTTTAAAACGGGGCATGGTAGTTTGGACGCAAACGAGGTTGCGTGGGTCCGCTAGTTATAGATGAATAAACTGTAAAAATAAATTAACAAATTATTTATCACCAGACCTATTTCTTAGCGTTCCATGGATTCACCGTGCGGGTGCCGGGTCCATCGCGTGATAGATGGGGGCAACACATGCGACTTCGACAGTGCCTGGGAATTGCGACCCAGGTTTAGGTTTAAGGATATCAGTTATAGTGTATTATCTATGTTTAAGGAGCACTCCTTACGACGCGTCAACGCTCACCTCCACTGTCCGCCGTGTTACCCCCTCTACCTAACCATATTTGAAGTGAGCCTAGCAATGCCGCTTTGGATATTCGTTCAAGAAAAGAGCTTACTGAAGCTCTTGGCAATCCAAGGTCTTTAAGCAGGTTATAGAGGGATTTAGCTGGTATACCCCTCGCACCCACTTCCACGGCATACAGCGCAACGACATAACCATTTTTAGTTATTTCGTTGGTTAAGTCAAAGTACTTGTTTCTTTTTAAAGCGTGGTCTTTAGGGATGTTCGTTTCCCACGGCACCGTGAGTTCTACTAGTACTACACGCTTAATTGACATTGCATAAAGAAATATGTCCGGTCTGGACGCCGAGGCACAGATATCCTCCGGTATTCTGTAGTGATTTTCATACGTGTCCACTAATAATGTCCAGTCACTGGCGGTATTTATAATTGAGCTGTATAAATAATACCACTATGTTACCATAATGGTTTGTAGAATACTGGGGTATTATAAGTACATAAAGCTTCCTTGAAACATAGCCTAAATGGTGATAAGCGTCTAAAAGCTACTTTATTTCATGCTTTGTAAAGATACGTAATGTAACATAACACTAAATCAACCGTACAACCTTGGGTTTCGACTATTAAAATAAAAATTATATTGGTAGTCTACATTTTTTTTTTCATTGTGTGGTCACACTACTCGTATATCTGTTCATAAGATCACTGAAATGCTATAATCTCATTTTAGAGGTAAGATACACACAATTAAAGATACCTATTATTTTGTAGAAACTTTTTACAAAAAGTTTAATACACTACACTTTGTGATACATTAGTCGTCTAGCAGCTAGACATGCAAGTATGTTTGAGAACGTGAGGATTGAGGGACCAGCTTTAATTATAAATATCTTCAAAGTGCGTCGATATTTTTTTTTAATTTATTTTTTACAAATTGCTATAAGACTTGTTCTAAAACATTATGTAAGAAAATAAAGATTTTATTCCGTTGATGTGATAATATTCAGTATAACGAAATCTTTCGTGTGTGGACTGAGGGACCACAGTATAGTCGTTGTATTTTTTTAATCGTTGATGATTTGTGCTTAGTTATTTAGTATATATCTTTACAAATTCTCTACTAAATGTCTGCAGTCACAATACCTTATTTTTTTACATACTTGCCGAGATCTGGCTGATGGTATGTGAGGATTGAGGGACCACACTTAAAGGGCTGTAGTTTTTAACATATCTTTTTACAAATTCTCATATTTGTTCTACAATTGTTTTGAGCCTACTACTAAATCTTATAAAAATTTCAAACAAAAATATCACTATGGTCCCTCAGTTCACACGCACACTATCATGGCGACGTGAATAATGACCCCGGTCTAATAGCGCCTTACAACCTGTCAGTAAGTGCCTGGCTGTACCTATTGCTGCATTGCACATCGTACAAGCCTTTTCTGTAGCTTTTCCCCACCTTACTAGGTTGCTTTGATCGGGGAGAGTTAATTGAAAGGCGTTGAGGTAGAATTTTAACATACAACTATACTAATATTATAAAGCTGAAGAATTTGTTTGTTTGTTTGAACGAGCTAATCTCAGTAACAGGTCTGATTTGAAAAATTACCAGTACCACCAGACCAGTAGGAGCACCAATGAAAAATGTTTCAAAAACGGGGGAAAATTATCATGCTACGGGCAATAGGAGAGGCAAATAAGGTTGCGTGGGTCAGCTAGTGTATAATAATATTAATAATAACAACATGTTTTTAACAAATAAGTATAATTTTCTTAACTTAAATAGCAACAATAGTGTTTAAATATTTTAAATTATTGTAATTATAACAGTAGCAATTGGACCTAGTTAGGTCTCTCATTATGATAGAGGACTCGGATTATTTACATACTGCAGAAGTAACTACTTTTATAATACTTAAGTGAAAAAAGTTATCAGAAATAATGTAATTTGAAAACAATGTTTGATTCTCATGTGATGACTACGATTTAACTTACTTCAATAACCAACAAAGTTTGATTTGATTTGTCAGACTACTTATGAGTGTCCATGAAGGTAGGACTATTATTTTTTTAAGAGACAATGATGCCCAAAGAAGTGTAAGCATGAAATAAAAAAAAGGCTTAATATATTATCCACATTGTTATGTCCTTTGAACATGTATATGAAATTTACATGACGGCATGGATTGCACTTCAGCTGTTACAACACTATTAATGCACAGGTTTGCCAGGCCTCCCCTAATAAGGCCGCAGGTATAAGCAACATACTGAAACAAAAAAAAAATGTTGTGAGAAAAATATTAAAAAAAAACTAAAAAACTAAAATACGTGTGGCACTCAGGGACTGTTGCAGTAAAGCTATTGCATAGCACTTTTATCAACTTATGCAATTATAATTATTTATTTATTTATAAACTTCTTGCACAAGTTGTACAACGGCGGACTTAATGCCATGAGGCATTCTCTACCAGTCAACCTTCAGGTGTTGTAGAAATATGATGTGGTAGGTGCAAATAAAATATAGAGAATTCTATGGAGTTCATAATAATAAAAGATATAAACCTACATAACCAATATACACAAATAATGATACATAACAATATATACATTCATATAAATATATATACATACACATCAGTACATACACACTCATAATCAATAATTTGTATTATAATAAACATATACACACGGGTACTAGCGTTGTGATTGTACTGCCAATTCGCTTTGAAGTAGTTCGCGCACTTTTTTCTTAAAGGTAGTTCGATTTGTGGACATCCTGATTTCGGCAGGAAGTGCATTCCATAGTAGGACTGACTGCACATAGAAAGAAGAATTTATAAAGTATTTATATATGCAGTATCTTTTTTTTTCTTTGAATATGTATACTTACATGTGGTGGGTGTGGCATTATAAAGATATGATAGATACCTATACACCTATATACTTTCTCACAAACAGCTGCTTACGTATTCGTCCAATTTCAGACAGCTCGTCTCGATCCGTGCGAGCTTCGTGTGTTAGGTTTTATTTTCGTTACGGAATTACTTAATTCGACGCGCCCGCGATAAACGCTATGTGATAGCTTAAAAAGTCGTATACTTACTCTCGGTGCAAATTCTAAATATTGATGTCCATTTGAGAAGTTAGTTAAAAACCGGAATGCATTATCTTGTAGAACATAAACACCTTGATGGTTGGTACGCAAATTATCTATTTGCTTCTTATAGATGCAAGTCCAAAAGTCAGTACAAATGAATTTCATTGTGTCCAATTCATCCTTAAATCTAGGCCACTCTCTAGTTAATCTTTCCATTATTTTGTAACCAGCCGCAAATCCGATATATTCCACTACTGATAGATCCACCTCCTAAAACAGATGTCTGAATTAGGTACTGAAATTTTCTATCTTTACTTTTCCCCAACTAAACGAAATATATTCTTATGTTTTGAAATATACCTTTTTTTCATTTTCGTTATCCTTTGTTTGCTCTAAAGCATAGTTAATTATCTCTGAATGAAGTAATTCGAAGACAATATCATCAGCCATTGTAAATAAGATCTTATTTTCATCCACTGACTCCTTAAAAAAACTTATAATAATTAATAAAACGGATTAAGTAAATACTGTTGACGATAGTATCAAAAAAAATTAATATTTATTGTACGTATTTATTTGTATTTTAATTTCAATCAGGCCCCGGAGACAATTTTTTGACATATATTATTTTTTGACAACTTGATTATGAGCTGAGCTGCTGAGCGAGCACCACTGGAGCAGTTGAGCCGAGCACCTTAATTGCCTAAAGGCTCCTCTTCACAATGGGCCATGATGGCCGATCATAGACATTCACGATTGTGTAGAGGGCATAGATTCCATTCTTCTTAAGTTACGGAATCAGGCGTTACTTTGCGGAAATCCATGACATTAAATGCTATTAATAATTTAATATGCATGACGGTGGGATTTGTGCTTTCAGACCTGGATATTTGTCTCGCGGAATTAAAGCTAAATATATTTCATAGCATTTAATCCATTCTTCCTATCTTCCAATCACGACAGAATTCTTCGCTCAGGAAACAATCTGCTTCTCTATGTCCCTCTCACAACTCAGACTTCGTGAACTCTTCGTTCTTTGTCCAAGCAGTACTACTCTGGAATGCGCTCCCGCTTGAAATCAGGAAGTCCAGTTAAGTCCACTAACCGATTTGCATTTAAAAAGAAGGTACATGAGCTATTTCTAAATAATATGTTAGAATTATCAGGTTAACACGCCAACCAAACTTGTCAAGTCCATAGTGTATGAATATTGATATGTGTGTATGTATTTGTTATGTAAATATATGTGCAGTATGTTTTACATCTATGTTTATGTATGTATATATCGCACCTTTAAAGTAAAACCGTTACTAAACGAAAAATTTCATGAATTGAGCTATCAATGTAATCTATCTAAAATACACATAAACTGTAAAATAAACTGGTCCTTTTTGTCAAATGTCGTATATAACGCCATTTAGCGGTAAATTAAAGCGTTACTAAACCGAGTTATGATTGGCTCACTTAATACAATATAGTGTCTATACCAATAAGAACATGATCGTAGAAGAGTGATGACGGAAGCTTAAAGCAACAATGTTATTATTTGGATAAACACGGCTGCAAGTCACAAAAAAAGCAAGTTTTTGATTTTTTTTAATAGGTATAGTGTTTCAATTTGTATAGACACAGTTTTCGTGTTAAGAAATTACGCAATTCATAATTCAATTTTATTGATAAAATGTTACAGTTTGTATAGTCACAGTTTAACTTTAGTTTTTTAGAGATTAATCCTATGACGTTTATCTCTAAAGAGTAACCATTCCTTTAGTTACAGTTTTTCGATAAGTAAAGAGTAAATTAAATCATGTGCTTAATTACAATAGTGGAACATTTATGTTAGTCACAGTTTATTTTTTTAGGCAACGTAAATTTTGCATTAAAATTTTAGAAGTAAAAGTTCATTCGGGCGTTCTGGTCTCTCGCCAAGGCCATCGAAGGGAATTTCTGCATGTATATTCCTATGAGTAGAGGTAGAGAAATCCACCTCTACTTATAGAAAATAATTGCACGGTTGGCCTGGTGGTTTAAGCGGTCGCCCCGCACATTCTACTATGCCAAGTGTTGAGGGTTCAAATCCCACATGGGACATCACTTTGTGTGATCTCCACAATAGTTGTTTTAAGTGTGGGTGTTCTCTGTGCCCATTTCATGCATGTTTGTAAAGTCCCCGCGACACAGGATGTAAATTTCTAAGGCGGGAGTTGTGTTTATAAAAGAAAAGAAAAATTCGTTGGCCTACGACGCAAAGGAGAAAGCCGATCTTTTGGCCAAGCATTTTGCGTCCAACTCGATCTTGGATGGCGGGGAACAGGAGCCGCCTACCATACTGCGGTGCGAGAGCCATATGCTGGATATCCACTTCTATACCTTGTTATCCATAAGTCGAGTGGCACTGATGGAATCCCTTCTAATGTGTTGAAGATGTGTGCTCCAAAGTTGGCACCGGTTTTAACGCATCTTTTCCGGCTCCCCTACTCCTCTGGCGTGATCCCCACATCATCGAAAACAACATTGGTTACACGATCCCTAAAAAAGGCAATTGCTCAAATCCGTCCAACTACAGGCCGGTAACCATAACTTCCCTCTTCTCGAAAATAATGGAGAAAATAAGCATAAAGGTCGTAGTCGACGGTGAGTGCTCTAACTCCTTATCTGTGCTGGTGTCCCGCAAGGCTGTGTGCTATCGCCTACTTTGTTCCTCCTCCATATCAATGACATGTTGCAAATTAACAGCATTCATTGTATCATCATTCATGCCGATACAGTACACAGTACGGGCGTTGCTCTCTACGCCGGCACCAATAATATTTCTCAGGAAAACGTCATTGAGAGTCGAAACAAACTTGTGTCTGAAATTGAGACCAGTTTGGAAAAGGTATCAGATTGGGGTAGACTTAATTAAGTCCAATTTAACCCCACAGAGACACAAATTTGCTCGTTTGAAGATATATTTCCTCGTTTTGAAGACACTCCCCTACCTGTCTAAGCCAGTTTGGTGTCGACTTATCGAGTGAAGTCCAGTTTCGTAGCCATTTAGAGGGTAAGGCCAAGGTGGCCTCGAAGAAGCTTGGCGTGTTCAATAGATCGAGACGGTATTTCACTCCGGCTTACCGCCTTCCACTTTTTAAGGCGCAGGATCGGCCACATGTGGAATACTGTTCTCATCTTTGGGCAGGGGCATCCCAGTACCAGCTCCTCCCTCTAGACCGCATCCAACGGTGAGCGACTCGCATTGTCGATTGCCAAGATGTTTCTAATCGGCTGGATCCTCTGGCGCTGCGTAGAGATGTGGCCTCGCTATGCATCTTCTACGGCATCTACTCTAGGGAGTGCTCCGAGGAATTTTTTAGACTGATCCATGCCGCCTCTTTCCGCAATCGACCTACGAGACAGGAGTTTTATCCCCGTCATTTAGATGGTTGGCAGTCCACAACTGTGCGCTTCTCCTGAAACTTTCTGCCTCGCACAACAAAACTGTGAAATGAACTGTCGCCTGCGGTATTCCCGGACCAATACGACCTTCAAACCTTCAAAAAAGCCCGTACTCACTCTTAAAAGGATCCTCAACAAGGCCAACTTTAAGATTTTTAACTTTCATGATAATAGTAGTAGTGAATTAATAAATTTAAATAGTTTTCTATTTAGTAACATTAGTTGCACTGTAGTTTCTTAGTAATATGCCTTAATGAATAATAAAAATTAATGGTAAAGTGTTACTATAATAATATAAATCAAAATAAGTAAAGCTGTATTTAAAAAATATTACATTTTTAAATCACATCTCATAATGTATACAGAGATCTATCATAGAAACTCATTAACTATCTTAAATCAAATCAAATCAAATCAAAATCATTTATTCATCTAAGACACCAAGTGACACTTATGAACGTCAAATTGAAGCTATAGTTAAAAATCATAGATCGACACAAACAGAGGCCACATGTGCTGTATTGTCGAGGTAAGTTAGGCGAAAACACCAAAATCTACTGCCTGCCTGTGTCGATCCATAACTTCCAGTTTCCAAAATGCGTAGAGCTCATGAGAAGAATACTGGCAAAGAAACTCATGGCTACTCTTTTTCAAAATCTGATTTTCAGGTACAATAGTGTTAGTATTACATGTAAGGTAAACAGTATGCAAGCTGTTGCCACCTGAAATTCCTTTTATTAAAAAGCTCCAAAATCTAACGCGCAAACAAACAAAAAACACTCAGTGATAACGTTGAAGGTTTGAGTCTATTAAACATAGAACAAAATAGAAACAAGGTGCACATCCACTTACATTCAGTTGCAAAATCTACTGTTGAAAATAATTCGTGACTGGATTAAGAGGCTAGGGTTGCAGTTGAACGAACCAGAATAATAGTATTGTCTAAAGAATCGCTGACTAGGCCGACCAGTCACCCCAAGCAGCACCCGTTCACGAGTATGACGCATGGACCAGCCATCATCTCCTTCGCCATATCAGAGGGAAGGAAACGACCCGCCCCACGACGACACCGCAAGCAATGACATTTTAGTGAGCATGACAAACCATAGTCTAGATACTGATAAAAATCACTACTAATTAAATTACCATGATAATCGCCACGCATTACTTTCAACTAACAATGGTTTGTTAATATTTAGCTTTATTAAAAGACAAAGAAGTTTGTGTGTATCTATTTAAATTCTAATGACACCTTAAGCCCATGACTGTTTGTCGTTTAGATAATCGTTGATCGTATAGTAGGCTTTCCTAATAAGGTGATTTTTTACAGTTAGCTTGAATTTATTTACAGGAAGGTCGATTACATGTATAGGAATTTTATTATAAAAACGTACACCAAGACCTTCGAACGAGTTGTGTACCTTATGTAATCGATGATAGGTACCAATGAGTTTAGATTTGTTTCTAGTATTAATATTGTGTACATCACTGTTTTTCTTGTAGTCATTAATGTTGTGTCTAACAAACATAATATTAGCAAATATATACTGTGATGCAACAGTTAAAATACCTATATCTTTAAACAACTCTCGAAGAGAGACTCTAGCACCTAAATTGTACATTGAGCGGATGGCTCGTTTTTGTAGAATAAAAATCGTTTCAATATCAGCCGCTTTGCCCCAAAGTAGTATACCATAGGACATGACGCTATGAAAGTAGCTAAAATAAACTAACCTAGCTGTGTCCGTATCAGTGAGCTGACGTACCTTCCATACTGCATAAGCTGCCGAACTAAGTCTACCCGCAAGGCTATCTATCTGGGCTCCCCATTGAAGTTTACTATCTAATGTAATTCCTAAGAATACTGTTGAGTCTACAATACTTATGATTTCATTATTTATAGTTAGATTAGTGCCTAGTTGTTTTACATTTGGCATAGTAAATCTCACACACTTTGTTTTATTTGAATTCAGTAGGAGATTATTCGTTGTAAACCAATTCAATACATCATTTAGTGCCCTATTCACATCGTCAAAAACTGTTTTCTTACGATCGACTTTAAAAATAAGTGACGTATCATCAGCAAATAGAACTATATCACAGAGATCTTTTAAATAATATGGTAAGTCATTTACATATATGAGAAAAAGTAGAGGACCCAGTATGGAGCCCTGCGGAACGCCCATAGTAACAGGTAATCCAGATGACCTCGCACCATTGACATCTACATGTTGAATTCTATCTTTCAAGTAGGAAACGATTAGTTCCAAAGCAATACCATTAACACCATAATGCCTAAGTTTAAGAAAAAGCGTGTTATGTTCTACACAGTCAAAAGCTTTTGAAAGATCGCAAAATACACCTATCGCATCTTGCGAATTCTCCCATGCACTAAATATATGTCTCAAAAGAGTTGCACCCGCATCAATTGTTGAACGACCCTTTGTAAAGCCATATTGTTCTTTGTGAAATAAATTATTTAGATTAAAATGGCTTTCTAGTTGTTGCAAAATGACTTTTTCAAAAATTTTACTAATAGCCGGTAAGATTGAGATTGGCCTAAAGTTACTTGGTTCGGTTGTACAACCCTTCTTGAATAAAGGTATTACTTTACTATACTTCATCAGGTTAGGAAAAACCCCTGAAAGAATCCTGAACTCAGATTTTATTGAGAAAAATCAGTGATTTTTTTCTAATTTTGGCTCTCCTGTAAAATTTAGAAATTTCGTTTAGTATCGGTTTTACTTTAAAGGTGCGATATGTATGTTGCTTATTATTGTATGTCTAATGTATATTTTAGATCCGAAGTTTAATAACCTATGTGCGCCTACCTCACAAGATTTCTACACCACCCTAAGATTGACTGGTAGTAGGCTTGTTGAAAAAATATCGATACATCGATATATCGATATTATTTTTAAAATGTATCGATATTTTTGGGCGATATTTAATATTTCGATATATCGATGTATCGATATAAAATTCCAAGTATCGAAAAGGTATAAAAATCGATATTTTTCTAGACCAACTCTTTTTTATACTAACAACTTAAAAATTTAAAAAACCCCCGACACAATAACCAGAGTTTCCTATAAAGTAAAAAATTATAAAAGAAACTCAATCTTAAGGTACCTATTTATGTACGAGTATTGATAATTCAAAAAAAAATACATCGCGTTGGGGGACCAACATCGCGTTATATATACTTTCATATTTGTAATTCAATTGTTAGGTTTGGAGCGGTCCTCTACGCGATGTATTTTATTTAGAATTATTATTACTCGTACATACTTATGTACTTTAAGATTGAGTTTCTTTAATTTAATTTTTATTTTATATTTTTTATAGGTACACACCGAAGCTAAGAACACCCTCGATTAAGTCTTTTTTTTCCGTGCTCTTTTATTTGATACAACGTTAGGATACATTCACAGCCATTCTGTTTTTCATCCCCACTTTTAGCCCCATTAACTTCAAACGGCTCTACGGATTTTTTAAATATTTTTATTTATTTTTATTATTAATTTTGTAAAGTGTTTATGATGCTATGTCATTTGCGACCCTACTTGGGTAAAATTGCTGACATTCGGATTTCCTTCGTCATTTTCTCCCCACCACATATATTTGCAGATATTGGGTATTTTCCCCACTTTTACCCACAGAGTTTTTTCAGGGCTCAACCGATTTTCATTGAACATATTATTTTGTAATGTGGACGTGATGCGCTTTCATTTGAGACCCCACTCAATTATATTTGCAGCGAATCGGTTATTCTTCCCCACTTTCACCCTCCACAACTTTGATTTTCATCAAACATGTCTAAAAACACTCTTCCATAACTCACCTTTCATACAAAAAAAACTAAATTGAAATCGCTTCATCCGTTCGCGAGCTATGGAGCCGCAGACGGACAGACAGACTGACAGACAAACAGACACGTCAAACTTATAACACCCCTTTTTTTGCGTCGGGGGTTAAAAAGTATTTTTTGTTTTTCGTTGACTCGATTTGCTGCTTTTTAATTTGGTTTGTGAGGTGACAATTCTCTGTCAAATCATACCGATATATCGATATTTTTTTAGAAAAATATCTATATCGATATTGATATTCTCTAAAAATATCGATACGATATTTATCGATACTTTTTTACATTTCCGACATCCCTAACTGGTAGAGAATGCCCTGGGCATTAAGTCCGACGATGTACAGAAGTGCATAAAGTTATAAATAAATGTCTGTGATCGGCCCTCAAGGCGTATTCGATCGTGCTGTCATCTAATCGCCGAACTGTATCGGTATATCAAAGGAATGATGGCCCATGATTGCATGCGCGTCCACACAATCGCCAATATTTACTCAGTACGTAAATACGTAGTTGTTACTGATACGGTGTAGATGTATGGAATTTATTTGCTCTTTGAACAAAAACGCGTGGCACTCGGGGACTGCCACGGCAAAGCTATTGCATGCAATTATAATTGTTTATTTATTTTTTATTTATGCAGTAGTGTATGGCTACCATGAATAATTTTATATATTTTTAGAATGAGGGTATCCGAATAATAAAAGATTTTAATAATCAAAGCTCGCACACTTGTTGTTTGGGCAGCGCGGAGGTCGGTGAGGACGTGTTTCCGTACCCATATCTAGTCGTTTAATTTTATATCGTTGTGAACTGTTTAGTGTTTTAATTATGAGAATAAGAGCTGATTTTGGGCGACCTCCAATTTGACACTTTTATTTTTTTCTCACTTCAAGTTTATAAGAATATTATATGATTTATACTCTCGATTGTCGGCACTTGATGGAACTTGTTGCAATACATTCTAAAATCTGGCATTGGCATATGGCATTCTATAGCAGACATGCCTTAAGCCATTAAGCCTTATGGCAGAATGCCATAAGGCGAAACCGGTCAGGTGTAAAGAAAAAATAAAAATAGTGGAACAAGTACAAGTGAGTTTGATTCTAGAAATATTATATGACATAACAAATCTTCGTGTCCAAGGCAACGAATCTTCCTTGACGTATTTCAATACTCTAAGATTTCAATACACATGCTTTTTCGAAAGAGTTTTATAATCCTACTAATATTATAAACGCGAAAGTTTGTAAGTATGGATGGATGTTTTACTCTTTCACGCAAAAAATACTGAACGGATTTGGATGAAAATTTACAGTAATATCTTATACATCAGAATAAGGCCGAGGCTGCACTACGGCTACACCGCCGCGGTTTTTAACCGCCTGATTTTGTGACAAAAGGAAACGAATGGAAGCGGGCGGTTTTTTACCGCGACTGATTTTAAAACCGCGACAACCGCGGGCGGTTCTGTCCAGTGTTGCCAGAAGGTTACTTTTGTAACGTTTCAGGTGATTTTTCATCTCTTGGTTACTTTTAGGTTACACAAATAAGTTTTTTTTTTAATACACCCCTATCTGCCTCTGCCGAAATTGGAATACTTGGAGTCGACATATCGAGCGAAGTCCAGTTCAGATAATTGCATTCTTGCAGATTCCTCCGTAGAGACGTTACTGAATTGAGGGCCCTCTACTCGCATTATGCCGCCATAAATCTGTAATGTCGTATTCTAAAGTTTTAGGATTTTCATAAAACTTTTAAGAAATTTTTAAATAAATTCATATATGATAAGCATAGACCTAGAGATAGGGCTGCCATCTCAAAAATTTAGAAACCAAGACAATAAGCGTAAAATTCCCGGATATTTGCGGTCATAATACGAACACTTTTATATTTTTTTTTATTTAGTCGAAATAAAAAGAATACATAGTTCAATTAGTCGAAATAGTTCTTTTATTTATTTTCATAGGTATTAAGTTTAATTAAATTTAGTTATTTTTCATCGAAATCAGTGATAGAAAATAAAATCTCACAGTTGTGAAAATGCTTTTCAAACAGTAGTATACTTTTCGCAACCTTTTTTTTAAACTTTATTTTTTTTATCTTTAAGTTGAAACTCATAAGATATCCAAGAGCTAAAGTGCCGAACGTTCTACGTGAATTTTACAAAAAAAATTCACGTAGCCATCCTAGTGTCAAAAACTGTCGGCAAGATGTACAAGATTGGTGCCGTAGTGGTGCCGTAAATCTACTACTTGTACTGTTGTAAAAAAATCCACAGATGCGAAACCATTAAAACCAGCAACTTAAGAACGGAATGGAAACTAATCACAGTCGATATCGCGAGCAGGAATGAGAAAACTGGATACGACTGGCCCCTATACTACAGATCAAGTGGGAGGATCCTTACAAAGTAGTGCATATCGACCGCCTGGCTAAATATCGTGGTAGCAATAGCGATGGACGAGCAAACTGGCAGTGTTACGAAAAATAAGCATTCCAGAAAAAGACTCGTGAATGGGTTTAGCCGAGAAAGTTCTAGTTGGTTTCTTGAGGTACAGAACAATAAACCTTAAGTGAATGTATACCGAGTGTCGCGCCGTTGGCTTGTTTACATACGACAGCATTTTTTCGGAACCAGGCATTTCGAGAGGCTGTTGAACTTTCCCGAATAATCTAGTGATAGGCATAGGCATCTACTATAAATAGTGCGTTAAATATCTGAGTGATGTTAGTGATCAACAGAGCAACCTCAGCGGTCATTAGGAACTATTATATATTTATAAAGTCTCTTGAACACGTCTTTCTTTCTTTCTTTCTCTTAGAAATGGCAAACTGTGCCGGTGTCGACAATTCTGCCAATGTCAAGTGGGATGGAAATACGTGGGTTATGAGAATAAAAGTAAAATAATTTAGAATTTTGTAGCCGTCCGAAATGTTTCCAAAATTAGCAGTGGACTGAATGTGGGGCTTTCTTTTGTGGTTAGTAGACTGAAACAAAAAGACAAATACGGATAAATAAGATATGAATTAATTTTATATAAAAAAATAGACAAACACAAAATAACATTGTAACATTCATAGGAGCATAGGTCAAAGTTTGATGTTATTAGATCTAATAAAAATCATTAGAGCTTGAATTAGCTTAGGGGATGAGAAGGTAAGTAGGGATGGAAAGTTTATAGGGATGGGGATTTTTAATTTTGGTAGATAAGAGTAGAGGTCTAAGGATGGGTTATTATTGAAGCAATTGAAGAATATGTGGTTCAGACTGCCTTCATCCAAACCACATTCGCATAGAGAAGAGTCCCGTATCCGAATTTTGTGCAAAAAGACAGGTGAGCAACAATGGCCTATGCGGAGCCTGCATATACAAGTGATGACTGGTTTGGACACCTATTTAAATTTAAAATACCACGGTTTCGGGGTAATGCACGGCTGTATTGCATAATAGTGTCGACCCTTATGCTGAGACGAGCTGTCCCATTCCAGCTGCCAGGATTTGACCAGTTCTTCTTGGGGCAGCCTTAAAAGGTCATAGTGCTGATGGATCAGGTGTTTCTGGTCAGACACAACGGAAGTAACAGCACTTCTAGCCAATGAGTCTGCACACTCATTGCCCATAATGCCACTATGGCTGGGAATCCATACCAATTGGACCATTCTGCCGCTTCTGTAACTCTTAAAAAGGCTTTCCTTGATTTGGAGGATTAGAGGGCTGTGAAGTTTGTTATGAAATGGGTCTTGCAGCAGGGCTTTAAGGCAGCTCAGCGAGTCCGTGAATATAACTGCCTTAGAGATGTTATGACACTCGACGTACAGGCATGCCTCCAAAATAGCGACCGATTCGCCCGTAAATACTGACGCCTCTTTCGGGCACTTGAATTGTAAGATGATTTTAGAGTTTTGATAGTACACCGCGGCCCCAGTGTAACTATCACTAGACAGTTTGTATGCGTCTGTGAAAAACCTCTCGAACCCAAGCCAGTGAATGTCCAAAAGAGAATTAAAAGTGGAAACAGCAGAGGTGGAACCTTTAGAAATTCCAGCATGCAGAAGAATATTAGGTTTAAAGCAGAGTATACTGTATTGAAAGGAGAAAAGAGGAAGTTTGTCAAATTTTACAGCAGAATTCAGAAAAGGAAAGAAGTGGCGAAAAGATTGTAGGATCAGTGGAATTTGTTTGTGAGTCCAGTATGAAGAGGAATTACACATAGTGTCCAAGTCAGTGATTTTTTGAAGAAGAGGGTGTGAGGATTTACATAAGAATTTTAGAATAAAACGAGAAGCGAGGTATTGTCTTCTTAATGTTAAAGGTGGGTCAGTACATTCAACCTGTAGGGCATTAATAGGGGATGACTTCATGCAACCAGTTATGATTCGGAGACACCTAGATTGCAGTCGATCAAGAGTTGTTAATGCAGTTTTATTGCATGGGATCAATAGAAAAAGGAAGTATAGTCCATAATACTGCGTATTAAGGAGTTATACACTAGTTTCATGGTGTAAGGGTGGGCTCCCCACCAGACTCCAGCTAGGGCCTTTAAAATTGGAATGACCCGTTCACATTTTGAGGCTAGATGGTTAATGTGATGAACGCCGGTCAACCTAGAATCTAGGTATACTCCTAGGAACTTGAATCTATTCACAAGGGGAACTTCCTGCAGCTGTATGTGGAAATCTATCTGTGGCAGAGTCTTCTTTCTTGTAAAGACTACGACAGCACTTTTCTGAACAGAAAGGCTTAGTCCATGGGCTGATAGCCACTGCCACAGAGAATCAAGGGAGATGGAGAGTGATGTGGCTGCATCTTGGATGGAGTGGTGGGTAACATACAGTGCTAGATCGTCGGCATACTGTAGTATACTGCAATTGCTATTTAGGCATGAGCCCATGTCAGCAGTGTACAGATTGTACAGTAAAGGGCTCAGTACGGAGCCCTGTGGTAAGCCCCTCCAAGTCTTTCTCTGAGCAAACTCTGCACCTAAGATCCTTAGGATTAGAGTTCGAGACATAAGCATAGCACATATGCAATGAATCATCCTCACCGGTAGTCTCAGCTGCTGCAGTTTCTGCCTGAGAATAGGTAGTAGGACATTATCATATGCAGCAGTTATGTCAAGAAACGCTATTACAACAGATGCATTTTGAGACAGAGAAAGACGGATATCAGTTACCAATACCGCAACACTGTCCATGGTACTGAGCCCTTTGCGGAACCCAAACTGGTAATTTGGTAACAAATTCCTTGACTCAACGATCCATTCAAGGCGGTTTTTAATGAGATGTTCAAACAATTTAACCAGGACTGATGAGAGAGCAATTGGCCTAAAACTGTTCGGATCACCAGCATGTTTGCCTGGTTTTAAGATGGGGATGATAATTTGCGTTTTCCATTTATCTGGGATCCAACCATGGGTGTAACAGAAATTTAATATATTTAGGAAGTAGGATTTAGTACTGCGCCCAGCATGGACTAAAAAGGAATAAGGGATTCCATCAAAGCCAGGAGCCGAGTCTCGCACGTTGTTGAGGACCGTGTTCAGTTCTTCCACAGAGAATGGGTCATCATGGGAACATAGCGATTGGTGCGGAGTGTCTGGAAGAGTGACTTCATTATGATGAGGGACATAAGGAGGAGCAATTTTGTTGAAGAAGAGTTCAGCTGTGTTGGGGGAGATAGAAGAGGATACTGAGGGAGAACAACCAGATCGGAATCTATTTATGTTCTTCCACACAGTTGAGGATGGAGTGGATGGGGACAAAGAGGAACAGAAATTAACCCATCCAGTACGCTTTTTGCGTCGAAGGAGTCTTTTTGTGGAAGCAAACACATTTTGGTACTGCAAAGATTTTCAGTGGTCATGTTGGCCTTGTATCTTCTTTCAGACTCCTTTCTTTGCTTGACAGCTCTGGTACATTCACTGTCCCACCAAGGAGGTGATGGTATTTTGCCTCTGCTAGAGTTTTTAATTTTGAAGCAGCTGTCTGCACTCGACCCGATCGCCCCCACAAATGCATCACAACAGTCCATCACCAGGTAGCGATCATCATAGGATAAGGATCTGAGGTCTAGGCTGGGGAGAGAATTAATAGAGTTTTCGAGGGTTTGGGAGTAATTTTGCCAGTCAGCTTCCGAGAGAATATATTTTAGGAGAGGAGGGGGAGATTTTTCCAAATGAGTTGAACTAGGGAGGGATACTAAGATTGGATAATGATCGCTACCATGGGACAAATCTGTGCACTGCCAGCTAGCAGCTGCAGCGATGCCAAGTGAGCAAAAGGTCAAGTCCACACAGCTTCTATTTTGACCAGGAAGAACTCTACTAGTAGAGCAGCCGTTGTTAAGTATGCAGAGGTTCAAGTCATCAAGGATCTCGACTAAACCCAAACCAAAAGAGTCACAGGGCTCGGATCCCCATCTGAAGTGATGACAGTTGAAGTCTCCCATAAACAATATTGGGCCCTGTAAGTCCTGAAGAATGGCCCTCAATACAGCCAGGAGACAATGATGGGGGTGGGCCATGTAGATGGAGAGAACGGACACTCCACAGATTTTCGCTGCTACCATGCTGATGTCATCCGGGAATGGGGGCAAGGGTAGGGGGAGTAGGGGGATTTTGTAGTTGATAAGGAGGGCGACACCTCCGTAGCCATCCGGCCTATCACCTCTAAGAACGTTATAATGTGGGACATGAAAGTTGAGACTTGGTTGAAGCCAGGTCTCTGCAAGAGATATAGCCAGAGGCTTGTATTTATTTAGCAGGAATATGAGGTCGTGTTTCTTATGGAAAACACTCCTCACATTCCATTGTAGGAATACTGGATGGGACGCCATTATTAAGATTGGTTAGTAGGTTTATTAGTGTGTTAGCAGCGTTGGACGGTATAGCAGAGGGGGATGAAGGTGAGTTGGGGGTTAGAAGAGAGGTAAGTAATTGTATTATAAGATTAATAGTTGAAGGCTCAAGGGGTGGGTTGTTAAGAGCGCAGCCGTTAGGTTGCGAAGGTTTGGGAGAGTGAGTAAGGGATTGGTGAGCAATTTTGTCATAGGATTGAGAAAGTGGAAGTCGAGGTTTAGGTTGACGAACAACTGTTTTACGGTAGGATTGGGTGTGTTGAAGTGATTGGGTAGACTGGGTAGAGTGATGAGTAGCTTGTGAGGATTGGGGTGGCTGTGTGGTTTTAAGGGTGTCAGCATATCGGCGTGAAGGCGAAGGAACAATCTTGCTGGCTTCCATATAAGACATGTTTCTTTCCGCCATCATGGTCTTAATGGCCCTCTGTCTACCATACTCCGGGCAAGCTTTGCTGTTAGCAAAATGCCCACCGGAGCACAGGACACAGAAAGCTTCCCTTTCTGTAATGTCGCAGCCATTACCAGGATGGTCATGACCACATTTGTTCCAGCGTGGATTAGACCTGCAGATTGATTCTACGTGACCAAATCTACAACATTTTCTGCATTGGACAGTGGTGCTGTACTGGAAGAGAGTTATGACAGCAGTACACTCTTGTAGGAAGAACCTGGCCATCAAAAGTAAGGACACAAGTTTCTGATGGCTTCCATTCCAATACACCTTCAGTGAAATTTTTGCGGTTAAGGCGCCTGACTTTTATAATTTGCCCACAGCCCTGTGGTACTGTAACAAATTTCATAACCTCTTCATCATCCATATCGGTGGGGATGCCTGATACTACACCCATTCTGGTTATATTAAAGGTGGGGATGTTGGCGGTATACCTATGGGAATTTAGCAGGGGGTTAATTAAAAACGAATTTGCATCCTGGGGGGATGCAAACTGTATAGAAACCCTGTTTCTTCCTACCCTTTTCACACCATCTCTAACAATATTTTTAATATTATTCTTAAAAAGAAAAATACCGAAGGATACGGGATGAAGAGTTGTTCCAGAGCCTATTTGGCTCTCGACGCGAGAAACGTGGACAATGTAGGGGCCGTTATCAGTAGGCGTGTATTAATCCCGCCCAATCTGGCTTTTCATTTGTTTTGGAGGATGGATTGTACTGACCTCATCGTTGACAGGGCGTTTCCGAGAGCTTGAAACATTTGTGTTGATATTATCTTGCTCCGTTGCACTACATATCACGTTTACGAACTGCTCCAAAGGGTTAGAGGGGGTTGAGGGATGTTCAGGGAAAAAAGGAGTAGGATTGAAAGGGGGAGTACATGAGGTTGGATTATCAGGTGGATCGGGCGGGTCGGGAGGTTTATTTCTAGTCATGACGATTAGACGAGCTCAGTTTAAACACGCACAAACAACACACCTTTACCAATAGGACAGCACAAAATAACAAAAAAGAGACCCAATAGTCTCAACACCACTCAAAATAATATAAAATTTAGAAATTCTAGACGCACGTGCTAACCAATCTTAAGACGCGGCAAGAATTCGAAATAACCCTTGAACACGTCAGAAGGTTTAATTCTCAAATTCGTCGAGCCCGAACACGTAATAATAAATAGAAGGGTTTGCTTAACAAAGAACCTGAAACAAACTATAGTTGTAATTGTGACCAAAAACTAACAGCATACATGATTCCATGATCATTAATGATCATAGTAGAAATCGCTTTCTTTACTTTCTTACATCTTAAGACGGCCCTGAGGGTTGCGGAGAGGTATCAGGGCCGTCTTAACCTAAGCTGGGGCCCCTGGGCACACAAGAATTTGGGGCCCCTTTGGAAAGTAAAGAAAGCGATTTCTACTATGATCATTAATGATCATGGAATCATGTATGCCTCTCCGCAACGCCCCTTAAGGAACTTCGTTCCAATAAATACCTACATAAAAATAATTATGATGATTCACTTAGTAAACGGTATAAATCTCATAACAATTCGTAACATATTGCCAGCGGTACAGGATCTGCCATTCTCCTATGCAATTAAAGCTTATTGTAGTTATCAAACAACAGTAAATTTATTTTTTCGCCGAAGTACAGGGTTTATTTCCATTTGTCATTATTTATCGAAATAAAAGTCCATGACAAGGCATGAGTTAGAAACGTCATCACGTCATTTTTATAAATTATTAATTCTCACATGGCATGTTAATCATTGTAGTACTCACTAGTACGATGTACATGCAACCGTGCGCAGGCAACCCCGGTGTACCGTGTCCGTGTCATAAAAATAGGTCAAGTAAATAAAAAAGATGGCGGATTGTGTCTTCCATGTTGTATTGCTCCGTGGTAGTGTGTTTACCTTTTATGAACTTTAATAAGTTTTTCAAGACTCCTGTGCATTGAAAATTTTTATCGAAGCAAAGTGTAAAGTACTTTTTACAAAACGGTATTCTTTTGTCTTTGAATTTTATAAATCACAAATGGAAGAAAATACAATTACTGCAAATAAAGATGGCGATGCTAAGCGACCTACCCAAGCAGAGGCGCCATCTGCAGTTGATCTCTCGAACATCAAATTGGACGGAAATGCAAGAAAGAAGAGAAGGCGCGGGAAATCTAAACGAAAATTAATGAAACCATTTGCAAAAAATTCATGGCAAGAAAGAAGGAATGAAAAATCTAACAGAAATAACAGGTTCAGAAAGCTAGTATTGGCGAAAACACATGCTCCTTTTAATAACAACCAATTTTTAATGGAAATCCATAAACCAGAACCCGAAAATACTTTTAATAATTTACGGACTCCATCAGCACGCACCCGAGATTCTAGTTTCAGTGTAGATTCAGAAGACAACTACTTTTTTTCTCTTCCCGAAGACGAGGAGGAATACTTGACCAAAGAGTTCTCAAGCGTTTACGAAGATGCGCAAAGTGAACGCTTATCCAGTATGTCCAAGGACGATTTAATCCAGGAGTATTTGTTTTTGGAAGCAAAATATGATAATCTTGTGAAAAGAACCGAGCGTTCTAAAGGCAAGTGCGTAGAAGATGACAAAGAAGCTGTGACAGACAAAGATGCATCCATTACTGATAGAGACAGCATGATAACAGACAAGGATACTTCACTTACTTCTTTAGGCTCCAGTGCAGTAGACGAAAACTCTTTCAGTGAGTTAATGCAGAAAATGAAAGATCAAGAAGACCAGATATGTGCTCTGCAGTTGGATAATGAGAAATTAAGGCTTGAAAATGAACATTTGCGTCAAAGGTCTCAGTCCTCTTCTAGTGCTGACTCTGAAAGTGATAGTTCTTCTTCATCAGACAGTGATAGCAGTTCTAATCCAAGTAAAAGCCCTGTACATGTGCCTATCTTTGAAAATAATTCTGTTTCAGATGGGAATCATGTTCATATTAATGGCCAAAATGAAGAGACTGATGGTTTGGAAGTGAATTATCCAGTGGTTAATGGTTCTCACGATTAAGATGTTAATAAATATATATATTGTACATTAATATCTATAAGATGTAATTAAGTATTCTGTATGCTTATTTAAGAATATGTTATAGTGACTATATTAAAGTTTGACAAACTGCATTTACTTCTTGGCTTCAAAACTATAACAATTTGTACATGCCTTAGATGACTCTGTATTGTGGACCGAACTTTAATGTGTGATATAATATTAGTGTTCAATTCTCTGTGATATCCTTATGGATATTATTTCAGTTAAGATTTATAAATTACATTGATTTCTTTCCAAATAGATCTCAGGTTTGTTTGACCGGTGGGATATATTATAATAATATATTCTATGTTAGATTTAAGGAAAGCTGTTGTAATTCATGATTACAAGATTTTCAATAATTATGTAGGTACCATCTTTTTTATTTTTGCTGTTAAACTTTTTCTTAAGGTCTGTATTCACTTTGATTAGTGCAAGTGCAGGTATAAAGCGCAGGCTATCAACGATTAGTAGAAAATACGTGTGGACCGCAAATTCGCTGCCCACACGGACTTTCCACCAATCACCCGCACTATGCACCTGCACTCGCATTATACAAAGTGAATGCTTATGCCTTTATGCTTAAAGCCAAATTTAATATATATAGTGCTTGGAAAGTGTAATATTATTTATAAAATAGTGTCATATTTTTAAAGTGATTGTATTAATTTGTTGCATGATTAAATGCAGTGAAATATCAGGTCTTGTAAAAATAAAATACTTTATTTCTTTAGAAACAATAAAAAAACATTGAAACACCATTAAATAATTTATTCCTTAATTTATTAAACATATAGAAAACCTTTTAATAAATGCAACAAAATTAAATAATCATCAAATTGAATAAATAAATGGGCATAGGTTGATTTTATCTATTTCAAATCACATGTTTTATCATCATCTCAGCCGGAAGATTCTCTGACAAGTCTGGCGACAATTATGCTGTCCGCAGTGAATTACTTGTTTATCACTACCAAATACACAGACATAGTAGTGATGTTCTAGATGTCTATGTTCACTAGATATAAAGTGGCTGTATTTCTAATTATCTTTGTGGATTTTGTTCAAGTTTTTTATATCAATATATATTTTAATAGAAATAAGAAACTGTAATTTATTTTAAATGTTGAAGTGTCGAACACTAACACACTAGATGGCTTTTTGGCCTAAGGAGGACTATAAAGTGAGCTCTGTATTTTGTTTTTTTTTTTACTCAAACATAAATTTTAAAAATAATAATATATATTCAATAATATTTACTATCTTTATAGGATGAAATTCTTAAACGTGCGTGACAAACAAACGAAAGGTTACACAAATAAATACATTTGTTTCCAGAAATCTAGCAGATCACTAATAATACTCTACCCTAGGCAATAACAAAGAATCATTAAATGCTCACAATGTTTATGTCAGCAATAAATTATTTACCTTGGCTATTGAAAATAATTGTAAACTTCTGTTACCCATTAAAGTATAATTTACATCTGATAGGATCAATATTATTGTTGGCTTATAAACTTGGTAAAAGCATGCATTTACACTTCAATCATAAAGCAAGTTAAATCAAACTTTTTGTTTCTTGACTTTGGCATCAGGAGCATTGGGATTGGTTCCTTTATAAAACTGTTTCAATAAAGCCATTGCTTCATCAGCTAATACATTGCCTGTCAACATGTAGTTATGTTCATAAAAATCATTAACATCTAAAACAGTCTTTCCACCAAACCTATCATTTGCACATCCATACACTACTTCTTTCACATTAAGATTGTGTAGTGCAGCTGCACACATAATACAAGGTTCCACAGAAACATATACAGTTACATTTTTAAAATATGCCTTAAAATCAATATCATTAAGCCTACAGTATTCTAAGACAGTATCAATACAATTCATTTCAGCATGTCTTGTAGGGTTATGTGTTTCATTGACTGTGTTTCTAGATTGTGCAATTATATCAGAGCCAAATGTGAACACACAACCTACTGGCACTTCCTGAGCAGCTAATGCCTTAGAAGCCAACTCTAGTGCTTTTCTCATAAAATCTTCCATTTTACTTAGCTATCTTATGGCACATAAATTAATAACCTTAGTATCTATATACAGTGTGCACAGTGATATATATATAATATATACTTATTTATTCTATCATATTTATTTTATTTCTCATAGCAACTTAAAAATTATTTTGAGATTCATTTGCATAATACTTAAAAAGATCTGAAGTTTTCAAGAATTCTGTGGCCCTATCCTCCCAATTGTTTTCATTCACTGTTCTTGGGCTTGGATGTGGCAAATACAGGATCTGGAACAAAGAGGAAAAATCAGTATTAAAATTTCATCCCACTTCATAAATCAGAGAATGTTACAAACATGTTATATTACGTCGCATCTCTTCATCTATACTAATATTATAAAGCTGCAGAGTTTGTTTGTTTGTTTGTTTGAACGCGCTAATCTCAGGATCTACTGGTCCGATTTGAAAAATTCTTTCAGTGTTGGATAGTCCATCTATCGAGGAAGGCTATAGGCTATATTTTGTTTTCAAAAAAAATTGAGATCCGTAAGAAAATTGCTATTTTGTAACCCAAGGTGTGAACTCGAAAACCTATTTTTGCGTGCGCTGCAAAAAGTATTGACAATAGAACAAAATCATGTATTACGGGTTTGTAGGTCCCATTAAGATCTACAAAAAAGTCCGCGAGAGCATATATCTAACTATCATGGTTTAGTCACAATAACCGGTTTTGTGCTCAAAAAAATTATTAAATCGTCTGAAGAAAGAAACTACGTTAAATGTGTATCGTAATATTAATCCTTATCCAAATAAAGCATTATGTTATCAGGGGTATTTATGTAGAAGTAAAATACTTTTTGTTTCACCCCTTTCAGACATTTCGTTTACAAGTTATCACGAGTATAAGACGCTAAGAGTTGGTACCTATTATTGAGTTATTTGTCAAAGAGTTTTTATCAACATAATACCTAATATTAATCTTTATCCAAATAAATGTGTTGTTGATTATGAGTATTAGATCTTAGAAGAGTATAATAAATACAACTATACTAATATATAAAGCTGAAGAGTTTTTGTTTGTTTGAAAGCGCTTATCTCAGGAACTACTGGTCCAATTTGAAAAAGTTCTTTTAGTGTTAGATAGCCCGTTTATCGAGGAAGGCTATAGGCGTGATGATATATATATATATATTTCATCACGCTATGACCAATAGGAGCTGAGTACCAATGAAGAATGTTTCAAAAACGGGGGGAAATAATTACGCTACGGGCAATAGGAGACGCAAACGACGTTGCGTGGGTCAGCTAATCGCGCTAATCTCAGGAACTACTGGTCCAATTTGAAAAATTATTTCAATGTTAGATAGCCCATTTATCGAGGAAGGCTATAGGTTATATATCATCACGCTAAGACCAATAGGAGCGGAGCACCAATGAAGAATGTTTCAAAAACGGGGGAAAATTATCACGCTACGGGCAATAGGAGACGCAAACGACGTTGCGTGGGTCAGCTATACTAATATATAAAGCTGAAGAGTTTGTTTGTTTGTTTGAACGCGCTAATCTCAGGAACTACTGGTCCAATTTGAAAAATTTGATTATTATAAATGCGAAAGTAACTCTGTCTGTCTGTCTGTCTTGCTTTCACGGCCAAACCGCTGCATCGATTTGAATGAAATTTGGTACACAGATAGTCCAGAGCCTTACTTTTTAATGCGAAAAAGGGGTTTAAAAGGGGGATGAAAGGTTGTTCTGGGAGTTCACTCACCACACGCCAGCGCGTTACCTACGTCGGGCGTCTTGACAACGAATTAACAAGGCTGTCACAATCATAAAAAATATTTCACTTTTCCAATGAAGACTTAACAATGATAGCAATGATATTATACATATATAAAAATTAAATATTAAGATATTAAGTATATATTCGTCAATCTGATTTGTATGTTCATTATATTAATAGAAATAAATAAGCCAAATTAATATAATTAATTAACAGCGTTTCTTAACTTCAAAATTCTCTACAGAAGTATCGTCATTATAAGCTAGCTGTTGGTTAGATATGAATAAAAATGTAAATAATATCGATCCTGATCAGCTGACTAATGAGATAGTTATCAATTAAACGAACGGATCATGTCAGGCGTGGAGGGAGATGTTGTCGAATACTTAAAGTCTTTAGAAATATCAGGAGTGCCTACCCATAAGTTGAGGCTGCAAGTTAATGTTCCAGTACTATTAAATGAGGTATCTTGAGCGCCAAAACAATGTAATAGTACATGGCTAAATATTACACAACTGGGGTACAACATTGTAAAAGCTACAATCATGACGCATGGAATGGCAAAAGAAGATAATGTTTTAATTCCCCGTATTCCAATAATTCCAACTTATTTGACATTTTAATTTAAAAGAATGCAGTTTCCGCTGAAAACACCGTGGGACACGTGGGAGAGCCACGCTTCAGCATGAATGGGCCGGCTCGACCGGAGTGATACCACGGCCTCACAGAAAACCGGTGTGAAATAGTGCTTGCGCTGTGTTTCACCGAGTGAGTGAGGATACTGGAGGCCCATACCCCAATCCCTCCCCTTATCTCCCCCCCCCCCATCCCCCAAAGGCCGGTAACGCACTTGTGATGCCTCTGGTGTTGCGGGTGTCCATGGGCGGCGGTAATCGCTTACCATCAGGCGATACGTCTGCTCGTTTGCCGGTCTATTCCATAAAAAAAAAAAAACAGTATTTCCAATAACAATATTATCAAAACCCAAGGACAGATGCTTAAAGATACACTTTTTTTTTTCTCATGGGCAGCATACTCACGTATATCAAATCCACAAAATCTCCATATTTTGGCAAAATATGGCAAAAGAAAAAACGTAGTTATTAAAATTGTACTTTTTTTATTTGAAGCTGCCAAAGTGACTATGGTCAGCCTGATGGAAAACTCAAGCAGAATCCAACAGTGGGGGCCACCATACTCACTGGGAAAGCAGACAATGCAGTATTGCGTCCCACACTATGACGGCTTAGTGAGATGCTTTTTCACGTCCCACTTAAAGGCCCCGGGATCATAGTGGGAGAGAAACACGTGCGCTGGTAGTGAGTTCCGGATTTTAGCTGCTCGGCACAGGAAGGATGAACCAAACTGTTTGGTTTGAGAGTGAACATGTTATTCTGCAGAGGAAGGGAGAAGGGGGACCAGTTAGAAGAGCTCCTCAGAATACTTCCAATGATACAGATGGTAGTGGACTGCCATAGAGGCGATTTCTCTACGCAGCTGCAGAGGTTCAAGGAACTCGGTGGCTTCGGGACTGTTGGTAAAGCGGACTGTTCGCCATTGCAACCGATCAAATACTGCGCGGATCCATCACAAAGATAAGAACAGTACTCGAGGTCCCGGCAAATATCCATGCCAAGGACACCGAGCTTACCCCGTAGTGGCAGTTGAGTGCTCTGAAAAGTGGGGAGAGAAAGAAATGGAGACTTTTTGGTAGAGAACGCGCACAACTGTGTTTTCGTAGCGTTGAACTCGACCAGATTCTTATCACCCCCATTGTAAAATGCGGTTCAAAACTCGGTCGAGCTCAGCGACAAGCTTCTGTCGATTTTCCTCAACGTCTGCCAGCTTGGGTGAACGGTGTCAAAAATATCGCCCATGAACTGTGCTATCGTCTGCATAGCAATATATGTTGCCAAGAGCTAACATGTCATTGATATGCAGAAGAAATAGTGTGGGCGACAGGACTGAACCCTGAGGTACGCCAGCGTTTACATCCAGAACATCAGAGGCCGTGCCGTCGCAAAGGCCCATAATGCGGTGCTGATGAAGAAAAGCGTCAATCCAGTGACAGGGTCTAGGAGGCGGACCGAATGCCGAGAGCTTGGAGAGAAGCGAGCGGTGCCAGACCCGGTCGAAGGCCTTGGCCATGTCAAATGTCGAAATAAGCTCATATAAACACTTTATATTTTATGTACATATATAAATACTTAAATAAGTTTTTAATAGTAAAACGTGTGTGTATTATTTGTAAAAAAAATCGGGTGGTGTCGTGGGACATCAGATAGGAATGAGTTCCATATCAAAAATACAGATGGCGCTATACTAAATTTTCGTTCACGAAATAAATAAATCATTTGAGATGGCGCTATACTAAATTTTTAGTTTTCACAAAATTGTCTTAACCCCTTTATTTTATTTAAACTGATTTATAAAAATATATAAAAGTTATATGCGAGGTAAAGAAAATAAAACTATTCAGGTACCAATACATTTTGTATCACGATTTTATATCGATAAAAATCCTACCTATATTAATAACGCGAAAGTTTGTTAGTATGGATGGATGGATGTTTGTTACTTTTTCACGCAAAAACTACTGAACGGATTTGTATAAAACTTTACAGTAATATAGCTTATACATCAGAATAACACATAAGCTACTATTTGCAGCGATAACCGACATACACGCGGGCGAAGCCGCGGGCAACAGCTAGTCTATACTAATATTATAAAGCTGCAGAGTTTGTTTGTTTGAACGCGCTAATCTCAGGAACTACTGGTCCGATTTGAATAATTATTTCAGTGTTGGATAGTCCATTTATCGAGGAAGGCTATAGGCTATATTTTATTTTTAAAAAAATTAGAGATCCGTAAGAAAATTGCAATTTCGTAACCCAAGGTGTGAAATCCTAAACCTATTTTTGCGTGCGCTGCAAAAAGTATTGACAATAGAACAAAATAATGTATTACGGGTTTGTAGGTCCCATTAAGATCTACAAAAAAGTCCGCGAGAGCATATATCTAACTATCATGGTTTAGTCACAATAATCGCTTTTGTGTTCAAAAAAAATATTAAATCGTCTGAAGAAAGCAACGTTAAATGTGTATCGTAATATTAATCCTTATCCAAATAAAGCATTATGTTATCAAGGGTATTTTTGTAGAAGTAAAATACTTTTTGTTTCATCCCATTCGAACATTTCGTTTAGAAGTTATCAAGAGTATAAGACGCTAAGAGTTGGTACCTAATAATGAGTTATTTGCCAAAGAGTTTTTATCAACATAATACCTAATATTAATCTTTATCCAAATAAATGTGTTGTTGATTATGAGTATTAGATCTTAGAAGAGTATAATAAATACATCTATACTAATATATAAAGCTGAAGAGTTTGTTTATTTGTTTCAACGCGCTAATCTCAGGAACTATGGTCCAATTTGAAAAAATCTTTCAGTGTTAGATAGCCCGTTTATCGAGGAAGGCTATATATCATCACGCTAAGACCAATAGGAGCGGAGCACCAATGAATAATGTTTAAAAAACGGGGGAAAATTATCAAGCTACGGGCAATAGGAGACGCAAACGACGTTGCGTGGGTCAGCTAGTTAATCATAAATATACATCGCTTCCCGGCAAGAAAAGTGTCACAACACATATTAGGTACAAAATTACATAATCACAGCATTAAATAGGGCGTATTTCTATGTCCGGCTGAAAAAATGTCGTTATTATGTTGCGCATGGCTACCGCTAGATGGCACTAAGTTCTCTTTTTCACGGAGCCGTTTCTCTCCGAACACCGGCCGGCGTGAACAGTGTCACATTTGTGTTAATACAGAGTAGACGTGTACACACCATATTTCAGCAATCTGACTATTATAGTTTTTAAATTATTGACGTCTAGATGAACTAAAAACTATTAAAGTAACATTTTCTCGAAACAGCTATTTTTGTATTCTGACACTTTTTTAGCCGGGAAGCGACATCATACTAGCATTTGCCCCCGGCTCCGCTCCTGTGTATGTTGGTTATCGCGATAGAGTGGCCTATGTTCTTCCTCAAGAATTAAAGTATCTCCATCTCAAATTTCATTGAAATTGGTGCAGCGGTTCAGCCGTGAAAGAAAGCGTAACAGACATACAGAGTTACCTATTGTTTTTTTTCTATCATTAGAACCTAGGTACTTATTGAGCTGCCTCTGCCTCATTGGTCTAGCGCTAGTGGTTGAAGTATGCGACTGCCAATCAAGAGGTCTCGGGTTCGAATCCCGGGTCGGGCCAAAAAGTGTTATTGATTTTTTCTGATTATAGAAATACTTAATAACAGCTCGGAGTTTGAAAGTTGGCGTCTGAACCCCCGTGCCTCGGAGAGCATGTAAAGCTGTCGGTCCTGCGCCTGATCTCTCCCCGGTCGTGTCGGTTAACCGTCCCATCGGATTATGAGAGAGAGGGAATAGAGAGTTCACAACACACACTTGTGCACTATAATATCTCTTGCGTTATTGGCTGGTCTCCGTTGAGACTGGCCGCCGTGGCCGTTATCGGTCAGGAGAACATCATCATCACTTGTTGAGCTGACCCCTGCAGCACCGAAGTACAGGAGAGCGGTTTGCATATACGTTTATAAATATGAAAATACATAACGTATATTCTTTCCGACATAATATGTCTTACAAATTAGTTTAACAATTACAAATAGGTAATACAAATCAAAACTTTTTCCTTGTGAAATAAATTATATAATTGTTTATTACCTGAATAGGCCTTAAAGATGAATATTTTTCTAGTATCTTCTTTGCTCTTGTTTCACAGAATCTTCCAATAGCAACTATCTTTTCAACTTGATATAACTGAAGAACTTTACTGAATACTGGATCACATATGTTGTACAATTCTTTAATTTCACTGGCCTGGAAATAACACAATAGTTTACCTTTAAATTAAGATACATATAACACAAAATCCAGCAAAAGTGTTGTGCATGAGTCCACAAAGGTTTCTGAGTTGGAACGACCAATCTTTGACAGATGGCCGACATGGGTACACGCGGGCGTAGCCGCGGGCAACAGCCTGTGTACATACTGCCAATTCACTTTTTAACCGACTTCAAAAAAAGGAGGAGGTTCTCAATTCGACTGTATTTTTTTTCTCTTAAATGTAAGGCGGCTTGTGGACATTATGAATTCGGCTGGAAGTGCATTCCAGAGTAGAACTGACTGCACATGGAAGGAAGAATTTATAAAATTGGAAGTGTGAGAGAGGCACAGAAAAAGCAAGTTGTTTGTTGACCGAAGACTTCGGTCGTGAATGGAGCACAAGAAACGGAAGTCTGGTACAAGGTATTCGGGTAGTGATGGGGAGTTGATCAAAGAAAATAGGGAGGTAAGAGCTCGCAAACTGCGACGTTGACGAATTGGAAGTTATTGCAACTTGGAACGTAAAGCAGAAGTACATGATCATACTTGCGAAGATTGAAAACGAATCGAATGCAGTTATTGAAAAGGCGATCTGAATGCACATCACCATAGTCGATTATGGGTAAAATTAAGGATTGCACAAGCGTAGCCTTAGTTTTAGCGGGAAGCGGGAAGGAAGTTCTTTATGCGATATAAAACACGGAGACATGAGGTGATTTTCTGACTGACGTTGTAAATCCCTTTTTTTTTTTAACGTGTGGAAATCCCCTCGGACCGTCACCCCACCGGGGTTTGCGGCGGGGCGGTGTGTCGGACTCGAACCGACTAAAACCACACGGTGTGCCACTCTGCGCCTGTGTAGGGAGGAGTCCGGGAACAGCAGTTATTAACACATCCGGACCCCTCCCAGCGCCTGCCCGCACAGAAGCGGGCACCGTCTGCTGGTACACTCTCCATTAGGCGACGTACGGCACACGCGTACGTCGCCCCCTCGCGGGTGGCCACTAGAGCGGATGGAGGGGAAAACCCGTCCCGACCATCCGCGGCCACACTCAGGGCGGCATGAGGCGCTGATAGGCGCGCCTCCGACGCCCGGTTCGCCGGCGGCGGATAGGGTCCGAGTGGATATCATCCTCCCGGGCCTTCTCCGCCACCTCCTTCTGCGAGATTACATCTTCGCAGAAGGTTGCGACCGCGGTAAAACTGCTATCGCTACCGGCCATGGAGCGTATGACGGCCGGTAGCGAGAGATCTGCTCCGATGACTGCAGTGAGGGCCCGACGCTGCGGCGCCCAAGCGGGGCAAACCGCCAGCGTATGCTGGGCCGAGTCCTCACTGCAGTCGCAGTGGTGGCAGGCGGGACTCAATTCCCTCCTAGCGACCGAGTGCAGGTACTTCCCGAAGCAACTGTGCCCGGAAAGGACCTGCGTCAGTCGGAAGGAAAGGGTCCCGTGCTGCCGCCCTGCCCACTCGAGGATGGCCGGCTGGAGAGCATCCACGGCGGCAAAGCCAGCGCGTGGAGTGTCCAGCCGGAACGACCATCTGTCCATAGTGGCTCGACGAGCGGCTTCACGCCATTCGCATACCTCTTCGGGCGGAGGGCGATAGCCATACTCCGCCCGATATCCAGCCACCCGTCATGACCCGTCGATAAACTTCGGCGAGCACTTCCGCCTCCAAATCCCACGAGGGTGCTACAGCCAACGCGCACGCCGCCTCGGTCAACACCGTGCGGTATCCGCGTATGGCTCTGACTGCCAATACCCTCTGAGGCCGCCACGTTGTAAATCCCTGTGCCCACCAATCAAAGGTCGAGTCGATATACAGGGTTACAGGTTAAGTCGACCTATTGCCGTTAAGGGCGTGTAGTTGACATCGTTTCTGACTGATTTCACTAAAAACACCCGAAATCTAACCGTTTTGAGATATTTGAATTTAATTGTTTTTACAAAAAATGCCCGATTTTCGGCTGTCAGTTTAGATATTTTGAAATGTGTAGGTGTCATTATAACTATTATTTGATTTTTACTATGTAAAATAAGATGTTTTATGACCTTAATAACCAATATTATACGTAATATGAATAAATAAGTTTTTTAAGACATTGATAAAATAATAATCTATGCGAGTACAATATAGGATCTGGGTTGGCCTTTTGAAGAAAGGGTCATAGTTTTGAGTTCGCCTGTCCATACAGACGGCATACGAGCCCCAGACATCGTGTTACCTAACCGGTTGATGGTTAGGTAACACGATGGCTTAGAAGGCTGCCTTACTTTGAAATCTCCTGGTGTTAGATTGCGGCCAGTCTTTGTCATCCACTGTTGAGGTAGGTAGTTGAACACAAAACTGGTCCTAAAGAAGTTTTCTGGAGTCCCACACAAGCTCTTGAATAATCCCCAAAATCTTTTACCACTTATCTGAAATGCGAATAAATGAAGAATTAATAAATTTGTATCCATAAAAAGATTTATATGTTTTTAAGTCTACAAAAAATCGGAATGGGAAACTTGAATCCCTTTTCTAGGTGCCCATACCATCACCAGCAGAAAAAGTGGCCCAAAATGAAAAAATGATCTAACTTTTTTTTTTTCAAAATATGGTTGTTTTTTTTTACTCTGCATAATGCGTTAAGGCAGTATGAGCCCTTGCATTATAAAAATCTTCTCGACCAATAAAGTCCAGAAAGGGCGCAACATGATCTTGGAGGATTTCTTCGACATACCAGACTGCTCTTAGGCGAAGATCCACGACCACAAACCCAGTACGCATTTCGGAACACACGCCTCCCCACATCATGACAGACCTACCTTGGTAACTTACTATCTGGCGTGTCGTGATGGAAAGTAAACTTTCTGTACGACTTCTATAGACTCTCTCACGATCATCTCGTGCTCTTAAGGCTACTCTGTACTCATCAGTATACAAGACCTTGCTTCATTGGCCTAAAATCTAATTCACGTGTTCACGGGCAAATCTTAATCGTGAAACTCAACTTTGTTTCTAATGTTCTGGTCTCCTGACACGTAAATCTACCAATGATACCACTTACCGCTTGAAGCCGCCATCTGACTTCAACAGCGGCAAAGAATCCATTTTTTAACACTTCCAGTATCACAACTCGGTCATCGTAGGCAGAAGTATACCTTACTTCTGCCGTTTCCTGGTCGCCGTGCATAGATTCCAGTCTCACGATACCTCTTAAGTGCAAATCGTAGGGTCCTAAGCTGCACATTGAGAGTTGCAGCCAACTTACGTTGAGTTCGTCCTTGGTCGGTTAACAAGACCGCCTGAGTAACTTGAGTTACAACAAGAGGCATGTCTTAATTTTTTATGGAACCAAAACAAACCCGTAATCAATAAAAAAAAACTATAAAAACAAATTTACAGACCCATTGGACTTAAAACGAATTTTAACTTACCTCTTGGATTAACGTTAAAAACAGTTCTATCGTAAGTTTTTAGTAAGCATCAATCTAAACACAAGTTAATTTCAAATTAGCCACAAAAATAAACTAAACAGGTCACTTGAACCGTACCGTCAACACCTCATAAATAACGCTTAGTTTGTTTACAAGCTTTATTTATGTGCTTGGGCCACTTTTTCTGCCGGTGAGTGTATAATAGGCCTTTACCTATGAAATTGCCGTTTTGTATGCAATAAGTGAAAGTACTTATTTTTTCAATCTTTTTTATTTCTGTTATTCGAAGTAATCACCCATGCAATCGACGCATCTTTGCCAACGCATTGACAGTTTATTCTTGTAAAAATCAGCTGGACGGGAGGCAACAAACTCTTCAAAGGCATTTTGTACTGCCTCTCGGGAATTGAATTTTTTACCCACTAAAAAGTTGTTTAAATTTTGGAAAAAGTAATAGTCGGTAGGTGCAAGGTCTGGTCAGTATGGCGGATGAGGGAGAGCTTCCAACTCCAGCTCTTGCAGCTTGGAGACTGTCTGTTGCGTAGTATGGGGTCGCGCGTTGTCGTGAAGGAGCAGTGGGGACGACCGATTGACCAAAGCTGGTTGCAGATGTGTAAGCTTCTCCATGATTCTCTCCAGTTCTTCACAGTACACATCTGCATTAATGCTCATCCCGTTTTGTAAAAAGCTGTGGTGAATCACACCCGCACTAGACCACCAAACAGTGACCATCACCTTTTTAGGGGTCATTTTTGGTTTAGGGCATTGCTTTGGTGCTGAACCAGGGTCTAACCAACTTGCTGAGCGCTTTCGATTGTCGAACAGAATCCATTTTTCGTCGCACGTAACAATTCGTTTCAAAATTCCTTCATTTCTTTGCCTGTAGAGCAGCGCAAGGCAGGTCTCGACGCGTACGTTGCGCTGGCGATCGTTAAGGTCGTGGGGCACCCATCTATCAAGCTTTTTAACCTTGCCAATTTGTCGCAAATGGATCTATATTTTTTTGATGCTTACATTAAAAGCTGCTGCTAGCTCAGCTGTAGATTGAGTTTCGTCAGCTTCCACAATCGCTTTTAATTCATTATTGTTAACCAAAGTTTCCGGACGACCACGAGCTTCATTTTTCAAGTCAAAATTTCCAGAACGGAACCGGGAAAACCAATAACGGGTTTTGCGTTCGTTTGTACAGTTCTCTCCGTAAACGTTTTTGATGTTACATGCCGTTTGTGTCGCGTTGGTGCCACGACGGAACTCATATTCCATAATTACACGAATTTTTAAAGTATCCATTATGACGAAAAATGTTCAAATGTAATGAAAATACAACGCTAATCAAAAAACAAAAGACTGAGTTTGTAAATAGAACGTCATGGTTTTAAAACAAAATTAATTTGAATTTAGAATACAGAACCATTACAAACTTTTTTTTATTTGAAATAACCAGTACTGAAGAACGGCAATTTCATAGGTAAAGACCTAATATTTTTTCACAGATCTGGTCCACTTCATTTCGAAGGCCTAAGGCCTATTTTTTATTTAAATTGTTTTTCATGGCAAGTGTTTCAAAGCCGACAGCCATAAACAGCATTTAAATAATATATTTAAACTAGCTGACCCCGCGCGTACTGTCACATTTTCTTTAATGTTATTTACATTTTACTTGTTTTAGTAATTATGCTCAACTCGGCTTCCCACAGGTAATTTACTATCACGAACAAAAAATAAGCATGAAAATATATGTAAATTCTAGAAATAGAAATACGGCGCCACATACCGGATATCTGTGCAACTTAGATACCAAACCGCCTGCCGCCATCTATTATGATTTTATAGAACTAACCGATAAATACACACATTTAATTTGCAATAACAAATATTGAGATCAATAATTGAGATAAAAACTATATCCCAAGTTGGACCAATTTACAGATGCTTACTAAATTTGATGAAAATTGTTTCAGTAGTTTCGGAGTTTATCGCGAACATACATCGTATTTTTATATATATATAGATAGATATATACACTGCTAGACATAGACATCATAGACCTCTTCTTAGTATGAAGGTTTCGGCCTACTACACCACAATGGCCAGTAAGGTTCAAATATAAAAATTTTCTTCTCTTTGCAATATTGTTGTATTGCATAGTTTAGAATAGAGGTAGTTACCAAAAACTGTTTCATAGTTTTTTTGAGCTGCTAATTCTTTTATCTGTTCATCACATTGTGATCCCTTTGTTAAATCGCAATTTATGGAAGGGACAGAACAGGGCTAATTAAATCTCTTCAAAAAAGAATTAAAGCTTTAATTTTTGCGATTTGCCAGTTTATTTAAATTAAATGCTTGACTCTCTTCATAAATCATCTCTTTTGTCTCAATTTTTTGTGTTTTTTTTTAAATCTTCATAATATCAGTATAGTTGTTTATAAAAGCTTTGGCAAGATGGCCAGACTATCTTGTTTGGCTTAACATTTCAACTTCAATTTTAATTGACGATAAATCGTTCATATCTATGGGTCGCAAGACTATCTTGTTTGGCTTAACATTTCAACTTCAATTGACGATAAACAGTCCATATCTATGGGTCACAACAGAAAAAAATCAATTTTAAGCAACCTCTAGAGCTGGACAATATACTGATACCAATCCTAAGTATGTTTAACGCCTTTAAGTCCTTCTCCTTCTTAACATTAATAACAATTCAATGCAAAAGTTAAAACTTTTTTTTTTTCGCATTATTGTCTAGTATTCAGTGGAGTAATGGCCGATAAATAAAGTTTATTGTTCCTAATACTTTTAGATATAAAAAATAGGACTAATTATAGTTTTCACATGTTTTCCATCATAACAAGGATCTTTTATATATCACATAAAAACCATTGTACAAACACATCCAAGATACTTAATTAAGAACAAAAACTGTTTTTTTTAAGTTATTACATATTTAGAACATTACAATTAATAAAGTACTTCTTATGCTACTCACTTCAGATCTACCACATTCAAAGCCCATAACCTGACGTTGAATGATTTCATGAGACGGTTTTCCGACAGGTCCATTTATCCCCAACCAGTCTCTTACCGCAGGAATTTCACCAAATGGTACCTATCGAAACAATTTTAATATAGATATATTTTACGTAGATGATTTTTACAGACATGCAGAAATTACAAAGATGATGAAGTCAAAGCAACTCATGCAAACTACGCCTAACTAATTATAAATAAAATTATATCTGTTTGTTCTGGTTCTTACTCCAGTTTGAGACATTCCCCACGGTCCAGGATTCATGCCAAAGTACATAATAGGTTTCGTAGTGTTACAATATTTTCGTACATACATTTCAAATGTATGTCTAGCATAAATAGTAGGATTGTACACAACTGCCACTTCAGAGGGCAAGTGTAACTGTTCGAGTTGACTATTTAATTCATCAATTAAGTTTAAAAAATCTTCGCCGACTTCGCTGTTTGAAGTAGCGGCTCCTTTGCAGAAAAACGATGAGACTACATTTTGCTCTAACATGATTAATTCAATTTAAAACATGAAACAACCAAACAAGCGCGAGTCACCTTACTTACAAAACTTACTTCAAATAAATGCGTAATCACCTACATGCAACCCTCGCGCGACTGCGAATATTATTTCAACAAAAACAAAATTGAATGTCTTGCTTGTGTTGTTTTGTCTGACAGCTGACATTATCAAAAACAATGTACCTACTCTGTGGCTGTGGCTGACAGTTTCAAAGGGAGGCCATAAGCCATTGACCTAAAGTACATGGACTAGGCATATCTACAAATTATCGTGCCCACCTACACTAGAAGTTGGCACATAAAATGGCTGCCTTTAGGGTTGTACCTATGCAGCTATGTAGAGCGACTCGAAATGTCAATATCGATATTTAAATGAATATTTCATTTAAATATCGATATTGACATTTCGAGTCGCTTAATAAATTGAAAAAAATTCAATCACATTAAATAATTTTAGTTGTTTGCGATTAGTTATGTATTTAAAGTAGGAATTTTAAAATGTGAATCCCGCAGGATGGATCAAATTTTGAATGATGGACTTAAGAATAAAATCCAATAAAAGTGAGCCGTCATGGGACGCCTGGCAGATGTGAAATATCGAAATTGTTTTGTATAAAATAAAATGAATGACATTAATATTCATTTTTATTAAATACAAAATTCCAATACAAATAAAAATACAATTAACAAAACAAATACAAATTAAAACAAAAAATTGAAATTGCGGCGCTCCGTCACTTCGCTGCCTATGAGTGCAAATCCCGTCAAAATTGGTCCAGCCGTTCCAGAGATTAACCGGAACAAACCGACAGACAGCCAAAATTATAAAAAATACATTTCTGGTATATGTACCGTGTATACATACATATTATTATGCATTTAGTAAAAAGTGGTTATTTTAATATTACAAACAGACACTCCAATTTCATTTATTAGTATAGATGTAAATGGCGATAAAAACATCGTTAATAAACATCAATGTATCGTTCATAAACATCGATGTTTCACTTTTGAAAACATCGATGTTTTTTATGAGCGATGTTGCATCCCTAACTGTTTGACAGCAGATCTACCTCAGAACTTGACACTTAAAATGGCGTCGCCGGTCATGAATTGACAAGTACATGACGTCACTCAAAAGTGTTGCCAATATTAGTGCTCACTAAACTATGTTTATCTCTCTTTTCACATCAAGGTAAATGTTCACTCCTCTCACCAATGGGGCGATCACTTTGTGATACTTGTAATACCTATAGGACCCATGAGTATAAGCATTAAATCGCTACTAGTCCATTGGCAAGAAGAATGAGCTTTACGGCGATTCACCATGTTCTTAATCTAACTAAATTCATCAAGCACTTACTGGAGTGTGTGGCTTGAGGGTTCTCGGCGTTCCAAGAGATCTCTTGGGTAGCTGCTTCTCTGCGTCGTCACACAAACATAAACTCCTAAAGTGCTGTACAACTTCCAAGGTATTCGAATTACAACAAACTCGTATCAGCTATCACGGATATTCGAATTACAACTCACTCGCTTCAGCTATCGCGGAACGCTCCTACAAAACTCGCGAGTCCACAACCTAACACACAACGGTTTATCACTAAAGACCGGGTCGATGGACAATACAATTAGGTTAATATCAATTAATTTTCGGTTCTCAAAACAATCGCAACAATCCAAATAATCTTTGTTGAGATGTCAGATAATATTATTATATCACTTTTAAACAATAATACATTTAAAAAGGAACAAATTTCTTATAAGCAATTTGATATCATTTGTTATAATTAATATGACTAATCTTACATTATTTTCGTTACAGAATCAGCTACATTGTCTGCTCCTTTATAATTTGCAAGCTGCTATTATACTGTGAAGCCTAAGTAAATTGCACTTTTATTGCCTACGTATCAATCGTAACATAATAATTGTGACCAAAATGAACCACATGATTTATTTTGTTACAGAACCCAAATTACTCATGTATGTAAAATACTTGTTTAAAAAGTATGAAAATATAATTTATAATATTTGTTCATGTTTCATTTAAACCCGTGATTTCAACAAACAAAAAAAAATCGGGTGGCGTAATTAGTGCATTAGTAATCGATATCGACAATATTCGGTATTATTCACGTCCCTATTGAGTTGCTCATGTTGGTAGTAATGCGTTTGTCAAACGTCAATCAATGTTTTTGCAATGTTGACAGCTATGACATATTTGAATTTGACATTTCATTCATAAAGGAACAATGAGTATATACTTCTTTACTACTACTTACTAGGAGATGCCCTATTCTATTAAACGAACAATTCATTATACAAATATATATAAGATCGACACATATATACAAAAAAGCATTTTGTCTCTTTTTAACTTATGTTTACCTTGGTGTGAAAAGAGAGATAAACAGTTTAGTGACCACTAATATTGGTAACACTTTTGAGTGACGTCATGCACTTGTCAATTCGTGACCGGCGACGCCATTTTAAGCGGCAAGTTCTGAGGTAGATCTGCTGTCAAGCGGTTGTTGTCGGAAATTTTGTTTTTGTTTTCGTGCCAATTACGGCTTTAGATTGGTTTTTATTGTATCCAAGGCTTTGCCCTAGACATGAAAATCATGCCTTCGTGCTCCATTAAACAATTTGGTGCAAGAAAAAACAAGAATCATTGTACATTGACTCTTTACAGGTTAGTACAAAAATGCATTGAAATTGTTCAATATTTTACGATTTTGTTTATTGTATTGTAATAAACATATTCTTTTTATAATTTCCGAAGACGTTTGTTAGTTTTTTGAGGTTCTCAATGGTATTATTTGCTTTGTTTCACTTTGATTTGTTTACATACGATTAAGGATAGTGATGGTAGAGTTAAAGTGTCGATACTTATATTATTATATAAATAATCACAAATTTTAACAAAAAAAAACCGACTTCAATCTGGACCAAATTTAAATGGGACCATACGGGAATATTGAGTTATTCGTTAATTTGTCGTGTATATACATAATGCAAATTGAAGACTTATATAGTTTTCTCATGGATGACAGTTCAGAACTGGACCATAATATAATGGGACCATTTGGGAAGCACCAGCTTTCAAATAAAAAAAGAATCACCAAAATCGGTTCACCCAGTCCAAAGTTATGAGGTAACAAACATAAAAAAAATAAAAATAATACAGTCGAATTCATTGACCTACAGTACATGGACTACGCATACCTACAAAATTATCGTGCCTACCTACACAAAAAGTTGGCGCATAAAATGGCTGCCTTTAGGGTTGTACCTATGTAGAGTGACTCGAAATGTCGATATCGATATTTAACTGAAATATTTAATAAATTGCAAAAATAACAATAAATAATTCTAGTTAATTCCGATTGTTTTTTATTATTTATAATGGATGTAATGGACGGATTAAATTTTAAATGATGGACTTAAGACTAAAATCCAAAAATGTAAGCTGGCCATCACGGGACTCCCGGCTAGATATGATATGAGCGAAATATTACTTAAACGATTCTTGGGCTTCTACCCAAGAAACCGTAGGCCATTAGGAGTGCTACAGCGTTTGGTGAGTCCATTGTTGGATAGGAGAGTGCGGCGTACATCACTTCCTCCCAAAATGAGGCCGTGGATTCCTCTTGGAATCCCTAACAGCAATGTAAACATAAGTTAAAAAGAGACAAAATGCTTTTTTGTATATATGTGTCGATCTTATATATATTTGTATAATGAATTGTTCGTATAGTAGAATAGGGCATCTCCTTATTATTTCTACTCATTGGTCGAATTGAGAACCTCCTCCTTTTTGAAGTCGGTTGAAAATATGTTAACTTGGTGTTTTCTTCATCAGATTTCCTGTAAATGAAATTTTAAGAAAGAAATGGATCGAAATCATTGGTTGGGAAAATATAAACCCTCGACATAAAATGTGGTATGTTTGCTCGATGCACTTCCATGAAACATCCTACAACAGAACTCTCGACGTGACGCGATTACGTGACTGCGCCGTGCCCTAACCTGAATGTGTGAATAAATGAATAAATATTACAACTATTTAAAACGTGTTTTATTTACTCAATTTGTTAACTCGCTCAATGTCAACTTAATATAAGTACTTTTTATGTTGATATCGGTATCCCAGAACCGTCGGAGCTACGAAAAAATAGGTAAACAACGATATACATTTTCGTTGGTTTGAATGCGGAGGTTTCTGTTCTTTCTTTAGTCTTGTTGCTGATAGAACGGATAGGGCTGTTTTCATAGTCGATAACAAATAATTTTAAAATAATAATTTGAGAAACCTCACCTACGATCATCTATTCCCAGACTACAGAAAGACCAGGATTTTAGGGATTCCAAGAGGAATCCACGGCCTGATTTTGGGAGGAGGTGATGTAGACCTAAAAGGTGGGTAAAGGGAGAGGACTAGCACTCTCCTATCCCACAATGGACTCACCAAACGCTGTAGCACTCCTAATGGCCTACGGTTTCTTGGGTAGAAGCCCAAGAATCGTTTAAGTAATATTTCGCTCATATCATATCCAGTCGGGTGTCCCGTGATGGCCAGCTTTCATTTTTACATCCATTATAAATACACACATCAAAAGTGTCTAGGGATCAAGCATTTTTATGCGGATTTCTTGAGATTGAGATGTGGCTTTGGCCCTGGCCTGCTCAGTCGCCAGACTTGAACCCGATTGAGCATGCATGGGATATGCTACAGAGAAGAGCTCTGCCGAATATGGAGGGTATCCAGTCGCAAGAAGACCTTTTTTTGTTGTTGCAACGAACATGGGCGGCCATTCCACAGCGTGATTTGGATGAACTCATTTTGAGTATGCCAAACAGATGTTCTTGTGTTAGTGTTCGCGGTAGAAACACGGATTATTAATTGTTTAAATAAAACCCTACTACTACCCTACTAAACCTAATAAAATTTTAAAGAAAACTGTTATTTCAGTCTTTTTTTCGAACTTTAATGTTAGTGGTTCAAATGTCAAAAATCCTTTTATTAGGAAAATGGCAAATTTCTTTATTAATGCAAAGGTGACTTGGTTTATCGTTACTGTGACAAACGAAAACACTTTATTTGATGAATCCTTAAAGAAAATTTTAATTAATATCAATCAGGAGAAAAGTTATTGCAAAAATACATGTTGATCCCTAGACACATATGTTGATCCCTAGATACTTTTGATGTTAATAAAAAACAATCGGAATTAACTATAATTATTTAATGTTATTTTTGCAACTTATTAAATATTAAAGTGAAATATCGATATCGACATTTCGAGTCACTTTACTTAGGTACAACCCTAAAGGCAGCCATTTTATGCGCCAACTTCTTGTGTAGGTAGGCACGATAATTTTGTAGGTATGCATAGTCCATGTACTGTAGGTCAATGGTATGGAAGTTCGGACTCTTGTAACGTAGTGATTATATACTCTTTGGGTATAAGTGTTTCTTAGATAGATAGATAGTTGTATAACCACTGGTATGTGGCGCCCTCCTAATGTCTAATTGACACGTCTGTGTCATCATTTCTGGGTGGTCTCGCGAAATTTAATTACAGTGATGGATTTACCACTAGGCTGGGGCCTAGGGCGGCAAATTTTAGGGGGCGGCAGATTTAGCCCAAATTTTTTTGAAGTGAAAACTTCTTTAGCCGCGTTGAGCACGTTTTGATAGGGGCAAAATCTGATGGGTTCGCGTCACCGACATGCTAACATTTTTTTTTATTATTGAAGTGATAACTTCTTTAGCCGCGTTGAGCACGTTTTGATAGGGGCAAAATCTGATGGGTACGCGTCACCGACATGCTAACATTTTTTTTATTATTGAAGTGATAACTTCTTTAGCCGCGTTGAGCACGTTTTGATAGGGGCAAAATCTGATGGGTACGCGTCACCGACATGCTAACATTTTTTTTTATTATTGAAGTGATAACTTCTTTAGCCGCATTGAGCACTTTTTGACAGAGGCAAAATCTGATGGGTTCGCGTCACCGACATGCAATTTTTTTTTTAACTATTGACGAGAAAACTTCTTTAGCCGCGTTGAGCACGTTTTGATAGAGGCAAAATCTGATGGGGTTCGCGTCACCGACATGCTAACATTGTTTTTTAATTATTGAAGTGATAACTTCTTTAGCTCGTTGAGCACTTTTTGGCAGGGGCAAAATCTGATGGGTTCGCGTCACCGACATGCTAACATTTTTTTTTATTATTGAAGTGATAACTTCTTTAGCCGCGTTGAGCACGTTTTGATAGGGGCAAAATCTGATGGGTACGCGTCACCGACATGCTAACATTTTTTTTTATTATTGAAGTGATAACTTCTTTAGCCGCGTTGAGCACGTTTTGATAGGGACAAAATCTGATGGGTACGCGTCACCGACATGCTAACATTTTTTTTTTTTTATTGAAGTGATAACTTCTTTAGCCGCGTTGAGCACGTTTTGATAGGGGCAAAATCTGATGGGTTCGCGTCACCGACATGCTAACATTTTTTTTTATTATTGAAGTGATAACTTCTTTAGCCGCGTTGAGCACGTTTTGATAGGGGCTAAATCTGATGGGTTCGCGTCACCGACATGCTAACAATTTTTTTAACTATTGTAGTGAAAACTTGTTTAGCCGCGTTGAACACTTTTTGGTAGGGTAAAACCTGATGGCATCATCAGGTTGGCAAATGGCAAAATACGGATAAAAGAAGTCTTGAAAATTTTACAATACTTTAGGACCAAAAAGTGTGCCCATAGTGCTGCGTTCGTCTAGCCACGATGACGCGCTGGTTCTGGCCCGACCAGCGCGTCATCGTGGCTCGACGAACTCACGTACCCACTCGTGGTCATTTGATCCAACACTGCGCCGAGTCGAACGTGCCGCTCAAAATCCGATTTAGACATTCCAACAGATCGGACCTACGCCTCACAGAAATGGCATTGGATGCGGATCGAGAGATCCTCTTAATTAAAACAATAATTCTGGCGATTCGCAAATTTGGTAAGCGCCAAGCTGGTAGGCAGGCTAGCATTATGGCGGTACGACCCGTATGGGAGTATGGGCTCGACAGTGAAACACGGCACCCTCTCATACCAGCTGACGCAGATGATGTTGATGTCCAGAATACATACTTTGGAGATCACGTCCGGCTGTTCCAGGGCTGGTGTGACAGACCAGAGTGAAGGAGAGAGTAGATTGGTATTGGGTTAGGAGGAGAACCATCTAAGTTCACAAGGCCCGGGCATGGTTAAGGTTCTGCACTCAGTTCAGGCGCTGGAGATCACCGAACGACCTCGAAGGCTAAAAGTGCAGGCCTTTAAATTTTGCTATCTTTTAATCACCACTCAGAGCGGCATGGGGCCTTGGAAACAGTGACTACGCTATCCGGTTCGCCAACGGCTAATTGTGTCTAAGTGGTAATCTTCCTATCTTCTTCTTAGCAGCAGAAACAGGCATAACAGAATGACATTAGAGACAGGACCATGGTACCCTGGTCACTACACACCTAGTATCGTGGGAAAAGAAACCTGTCAACCACTTCCTACAAGCTTCCTGAAGCTGGACATGAGAGGCTCAGAAGGAGTGATGCGCGGAGACGGGAGCTAAGGGGGTCTCGAAAGGGGATATGAAAAGAGCAGGGAAATATCACCGTCGGAGAGCCACGCTTCGGCTGATGTGGGCCGGCTCGACCGGAGTGATACCACGGCCTCACAGAAAACCTGTTTGAAACAGCGATTGCGCTGTGTTTCACCGAGTGAGTGAGGATACCGGAAGCCCATACCCCTCCCATCACCTAAACACCGGCAACGCACTTGTGACGCCTCTGGTGTCAGGTTTACAAGGTAGTAGAGCCACGCTGATTTCAGCATGAACCGGCCGGCTCGACCGGGGCGGTACTACCCTTGCACAGAAAATCAACGTAAAATGACAGCATTCGTGCTGTCATGTTTCGTTGGTGAGTGCGAGACCGGAGGCCCAATTAGTCTAGTCAACAAGTTCCATACTTGTTGACCAGACTAAAAGATGCAGCAGCATCACTAGGCCGCCATAGTGTGGGTCGCCATACTGCATTGTCTGCATTCGCAATGAGTATGGTGACCACCACTCTTGGATTCTGCTTATGCTTTCCATCAGGCAGAGAAGAGTCATTTTGGCGGGCCAAACATAAAAAAAAAAAAGTTTCCATGGGCGGCGGTAATCGCTTACCATTAGGTGATACGATTGCTCGTTTGCCCCCTGTTCCATAAAAAAAAATGTAGGTTAGTAGGGGTGGCAAAAATGTAACAGCCTAATTTTGGCAAATCCGCCACTGGCTGTTGAAATATTATTGTTGTTATAAAAACTGCTCATTGCTAACATACTCATGATTTAATGTCATCCTTTCACACAATTTCAATAACAAATCACAAAAAGAAGTCATACAATACGACACAATTCACCTCCTAAACCACTAGTTTGCCGCGCGACTGAATAATTTTTTTAAATGTTTAGTAATTGTTATTGGTATGTTTTAGAGACTTGGCATGGGACTATATGCCTTCCTTGTTCTTTCCTCTATATACTGGTGCAAGTTAGAGCAGAATAGACACAGTGCAAAACATGCTACGATCGAAATAAGTGTCAGCGGAACTGTCGAACTCCAGGAGCGGGGTACACAGATGCGTGGTTTTTATCGTCGCGCTCTAGGAGCGCGATACACAGCCAAGGGGATAACATGGTGTACATACATTACATGCAAGATATCAATAAATTATAATAGTTTCAGTCATGTTTGGCTGCATTTATCGGCATACAAATTTGTTTATCATTTAGGCCGAGGCCGCACTACGGCTAAACCGCCGCGGTTTTTAACAGCCTGATTTTGTGACATAGGGAAATGTATGGAAGCGGCCACATTGGCGGTTTTTTACCGCGACTGATTTTAAAACCGCGACAACCGCGGGCGGTTCTATACAGTGTTGCCAGAAGGTTACTTTTGTAACGTTTCAGGTGATTTTTCATCTCTTGGTTACTTTTAACGTTACACAAATAAGATTTCATTTTAATACACTCCCCTATCTGTCTCTGCCAAAATTGGAATACTTGGTGTCGACATATAGAGCGAAGTCCAGTTCAGATAATTGCATTCTTGCAGATTCCTCCGTAGAGACGTTACTGAACTGAGGGACCTATACTCGTATTATGCCGCCATAAATCTGTAATGTCGTATTCTAAAGTTTTAGGATTTTTATAAAACTTTTAAGAAATTCTTAAATAAATTCTTATATAATAAGCGTTGACCTAGAGATAGGGCCATCTCAAAAATTTAGAAACCAGGACAACAAGCGTAAAATCCCCGGATATTTGCGGTCATAATCCGAACACTTTTATATTTTTTTATTTTATTTAGTCGAAATAAAAAGAATACATAGTTCAACTAGTCGAATATTTTCATAGGTATTCAGTTTAATTAAAGTCAGTTGTGAAAAGTAAAATCTCACAGTTGTGAAAATGCTTTTCAAACAGTAGTATATTTTTCACAACCTTTTTTTTTAAACCAGACTAATTTGCCAAAAATATCTTTAAGTTGAAACTCTTAAGATATCATTCCAGTATTCAAGCTCTAAGTTTTTTAGTCTTATCTTCTTCTTCTTATTATATAAAAATCAATTGATGTTCGTTTGTCTCGCTAAAACTCGACAACGGCTGGGCTGATTTAGCTGTTTTTGGTTTTGAAATGTTTGTCGTAGTCCAGGAAAGGTTTAAACTGTAAAAAATGTAAAATAACTTGAAAATCCAAATCTCACGTGTACGAATTAGCGGGCACAGCTAGTAACAAATAAAAAATATCTGCTTAAAGTTTTCATCAGCAGTCTTATTAAGTTTTTTTTGTGTTTTCATCTTCTTTATTTAGAATATGTACTCTGAACATTCAATGGCAAGAAACTTTCTCTATTTCGATCATCCAAGCTTTTTGAAATGGTTGCAAGTAGGTATCCTTCTGGTTTTAAATACTGAATTATATTTTTTTTCTAATGCTTTTATTTTTGAGTAAATGATGTGCATAATTGAATGCATGGAAAACAGGTATGTCTCCGATTTAAAAAAAATCAGATCAGGGGGCTTTTTTAAGCTTTTGAAATAATCCACATTCAGGACTCACTCGATAGCTGGAAACAGATTTCGCCAAAGTGTCTTTGAATGATAGAGAAGCTGTATAGACTCAACCTCGACTGTGTCAGAGAGTTCTTTAAGAACTTTTTAGACTGTAGCCTTTATTATTCCCAATTTTATTTGGGGTCGGCTTGTTTAAGTGGCAAAAACTTTTTTTTTTGATGTTGTTGAATCAACATATACTGGCAAACAATCACATGCGTGGTGCAGTGCGTTATTGATAATGTGCGCAGAGCATCCCACACCAACTATTTTCGAATTCAGATTTTGTTTTAACTTATGGAATTATAAAACATTGTTGGTTCCATGGCGCTCTATTCCACCGAAGTTCGTATTACAATTATCTCCAGAAAATGCAACACATTTAGTTAAAAGATCATGCTGTTGAAGTTGCTTTCATATAAGCTCAGTAATTATCTCAGATCTGTCATTTCATTTCGATTTAGTTTTCTGGTGGTTTTAAAACTTCAATCTAAAGGAGAGCTAGTTTATCTGTTGGCAACACTGTTCGCGGTTTTACCGCGTAGTGTGTGCGCTTCGGGCGGTTTTGCGGTTTGGCGGTTTAACCGCTGGCTGGAAAAAACCGTAGTGCGGCCTCAGCCTTAACCATACATTATCGAAATTAGCAGAATTGTATATAGTGCTGTTTTAGATAGAGTGGGGCAGACATGGCTGCCTGTAAGCGGAAACGTCCAACAATTAGAAAGAGAGATTCGATCGCGGTAGTGATCGCGGTAGTTATCGCGTTAGCGCAGTTAGGCTGAGGCCGCACTACGGTTTTTTCCAGCCAGCGGTTAAACCGCCAAACCGCTAAACCGCCCGAAGCGCACACACTACGGTAAAACCGCGAACAGTGTTGCCAACAGATAATCTAGCTCTCCTTTAGATTCAACTTTTAAAACCACCAGAAAACCAAATCGAAATGAAATGACAGATCTGAGATAATTACTGAGCTTATAAGAAAGCAACTTCAACAGCATGATCTTTTAACTAAATATGTTGCATTTTCTGGAGATAATTGTAATACGAACTTCGGTGGAATAGAGCGCCATGGAACCAACAATGTTTTATAATTCCATAAGTTAAAACAAAATCTAAATTCGAAAATAGTTGGTGTGGGATGCTCTGCGCACATTATCAATAACGCACTGCACCACGTATGTGATTGATTGCCAGTAGATGTTGATTCAACAACATCAAAAAAAAGGTTTTTGCCACTTAAACAAGCCGACCCCAAATTAAATTGGGAATAATAAAGGCTACAGTCTAAAAAGTTCTTAAAGAACTCTCTGACACAGCCGAGGTTGAGTATAAACCTCAGAGTTAATAGTATGTATAAACAGCTTCTCTATCATTCAAAGACGCGTTGGCGAAATCTGTTTCCAGCTATCGAGTGAGTCCTGAATGTGGATCATGTCAAAAGCTTAAAAAAGCTCCCTGATCTGATTTTTTTTAAATCGGAGGCATACCTGTTTTTCATACATTCAATTATGCACATCATTTACTCAAAAATAAAAGCATTAGAAAAAAAAATATAATTCAAACTTTAAAACCAGAAGGATACCTACTTGCAACCATTTCAAAAAGCTTGGATGATCGAAATAGAGAAAGTTTCTTGCCATTGAATGTTCAGAGTACATATTCTAAATAAAGAAGATGAAAACACAAAAAAACTTAATATGACTGCTGATGAAAACTTTAAGCAGATAATTTTTTATTTGTTACTAGCTGTGCCCGCTAATTCGTACACGTGAGATTTGGTTTTTCAAGTTATTTTAATTTTTTTACAGTTTAAACCTTTCCTGGACTACGACAAACATTTCAAAACCAAAAACAGCTAATTCAGCGAGACAAACGAACAGCAATTGATTTTTATATTATAAGAAGATAAGACTAAAAAACTTAGAGCTTGAATACTGGAATTATATCTTAAGAGTTTCAACTTAAAGATATTTTTGTCAAATTAGTGTGGTTTAAAAAAGAAGGTTGTGAAAAATATACTACTGTTCGAAAAGCATTTTCACAACTGTGAGATTTTACTTTTCTATCACTGATTTCGATGAAAAATAACTAAATTTAATTAAACTACCATTAATTAAACTACTGAATACCTATGAAAATAAATAAAAGAACTATTTCGACTAATTGAACTATGTATTCTTTTTATTTCGACTAAATAAAATAAAAAAATATAAAAGTATTCGGATTATGACCGCAAATATCCGGGGATTTTACGCTTGTTGTCCTGGTTTCTAAATTTTTGAGATGGCTCTATCTCTAGGTCAATGCTTATTATATAAGAATTTATTTAAGAATTTCTTAAAAGTTTTATGAAAATTCTAAAACTTTAGAATACGACATTACAGATTTATGGCGGCAGAATACGAGTATAGGGCCCTCAGTTCAAATCAAAATCAAATCAAATCACCAAGAGATCAAGTAACCAGGAGATGAAAAATCACCTGAAACGTTACAAAAGTAACCTTCTGGCAACACTGGACAGAACCGCCCGCGGTTGTCGCGGTTTTAAAATCAGTCGCGGTAAAAAACCGCCAGTGTGGCCGCTTCCATACATTTCCTTTTGTCACAAAATCAGGCGGTTAAAAACCGCGGCGGTTAAAAACCGCGGCGGTTTAGCCGTAATGCGGCCTCGGCCTTAGCGCGGGAAAGCAGCATAGTAGAACGATTCGGCGGTTAATTGTTGTGATTGGATTACTTTTTTTTTTTTTTTTTTTTTTTGGGATGATTGGATTACCATTATTAGTCCTTTACTGCGCATGCGTCTTATGGACGGCTGGAGGCCTGGCTCTCCTGCTCTATCTAAAATACCTATAAGGTTTCTTAGCCCCAGAACACAGTTAACAAATAATAAAGAAATTTAGCACTCGAATCGAATTTATTCAAAATATGAATATTGATTTTAAGCGTTAAAACACTTAACTTTATGCCGCATTTACATGCGTGGCACGCCTCGACAACCCTCCACATACACACGCGTGTAAATGGGCTGTTTGGCTAGGGTTGCGTGAACTTGCGTGAGGTTGTGATAGCTTGTTGCCGACCCGATTCGGTGTCGGTTTTTGAACACAGATCAAAGGAAGCGTGCGCTTGCCACTTGTGACGCGTTTACACGTTGGCGCGAGGTTGGTGCCACTCAGTGCAGTGTTGCCGGGTCTTGTCAGAAGTTTACCTGAATTATTTAAAAAAGTTGAATTACTTAAATTATTGAGTAAAAAGAAACCTTCCATATTTCTAAAACTAAAAAAATGTATCTTTGATGTTGTAGGGTGAAATATCGATTCTCTGAATCGATTAAGTGCTACATTTTTATTCAGAACTAAAAAAAAATCCTTTATGCAAAAAATTTGTGTGAATGTAGTTGGAATTTCCATAGAACCTTAGAGGCACATAGCAAGAAGGCATATTTTTGATGACGAAACTAGAGATGCTAACTTGTGTGATGTGAAAATGAGTTGAGACGAAAGGTGGTTTTGTCGTTAGATATAATCATTATAGAAATTCGTGAGCATTTTTAGTAACTACAGAGTTTAACGGATAAGTTAGCTTTTTATTACGCTGACTAGATTATTATATCCAGACGACACTAAATCTACACGACGCATCTGTCGAAATTGACAAGCAGGAGTTCAAGCTGGAACGACTTTGATTTAAATACTCTTTGGTCCATGGTAGATGTAATATTATTTTGTTATCTGTTTCCTACTTGACTCGGCTGTGTTTTTGGCTAAGAGACACTAAGGTTTTTGGTCTGTTTCTTCTGATATATGAACCATTGTCCATTTCCATTATGCACCATTTTCTTCTTATGTAACTGTAGCAACGTAACTTTCAATTTTTCTTAATTTATCTATACATCCATACAAATAAATAAAATTGAAATGTCTGTTTGTAATATTAAAATAATCGCTTTTTACTAAATGCATATGTATGTATACACGGTACATATACTAAAATATTATTTTTTTACAATTTCTATTACATTGTCTGTCTGTCAGTCGGTCTGTCTGTCTGTTTGTTCCGGGTAATCTCTGGAAAGGCTGGACTGATTTTGATGGGACTTTCACTGGCAGATAGCTGATAATCTAAGGAGTAACTTAGGCTACTTTTTTAAGACCAACTTTGTCCCGCGGTGTAACTCGCGGTACGACAAAAATCACGGGTAACACCGCGGGGTTGAGCGAGTACCTAAGTATTTTTGAAATAATTTAAAATAAATCTGTAATACTTACCTATCATAATGTAGTACCTAATAAATATTAATACCTAAACTGAAATAAAAGTATCTTGTGATTGTTAATGCTTTTTTTTGCATTTAGTTGTTTCCTCGCTGAGGTGGAATGAAAAGTTACTTGTTGCACTCGAGTGCAAAGATTTTACACCTTGTGCTCTTTTGATTCCCTCGCTGACGTCCAGGATTCTAATTTTTGAATCCTTCGCTTGCTCGGTCATCAAAATTGAGCACGCGGTTAAAAAGCAACGTTGCACTCTTGTATAACAAATAACTATTGCTCTTCGATATCTGATGTGATCTGATTCGATAGTGATGCTTCTGCATCATTGGGCCTCCGGTCTCGCACTCATCAACGAAACACGACAGCACGAACGCAATCATTTCACAGTGATCTTCTGTAGGGGTAGTACCACCCCGGTCGAGCCGGCCCGTTCTTGCTAAAATCAGCGTGGCTTTACTACATATTAGTAGTAGAGCCAGCTATTAGAAGCTTGTGTGAAAGAGACAGACGGTAACCAAACTCAGTCTCTCTCTCTCTCTGTCTCTCTCTACTCCGATCACGCTTTCCGCCCGTTCAGATGCCTCTTCAGATATATATGCTCTAAGGTTCACCTGGTCGAAAGTATTGAGGAAACAAATAAAAAAAACCTTGTGGCAACACTGAGCACTAGAGCACTGCGTACTGCGTACACTACAACGTACAACAGCGTAATGCGTATCTATATTGGTATCTGTGGAGCGCCTGCCGGACGCCGGTCATGATTTTGATTTGCACCATATTGTTTATTTGTTTTGTTTTGATATTTACATCGCGTGTCGCTATGAGTGCATAGTCAAACGAAGAAACGATGGCCTTTCTCCTTTTTCTTATTGAATGTGCCCGATAATATCCCTATCGTAACACACATCATCGTTGTCTGAACAAGACAACAATGAGAGTTTTATGATTTGTTGATATCCATACGTATACTTTCAAGGCCGCACTGTAATGAAAAAATTAAGCGAGCGAGTATCACTGAACGAGTTTATCTTTGAAAGCTCTTGTCGATCAGCGACAAAACTAGTAAAGCAAGTCGTCGCTGGCAGTGTGAACATTCAGAGAGCAACTATTAATATATGCATCTCTTTCGTTTATACGGAATGTATATTTATTGTACGTTTCTTGAACGAGAAAATCGCCGATGGTTGCCAAGGCTCGACAAGCATCTACAAGCCCTAAGCGTCCACAAATCTCGCTTGGCATTTGGAAGTCATTTACACGCTTGCGTTTTTCGCTTTCATGTGGTTACTTTTTTATCCGGGACCAAATTAGGGGTTTGTAAAACATTACAAAAATACGAAAAAAAAGGTACAATAATAATTATAATAAATATTCTGGACATTTCACACACACACCATCTAGTCCCAAGTTAAGCAGAGCTTGAGTTATGGGTATTAGACAACTGATATAAATCCAAATTTAATTTTTGTAAATACATAGGTACATATTATACTGAGAAACCACCCAAACTCCGAAACAAATATTTGCAGATTATACAAACATGTGGTACGACCCTGGAATCGAACCCTCAAGCACAGCCAGTCGCATACACTACCACTGCGCCATCAAGAGAGTTTAGGCTGAAAACATTTTCAAATCTTTATTATTTGCCGTGGTAGAGGACACCTTAATGTAACTTTCGTCAACTAGCCAACTCTACGATAGACGGACGGACAGATAGACATCGGAGGCTCAGTCCCGTATTCACTCTCTGGGTACGGAACACTAAAATTAATGCCTTAGCCTCATACCTATTCCTTGATACCCAACTTCAAATTTCATTTTGCATTAAATTTTATATTGTAATAAATTGTTTGTTTTACCTAATTTTTTAATCCTCTCTTCGTTCGACCAGCCACTCATTTTGAAGACAGAACTAGACGTGCATTCATCGCGAGATCACAGCGGCTACTAAGCGTAGCGCGCGCCATCGTATAAACACGTCGCAAGTGGCGAGCGCACGCTTCCTTTGATCTGTGTTCAAAAACCGACACCGACTCGGGTCGGCAACAAGCTATCACAACCTCACGCAAGCCAAGACAAACAGCCCGTTTACACGCTTGTATATGTGGAGGGTTGTCGAGGCGTGGCACGCGTGTAAACGCACCTCACAAACTCACGCAACCCAAGCCAAACAGCCCGTTTTCACGCTTTTAACCGACTTCAAATGAAATTGAGAACGTCCTCCTTTTGGAAGTCGGTTAAAAAAGGAGGAGGTTTTCAATTCGACTGTTTTTATTTTATTTTATTTTATGTTTGTTACCTCATAACTTTTGACTTGGTGAACCGATTTTGATCATTCTTTTTTTTATTTGAAAGCTGGTGCTTCCCGAATGGTCCCATTCAAATTTGGTCCAGATTGAAGTCGGTTTTTTTTTGTTCAAATTTGTAGGTAATTATTACATTGTTTTTCATTTTGAAATACAATACTTCCATACAAAAATTTTCATTCGTCATCCTCTCTTACAAAATTTAATATTAAAAGAAGTAAACATAACTAGATATTTATAAAAATTAGCTTATTGTTATTAACTAGTAGCATGTGTAAAGATTTGATAATTAAGGTATTGGATACTAATGTTATTGTAATTTAACTTGACAGAAATGAAATTATTGTATGCCCTCTGATGCTATGTATGACACATGCTGATCGCAATGTATACGAAACATCTAGTAATACGTATTTGTTTCGGAGTTTGGGTGTTTTCTATGTATAATATGTAAGTATGAATTTACAAAAAAAATGTATATATGGATTTATATCAGTTGTCTAATACCCATAACACAAGCTCTGCTTAGTTGAAACTAGATGGCCTTGTGTGTTAGATGTACAAAATATTTATTTATTATTGGAACGGAGTTCCTTATGGGGCGTTGCGGAGGGTTACCCTAGCCAGTAAAAAGCGTCTGTAACGTAAGATGGACGCCTCGGTGTTACAATGGTAGCGTATGCGAATGCTGTGCTTGAGGTCTCGGGTTCGAATCCCGGGTCGAATCATATATATATTTTTATGTTCTGCAAATATTTGTTTTTTCGGAGTTTGGATGTTTTCTATGTATAATAGTAGGTATGTATTTACAAAAAAGATGTCCGAAATATTTATTTAGTAAATGAAAATTTTTGTATAGCGCAGTAATCTGTAAGTTGTATGTAACAAGTACGGAGTAACTCTAGACAGAACTTGTTTCAGTAGAGATTACTAGGTAGCAGCACAAGTCACTAGTTAAGTTTATTTTATTTTTTTATCGATAAACAATCATAATAAAAAATGTATAGCGCAATCTATAATTATTTATTTAATAGTAGTAGCCCGCGGCTTCGGTCGCATATATATCAGTTATCGCGGTAAATAGTAGCCTATGTGTTATTCTGATTTATAAGCTATATTACTGTAAAGTTTCATCCAAATCCGATCAGTAGTTTTTCCATCCAACCATACTTACAAAGTTTCGCGCTTATAATATTAATATAGATTTCGTGAACGAAAAATTTTGTATAGCGCCATCTGTATTTTTGATAAGGAACTTCATTCCTATCTGGTGTCCCACGATACCACACGACTTTTTTATTATTCTTTTTATTTTATTTACTATAAGTTAATATTAATTACATTTTTAAATATACATGTAAAAATATAAAAAATAGTAGACCACCGATTTCGGGTACAGGGACCAAGAAACCGGTGGTTAGGGCTCTAAAGACAGGAACCTCCTGACTATACGTGCCGTATCTAGGAGGACTACCTTCTGCATCTTGCTTGCCTGCCTTGATCCAACCGTCCAACGTGAACCTCTTAAGGTGTTGGTCGAGGCTCTTGGCTATCAATCCGTGAACAGGTACAACTATCGGAACAAAGATCACTGATCACCGAATCTATATTCCAAATATCGACAATCTCGTGAGTATTTCATTTGTTTTTCTTTTCAACTTTCACGAGCTTCTCTTCTCGTCATGAGGAACGGCGATGTCAGCAAACATTGCGCGGCGCTTTAATCGATCTATCACCACAATATCAAGCTGATTGGCAACAATAGTCCTGTCTGTGATAATAGATCGATCCCAATATAACGTAGCACGACCATTCTCGAGAACTGAGTCGGGTTCATACCTGTAGTATGGCACCTCTAAATTCACAAGGTTGTATTTAAGGGCAAGCTGTTTATGTACGATCCTGGCTACTTGGTTGTGACTGTGCAAATATTCGCCGTTAGCAAGACGAGAACAACCAGAAATAATATGCCTAATAGATTCCCTGGGATGGTGACATGCCCGACAGATATCAACCGTACCATCTTTCAGGATATACACACATCAAAAGTGTCTAGGGATCAACATATGTGTCTAGGGATCAACATATATTTTTGCAATAACTTTTCTCCTGATTGATATTAATTAAAATTTTCTTTAAGGATTCATCAAATAAAGTGTTTTCGTTTGTCGCAGTAACGATAAACCAAGTCACCTTTGCATTAATAAAGAAATTTGCCATTTTCCTAATAAAAGGATTTTTGACATTTGAACCACTAACATTAAAGTTCGAAAAAAAGACTGAAATAACAGTTTTCTTTAAAATTTTATTAGGTAACTTAAACAATTAATAATCCGTGTTTCTACCGCGAACACTAACACAAGAACATCGGTTTGGCATACTCAAAATGAGTTCACCCAAATCACGCTGTGGAATGGCCGCCCATGTTCGTTGCAACAACAAAAAAAGGTCTTCTTGCGACTGGATACCCTCCATATTCGGCAGAGCTCTTCTCTGTAGCATATCCCATGCATGCTCAATCGGGTTCAAGTCTGGCGACTGAGCAGGCCAGGGCCAAAGCCACATCTCAATCTCAAGAAATCCGCATAAAAATGCTTGATCCCTAGACACTTTTGATGTGTGTACTTACGATATTTAATTGTCATGATAACTTCGTCCATTTATTATTATTATTATCTTAATTATGTACCTACCTATGATTTACAACAAAGATATATTCAATTGAATTGAATATAAGATACTTAGTGGCTGAGAGATCGCAGTTATAGTAATTAAAATTTTTAAAAACTTCTAGAAAAACCCACCAGCCACTAAAACCAATATTTCGCCAATAAATGAAGGATTCAAAGTATTCAAACCCAGTTTTAGTGGAAAATCCACTAAGTTGGTAGCACTGGGGCAACGTGTGAGTGCATGCGAGCGCTTGTAGTTTGTGAGCGACTGCCAAGTCCTCGCACGCGTGTAAATGTAGCACGAGCGTTTGTGAAGAATTGTAGTTTGTGAGCGCCTGCCAAGTCTTCGCACGCATGTAAACGTAGCATTAGATAGTAGCGATTCGATTCACCAGCACCAGCACCGATAAAAACACTGCCACTTTGCTCTTAAATTAATATGATGAAGATTATGAATATGTTCCGATAATCCACTTATAAAAATTATGTGAATGGTTGTAATTTATTAAAATCATGTTACGAAAAGTCATAATTCAAAAATATTAAAAGAGAAGTTCAAATGTCCAAAGAGTAGATATTCACACTATGTTCAAAACTCTTTGATGAACCTCTACGTTTACATGCGTGCGAGGACTTGGCACTCGCTCACAAACTACAAGCGCTAGCATGCACCCACACATTGGCAGTGCTGCCAACTTAGTGACTTTTCCACTAAAACTGGTGGTTTGAATCCTTCGTTTAGTGGCGAAATATTGTTTTTTGTGGCTGGTGGATTTTTCTAGCGGTTTTTAAATTTTTTATTTTAATTACTATAACTGTGATCACTCAGCCACTAAGTATCTTACATTCAATTCAATTGAATATATCTTTATTGTGGATCATAGGTAGGTATATAGTTAAAGATGTTTCGTATACATTGCGATCAGCACGTCCGGCCCAGTGGGCATACAATACTTTCATTTCTGTCAAGTTAAATTACAATAAGATTATTATCGAATGTCTTATTTATCAAATCTTTACACATGCTACCTTAACGGGTAGCATGTGTAACAATAAGTTTATTTTTATAAATATCTAGTTATATTTACTTCTCATAATATTCAGCTTTTTAAATAATTCAGGTAACTTCTGACAAGACACGGCAACACTGCACTGAGCGGCACCAACCTCGCGCCAACGTGTAAACGCGTCGCAAGCGCCGAGCGCACGCTTCCTTTGATCTGTGTTCGAAAACCGACACCGACTCGGGTCGACAACAAGCTATCACATCCTCACGCAAGTTCACGCAACCCAAGCCAAACAGCCCGTTTACACGCGTGTGTATGTGGAGGGTTGTCGAGGCGTGCCACACATGTAAACGCGGCATAACATAATTTAACTACAGACTAAAAGTCTGTAGATAAATTACAACCATAGAATCAAGAAAAAAAAACTATTTCATTTAATATTTTTTATTTGTAGAAATCCACATAGATTATTATTTCAAATTTTTGGTGAAAAGAAAAATGCAATGAATGAAAAATGCAAAAAATGAATACACAAAACGATGTCACAAAATGACATTGACATGACAACTGACAATACTCATCTGCCTGCCTGTTCTGGTTCTGATTTGTTTGATTTGAGATTTTGAGAATTTGAGTTATTGTTGACTTGTGTTTGGTTGGGATATAAGTGTTTACCATCTTGGCTCTGAAGTTTAACATTTTGCCGCCTTTACCGGTTTGGAAAAAGGATTATCTCTTTTTTTAATTTCTCATAATATTCAAATAGATGTTTTTATAAATGTCTGTACTAAACGAGGATATCATTCGCAATATAGTAAAAAATCACAATATTCCTTTGGTGTTTCGAGGCTTCGTTCAAAATTGGCCAATATGTCAGTGGAATGTAGAAAAGTGGTGTTCAGTGTTTGGAGAAAAAGAAATACCATTTCGTTGTTTAAAAAAAGATTTCCTATCAGATGAACCATGCTGGGAAAGACGGTGCTCTGTTAAAAATATGACATTTAAGAGTTTTGTTGACAATTCATCTACAAGCGACGAGTGGATGTATTTCGACTACAAATATGTTTATCAGTGGTTTAACACTGACGATGAACTGTACAAGGTACTTTTTACTTACTTGCTCCAACTTTAGTTTAGGGTATTACGTAGACGATTTTACTAGGGAGTAAATTTTTTTCTAGGATATAAGTTGGAAGCAGTTTGGTTACTCGGACAAAGGTGCTTCAGATGCGACCCTATGGGTGGGAAGTAGTGGAGCTCATACACCAGCCCATCAAGATACATATGGGGTTAATATTGTTACCCAGTTGCTTGGAAAGTAAGTTCTCATAAACACTAAACATTAAATTAATTAACAGCAATTAATTAAAAGAATTAACAGCAACAATGATGGTAGAAATAGAAATCTGACTGCACGTTTGGCCTAGTGGTTTAACGATCACCACACTGTTTCCTACTTCGCCAAGTGTTGTGGGTTCAAATCCCACATAGAACAACACTTTGTGTGATCCACAAATTGTTGTTCTGAGTTTGGGTGTTCTTTGTGTCAGTTTTATGTATGTTTGTAAAGTCCCCCACGACACAGGATTTATTCCTAGTGCGAGAGTTGTCTTTTTTAAAATAAAAAATAAATAAAAAAATATTGCTTTAATGTAAGTATAGTATTTAGCTTTTTATTACGGTATTTAGCTTTTTATGTAATCTGTTAGTTTGAAATTACAAACAGACACTTACATTTTATTAATTTGCTAATATTAAATAATAATTTAATTCACCTTAGATGTTAAAAATTCACCTTAGTCTTCATTATAATTTAAATAGTACGACAATTCATGTGTTTGTTATAGAAAACGTTGGATACTGTTTCCTCCTGGTACGGGAGGTCTAAAGCCCACTAGAGTGCCATATGAAGAGTCAAGTGTGTACAGTGAACTAAACTTCTACTGTCCTAATAATTTAGAAGTTTTTAATAGTGAGTATGGCATTTACTTAACAGATGTTTCAGGAATGCTTGCATTTCCTTTTTCCAATGTTACTTTTCTAACCGTAAATCTATACTAATAATATAAATTCGAAAGTAACTTTCACGGCCAAACTGATGAACCGATTTCAATGATATTTAACATGGAGATATTTTGATTCTTGTGGAAGTACATTCATTATTTACTGCAATAACTGACATACAAGCAGGCAGAGCTGCTGGCAATGTACAGGTATAACATACAAAACTGTAACTGTAATCTTGATCCACTTTTCGCTGCCCGCTTCACATGGAATGCCCCATATTACAGATCAATTATGAATTTGATGGCTTTATTATTAAATACTAATTTAAATTGGAATAAGTTGTAGTCCTTCTTAAAAGGCCGGCAACACACTTGTGACGCCTCTAGTGTTGTCCAATCGCTTACCATCAGGCGATATGTCTGCTCGTTTGCCCCACATATTCAATTTAAAAAAAAAGTTAAAGTTAAGAAAGTTATGAGGTAACAAATTTAAAAAAATATATAAAAATACAGTCTAATTGAGAACCTCCTCCTTTTTTGAAGTCGTTCAAAAATAGTACGATGCGTCTAGATCTGTTCTTAGTTTTCGTTATTTCTGCGCTACCAAGGTACCTTATATTTGCGGTGTAACAAAAAAAAAGCGGCCAAGTGCGAGTCGGTCTCGCCCATGAAGGGTTCCGCGGCAGCAAGTAACTTATTATAATTTTTATTTTATTTTTATATTTGTGTTGATTGAATGAAAGGTAAATTGCAGTTTACGATTTATGACGTATTAAAAAAAGACTACTTACTAGATTTCGTTCAAGCCAATTTTCGTTGGAAGTTTGCATGGTAATGTACGTCATATATTTTTTTTATATTTATCATTCTCTTATTTTAGAAGTTAAAGGGGGACACTCAATTTACCACTTTGGAAGTGTCTCTCGCGCAACCTATTCAGTTTAGAAAAAAATGATATTAGAAACCTCAATATCATTTTCGAAGACCTATCCATAGATACCCCACACGTATTGGTTTGATGAAAAAAATTGTTTTGAGTTTCAGTTCTAAGTATGGGGACCCCCAAAATTTATTGTTTTTTTTTATTTTTGTGTAAAAATCTTAAAGCGGTTCACAGAATACATCTACTTACCAAGTTTCAACATTATAGGTCTAATAGTTTCGGAAAAAAGTGGCTGTGACATACGGACGGACAGACAGACGCACAGACAGACAGACATGATGAATCTATAAGGGTTCCGTTTTTTGCCTTTGGCACGGAACCCTAAAAAACGTGTTGTGTCAGAATCATGACTATCATTATATGTTACCAGTGCAAGCTTCTGTAATTGCTCTGCATTGTATTCAAAAATAGTAAGATGCGTCTAAATCTGTTCTTAGTTTTCGTTATTTCTGGGCTACCTAGGTATTCGCCGTATACCTAGGCACCTGGCAATCCTCCAGTTACTGCACTAATTAGGAAGTGTGAAATACTTCGGTCGCGTGATCATTTCTTCTTTTGCTTCTAGGAAAAGATGGAGTATATCTGTTACTAGCTGACCCACGCAACCTCGTTTGCGTCTCCTATTACCCGTTGCGTGATAATTTTTCCCCGTTTTTGAAACATTCTTCATTGTTGCTCCGCTCCTATCGGTCTTAGCGTGATGATATATAGCCTATAGCCTTCCTCGATAAATGGGCTATCTAACACTGAAAGAATTTTTCAAATCGGACCAGCGGTTCCTGAGATTAGTGCGTTCAAACAAACAAACAAACTCTTCAGCTTTGCGAGTATAATTTGAGTATAGATTTTAAGTATCACCTTAGGGGTAAAAATCCAAAAATCCTTGTAAATGGCTTGCAATATTAAATATCATCAGTAGATGTGTTTGATTGATAGTAAATGGTTCGGGTCATAATTATTAGGCAGGACCACGAACAACGATTTATAAGTAAAATTGCTTCATTTCAACCGTTCGATAATACTTGGCGTGCGTAGTAGGATTAGACCCAATTATAAAGTTGACACCATTATCATCTCATTAAAATATCGATTGCGTCAAACAACCACCGTTGTCCGTTTTCCGACTGTTCCTTCCTCCACTTCACACGACCTTCTTCATCCCGCGTTGTGTGGTCTGGGTCCGGCAGTGTCCAGACCTTTGCTCCTCACGTATCTTGGCACTTGCCGAGAAACATGACGATAACACAGAAGGCGACACTCGAGCGACTTATTCGCAACGTTACGAACATGTAAGCTGCGGAGTTGTGGGAGTTCCTCACGCTGCCCATTCACGTTACTCCTCACATTCACTGGAACCTATTGATCTCTGCAATGTGCAGCCCCTGCTTGTGTCGTTTTAATGACGTCACGCTTCGCAGTCATGTAAAAGCACGTTTTAAATTCCTGTCTTCAACTTGACCAGCGTTTTGGGTCACAAAAGACACTGAAATAATGGTGACATCCTAGTAAAAACTAGATATTGGCCTAAAATTATATTTGTCAAAATTTAACTTTTAGATTACTTAAACATTTTTGATTTGATTTTATTGATTGATATGATTGTTTTGTTAAAAGCATAGATAATTTTATAAAAGAAAACAAGCAAAACTAATAAGTATAAAAACGTAAATACGCGTATCTAATTAAATCAGTTATAAAATTATTATATTATCAATGTAATTATTTAAATAGATTTTTGTTAATGTAATTTTCCGTATGAATCAAGCAAATCCGAAGTTTTTAATATTAAATTGCTCTGTAAGTAAAACTTATTTTTTTAAATTCCGGAATGTAAGGAACCAACAAGGGCAACAAGACTCCAGTCCACTGCAGACATAGACATCTCTAACCAGTCTATTTCTACTACCTTCAGTAGAAACAATGCTGTTGTACTCATTGTATTTTTTAGGTTTGACAGGTGGCCGTATGGTGGAGCTATCAGCTGGCGATGCTCTCCTCGTACCAAGAGGCTGGTGGCACTATGTACAGAATGTAGATCCAATCAACATAGCACTCAATATTTGGTTACCTCATGTACGTTGCTATTTGTTCGTTTATTTTTAATTTGTATTTTATAATTCAAAATGTATTCTGAAGATTAATCATTTCGATAATGTTGTTTGCTGTTTTTTACCCGACTGCGAAAGGAGGGTTGTTTTTCGAGTGTATGTATGTATGTATGTATATTTCTTTGGCACGCCCTAAAGCCTAAACGGCTTGTCGTATTTTTATGTGAGTGGTGTCAATATATTCGTCTTAGTCGTGAGAGTGACACTGGGTACATCAAAATAAAAAATAAAAAGTATTTTGGCGCCAAAAAGTAATATAAAAGAAAATGTTTTCTAAATACGTGTATGTATCGAGTGAGGTATCAAAATAAAGATTTTTTACGGTGATTATTACGAATATATATAAAACTTATATGTTTTTATTGTTAAATATTGACGCAGTCGGGTTTTTTATTTTTAATAATTTGTACTTGTTTTGTAAACATCTGCAAGATAAAGTATTTACTTAAGTGGCTATTTTTACATATGATCAAATAGTTTAAGAATGCATTCGTATTGTATTAGTTTATTATTATAATGAGTTTTGTTTTCTCAAACATTTTTAACAGGAAAAAGATGGTTCAACAAGAGTTTCTGAAGCTCTGATTAAAATATTTGTAGCGCAAATATGCAAGGATCTTCCCCAGGAAACCGCAAAGTTAATAATTAATCCTAACGAGGTATGTATAATGACGATAGTTTTAAATTAAAACGAATGGCAATTACTTGCTAATTCAATCTAATTATGCATTCCTATAGTGATTCTTTAAATATATACCTATTATTATATTGTTCAATTAAATGTATGTATGCAAATTATTAAATATAGCTCGTTATTTAAATTGTAAATTGAAATTAACACTTAAATTGAGTACTCGCTGGTTGATTTTTTCGGTTAATGTTGACCTTCAGATAGAGGACAATGAGGTGTTTTGTGCACAGTTTTTAATACTGTACACAGGACCTGTTTCCATTCGGGTTTTAGTGGCATATAGCTTGTGTGTATATTGTCTCTACCGTGTTATGATTGACGTCAAAGACTATTGTCGCTTTATTCTTTTTAAATTTGACATAAGAAGTTTGTCGTGCATTTCATCATCATCAACAACCTTTAACAGTTCACTGCTGGATATAGGTATCTCTTTAGAAAGGAGGTTTTGGCTTCGTAAACCACGCTGGCCGGAAGGGTTGGTATAGGGGTTGTTTCAAGTTTTATTTCTCTTTGCAGTGATGCTATCATGCGTAGTTTGTTAAGTCTGCCCCTTAGTCGCCTCTTACGACATCCATGAAATGACTAGGGGTGGTGACCGTCAACACACAGACTTTTAAATCAAAAAGATTTTCATTCAGAATTAATCAGGATAAGGGTGCAATTAAATTGTAAACAGTTACTTTAGTTATTTATTGACTAGTATTTGATATTAACAGAAAACTGTGCCAACAACAATGAATATGTGAGCACGTTATCTGCTTCAAAGGATTTGATGTAACAGACCATGTCTCCTATGTTGAAGTTAATTCGTAGAACGCCCCTTACGTCGTCGTGCGCGAAGTCGTTGAGTGAGATGTCGTGAGATTTGGCTCGACCCCCTCCCCAATCCATTAAACTCACCTAATTTTTTGAAGGTTTGTATTTCTAGTGTAAATGCATTGGATTCTTCCCTCTTCCCAAAGTAATATTATAAATGCGAAAGTTTGTAAGGATGTGTGTGGTTTGTTACTCTTTCACGCAACTACTGAACGGATTTGGATGAAACCTTACAGTAATATATATACATAGCTTATACATCAGAAGATATGACTCGATCGAGATCTGGTCTGTTCTGGAGTCCCTGCAGCGTTGCCAAGTGGATTGGCGATACATCCAAGTGCTAAGATGTCTCTACGAAGCCGCCACCATGTCCGTCCAAGTACAGAATCAGCAAACAAGGCCCATACCATTACATCGTGGAGTGAGACAAGGCGATGTTATTTCCCCGAAAATGTTCACAAATGCAATGAATGATTTGTTCAAGACGCTACACTGGAAAGGACGTGGCATAAATAGCAATGGCGAATACATCTCTCACTTGCGATTTGCGGACGACATCGTCATTATGGCAGAGACGCTGCAGTACCTACAACAGATGCTGAACGACCTGGCTGACTCTTCTGTGCGTATCGGTCTACGAATGTACTTGGACAAAACCAAGGTCATGTTCAATGAACATGTACTACCGGAACCGGTCGCAGTACACGGTGCCGTTCTCGAAGTTGTTCAAAAATATGTTTACCTGGGGCAGACTTTGCAGTTAGGTATAAACAACTTCGAGGACGAGGTGAACAGAGGAATTCAGCTGGGTTGGGCAGCGTTTGAGAAACTTCGTCGGGTCTTTTCATCGTCGATCCCACAGTGCCTTAAGACGAAAGTATCAATCAGTGCGTCCCACCCGTCATGACATACGGAGCCGAAACGTGGACACTTACGGCACGGCTGGTCCACAAGTTCAGAGTCGCTCAGCGTGCTATGGAGAGGGCTATGCTCGGCGTTTCTCTGAGGGATCGCATCAGGAATGATGTAATCCGGCAGAGAACCAAGGTCATCGACATAGCCCAAAGGATTAGCAAGCTGAAGTGGCAGTGGGCTGGCCGTATTAGCCGTAGAACTGATTACCGTTGGGGTAAACGGGTTCTTGAGTGGAGACTGCGTCGGGCAAGTGTAGTGTAGGACGTCCACAGGCCAGGTGGAGTGATGATCTGCGCAAGATGGCTGGCAGGAGCTGGATGCGAGAAGCCGAGCATCGAACCAAGTGGCACGCAATTGGAGAGGCCTATGTCCAGTGTCCAGTGGACTGCGATAGGCTGATGATGATACATCAGAATAACACATAGGCTACTATTTGTCGCGATAACCGACATACACGCGGGCGGAGCCGCAGTCAACAGCTAGTATTATATAATGTCTTATCTTTTATCCTTAGTAATATTTGAGAAGATTACAACATCAATGATATCATTAAATGACATCATAAAGGTTATTGTTATACGACTGCAATTTGTTACGCCTCTTTGAAAATGTTAAATTAGGTCGGAAAGGTCATATTTTATGACAAGCTGTTACCTATAACTTCGTTCGCATGGCATTTAATAAAAAACTGTTTGTTGTACACAGTGTCACAATTTTTTTTCGCCAGGATTTCTAATTATTTAAAAAAAAATAGAAGCCTAAGTTGCGCCTTTTAATGTTATTACCTCGTCGTTATCTGGCAGTGAAAAACCCATCGAAACCGGTTCAGCAGTTGTAAAGATTAGCCTGAACAAGCATACACACGGACAGACTAAAAAACTTGTGATTGTAGAAAGATAATTTAAACACTTGCATCTTGACTAAGGATGCTGTATAGATTTCAAGCGTCGTAGGGTTTACATATCGTTATGCTTGATTGTAATTATAGTATCGTATCTCCAATAAACGAGTATATGTAATCATAACATAAGATTAGTTTTAACGCCACGGCCGTTTGTAACTGTAGCCGAGATCTAGAATAAACTTCCTTGACCCAAAAAAACTCAAAAAGTGTGCATGTTATACATTATTGTGGCCTTGAGAAGTCAAGCATTTCAATACGGAAGATAATCGTCTTTGTTTCGCTTCCTTATTAAACTCTCGGAGACCAATAAAGATATTATTATAAGGCTAGCTGAGCCACACAACTTTGTTTATGCCAAAAGGATAGCTTTTACCCCTAATTGCAACATTTTTCGTTGCTCCTCGGTTCTAATTAGTCGTAGCTTAAAACATTCTTCGATGAACGAGCCATCCAGACATTAAAATATTTTTTCCGTTCGAACAAGTACTTCCGGAGATTTTTGACTGCACGTTTGCCTAAGTGGTTTGAGCGGTCGCCACGCCGCGTTCTTACTGCGCCAAGTTTTGAGGATAGCAATCCCACTTGGTTGCTCCATGTGGGATTGCAACTTTGCAACAACACTTTGTGTGATCCACAAATTGTTGGTCTGAGTCTGGGTGTTCTTTGTGTCCGTTTCATGTAAGTTTGTAAAAGTCCGCGACACAGGATATATATTCCTAATGCAGCAGTTGTCTCTTAAAAAGAAAAAAAAGAGATTAGCGCGTACAACCAAACAAACACACTCTTCACCTTTTTATTAGTGGTATAAATCGTAGTGTTTTAGTGTTTATATTATTAAAGCGTTTTATAGGCTATATAATCTATCGAGGAAGGCTAAAATAATCTTCCTCGCAGTGATGTGATGTATTTGTTAAACTAGACCAAGGATTATTTATCCCTTCAATTTTGCAAATTTCACTCATAGCTGTGTCATAAGTACTATTCTTACACTATTCTTGAGTAAGTCAACTCAAAATGTGACTAAATATTTGTCCTCACTTAGATGCAAGATCTATTTCATCGATCGATCTATGATGACTTAACAGAGTCATCGAAACGACAGTATACCACCATATTCCCTAATACTCATAGTGCACGAATATAAAGTAAATATTTTATCTTTTAAACTTTGCGTTCCATGATATGATAATAATTGTTTTTACGGGAATTACACTTACAGTAATTACACTTACTGGCCGTGGTCACGGGCTGACTGCCTGTGACCACGGCCAGTAAGTGTAATTCCGTGCAACCTTGTCGAAACGTCAGGCAAATCAGAGGTATGTTATACCTTTTAATAAGTGATCGCGTTAATTCCCGTAAAAATAATAATTATTATAAATATTTTATCTTTATTACATTTAAATATCGTATTCATTACATTTTTAAATATACATACATATATATAGTTAAAGTGCTTATGTATTTGTTATGTATATATATAAAAATTATGTATGTAATGCTTTGTAAAGCATTTTTAGTTGTATAAGTATGTAACTTATGTGCGCCTACCTCACAAGATTTCTACACCACCCAAAGGTTGACTGGTAGAGAATGCCTAGGGCATTAAGTCCGCCGATGTACAAAAGTACATAAATAAATATATATACTTCCTACTAAGGCAAGTGTTGTAGTTTCAAATCCCACAGGGATAACAATGTGATCCACAAATTGTTGCTCCGATTCTGAGTGTCCTTTTTCGGTTAAAACTTTTATAATATATTTAGCTGTCCTACCTCTTAATTGTTGGGCGTAAATCCTCTCATATACTACTTGCTACGGCTGGTGGGTGGATATAACGGACTCGAACCGCTTAAAACCTCTCATCTCTGATACACGTTGCCAGAGAGCCAGTTGTAACCTAGAAACGAAATCCCTCCCTCCTGATGCCCTGACTGGTGTACACCGTAGATGTTAGGTGTAGACGTAAATATTCTACCTACTATCTACTGGATATTGTATGTCTATAGATAGCTATCTAACATGGGATTCAGGAGTATGCATGTGCAAGAAAAAGTATCTCACAATACCTACCAAACATGACTTCAGAAGATCAACCTAAAATGACAGCATTCGTGCGAGACCGGAGGCCCAATGATGCAAAAATATTACTAGGCCGCCATGGTGCGGTCACCATACTGCATTGTTGCATCGTCTGCATTCGCAATGAGTATGGTGACCACCACTCTTAGATTCTGCTTATGCTCTCCATCAGGCAGAGTATAGTCACTTTGGCAGGCCCATACATAAAAAATTCATGCCTAAATCTATAATACATCGTTTTTATAAACTTAATTTTCGCTTTCCATGTTGGATAGTGTTTTGTACTTTACAAAGAAAAATGTTTGTTCTTTAATATTTTTCTTTCTAAAATTAAAGCAGCTAACTTACTACTTATAACATCAGCTATCTGCCAGTAAAAGTCCCGACAAAATCGGCCGAGCCATTCCAGAGGTCCAAGAACTAACAGACTAGACACAAAAAAAATAAAAGACACTTCAATTTTATTTATTTTTCTAGATTATAGATAATACCTGTTATGCAATGGGTATTCCCATAGGCATAAATAAATTTCGTTTTTATTTCTTTTATATGTATATTGTTGGAGTGGTAACGAATCTATACTATATCTACACTATATAATATTATAAAGCTGAAGAGTTTGTTTGTTTGTTTGAACGCGCTAATCTCAGGATGACCCGATTCGGAAAATTCTTTCAGTGTTGGTTAGTACATTTATCGAGGAAGGCTATAGGCTATATAATATCATCACGCCAATAGGAGCGGAGCACCAATTAAGAATGTTACAAAAACGGGGGAAAATTTGATCTCCCGGGGGATTTATTTGGAAGTTTTTATAAATGAATGGAGATCAGTGGATGAAAATTCCAAATGAATCCCTCAGGGGATCTAAGCAGAAGATCCTAGTGGACGGAGCTATTATTATTGAGGCGTTAAGAGATAGGTATCCGTGGACTTGTTTAGATGTAATGAGCTAATTGAAATATTGTGATGAGTAAATCTAGGTTGTAGAGAGTCGAAAAATACAGTATGTTTACGTACTTCTTTCACAATCTAGTTTATGAAACGTATGAATGAAATATACCTAATATTTTGTGCGATGATGTAACTGATGCTGCGTCTGCCTCGTAAATAATGTTTAAGAGCAAAGGTATACCAGAGTAGGATTGTACGTCTGCTAAGAGTTAGTAAGAATTCAGTTGTTTAATACATATAAAATTGTTTATTTTCAGGATGATATAGCCGATACGCCACTGTCAGTACTATTTTTACAATTAGAAACAGTAGCTAACGCGTACTTAGACAACAGGCGCAAAGTTCGACGTGCGAAGAGACAGAGGACTCGCGAAGACGAACCCATACCGACTGAAGTCGAAGACATCGATATAGTGTCTTTGATAGAAGATAAATCGAACAATCTGGAAAATGCTGCCTTGATTACACCTGAAGAGTTGGTTAAGTTAATAAAACAGAATCTGAAGGATTACGTGAATAGAGATAGACCTCTTTGTGATGACGAAATAGATGGTTCTACCACAGGATTGTGTTTAACGAAAGCAGTTATAGACTCCTATAGCGAAGCTAATGTGATTAACATGGTGAAACAAAATTTATTGGCTCGACTGAATTGACGTATGTATCATACTCGTGAATAGTTAGGTTGTGTTCGATAACCGAGTTTATTTTAATGGTTTCACGTCTTTCATACTATTTACGAATTGGAGGAAGTAAATTTAGATTTAGAGATTTAATAAGGTTTTATAACCCTTGGTAGAGAATTGAAAATTGAAACCAATCAATATGCACTCTTTGTAGCATTACTAAAGTTTATATCTTTTATGTAGATACTAACTAGTCAGTAAGAACAAAATATATGTATAAGAAGTACAATGCAATATTATGTCAATAAGTTACAAAAAGACATAGTTATACTCACTCCAGTGTCAGAGATGGGAAACAGTCACATTATGCTAACTATAATTTCGCTTCACCGCGTAATAAGGTCCCTATTGCCGCGAAGCGGTAAATTTGGCAATTACCTATGGGAAAATTAAGAGTATATGTAGTTGGCACAAAAAGAACGCAATTAAAGGAAAAAGTTGATTCCGAAAATTGATTAGACAATGTAAGGTCAATGTTGTAAACGTATAATTACAGCTAGCTATTGTCGTAACTAATTTGGAAAACAAACTTGTGTTAATCACATGTCGCATTAGTTCCTCTTCGTAAAGCTATTTTCAACACAAATATCTTAGGGTTTATGTACTTATATACCCTAAGAGTTAAGGGTACATACCTTAAGATTTTAAGGTACATGCCTTAAGATTTTCGGGTTTTAGGTTTAATACCAATAAAAAACAGAAAATTATTATAACTACCTTTTCAGTTTCATAATTGAAGTAAATTTATAAAAAACTGTAGTGTATTTAAATATAAAACATAGTATAACATTATCTAAAAACATCATTGCTAAAATCTAAACCTTATGTGTTCAACTGACTTAGGTATTTATCTTGTGGTTATGTGTGCACTTTAGAAACTACAATTTGTTACAGTCACGCTACGATAACAGCAGAATTATCAGCGCATAAAAAATGTAATACACTATGGTCGTAATACGAGTTATTATATTTATTACTCCAATTATACATCAAAATAAAAGCTTTGTAAATAATTTGATGTACGAGTAATTAATTATTTCTTATTATTTGTGGCTCCATGCATGCACGTAAAATTAAATTGTGGTTTTGATCGATATGTTTCTTTTGGCTCTTATGATTTGAGAATGTTGTTGAATTTGTGACTAGTCGGAGGTGTTGTCATTTGTTACTTTAGTCAGGGGTGTTAAGTCATTTGTGACTTTAGTCGGGGGTGTTAATTCATTTGTGACTTTAGTCGGGGATGTAGAGTCATTTGTAAGTTTAGTCAGGGGTATTATGTCATTTCTTGACTTTAGTGAGGGGTGTTAAGTTACTTGTGACTTAGATTAGCCGTGTGCTCCATTGTCCCCAATACCATCGAGACTGTAAATCTTTTGTTATCGTAAATGTCTGTCTGTAGGCACTACAAGTCGGCACGACTTGATTTGTTTAGTTTTAATGTTTGTAAAGAGAACCGTCTTTTTTTGTCATGTGGTGTGTGCCAAATTAAATGAAGCTTATACTTTTAAAGCAGTAATAGCACTGTTGAAAACAATTGTAAAAGTAAAAAAAAAAGATTGTAGGCACTGTTAGTAACTGCTTATGATGGTCTGAAAGAACTAAAAGGAATGTGATATTAGAGAAAAGATTGTGATGGTCTACATAGTAGATTTATTGTTTAAAATATATGAAAATAAGTTTCCTTTATTTTGTTTTTTAAACTATACCTGTTTCCTTGATGCCTTCTGGTATAATGACATTAACGAATATTGTCACAACAAAAAAACATTGGTGGCGATTCTGTTGTCATCACTAAACTAAAATTCACTAAAATGTTTTTTTTGTTGGATTAGGTTAACATTTTTAAAAATCTCACATCTCAGCTTTCACTGTGTTTAGTTCAGTACCAAATAAACATTAACAGGTAAGATAAAAGTATATCTGGAGCACGTTTTCCGCGCCCAGCTACGCGATAGAATCCAACGTCCGGGAGAGGGACTACAGCAGTGAGCGTTGGAGATTGAAAAACTGGTACGAAAAGCATACCTTTCGGCTGATGCGAAGATGGTGGAGTCGAACATCGTCCAAGCATTTGTAGATGGGATCAAGGATTTGGAGGTCAGAGCTGTAGTAAGGCTTCACCACCACGGATCACTGAAAGAAGCACTGGCACACGCCCTAGAGGTCGAAGCGGTTCGACAGGATATTCGTCCGACCCGTAAGCTTCGGGAAGTCGCAGAGGAAGTCAAAGAAGTCAAGACTTCTTTTAAAAAAGGGTTAGGGGTAATGTGCTACAGATGCGGTGAAAGAGGACACGTGCAGCTTAACTGCCCTCAAATCTGAGAACCTGGAGGCTCAAGAAAATGGAGGAACGTCTAGAGGAGCTGATGAGGAAGCGTGACGGAGCCTCGCCTTTCACTGAAAATCAGGGAAACGAGTATCATATCACAGGTGTGCACGGTAACAATCTCGTAATTCTGGGCAATATCAATGGAACAGATTGTAAATTTAAATGACGCTGGACACTGGAGCTTCAAAGACAATAGTGCGACCGGATCTAGTGAAGACTACGATGAGTAATAAGAAGAAGGATGCTTGTCGACTTCTCTCCGCCTCCGGCCAGCCAATATCCGTCTTAAGTGAAATAACTGTAATGATGCACGTTGGGGAGACATCATATATCCACGACGTCATCGTAGCTGAAATTATGGATGACTGTATTTTGGGCTTGGACTTCATGAAAAATCACAACTGTAAAATAAACGTTTCTGATGGAGTTTTCAAATGCGGCGATCAAGGAATCTTTATACTAGGTGGTACTACGGGCAAAGTGACGTGTCTGAAGAGAATCACAATTCCTCGGAAGTCTGAGGCTCAGGTGTTAGTTAAACTATCATCAGATAGAAAAAAGGCAGTGAACCGATGTGTGTTGATCGAGGACGAACCTACCAGGACAGCAGCTCGGAAATACATGACGGCAAGAACCCTTGTCAACGGGAACGCAACCGCAGTGGTGAGGGTCTTAAATCTAGATAACAGCGAGATTGAGCTACGTAAGGGTGACGTCATCGGACAATGCGAAGAAGTCGTCTGGAGGAGGAAATGCACCTCGTCATCAAGTTTGGAAACATCAAGCACAAGAAGTGACGCAACAGTCACTGAGCTTCTTAAGGACTGCAAGAAGAATCTGACTTATTCAGCATAAGGCATAGCTTTAAGGCTAAGAAGTTATTCTTGCGATTCGCGAATATTTTTATTAATCAAGAAGGATTCCTTGGGAGAACGTTGCTCGTACAACACAAGATTGATACCGGAAATGAAAGACCCATTAGTCAGATAGCAAAAGAAAAAGAGGTGGACAACATGCTAGAAGAGATGTTGGATTTCGAACGTCATTGTACTGGCAACATTTTGATTGTCTCTGGTTCGTGTTTGACGTTTGAGGTTAAATATGTAAAAAAAGATTGTGATAGAATTCGTGGGCGAATGGCGGGCAGTGAATAATTTGATTGTTAATTTTGTAGTACTCGTATAGTTTCCGCGTGAGATTGATAACACCGTGAGGTTTGTTGAGCTAGGGTACTTGTGGGCTCGCCGCCCAGCGTGAGACGAGATTAATATCGAAAATTGTTGAGAAGGTTTGATCGGCTAGTAGGCTTGGAACAGTTAAGTCAATTGTGATTAGACTTGCGAGAATTGTAATACGTGATAGGCGCGTCCCGCGAGAACTAAAACGAGAGTATTGTAATTCGAATATCTGTGAAAAGTTGATTATTGAGATTAATTCGGATACCTTGAGAAATAACCAGCACCTGGAAGCAATGTTTGTGTGAAGACGCAAGAGCAGAAGATTCTACCCAAGAGCTCTTGGGCACGCCGAAGCAGGACGCCACACAACTCCAGTAAGTGTAGTTTAGATTAAGAACACGGTGACACAGCCGTGGGTCATTCTTCTTGCCAGTGGTATTAGTAGTGATTGTATATCTATCTATGGGCCCGTAGGTATTATACATCACTGCCTTGGCAAAAGGACTGATCAAGAGATGAAAAGGAACAGAATCATCGAGCCATCTGCAAGTCCATGGTGCTCACCAGTCGTGCTGGTGAAGAAGAAGGACGAAAGCACCCGATTCTGCGTAGATTACAGACGACTCAATGACATCACAAAGAAGGACAATTACCCGCTGCCTAGGATCGACGACAAACTAGATACTTTGAGCGGAATGAAATGGTTCTCAACCCTAGACTTACATCTGGACATTGGCAGGTGGAAAAGATATCCAAAAGATAAGGAGAAGACATAATTCTCAACGGGCAAGGGATGGTGGCAGTTCAATGTGATGCCTTTTGGAATATGTAACGTGCCTGCCACTTTCGAACGCCTCATGGAGTGTGTACTGGCAGGGTTAGTAGGAGATGCCTGCCTCGTATATTGAGATGACGTCATCATCGTTGGCCGTGACTTCGAGGACCATTTACAAAAATTAGAGCAGGTTCTCAGTAAGATTCAGGGAGCCAACTTAAAGTTGAACCCGAAAAAGTATTACTTATTGACGAATGAAGTTGATTACCTCGGTCAGGTTCTAAGCACTGAGGGCATACGAACTGATCCGAAGAAAGTAGAAGCCGTTCAAAAATTGCTTAGTCCCAAAGACAAGACGGAGGTGCGAGCGTTCCTCGGTTTGTGTTCATACTACAGTCGCTTCGTCAAGGGATTTTCCGAGATTGCCAAACCGTTGCATCGGCTGACAGAAGATAAAAGACCATTCTGTTGGGATGAAAGCTATGAATATTCCTTCCAAGAGCTGAAGAAATATCTATGTCAAACACCAATTCCAGGGTTTCCACAACATGAGGGTCTATTCATCGTCGATACCGACGCGATTAACACGGCAATCGGTGGAGTGTTGTCACAAAACAGGGCGACAGAGAAGTCGTCATTGCGTATTTCAGCAAGAAGAGAACTGTTGGCTGTGGTGAAAGTACTACAGCACTTCAACAAATATCATAATAGGCAAAATTTTTAACAAGCATATGTTTTTTGAAGTGAAACTTCTTATGCGACTTCCAACCAGGTTGCGTTAAAGGTTTAACGGTTGCGTTAAAGGTTTAACGCTACCATGGAGGGGTATGGAAGCACTGTTGCACATTACGAAGTTTTCAAACGTTTAACGCTACCATGGATGGGGTATGAAAGCACTGTTGCACATTACGAAGTTTCACTTCCGCGCGGAGGGACTCCACGCATTTTTGTAATTTTAATAGTGCTTTTAATAAAGTCTCTTTTACTCGTCAGAAGGTTTATTTCTCAAATACATCGAACCTTAACACGTATAACAATACTAAAGTTTGTCAGGATGAATGTTAATCTTTACAGTAATATAATTTAGCTATACTTACCTACGTAAATAAAATGCTTAGTAGGTAAATGAAAAGTAGTAGTTTTGAGTTACAGTTTGTCACCTGAATTTCCGCAAAAAATAATTAATCTATTTATTATTTTTTGCGAATATTCAGGATAATAAGGCGGATGTTCTGTAGGTTTAAATAAATACTACAGAAAACTCGCAATATTTTATTAATTTAATGGCATATTTTATAATTGACATAACTTATTTTACTGTTTCTTAGACTTGATATATGAACGGTAATAGAAATCGGAGAAAAGCAAAAACATAAATAAGTTCTGCGGCAACAGAATGTAGGCAGGAACACGAGGGAAGGCGCAATCTCGGACCAAGAGAATTGTAAAAAGGTGTACAAATAGCATGGCGAACTGGAGCTGAAAAAAAAACATAATGTAATAATATACCACCAAGAGTCTTTAGTGGGCCACTGTTAGTCGTAAGTCTCTAGGGAGGTTTCAGCCTAATATACCTCGCTGACAAGAGGCCAGACGAGTTTGTATAGGGTTTGTTTCTTTCTTTTTTAACCGACTTCAAAAGAGGAGAAGGTTCTCAATTCGACCGTATGTTTCTTTTTTTTATGTTTGTTCGCGGATAATTTCGTCGTTTATGAATCGATTTTGATGATTCTTTTTTAATGGAAAGGAGATATCCCAACGGTGGTACCATGATAAGGACACTAAGATCTGATTATGGCTACTAAGAGAAATCGATCCGAACCTTGAAGTCGGTTTTTGTTTTTGTTAAAATTTTACTTGTGCAGTACTGTTGTCCTGCTTAGTTCTTACGACATCCTCGGGATTAACAGGGGTGGTGTCACTTCGTATTCTCAATCCGTCGTCACAAGGATAGACAATGTCAAAATATATAGTGACTTATAGTGATAGTAAGATGGAAATCTTCCTTTTCTTATGTTCGAAATTCATGGATATTAAATCCCAGGGTATGTATGGCTGCACGCCGTTATTGCGGCGGTAAGACCCGACAGATGAGGCCATCTGTCACCCTAGTAGAAGCAGGCTCGGGTGCGTCCGCGCCTCGGGGGAGAGTAAGGGGAACATCGGGGTTCCCACACAGTTGGGGGCTACTTACAACACGCGGGTGGCCCGAGGTACGTCGGGGTTCCAGGGTTTTCCTTGCTAGGGTGCACCTGGTTCCCCGGCTTTTAGTACCCGAGACGGTGTGCGGTTTTAGTCGGTTCGAGTCCGACATACCACCAGGTATCCGAGGGGATTTCCGCACGAGAAAAAAAAAAGAAAAAAAAGGGTAGGTATGGCTACAATAAAAATAAAAAATAGACTTAGGTACAAATATAGAAATACAGCACAGTTTAATTTAAAGTGTTATTTATGTCAAAGATATACAGAAATATGGAAACTAATTACTATGATTGAATAGATTAAAAGTGTAACGTAACATATTTTCTGACCGTACTTATCTATACTTATAATAAAAATGTAACAGGTCCAATTCTATACATTAAAGATATTTTGAAATTTTTTTTGGAGGGCTCTCTATAATCCATACTGAAGCCAAAACTATTTTTTTTTTCATTTTTGTCTGTCTGTATCTTGGCCGCGCATCACGCCGAAACTACTGTACGGATTCAAATGAAACTTGGCATGATTTGAGTTCATACTACGAGGTAGGACATAGGATACTTTTTATCCCTTAATTCAGCACAGTTTCCTGGAGAGGGGGGATGAAAGTCAAAATATGTACTTAGTTGTAATTCAATAACACATAGTCCGATTTGATTCATTCTTTTTTTGCTAGAAAGAAAAAATAAAAGATAAAGGGAAAAGTGTTTTTTTTGTCCGCGACTGTACACTGCCTGTAGGAAGCTGAGACAGATATGTAAATATGGCGGTACGATGTTCGCCGGGTCAGCTAGTTTAGAATAATATTTTATGAACTTATGGAATTGAATTTCGTATATATCAGTAGTTGACCATGCAGCTTTTGTCGACTTCCTAGCTATTTTAATTTATTAAAATAAAAATAAAACAAAAATACTTACTATTTGAATCTGTGTGATATACTTTTTCCATTTGCTGAGTGCTTGCCGGTTGGTTTCATCCAGTGAAGTAAGCAAGTAGTATCCGTACATTACAAAGTGCACAATGGAGTTTAATATTATCAACGATGTAACGTGGCCGCCTAAAATTGTACAGATAAAAAAGATATTTATTACGTAATAGCTGAATTCTGCTAAGCTTTCTTTTAGCACAATAGCCTACATTAGGATATGTTTAAAGTAGTTAAAACAACTGGCTTCGAAGGCTTGGGCCTGGGCCACATCGAAAGGATGTAGGATCGAGCCATCAAAAGAGCATATCTCGGGCAGCTCACGGGCGGCGGCCGGAGGGACGACCCGGATACCGCTGGAAAGATGTGGTTGCCATATATATGAAGAGATCAAAGTGCCCAGCCCAATTGGTCTGAACTGGCACAGAATAGGAAGGAATGGTGCATTCTACTGTCAGAGGCACACTTTGGGTCGCTGAGCCAGCAAAGTACCTAATAAGTAAGTATCTCAGAAGCGTGTTGTGTTGTAGGTACATTGCGTAAAAACGTCCCACACCAAATGACTTGAAACAGGTGCTGTAAATCCACTAATTAGAAACATTGAACTTTATTTGAATTATTGAAATTATAAAACATACCTGGGACCCATTTCACAATACCCCATGACACGACCACCATGCCCCAGTGATGGTAAATGTGTAGAAATGTTACTTGATTCTGTTTTTTTCGTAAAACAAAGAATATCTGAAACAAAGAGATAAGGTATTGTAGACAACTAGATATAAACTATCTGACTCCTGACAAGCCAGAGGTCGGGTTTTTCTGAAGGTGAGCAAGATTAGGTAATTATTATGTGTCTGGTGTAATTTGATTGATCTATAATAAATATGCTTTTAGAAATATTTTATACCTAGTTTGGGAAAAAACGATGACCGTGTGTGAGATTTGATATTTGTTACAAATAAAAACTGCGATAGGCTGATGGTGGTGATGTAGTTGGTATCTAAGTGTCATTTAATAGGTAAGTAACTATATATATACTAGCTGCGCCCCGCAGTTGGTGTTGTAAAGGTTATAACAACCGCGGGGAACACCGGTAACAGGTTTTTTTTTCTGAAATGAAAGTAGCCTAAGTTTCTTCTTAAATCAGCTACGTCGCAGTGAAAGTCCCGTACAAAAATCGGCTCAGCCGCTAACACGAAACAACGAATCCTTTCCATATGAAAGGATATAATAAATTCTTTAGTGAAAAGCTGTTTATATTACAAAAGATACCTCAATTTTTTTTTGTATAGATTATGTACGTAATCAAGGGTGATATTTAATAATCAAAATTTGCATTACCGTATCTAGGAGATCAATGAGCTTCATGATGAAGTATCCATTGCACACAACCCACGCGTATTCAAGCGCATTTGGACCATCATCCACACCTTGACATACTAGAGAGTAATCATTTAACCATCCCATCATTAGACCCTGAAAAGAAAACAAATAGGTCGCTTAAAATAAAAATAAAATAATTTCTTACTTATGACCAATAATTAGCATTTTATTTTGTCGTTATGTTTTTGCAGGTCAATCACCTGATAGTGACTAAGCTCTTATCATCATCTTCCTAGCCATTCCTAGTCTTCATTATTCCCAAGATTAATCGAGGTCGGATACTAATTCAACCGATTGTACCTGAATATCAGTTTTTCCACGAAGCTACTGGCATCGGACCTCTGCAACCCTGAGGGTAAACTGAATTCGAAGGTTGAACTATTCAGTCAGTATATTTGAGGGCACTGACTTCTCAATAACGATTGTCATAGGTGTTCATGACAACCGGGACCGACGGCTTAACATGCTCTCCGAGGCACGGGCGGGAAACACCGCTATCTTCCATACTCCGGCCTGCTAAAGAATTTCTTGTAAGAAAAACCCAACACCAGTCCGACCCAAGAATCGAACCCGAGACCTCTTGATCGGCAGTCGCTTGCGCTAACCGCTGGACCAACGAGGCAGTCAACGTGACTAAGCTCTTATAATATATATCTTTCTCTGTCTATAGGCGGTGGACAGAGAGAGAGGGTTTTATGAGCGTTTCTGCCATTTTAATGAAAGCCCTTATCTCTAAGTTAGGGTCTAGGAATTGCATCTTCAGTAAACTCACTCACTTGGTAAAAAACAACATTTTTTGTAAGATTGTGGTTTTCAGTAGATTGTAAGGGCGACTAGGTTATTTATACCTTCATATAAAAGTAAGGACAACCTTGCACAATGCTAACTATTTTTTATTAAACACAACTCCCCGCTAGTGAGCAGTATTTATATGTGGCGGGATTGTTACACACATACATACATGTAACGAACACCAAGAACACCCAGACTCAGAACATCAATTTCTGGATGACTCAAAGTGTTGACACATGTGTAGTGGGTGGACCATAACACTCGCAGTAGAAAGCGGCGAGGTGGACGATTAAACCACTATGATAAGGCGGCGATTAAAATGAAACAGAGCTTAGTGTTGTCTTCTTAGGGAATTTTCTAGATTTATTTCATGACGTAACGGACTGTTTTACTGCTGTATGTATGGTCTTAACAGAATACTTTTATATTTCGCGATGATGATTCTATTTTATTATTATCTATCCAGTACCTACCTACCTGGATGACCGATCTCGGTATTTTTTTGGTACCTAAATTTTCTAAAAATGCATCCTTGCTAGATCGATTTATCGAAACCTCCTGAAGATAGACGATTTAAAGTAAAAGAATATTTAAATCTAGATTGAAGTGGTGTCAAAATAATGAAAACCAGATTAAAATGGATATACCTACTCGCTTCACATCACTCGAAAAAAGATTTAAACATTTTAAGTCGTTTTGGAAAGCGACAAATAAATTAAATGGAAGACCAGGGCTCCCTGTGTGCATCGATGGAGCAAGTCACCGACAACAAGATATTGCGAATGTGTTTATGAGTGTGGGCTCGATGTTGAGGCTGGAATGGAACTGGAAATATGGTTCAGTGCTGAGGATATAGGAAAAACAATATTATCAATGCCTAGGGGAAAATCACCCGGCCATGATGGCCTCAGCATTGAGCACTTGCGATACGCGGGTCCCCAACTGCCCGGGGCACTGTCCCTATTGTTTGCTTTGTGTATGAGTCATGCATATCTGCCTGTCGAGATGTTGAGAACGCTGGTCGTACCTGTTGTGAAGAACAAAACTGGCGACATGGCCGATAAAAACAACTATAGGCCTACTTCACTGGCGACAGTTATCTCGAAGGTGTTTGACAGCCTGCTTAACACACAATTAAATAAATATATAAGACCACATGGAATTCGGGTTTAAGCCCGGATTGTCTACAGAGAGCGCTATTTTGTGTCTAAAGCAGACTGTCGAATATTATACGGATCGGAAAACGCCAGTATACGCTGGATTTCTCTACCTCTCGAGGGCTTTTGACCTGGTTTCATACGAAATTCTATGGAAAAAGCTGTATAACGCTAAATTACCTACAGAAATAATTAACATAATTAAGTTCTGGTATGGGAACCAGGTCAACAGTGTCAGGTGGGCAGGGGTCAGATCTGATGCCTATGGGTTGGAATGCGAAGAAAGACAAGGAGGGTTAACGTCGCCCACGCTCTTCAACCTGTACGTGAACGAGCTGATCGAGGAGCTTAGCAGCACCAAGGTGGGTTGCCTTAATGATTTTAGCTATGTGGATGACAAGGTGCTGCTAAGTGCTTCGCCCTGCGGCCTCAGCAAGGGGATGGGGATTTGTGAAAGATGTGCATCACGGCATTGACTTATGTACAATGTAAAATAAAATATGGTTATGGTCTTTGAGGCCGGCGCCGGCGGCAGTAGTGTTCTGTTGCAATGCAATTAATCTGAACGATGTTCCTTTAAAGAGAGTAAACCAATTTAAATACCTAGGGCACAATCTTGCCGCTGACCTCAAAGATGATAACTACATCGAACGGGAGCGAAGGGCGCTGTCTGTACGTGCCAACATGATAGCAGGCGCAGTTCCTTGGGTCACAGGGGACGTGATCTCCACCCTTCGACACTCTAGCCGACATGAACACAATGGTCTGCGACGAAACTTCGGTGACTTCGCCCGGTCGGACAGATCGGACGAAACCTGTCACCACTAGCATTGATCGCGGCAATGCTGGCGAGTAGTGTGAAGACGTTATGCTCCAAAAGGAGCTACTTTACTTTGACTACTTTAATTTGACAAGCCAAATTAATGGCTTGATTTAATTAATTTATGATAAAATCTATATCATAAATTTCATTTAATTGACATTAATAGGATTGTCTATGATAATGTTTTTTTGAACACAGATAGTTATTATCTGCCCTATTATTATAAAAGACAAATAGCTGTTTCGCTATCATATTATTTTAGTATAACAGCCAAGAACTTGGCTAACCTGACAGCTCCTATAGAGCACCCCTTAGTATGTAAGAACACTGTAGCCAAACATTTGGCTTCACATATTGCTCCTTCTGAGCTAATTAATAATGACTTTATTAATATTAATTCAGGCAATAGCTTGGCCACACATTGTGACATAAATTCTTTAAATTAATTACTAAGACAAAAGAGCCTATCTCTTGCATATCAAATCATTTACTCAATAATAGCATTGTTAGTAGAAATCTAAAAATAAATAAATATTGTATCAATAAAGTGAAAAAATTAATGACCATAAACATATTACATCAAAATATTCAAGGATTATCTAGGAAACACTTAGAAGTAGAATTATTTTTTGATAAACATAATGTCGATGTGCTCTGCATCACAGAGCACTGGCTTCAGGCTCACCAGTTAATTCTTGATAAAGAACTTTATTCTGCTAGAAGTGTGTATGTAAGAAAGAAGTCAATCCATGGAGGGTCCTTAATATTTATTCGTAATAGTATTAAGTCTAAAGAACGGAAAGATATTGTAAATTTGTCTACTGAGCGCACTGTAGAGCTTTCTTGTGTAGAACTGGAACACCATATTGTAGTTACTGTGTATCGGCCACCACAGACTGACTTTAACATTTTTGAGATAGTTATGGAAGAAGTATTGAAACGTTTATGTGTCAGTAGTAAGATTTTGGTAGTTTGTGGAGATTTTAATATTAATTTATTAGAAAAGTGTCCTATCAGTATACGATTAGTAAGCCTATTTGAATCATTTGACTTGAATCACTTATTTTCTGAGCCCACAAGAATTACTTCTCACTCGGCAACTTGCTTAGATAACATCTTTTGCAATGGGAAATATTTATATAGGTCAATTTTAAGTGATTTAACATCTGATCACTGTGGGCAATTTGTTACATTGCCTTGTATGAGAGAAAATAAAATAAACAAAACCATATGCAGGCCCATTACTAGTAACCGATTATTAAATTTTAGTAATAACATTAGGGATAAGGTTTCCAATTTAGATTGGACTCAAAGGGATCCGGATAAGCTTTACGGCTACCTATTCAACATGATAGAAATCGAATTTACCAGTATATTTAAGACAAAAACAATAATGCAACGGCCCAAAATGACGTTCTGTGATTGGGCGACAACAGGAATATACAAAAGTAGGGAAATGCTGTATGATTTGTATGCTGTGAAAAAGGGTAATTTTGACCCAAAATTTCATGAATATGTAAAAAATTACTCAAGGATTTTTAGGAGAGCCTGTGGTGTGGCGAAGTCTTTATATATAAGTGATAAAATTAGGTCTTAAAATAATAAAATAACAGCTACATGGAACATTATTAATAATGAAACGGGACGTTGTAAACCTCGAGATAATGCTTTAAAATTAAATATCAAATAGGTTTATAACAAACAATTTAGACATAGCTGAATCTTTTAATACCTTTTTCACAAGTGTACCAGTTAGTACAACGAGTACCTTGAATTCTTGTGCGTCCGGGTCTGAACTGTTGTTAAGGGCCAATGTAAATGAATGTAAGAATCTATTTCAATTTGAATACATAAACCCCACAGATATTATAAAAACGTTTAAGTCTCTTAACTCTAAGAAAACAGGGGACTTATGGGGGATTTCAGTTAAATTAATAGAAACTATTGTAATTGATATAACACCATTTCTGGCAATAACATTCAATCGATGTGTTAATTCTGGGGTTTTTCCAAACCTGATGAAGTATAGTAAAGTAATACCTTTATTCAAGAAGGATTGTACAACCGAACCAAGTAACTTTAGGCCAATCTCAATCTTACCGGCTATTAACAACTCAACAATTGATGCGGGTGCAACTCTTTTGAGACATATATTTAATGCATGGGAGAATTCGCAAGATGCGATAGGTGTATTTTGCGATCTTTCAAAAGCTTTTGACTGTGTAGAACATAACACGCTTTTTCTTAAACTTAGGCATTATGGTGTTAATGGTATTGCTTTGGAACTAATCGTTTCCTACTTGAAAGATAGAATTCAACATATAGATGTCAATGGTGCGAGGTCATCTGGATTACCTGTTACTATGGGCGTTCCGCAGGGCTCTATACTGGGTCCTCTACTTTTTCTCATATATATAAATGACTTACCATATTATTTAAAAGATCTCTTTGATATAGTTCTATTTGCTGATGATACGTCACTTATTTTTAAAGTCGATCGTAAGAAAACAGTTTTTGACGATGTAAATAGGGCACTAAATGATGTATTGAATTGGTTTACAACGAATAATCTCCTACTGAATTCAAATAAAACAAAGTGTGTGAGATTTACTATGCCAAATGTAAAACAACTAGGCACTAATCTAACTTTAAATAATGAAATCATAAGTATTGTAGACTCAACAGTATTCTTAGGAATTACATTAGATAGTAAACTTCAATGGGGAGCCCAGATAGATAGCCTTGCGGGTAGACTTAGTTCGGCAGCTTATGCAGTATGGAAGGTACGTCAGCTCACTGATACGGACACAGCTAGGTTAGTTTATTTTAGCTACTTTCATAGCGTCATGTCCTATGGTATACTACTTTGGGGCAAGGCGGCTGATGTTGAAACGATTTTTATTCTACAAAAACGAGCCACCCGCTCAATGTACAATTTAGGTGCTAGAGTCTCTCTTCGAGAGTTGTTTAAAGATATAGGTATTTTAACTGTTGCATCACAGTATATATTTGCTAATATTATGTTTGTTAGACACAACATTAATTACTATAAGAAAAACAGTGATGTACACAATATTAATACTAGAAACAAATCTAAACTCATTGGTACCTATCATCGATTACATAAGGTACACAACTCGTTCGAAGGTTTTGGTGTACGTTTTTATAATAAAATTTCTATACATGTAATCGACCTTCCTGTAAATAAATTCAAGTTAACTGTAAAAAATCACCTTATTAGGAAAGCCTACTATACGTTCAACGATTATGTAAACGACAAACAGTCATGGGCTTAAGGTGTCATTAGAATTTAAATAGATACACACAAACTTCTTTGTCTTTTAATAAAGCTAAATATTAACAAACCATTGTTAGTTGAAAGTAATGCGTGGCGATTATTATGGTAATTTAATTAGTAGTGATTTTTATCAGTATCTCGACTATGGTTTGTCATGCTCACTAAAATGTCATTGCTTGCGGTGTCGTCGTGGGGCGGGTCGTTTCCTTCCCTCTGATATGGCGAAGGAGATGATGGCTGGTCCATGCGTCATACTCGTGAACGGGTGCTGCTTGGGGTGACTGGTCGGCCTAGTCAGCGATTCTTTAGACAATACTATTATTCTGGTTCGTTCAACTGCAACCCTAGCCTCTTAATCCAGTCGCGAATTATTTTCAACAGTAGATTTTGCAACTGAATGTAAGTGGATGTGCACCTTGTTTCTATTTTGTTTTATGTTTAATAGACTCAAACCTTCAACGTTATCTTATCACTGAGTGTTTTTTTTGTTTGTGCGTTAGATTTTGGAGCTTTTTAATAAAAGGAATTTCAGGTGGCAACAGCTTGCATACTGTTTACCTTACATGTAATACTAACACTATTGTACCTGAAAATCAGATTTTGAAAAAGAGTAGCCATGAGTTTCTTCGCCAGTATTCTTCTCATGAGCCCTACGCATTTTGGAAACTGGAAGTTATGGATCCACACAGGCAGGCAGTAGATTTTGGTGTTTTCGCTTAACTTACCTCGACAATACAGCACATGCTGTGGCCTCTGTTTGTGTCGATCTATGATTTTTAACTATAGCTTCAATTTGACGTTCATAAGTGTCACTTGGTGTCTTAGATGAATAAATGATTTTGATTTGATTTGATTTGATGCGCGATAGAGGCCACTAGCTCCCCAATCATCGGTTAAGGGTCGTTGTGGCCACATGCAGGGGAAATGTGGCCACTAGAAAGGACCCGACACCTCGGTGCGGCCCCTCGGCCGGAGTCGGAATACCGACCCGCCTGAGACGACACCCCCGTGTCGTCTCAGGCGGGTCGGTATTCCGATACTCTTACTGTGTAGAGGGGTGAGAGGTACGACAGCGACATGCCCTGGGTTTGAATTTGGTTACTCCGGGATGTACCTCAGTGATGAGGTAAGGCAGGGGGAACTCCAGAAGCCGCTGATGCGTTCCTGGAGCTCCTCTTGACTGCAGATGTAGGCCGCCGCCGGGGTTTAGTGGTTAGACCGATTTGTTGGGAATTCCATACACGCCCTTCGTCCCCCAACGGAGCTAGATCCTCTAAATATTCATCCAGAGATTATCACAGATGTCTCAAATATTATGATCCCAATAGATTTACCAATAAAAACAAAAGATAACCATTTGTTTTTAATGTGTATTGTGCAATAAAGTCTAATATACTCGACTTATTTGATTAGTGACCCCCCCAAAATTTTAGGCTGGAACCGCGCCTGCATGATAGCTCTGAGGTTTGCACACTGTTAACGTGAGGTTAAAATCACTTTATTCCGTGCATATTGTACTTCTTTTTATGCCTGTAGCCTGTGGGCTCATTTTAAGTTAAAGGCTTATAGCGCCCTTCGAGTCCAGTATAACAATTCCCAACCCCATCAGCACATGGTGCTGATTGGGTTGCCGCGTTTTTGTAGTCCTTCAGGGATGTTTGCAGAAGCCCGCGTTGACTGCTTTTATATTGTAATGCGTAAAAGATACGCATTACTCGTACGCAGGGTGCGGGGCAGCACCAACAGCATCCTAAAAATGATCTCCAGCCGACTGGACTGCGCGATTGTAAGTGCTGCAGACTCTCTGCTGGACCTCCAGCGAAATTGCGAAATAGGTAAATTGTTACTAACACAATGAGTTTTATTACTTGAATAAATGAATTATTATTATTATATTATTAATAACTAGTGGGTTATTATAATAAATATTACGATATGGCTTTTGTATTATAAAATCAAGTTGCAGGGAGAGGCAGCTCTTTCGTAAGTACCGTTCCTGCCTTATTTTCAGATATAACATTTCTTTTAGACAAACATATTTATTCGAGCAAAAAAAAAACAAAAAATGTAAATGACCTCTCATAATTAAACTTTATAATTCAGATTTAATATTTTGTACCCGTATTTAAAAAAGAATTACCTTATAAGCTATGTAGATGCAACCGACCATCTGAGCTGCGTTATATACTGCCATTACGTTTCGCAAATCATATGCAGGTCGGTTCTTCATGAACGCTGGCAAACATCGGAGCACCAACAGCAAGTACAGTGTAAGTAAGGCTAATCCTGGCCATGGCGATCCTATTAAGAACCAGTCCTGTGTTCTCGGATCTAATAATATAAAAATAAATTGTTAACTTGTGCTGCTTGTAAATGTTTTGTTAGGGGCATTTGGGTTCGACCTGTTCATCCCGTGATTAAGAGATAAACTAGGCAGGACAACAACACTACAAAGAGAAGGAAAACTTGACTGACGGGGGTGGGTTTCTTGTTTTTTTATGCCTTACCAATATGGGTATCAAATGATAGATCGTCAAAAATCATTTTAAATATTTTTTTAATACAAATATACAATCAGCAAACTCAAACTCATAAAGTTCTCAGATTGGCCATATGAGCAAAATGTTTAAACGAGTTGCAACGACTGCGAGATATGAACCCTACAAATTGATATTTGAAGAACTTGTCGGTTATAGGTAACCGACAAGTTCTTCTAAATATAATACATATTAAACTAAAAAGTATGAAAAACAATTTTATTATAAAAACAAAAAACCCCTACTTAAAAGTAATGAACTGAAAAGACAAAAACCGGTATTAGGTAGGTACGCACAATACAAAGTATGTATATTTAAACTAGTCAAATTAAATGCTTTATGGTCCCTACGTTTGTTTGTCACCACATGCGGCACCATAAAGTATTTAGTTTGATCAATTTAAATATACATAAATATTTATATATATGTACATACGTAATGTTTATATATTGTAATACTTGTTTTGCTCTTTTTAGTTCGTTACTTTTAAGTAGTTTTTTTTTTGTAAAATGGATTAAATTTAACTTATTAATAGAGATATTTTTTTAATATTATAATATTTTAATTTTTTTCCCTAAGAATGAAAAAATACAAAGATTCTTTTAAGAGGAGGAGGTTCTATAATCTATCGGCGATTTTCTCTCTCAAGAAACGCACAATAAATATACATTCCGTGTAAACGAAAGTTATATTAATAGTGGCTCTCTGACTGTATACACTGCCGGCGACGTAGTTTCGTCGCTGAGCGATCAAATATAAACTCGCTCAGCGATGCTCGATCGCTTGATCATAGCACTGTATAGAAATACAGTGCGCCTTTGAAAGTACACGTATGGACATTAACAAATCATTGCAACTCTCATTGATGTCTAGTTCAGACGACGACGATGATGTATTTTACGATAGTGTTTATACGATAGGGATATTGTCGGACACATTCAATAAAAACTCATCCATAGTGTCTTGGAACTTGGAGTGGCGCGAGTAATCGCTCATCGCACTTGCAACTCGCTTGTAGCCCAGCGAAACTACACACCCGCTTCCCGCTGATCGCCAAAGCGTTTTATAGTTCTACTTGTTTCTCGTTCATCGTCGGCGATCGGAACACTGCCTATCGCAGTCCACTGCTGCTCATAGGCCTCTCCAATTGCACGCCACTTGTTTCGATCCTAGGCCTTTCGCATCCAGCTCCTGCACGCCGTCTTGCGCAGATCATCACTCCATCTGATTCTGGCCTGTGGACGTCCTACACTACATTTGCCGTATGAAACGTTTTTTTAGTATGGGCCTGCCAAAATGAATCTACTCTGCCTGATGGAAAGCATAAGCAGAATCCAAGAGTGGTGGTCATCATACTCATTGCGAATGCAGACAATGCAGCATGGTGACCCACACCATGGCGGCCTAATGATGCTTCTGCATCATTGAGCCTCCGGGCCGATGAACTAGGTAGAACGTAAGTGAGAGTAAATAAAACGCATAGAGTAAGGATCTCAGGGCAAGGTAAGGTAGGTAGGCTTTACTACCGCAAATCTCGGATGGGCAATGGACTTAGACCGTAGTGGCTTGTACAGATCCGAGTAGCGTACCCGTATGTCCGTAATTTTCAAATAGAATTATCTTTTTTATATTTTAAAACTTACTCTTAACAAGAGAATAGGAATGTCCTATACTGTTTTATATTTGATTTTTCACCGTGAGTTTATAATTTTCTAGTCAGTAAAACATATAGGTACCTAGTACACTACCTACTTAATAAAAATGATGTTATTTTTTCAGGTTTTGCTAGCTAGGTCTGAATACTAATTGGGAAAAACTTTTTAATATCTGACAATGTATTTTTTTCGCTATCAAGTACGTTTGTGTGTAATAAAAAGGTGGAAAGACTGACTGGGACTGGGATATGTTCCTTGCTATTGCGACTCCTTCGTTGACCGAATGAATGTGTTTATTGTCGTTTACACTAATCGTTAATAAATTGGTCCATACGTTTTGAAAGTCTCGATGGCACAAACAGACACACAGATACAAAGACACTGATACAGATGTTTAATCTTTACATCCTTCCTTTTTGCCCCGGGACTGGGGGTTACTAAAAAGATTAAGAGATTTCCGCATTATTTACCTTGAATGTCTTCATTTAAATAATAATACAATTTCACTGCACCTCTCAAAATGACCGACATAATTTAATTAATTATTAATGACTGGAAGGATTGTTGAGTACCAAATAGGAACACGTTGTCAACGGACTCAACGGCCACTAAACATGTGTGATAGCGTGTCATGAATCGACGTCGGCTACAACCAAACTCTATGACGTAAACGTTAGAGTAAGGGTACATTCACACAAACTGCTTTCATTAAATTTATGTTGTATCATGATTAAGATGATGATGATATCAAGTACCTATACCTTGACATTTTAATATAAGTATCGTGATATAGTGGACATCTAATGAAGACAGTCCTAACTACAAGGTAAGTAATTCCGTAATTCTTTTTTTTAACTGTTGATTTATGTAATTATCATAATTATCAACAGCCTTCAATAGTGCACTGCTATATATACATACACCTCTCGTAGAAAGGAGATTTTAAGCCTATTAACTATCAGATTATACTACTCTGTTCAGGTTTGTATTAGGTTTGTTTCAAGATTTCCTTCTCTTTGCAGTTAGTTTGTTCTGCAGTTTACTCCCTAAGTTGGCTTTTATTACACCCACAACTAACAATAAAAACGATGATGTTAGCTAATCTTGAACGGTAGAATTGCAAATTTTATTATTTATCAAATACATCAATCGCCGTATACTGCTGAACGACGCGCGGTTTCCTCCAAGGAGCGCCAGGTATCCGGTCTTGGGCAGTCCACATCCATCCTTATTATGAAGTACCTAGTAGTTTAAAAAAGGTTTTAAGGAGACATTGAAACTCATAATATAGCTAATAAAAGACCTATTTTACAGTAAGAGGGTACTTTGAGTTTAGTGTAGGTACGTAAGACTGCACGGTTGGCCTAGTGGTTTAGGCGGTCGCCATGCCGCTTGCCAATTCGCCAAGTGTTGTGGGTTCAAATCCTACACGGGACAACACTTTGTGTGATCCACAAATTGTTGTTCTGAGTTTGGGTGTTATTTGTGTCCGTTTCATGTATGTCTGTAAAGTCCCCCGCGACACAAGATGTTTATTCCTAATGCGGGAGTTGTCTTTAAAAAAAAAAACGATCATCACGTGAATAGATCATTCCAGGCCTAATGTTAGGCCTCTGAGGCCCCAGTGTATACATACAGTAAATGCCAAGTGGCAGGAGGTGACAAAAATGTGAAAAAGAAACGCGTTTGACTTATTACAATCATCCCAATGCATTAAAAACGGATCTCAGTAAGAACAAATGGATGCATGGATGTTTTAGTTTCGTGCAGAAATCAGTTCAGATGTAATCTAGTACAGTGTATAACCTGAATTAACACAAACACACAACGGTAAACAAGTCTCGAAACGAGCTTGGGAAACAAACAGATTTTATTGTTTTAACTAATTGAAAGAGACGCTAAAATTAGTAGTGGAAATTTCGTAGTAGTATGAAAAGAAGATAAGTAAAATATATATGTTTATAGCTTTTCAGTTTAATTAAGGCAATATCTAGTTATTGATATTTACAATGAAATCCAAGTTCTGAGGAATCTTTAGGTATAAATAAAATGACATGTGTGCAAAAGTTACAAAATTTTTTCGCCGTTTGCCCTAAAATATAATATAACCCGCTGCAAATATTAATTAAATAGTTTTTCGTGACATTTGTGTTACTTCTTTGTTATCAATGTAACTGACAAAGTACAGGTACAAGTAATATTTATTTTTCAGTAAACTAAAAACCTCAATCTACCAAATACGGTCCTCCTTATTTAATTTCTCCGTTGATACCTACTTGTTTTTTTTATGTCCACTATTTACAGCTAACGACGTGATTGCTAAAACGTCATAATGGTCATGTATTTGTGATAGGCAGACGCTAGTAAATGGATTAAAAGATCAAAATAACAAAACATATGTTGTCAATTGTTAACATCTAAGTACATAATGGCACGGCCCTAATGGTTAACTTGAACGATAACGATAAAGGTCTCACTTTACATAATTCTTGTGAATTTAAAATAAGGGCAAAGATCGAATGTATTTACAATATTAATGTAATACTAAACAAGTTATTTTGTACTTAGTTTCGACCTGTGACTTTTTACATTAGCATATAATTTGGTTTAAAAAAAATTCGCCATGTCTGTCAATCCATTCTTGTACCTATACCTATATACACAGTATAAATAAATTTGTGATAACTTTCGAAGATTTCAAATTTTAGCAATTTTGATGTAATTTTTTTTCAATTGTTATTGTTTGAAATCAGTAAGTTATATCGCTGTCCATAGGTCAGGTGTAAAAAGCAACTCATGCTGGCAAACAAAGTGACTATTCATACTAATATTATAAATTCGAAAGTAACTCGGTCCGTTGCGATTTCACGGCTAAACTCTGTATATATTTGTATCAGTAATATCGTTATCAAAATCTACTGCTACTGCAGGATATAGGCACCTCTCCTTAGGAAGAAGACAAAAATTCCTTTTTAAGGAGAGGCTAAGGCCCGGGCGCACACTGACATGGTCTTCGACGAGACCGTCCGCGACAAGACGGTTTTCGACAGTTGTCTATGTGCTGACGCACAATTATTTTATTACAATTAATTATGGATATCACGCCTTTAAAGAGTGTTTGTTTACTTTTTTTAAAATTTATTTATACTTCCTGCATAACAATTCCACAACGCACGTCCCACCTAATAACGCTTTTTACGGCAACCTAGTCGAGTCTCGACAAACTGTATCGTCCGAGACTGTTTGTCGACTCCGGTGTGCGCGCACACTAACAGTAAAGCAAATAAAATCATTCTAGAATCAAACTCACTTGTACTTATTTCACTAATCTAATTTATCTTTACACCTGACCGGTTTCGCCTTATGGCATTCTCAAGAGCCGACAATCGAGAGTATAAATCAAACAAAACCATTTTTTTTTTTATTTCGTTTATTTTACTAATATTATTTCTTTATTCTGCATTCAAATTTTGTATGCACTGTCATTTCTTGAATGGAAATTCCGGATGTTTGTCAGCACCAATGAAAAAGGTAAAATCGCATACGCGGCCGTTTTCACCGCTGTCCAGTGTCGCCAACTCACTCATTTCAGAATCGCTCAGGCAAAAGTCATAAACTGAAATGTTCTGAAAAAGTATCCATTTTAATAATTATATAAACGGTATGAACTACGTTTAAAAAACTAGATTATAGGTTTATTAAAAACCTACTATTACTATATTTTCACAATGTATTAAGTTTCTTAATTTTCATTTTCTTTTTATTCTACTTGAACGGATTTAGCAGATGAGTTATGGGAGAAGTTGAAACTTAGTAAATTAAATATTTACATATGAATTAGTTTAATGTATAATCATTTAAATCCCGACGCAATCAAGATAAGAATAAGATATGATGGAATTTAAGGTGGACAGTGTCTATATGATACAATATTTTACTTATGCTCTAGGAAGGTAGAAGTTTTTTTTATGGCATGTCGGGCAAACGAGCAGACGTATCGCCTGATGGTAAGCGATTACCGCCGCCCATGGACACCTGCAACACCAGAAGCGTCACAAGTGCGTTGCCGGCCTTTTGGGGATGGGGAGGGGAGGCAGGGGTATGGGCCTCCGGTATCCTCACTCAATCGGTGAAACACAGCGCAAGCACTATTTCACACCGGTTTTCTGTGAGGCCGTGGTATCAATCCGGTCGAGCCGGCCCATTCATGCCGAAGCGTGACTCTCCTACGGTAGGGAGTTGTTAAGTAATTAAGTTACCTGCTTTATGCGGATAGGGTTGATGCTCTTCGGGATTGCAGCCAGTCCTCTCTGGAGAGTGTACCTCAAGAGTACTTGAGCCGGAGTACGCCCATGTGACTGCGCAATACGTTGCACTTCTGCTAACTGCAGCAAGTCAGGGTATTTATGCCTTTGGAACAAAATTATTGGGAAGTTAAGTGAACCGTAATATACTAATAACTGACCATATAAGTTCTTGTTACAGACAGACATAGTAATGACTTATGAATTTATTTTATACTAGTTTTTGCTCGCGGCTCCGCCCGCGTTTATGTCGGTTATCGCGGCAAATAGTAGCCATGTGTTATTCTGATGTATAAGCTATATTACTGTAAAGTTTCATCCAAATCCGTTCCGTAGTTTTTGCGTGACTGAGTAACAAACATCCATCCATCCATCCATACTTACAAACTTTTGCGTTTATAATATTAAGTAGGATTTTCAAAGAGAGAAGTTTCGAAAAAATACTTTTGTAAACCAATCTATACTTATAATAAAAATGTAACAGGTCAAATTCTGTACATTGAAGATATTTTGAAAATTTTTTTGGAGGGCACTCTGTTATCGATACTGAAACGAAAACTATTTTTTTTTTTCATTTTTGTCTGTCTGTCTGTCTGTATCTTGGCCGCGCATCACGCCGAAACTACTGAATGGATTCAAATGAAACTTGGCATGATTTGAGTTCATACTCCGAGGTAGGACATAGGATACTTTTTATTCCGAAATTCCGGACGGTTTCCTTGGGAGGGGAGATGAAAGTCAAAATGTGTAATTAATTGTAATTCATTAACGAGTAGTCCGATCGCAATAATTCTTTTTTTGTTAGAAAGGAGATACTCTGAAGATTGTAGCATAAAGTATTTAATTTATCATAATCTCTCTATCTATTGGAAAAAAAAAATTATAAAGAATTTATCATTACGTAAAACAACATGTAGTGACATCTATTGCCAGCCATGCGTAATTAATAACACTTTGATTAATATATCGTGGAATAATCGTAGAACGTATTACGTATAATTCGGTGCAGCATTAAGTATTTGATTTATCGCAACCTCTCTATCCATAGGAAAAAGAATATCTATATCTCTCTGTAGACGTCGAATCTGTGTGTTTGGTTGTGACCGCATGACTTAAATATTCAAAATAATCGTGGGAACGTTTTATGCACAAGCATTGTGATTAATTTGGTATATAGTTAGTATTTGATAGGTAGGTATTTGTTTTATGTTCTCTCTTTCCATAGAAAGGGTTGTGTTAAATTTTCTTGAAAAATTTCTTTGCTTAAAACAGCGACATCTTTTGGAATCAAGTAAGTAACTTTACAATAGGTACGTAATATGATTACTCTTTTTAACGTATAATAAAAATGTAACAGTTCAGTTCTGTACATTAAAGAAATTTAGATGATTTTTTGGGAGGGCTCTCTAATCGATACTAAAGCAATTACATTTTCTTGAAAATTGTTTCTGTGCTCACTGACGAACTGTGCTTAAAACAGCGACATCTTTTGGAATCAAGTAACTAACTTTACAATAGGTACGTAATATGATTACTTTTAAACGCATAAGAAAAGTGTATAAGATCAATTCTGTACATTAAAGAAATTTAGATTTTTTGGGAGGATACTCTTATTGATACTGAACCAAAAACTAGAATGCCATAAACTTTAAATGGTCATTTATAATTATGATATTTATTTTAAGTTTAAAATACTTGAAAGAGGAGTAAACATATAACATAATAGTTCATCATAATTTACCAGAAAATGATACAAAACATCTTTATGATAGGTACCCGAAAGGCAGCGCGGGCGCGTGGCCTGCGCCCTGCCACAGAATAACTAATACATAGTACTGCCCTGCGTAGGTTACCAAACACGTCCAAATTGTTTAAAAAGCAGTACCCGCGCGGTCGGTCGGCTCCCTACGCGACACACGCACCCAAATCGACTTAAAAACCCAGTAGTAGTTCTTGAATGTAAATTCGGATAAAAAGTTATTTTTGGAACTATTTACTTGATTTTTGTTCTACCTACTATAAATATTACTTGGTATTATAATATTTCTTCTGTATTTTTAACCGACTTCCAAAAGGAGGAGGTTCTCAATTTCATCGGTATATTTTTTTTAACCCACTGCCAAAAGGATGAGGTTCTCAATTTCATCGGTATTTTTTTTAAATGTATGTACACGGATTATTCCGTCAATTTGTGGACCGATTTTGGAAATTCTTTTTGTATTCGAAAGGGTATGCTCCCCATGTGGTCCCATGGCCACCATATCAGGATCTGATGATGGGATCCTAAGGAAATCGAAGGAAACCCTCAAATTTATGTAAGCGCCTGCAATGAAGTTAAAGCAATTGTCTGCATGCCTTCATATTCTGTAGACATCATTTAATTTCATAATATATAAAACGGGTCTTAACGATATCAGAGTTAACCTCAGATAGTCAGTTTACCTCAAATCACTTGAATAGGGATGTTAACACTAATCACAAATTAATATTTAGTGTTGATTTTATGATAGCTTGTATTATTAGAATATCGAAAATCACATTAAGATAATTTAATATAACTTAATAAATTTATTAAAAATGATTTTAAATGCTATATTTATAACCTGTTGTCACGCGACTGCAAACACCAGTATGAGCTTATGACGTCACTAACCGCAAAACAAACAAGGCACAAGCTGTCAAAGACTGTTTACTTCTCTGCATTTTCTTCTAATCTTCTACTTAATATTAATACCACGATGGAATCTGAATTCACTAAAGGGAATAGTTCCAACTTACCAAAGATAGATTCTTTGATCGTGGCAAACTTTTTTGCAAGAAACAAAGACTTGTGGTCCAGAATTCAGGAACGTGAAAACATCTTTGTAAGTACAGTTTTACGTTAAATACTATTTATCTATCTACGAATACATAAATAACAGTCATAAGTACATATGTAATGGATGATTTTCTTCTTTTTATATCTATTTTATCATGTTTAGAACATCGTTAAAATCACTGTTTACAAAGTTAGGTTATGTGCGTAAAATAATAAGGTCGTAACAGCTCGTTTGGTTGGTTGTTTCAGATCTTCAAAAGAATCTTATGGCGATGATGCTGTTGCCTGTTGGATGGATATGTCCAAATAAAAAGATACCTAAATGTGTGTACTATTAAGTGTCGTGTATGTCCTGAACACAAAGTTGGCTCTATATTCTATATAATATTCCAAAGGATTCTGATACAATATCAATGTACCAGTTATCTCTAATGTATCAAGATCAATGCTGTGAGTTTTCTAAAAAAAATATCTTCATCATTAACTACAGATATTTTAGTAAAGGCAGAACAAAATACAAGAGATCAGGCCGAAAGGAACTTATAGCATGAGCAAGGTTTGGTAGAATAACGGCATTAAAAGCTTATGAAGTTAGTAAATGTCAAACTACTGATGGTGCATTAGTGGGGCTGATCATAGATGGCAAAATGCCTGTATGCTGATACACCAGCTATAAAAAGAGGCCAAATTTTGGAACGACAAGTGCTTGCGGTAGTACAGTGGCCTTTTCATAAGTAAAAATTTTCCCATGATTGCTGGTTCACCAGATGGAATAGGCCAGGATTTTATCATTGAAATTAAATGTCCATTTAGTGAAGAAACTTATAAAAACTACATACAAAATGGAAGACAAACAAAAAAGTTTTACTCACAAATGCAATACAAATGTGTGGTATAATTTTTTTTTATTTTTGTGTTGCAAATAGTGAATTTCTAAATAATAATAAAGTTGAAATTATATGTGTAAAATATGACAAAGCATATTATTATGTCAAATCTTTAATGGAAACAAGTGATATTTTGGAAAACCCATATCCATCCATTATTGTTTAAAATGTCAGGTAATAATAAAATCCAGTATTTTTAATTCGGTTTTTTATTTACCATTAGCAACTAATTAAACTTATATACACTTATTCAAAAGTAAAAGATTTTTATTCAAATAGGCACTTATAGTTATAGTCAATATTTAAAAATCGAGTGATTCTAGTCACCCGTTAAGTGGTAACTAAAACTACTGGTGTCAGATGTAGATTTTGACTGAACAACAGAAGGAGTGTACATAGATATATCACTATCTGATTTGTAATCTAGTCGGCATATTACATCGAGGTGAACTTGCTGTTGTTTGTACGGCTCCAAGCCTCTAACTCAGTAACTTTTAAAGGAGAAGTAGATGTACACACACTAAGAACTCTCATTGGTGAAGTCCATTTTGTTTGTGAATTTATTACTGTTTGGGTTTGCTTGCTCCTATATTTGGGTCTAATAATAACTTGAACTTTTGTTGTTTGTTGTTTATCATGAGGTGGTGGAGCTGAAAAAGGGAAATAATGTTTAGTGCTACTTATAATTATTTCAGTAATACTGAGTATTAATGAATATATACTGAATATAAGGCGAAACCGGTCAGGTGTAAAGATAAATTAAAAATAGTGGAACAAGTACAAGTGAGTTTGATTCTAGAATGTAATATTGAGTATTACTTCATGATCTGGTCTCGCACAGATTGATATATTACCATTGCCACAAGAAATAGATAAAGGATTTAAATTGTCACTACAATCTAGATTTTACATATTAAACAGGGTCTACTTATTTATATAAGTGCAATATCTTGTTTAACTACAAAGAGAATATTAAATCAAATATGTTCATAGATACCTGAGCTTGTACTTGGGATATTTTATTTTGCTTTTAGAGAGATGAAGTTTTCAGACTTCAGATACATCAACCCTCATTTCTTCTTGTTCTTCACACTCTTTTATCAATGACAGGCTTTGCCTTTTCACCATGGCTGGCCGGCACAAATCAAGCGAAGCATGCAAATTTTCTTGGCAAACAACCAGGCTTCATGATAATTCTGGATACCATACCCATTGAAGTATATTCCACGTTATTTTCCACATCATTTGGCAGCTAAAATAAGAATTATTTTAGGTTAGGTTAAATAAAAGACAATAGAATTCATGCTCCGTTGAATTAACTGTGATATTTTGTATCAGTACAGGTAATTAAAACTTACATCGAATTCGTCCTCGCAAAAATAGGTAGTACTCGTTGTTGTTAATGCTGATATATCTCTTCTAGCCATTCTTAACCACTTTCTCCTGATTTGTTTATCTTTTGGCACATGAATAAACAATTTTACCCGTGTAGTAATTGTTGTACTATTCACAGGGGCACTGCACAGGTTTTGTAAAACTTTGTGTTCATTTTGATAGTTTGTAAATATTCAAGTAAAAATAAGAAAACACTTGTACTGGACATACAATAATGAATCGCGAGTCGCGATCGCGACCAATGTTTTGCGGTTAGTGACGTCAGTGAGTCACGTGACAGTTGTGAGAGTGTTTTAGCGGGAAAATTCAAAATTAATCTATTTTGGTATATTTTCTCATTGAAAATACTAATATTTTTAAATATAATATTTTTTATTATGGTGCATAAGTGTCAATCTTCAAAATAAAAGCAATTCCAAAAAAATGTTAACATCCCTCCTATAGAAGATAGTCCATTTGAGATTTTATTACAAAAAAATACCTGAAGTCCTTTCGATTTTATACAGCATGTATGTTACCTTTAGTCGTATTCTTTCAAGTTATTTAGGTGAAATGATGACGAGAGACTTGAGAAAGACTAAAAAGTGAAAAATAAAAAAAACTTCGTTTAAAAAAACCGAACCGAAAAAACTAAAAAGTACCTTATAACTTAATTTGTATGTGCTACCTATTCATAGGTTTGAAGTCGGTGCCAAGCCAAAATGTAATAGTAGGTACTGCACTCGCCGCGCGTGACCTTGAGCGGGATAGCTGCTCTTCGCGTAGAACAAAACAACTGAAGCGTCGGTGACGTCGTTGACGTTCGTCTCGAAATGTAGCGAGTGTGATACCTACTATTACATTTGGCTTGGCACTGACTTCAAACCTAGGTAGCACATGCAAATTAAGTTAACTGATACTTTTTAGTTTTTGAAGTCAGTTTTTTTAAAACGAAGTTTTTTTTAGGATTTTGTCAGGTTATAGCATAGGTATAAGCAGGCGATTTTTGTTGTACCTAAATAATTAGCAAATAGTCTTTTGTAGATACTAATTGGTTTTCTCGGTATTTTTAGAATTTTGTAAGGTTATAGCATAGGTACCTAGGTACCTATAATTTACTTTTTTATAGGATTTTGTTAGGTTATTGGTATAGGCATAGGTAAGCAGATGTTTTTCGTTGCAAATATTTAATTACTTAGCCTTATTTGTTGGTGTTTTATTATTTTTATTTCTTTTAGTAAGTTGTAGATACCTTCCATTTTTTTCGTTGAATTAGTTGTAGATACTTAATTAATTTAGTTTTATTTACGCTTTGAAAATAAGCTTCATTCGTTATGTCTAATTTTTCATTTAACTGTAGTGATAAATTTAACATTGTTTTTCGTATTCGATTTTATCACATCACACTAATTTATAAAAGCGAATGTTTGTGAGGGTGTATGTTTGTTACTTCATCACGCAAAAAGTACTGGACGGAATTGGATGAAACTTTACAGTAATATAGCTTACTAGCTGTTGCCCGCAGCTTTGCTCGCGTGGAAGTTGATTATTTACAATATATTTAATTAAAACTGTGTAAGTATGTATGAATAATTTATTCATGTTTTTAAACGTACCTATTTATTTATTTTTAATCAATAGCCCATCAAAAAGGATTTCATACTAACGTTCGACCCTTATTTTTACCCCTTTAGAAATAGAATTCCCATAAATGATGATATAGGTATTAATTTATTTGTACTTAAAAGCCTAAGGACAAAGTTTCAGGCTACTAAATTAAAAATGACTGACTTCCAAACTAATCTACTTACGACATTTCAACACCTAATTCACCCCTTAGGGGTAGAAATATCATTTATGGGATTTCCTTTTGAGGGCGCTCTGGTTCCCTGGTTTCTAGAACCCGAGACGGTGTGCGGTTTTTAGTCGGTTCGAGTCCGACATAATCACCAGTTGGTGATATCCGAGGGAATTTCCGCACAAAAAAAGGGGTAGATATAATATCCAGAGACACTTAGTATCTACGCGTTTTTAACTATTAGCCCAAAGATAATGTTTCATGTTTCTAACTTAAAAAAGACGGACTTCCATACAAACTTTCAACCCCTATTTCACCCTCTTACGGGTAGAATATTGGGAAACGCTTAAATACGTATCTCCTATTTTTTTATCAATAGCCCTAAAATAAATTTTCATGTTTCTAACTTCAAAACTGACGGACTTCTAGACTAACCCGCTTACGAAATGTCAACGCCTATTTCATCTCTTCAGCGTAGAATATCGAGAAAGGCCTAAATACGTATCTATTCATTTTTAATCAGTAGCCCAAACCAAAAGAAAAGTTTCATGTTTCTAATTTAAAAATGACGAAGTTCCAAACAAAGTTCAACCCCTATTTCACCCCCTTAGGGGTAGAATATTAGGAAACGTTGAAATACATATCTACAAATTTTTATAAGTAATCCAAAAATAAAGTTTCATATTTCTTAAATAGCCCTAAAATAAACTTTCATGTTTTTAACTTCAAAAATGACGGACTTCCAGACTAACCTACATACAAAACGTCAACCCCTATTTCACCCTTAAGGAGTAGAATATCCGCTCTATCTATCAGAGACGCTTAAATACGTGTTTACTCATTTTTAATCAGTAGCCCAAAAATAAAGTTTCATGTTTCTAACTTAAAAAATGACGGACTTCCATACAAACTTTCAACCCCTATTTCACCCCCTTGGGGGTAGAAATTCCAAAATTCCTTCCTTAATGGGTATCTACTTAATGAAACGATCATACTCACCAAATTTTGTATTCCCAAGTTTAATAGTTTCCGCTCGGCGATGATGAATCAGTCAGTCAGTCAGTCAGGACATGTTATTTTATAAGTATAGAAGATACATCAGATTAACACATAGGTTACTATTTGCCGCGATAACCGACATACACGCGGGCGGAGCCGCGGGCAACAGCTAGTTACTGAATACGTTTACATTTCTAAAACATTTGTACCTATTTTCTTATTAAAAACGTTTTTTTTATTTAATGTACAGTTTAGGACATTGTATTTATGTTCTTAGTCATACGACATACGGTAGATTTTCAGTTTTAAAACTTTTGTTGTAAAAAATTTCGCCTAAACGGGGAGAATCACACTATGTTTATTTTCTGCTTTATGGCTACAGGATATTGGCTAAATCGCTTGGAACAGACATAAGAGGCCAGTTATGAGAATGATGATCCTACTAATATTATAAACGCGAAAGTTTGTAAGTATGGATAGATGGATGGATGGATGGATGGATTTTTGTTACTCTTTCACCCAAAAACTACTGAACGGATTTGGATGAAACTTTACAGTAATATAGCTTATACATCAGAATAACGTATGGGCTACTATTTGCCGCGATAACCTACATACAGGCTGGCGGAGCCGCGAGCAAAAACTAGTGTGTCAATATATGCAAATCTATCTATACTAATATTATAAACGCGAGAATTTGTCAGTATGGATGGATGGATAGATGGATATTTGTTACTCTTTCACGCAAAAACTACTGAACGGATTTGGATGAAACGTTACAGTAATATAGCTTATACATCAGACTAACACATAGGCTACTATTTGCCGCGATAACCGACATACACGCGGGCGGAGCCGCGGGCAACAACTAGTAGAAGATAAAAGTAAAAATTTACGAAATTCTGTAACTGTTAAAAAGACTTATCAATTTATTTAAGGTGACTTCTGTATCTACATCTTCAGTGGGATAAATAAGTACATATGTAAGGAGAACAACACAAATATGGGCTTACCCGGTTTGAGCTGCTTTAGCATCAGCTAAGGCTTTAGATCCAAGAGGTGAATAGGCGACAATAGGCACACCTAATTTATTAGCAGCAGCAACTAATTCTGGCTGTTGACATAAAATATGATTCTCGATTTGCAAGCATGCAGGTTTCTCGACACTGCACAATCGTTGTAATTGCTCTGCATTGACGTTAGATACTCCAAGAAGGCGAACACGACCAGACTCCTTCAATTTTAATACAGCCTGAAATACGTATTTCCTTTGTAATATTTAATAATAACAATATGTTTATTGATAAATTCCCATTGAACAATTATTACATTTCTTTACATGGTTTTATATAAAACATATATTGAATAGTTAGCACGAAACGATTTTAGTCTTTAAATTGATTGATTTGTCATATCAAACATTTGAAAATTCTCAAATTATGAATACGTCTGAAGTTATTAGTAACTAGCTGACCAACGCAACGTCGTTCTCATCTTCTATTGCCCGTAGCGTAAAAAAAATCCCCCGTTTTTGTAACATTCTTCATGGGTCATCCGCTCCTATTGGTCTTAGCGTGAGGACATAATAATATAGCCTTCCTCGATAAATGTACTATCCAACACTGAAATAATTTTTCAAATCGGACCAGCAAACAAACTAACAAACTCTTCAGCTTTATAATATTCTAAAAGAACAAATAATTCAGAAAGAATAAATTAAACCCTGTACCACGAAGGCTACTTAACCTTTAGATGTTCTGATTAAAGGTATTTTTGCCATGACTCCATATCCTTTGATTTAATTACACAATTTGCATTTTCAACTTCTGAGGATTTGATCCTTGCTAGTAAAGGTTTCTCAGATACAATTAATTTAGTGCTATTGGAGGTCGTAGACAGGGGGTTAGTGGTGGACGTAGTGAATTTTCTAGGTACAGGAAGAATCACCACATTGTTTCTTTTGCTTCTAGCTAGAGTTTTAGAAGGTTTGTTTTTCACTTTTTTACCTAAAGTATAAATCATTACTTGAAAAACACTACATGACTTTCTCTTTGGTGTTAGTATATTTCTAATTTTAAATATGCTTCTTATTGATGAAGTCTGGGAGGTAGGTTTTGACAGCATATGAGACGAGATTTCTATACTTTGATTGGATTTTAAGTCGTACTGGCAGCTGAAATCGTTAGTGGTCCTTTTGAACAGATCCATTACGGGTTGTTTATATTTTCCATCACCCACCAGAGTTACTCTCGCTCCTTTATTTTGTTTTTTCTTCACACAACAGAAAAATATATTTGCTAGAACTTTATGTATAGTACTTTCCGTCGAATTCGAAGAAATTGGATTCGTTGGAGCGTGACTGGTAGTCTCCAAACTTAATGTCTGGTTATCCCTATTCCCTCGAAGGTTATGTAAAGAAACGCATGTTACCAGGGATAGATCACTTTTTGATTTTCGTGTAGTTCTACTTGTTAATAATGTTTCAGGCGTATGCTGAGTCATTGTAGTACCGCAGAGTATCTTGGGGTAATATAAGTGATTTAGATTATTGCATACATAATTACTCATATATATTGTGTCTTTTACACTAAGTTTTGAATGCTTACGATGGCATGACATATTATTATGAATTTTTGTGTGGTTAACTCCATCCAAACCAGTTTTCCCTACGTTACATCTGTATAGCCGTCTCTGACAATTTTTCTTTTGACGAATTTGGTTCCGTTTTAGTTTTTGATACCATTTACAAGTAAGTATATATTTGTAATAAAATTTAAAGTCTCTTTTTTTAGAACTTCTATAACTGTGTAAGTAATTATTAGTACGTTGTCTCAAATGCAGGACGGATAGTCTTGTTTTCATGATCGAGTGTCATTAGGTACCCGTTTTATGTTCGTTATTGTAGTAGTAAAGCAAGTGAAAGCCATATTTGAAAAATGGCTTGGCTTACTATAGATATCCTGTACGTCTGTTTTTCATTATCACATTTCACATGGGATAGAAGTGAGATCACATTATGAAAAGTCAAAAAAATCGGAATGTCATTTTGACTTCGCTTGTCAACTTGCTTTTTATCTTCTAGGAGTGACAAAGCCTCTTTTCTGTTTTATTTACGATACAATTTTGGCTGTCTATAAACGTTTCAAATTGCTAACAATTTCACATGCACTACGAGCAACACAGCTTTGGAATTTACGATAAATTGTCGAAACATTGCGACTGTTAGCCCTGTACATATGATAAAACTCATTACAGAAGCATCTAAATCTAATGAATCTAAGGGCTTCAATTCAATACTATCAAAAGATTGAACAGGTTCTTTAGATCGATATGGTCCAACATCGTTATCATCGCCACCAGTACAACATGGACATAATGACCTCGGAACAGACTCCTTGTAGAAAAATTTAGCTTTTCTAATAATTTTTTGCCTTGACCTGTTGAAAGAATTTGTTGATGTTGCTGCGTTCCTTCTTGTTATATCAACATAAGAGTGCGGTTGAGTACATATCTCGTTATAATTAGGTTTTGCAAATTGGTATTCGTGATTCACAGTTTCTTTAACTTGCCTTTCGACAGGGGAATGATATACCTTTGACCAAGAATGTTGTGAGTTAAATATTTTGCCGTTACGGGGATTATGCTTCTTTGATTCTTCAAAAGGATTTGTGACAGAATTTCTATCTTTCTTACACTTTAATAAACTGACCGAAGGTGGAAGAAAGTTACATTCATTGTAAGCTGCACTATTTGGATAGTTTACATTATAGTTATTACAAATATCACATGCTTTAACTTTCTTTTCTTCAATATTATGTTTCTCTACATAAGCAACTCCCATTTCAATGTTTTATAATTTTAAAGATAGGATGTAATAATCCGTTAAGAACTGTCTTAAATTCAAATATGCATGAAAAAGGAACGGGTAAATCAGCAATGCAAATTGACATGGCAATGAACAGACTCAGAATTTTAAATATGATTTGTTTCCTAATGAGAAATGAATTAGGTAATGTTTTACTTAGAATCAAACGTTAGCATGACATGCATGACAATGTCATAAAAGTTTCTTCTAAATATTTACTGTACATACCTTCCATAACGCAAGCAGGTCAGTTGAATGATCCATCTTGGCACTGCCATCCGGGTTTTTCGGATGAAGGTCTCCAGGGACATGCTCGAAAGCGAATGGTGTGTGTATCAGATACATATCCAAATACTGTAGATTGAGGTCTTCAAAGGATCGATCAAAATATTCTTGGACCAGCTCTGGTTTATTGCCTGTATGTACAATTTAAGAAATATGAGAAAAGAATCGCATGTCGGTAGGAAATACGCATTTAGTTCTTAATTAAAATTACGTTTTTAAAATTATTCAGATAGCATTCTTTACGGAGTAGGTATGGAGAGTATTATTATTTATTTTTTATCATTATCACATAATTGACACATTAATCGTACAGGATCGAAATAAATTAAGTAATTCTAAGTAAACCAGTGTTTGTAAACATATAGTCTTCTAGTCACAGTAGTCACTTAGTGAACATAGGAGACCAGGAAAAAATACATAGGTACTAAAAAAACTGAAATTTATTTTTTCAAATTTAAACAGAACCAAACTGAAAGTATGCCTTTCCAAATAAATCGGAATTTTCCAAATCGAATCCCGAACAAAATAAAACATAAAAGAAATACAATCGAATTTAGAACCTCTTCCTTTTTTGAAGTTGGTTAAAAATACATTTACTTACCTTTTACCTAAACAAGAAAATGATTAAAAAACTGTATCCGGACTACGTAAACAATTTTGAAGAAATTAATAAAGCCTATGTCACCTTGTCCATTGTTACGAATCTATTGGCACTTCATTCATAAAAATTGGTTCAGTAGTTTAGGCCCTACAGTAGAACATACAAATATACATAGACTGCCCTTATTACCCTTCCTTTTTGTAGTCGGGTTTTTTTTTATGGAATAGGTGGCAAACGAACAGGCGTATGTCCTGAGGGTAAGCGATTACCGCCGCCCATGGACACCCGCAACACCAGAGGCGTCACAAGTGCGTTGCTGGCCTTAGGGGGATGGGGAGAGGCATGTGGGGAGGGTTTGGGGTATGGGTCTCCGGTATTCTCACTCACTCGGTGAAACACAGCGCAAGCGCTATTTCACACCGGTTTTCTGTGAGGCCGTGGTATCACTCCGGTCGGCCGGCCATTCATGCCGAAGCGTGGCTCTCCCACTGTATAAACAAGAGTTATAATAAGCATCTACTAACCTCCTGGCGGTAATTTTGTGACAACAAATAGTTCTTTTCGTCTTTCAGGTTTTCCTCCAATCCATCGGTTGAGGGCACGCCCGAGAGTCGCTTCATTTTCATAGGCACGCGCTGTGTCGAAATGCCGATAGCCTGCTTCCAGTGCTGCCTCTACAGCTTGCTCCAAAACTTCACTTGATGCCTAATGTAATACCCTTTTTATTTTAAATTTTAGAATGAAACTCACTTGTACTTAATTCGCTTCAATCCTGATCGGTTTCGAGCTAAGGCATTATCAAAGGTTACTCTGTACTTGTACACGTGAGTTTCATTCTAGAATATATTTTAACAAGTTCCATCAAGTGCATAAAATCTATAGATTAATTTTTATTTTAATAGTTGGGTTTAAAAGTTGCGATAGTTAGTGCTCTTTGAGTGAGACCTTGGTTCAGCAATGGGCGGCGATATGTTGATCAATGACATTATAGTCCGCTACCATTATAAGGATTTAAAATTCTTTCACTTTACCCTTTAAAACCTTTAATCCGGAACATTTCGTCAGCCTTGTAATTTACAGTACATTAGTTCCAGTTTTTCTTTTATTTCAAAGGAAGCAAGCAAGCAGACGAATTACTTGATGGCTAGTGGCAACTTCCGATGACGTAAGTCCATTACCGCCCGTAGAGTGACAATTTCCCAGAGTTGGAAAGGGGGAGAAGGGTTTAAGCCTCCGACAACCCTCACTCGCCTGGTCATCTTTCTAGATTATTTCCCAAGATTAAGTAGAAGTCGGCTATTAGTTCCAATGGTTTTGCCTACATATAATATGAAAGAGGTCAATCCATTGTCTCGCGACCAACTTTCGCTACCTGACGGTCTCCAATGGAGACTCTTCTTAATGGGACTTATCCCTACCACATACATACTACTGCTGATCTTGTGAAGTGACCCTCGAATACACAAGCTATGACACTCAACAAAATTTAACAGGAGAAAATTGGAGGAGTTGGAAATACAATAAGTCCATTTGACTCCTCAACAAAACGAGAGACAAAATGAAGTAAAATAGGCATCATCATATTTAAGGATTTTAAACCAAGGAAGCACCAGTGACTCAATATTATGGGTTCTAAGTGAAGGTCCTATCTCCACCGGATAGTAAAAGCGACATCATAATTATATGCTTTTGATTCTTATAAACATACACTAGCTGACCCACGCAACGTCGTTTACGTCTCCTATTGCCCGTAGCGTAATAATTTTCCCCCATTTTTGTAACATTCTTCATTGATGCGCCGCTCCTATTGGTCTTATCGGATGATATATAGCCTATAGACTTCTTCGATAAATGGGCTATCTAACACCGTAAGAATTTTTCAAATCGGACCAGTAGTTCCTGAGATTAGCGCGTTCAAACAAACAAACAAACTCTTCAGCTTTACAATATTAGTATAGATAGACATAGATTACAGGTACAATACCGCGAAGTGCCCTGTGTATCTACTACAAACGGAATTTTCCACCTGGCTTCGTAAATCGAAATGGACTCAACTTTTAAAAATAGAACCTTCAAAACGTTGGTTTAATAGTGTTACGTGTTAGGGTTCGATTTATTTGAGAAAGAAGCCTTTTGACGTGTTAAAAAGACTTTATTAAAACAACTATTAAAATCACAATACTACTCTCAATTACAATCCTTAAAGGTCGCCGAGGTCGCTAGGTTGATCGCTGATATCACTTCGATGTTTATCTCACTATTGCTCAAACTGAACTGTACTCTGCGGTCCGCGAGACGCTCTATTTATACTCATATAATTATTATTCCTACATTTCTAGAACCTACGATAAAACACGAGAGTCGTCTCGTAAAGACGCGACGCTAATAAAAATAATCGAAGTTAATAATAATTAGGCAACAACCAATCGATATCCGACACTAAGCATATAGAGATAAGGTCCATTATTCCTTACCTCAGGAGATCGATAAAAAGTGTATGTGTATTTGTGTGCGCAGATAAGGCTGGAAGATTATTATTCGCAACAATAGTTTATTCCAACTTGCCTAAAGCAAATTTTAAAAAAATGTTGAAACGGGATAAGAAAAGAACGTAAATAACTTAATTATTCATTTCTAATTATTGTTTTTATTGTAATTGCAGTGTTTGTAAAGGTGTTATCTGTTGTTGAGAATCAAGTACCTAGGTAATTGTTACATGCAATAAACTTTTACCTTTATTTAGTGCTAGCTGCCACAAAAAAAAATAACATTGAGTAAATATTAGACCCGTATGGTAAAAAAATAGGTATGTAATATTTTAGAGTGATAATTTTTCATCGAACCTAATAAAGTTCATTTCTGCATGTCCATAATAATGGACATGCAGAAATGAATACCTATCCAGCCTATCCATCATACCATCCGAACGATCCGTAATCCGAACTTGTCCTTGTTTTGATTAACGCCAAATGCTTGGGACAGGTGTTATAATTTGTCATAGGTTTTTATATATAGTATAAAAAAAGCGATGTGTATTTAATATTTATATAAACGTCCCTTGTTCCTTATTAAAAATATAAAAATTACTTTGACTATTTATTTTTATTTAGTTAAGTAGATTGATTCCTAACTACGTTTGTTAATTTTTAGGTCAAAATCAAAGCACTATAACCAGGATTGGGAATATTATTTATGTATGTATGTATGGATAGGTAGTAGAGCCACGCTGATTTCAGCACGAATGGGCCGGTTCGACCGGGGCGGTACTACCCTCGCACAGAAAATCAACGTAAAATGACAGCGTTCGTGCTGTCGTGTTTCGTTGGTGAGTGCGAGACCGGAGGCCCAAATAGTCTAGTCAACAAGTTCCATACTTGTTGACTAGACTAAAAGATGCAGAAGCATCACTAGGCCGCCATGGTGTGGGTCGCCATACTGCATTGTCTGCATTCGCAGTGAGTATGGTGACCGCCACTCTTGGATTCTACTTATGCTTTCCATCAGGCAGAGTAGAGTCATTTTGGCGTTCCATACATAAAAAAAAAAAAAAAACCCATTGCATGTTTTCCTACTTACAAACAACGATAATTTTATAAGTAGAAGTATTAGCAAAGTTCCAATTTATTTTGAAGAATTAAAATATACTTTTACAGAATATTCAATAATCATTTTTAAGATAATAATTAGCTATAGATCAATAAGATAGAAATAAGATTTAGTATATAAACTTACTTGCCAAGTACCAAATCCAATTCTCGGCATGCGATGGCCTCCTTCTAATTCGACATATTCAGGTATAGACATATTGAATATATATTATATGTATATTGAAGTAGAGATATGTATGGTACTTAATGCGTCTTTAAACGAAAATAATGATATCACAGTTCACTGTCTGTTTGAGAGTACCTTGTAGGTCAACGAATCACGTCACAATGAGGAGAGAGGCAGCGAGAAGCGGCCACAATTTGGTTCTTCGTCGGCCTCGCTTGCAGCATGCAATGCAATTAAATTCCATATACCGGTTTGTCTCAAATAAGGCCTGCGTTCGGTTAATTGTGAACGTAATATTTTGATTACGTCATGAAAGCCTAAAGGACCCTGAATGCTTTTAGTGTTTAACAGTTCCTTGTTGTCAAAATGTCCATGTTACCTATACCTACGCAACCTTGGTAAAGTTTTAGGAATAATTATTTTTTGTACTTCAAGCTTTAACATTAAAAAAAGAAACTCCCTTATTAGGAATATACATGCTGTGTCGCCGGGAACTCTACGAACATGCATGAAACGGACAAAAAGTACACCCAGACTCAGAACAACAATTTGTGGATCACACAAAGTGTTGTCCGATGTGAGATTTGAACCTACAACACTTGGCGCAAAATTATATAAAATACTCGTACAGAACTTTAAAAAATAAAATTTCATGGAATAATAAAAAAAAAATGAAAAGGTTATGTCTGCCCATGCAAATTAAAACCTGATCACAGAACACTCAGAGACACTCAGAGAGCCTGTTCCTGAACCTGACGCAAAAAGGCTTTAGGTAAACTTTATGTGTTTTTGTATCTGTGCTACCGTGTGTCTACCTGCGGCATCGTAGCTCCTAATTGTTTGCCAATTCGCATGAGGACGACTAAACTTAGTGTTGAATATGTGGTTGAATACAAAAACCGCGAGTAGGGAGTTGCTCGACCAGTTTTTTCCTAGTCAGGCTAGACTCTACCAAACAAGCAAAGCACTGTACTGTGTGTTATAATATACAATGAATAGAATAATATACATGACTTTTTATGGTTTAGGTGCAGACGGATCATCAGCAGCTCAGAACGGTGTTGCCTTTTGACCCTCCCGGAATCACGGAGATGGGATTTAGGTAACCTAGGTAAACAAATGTCTTTGGACATTAAGAACAAATCTATACTAATATTATACATAATCTATACTAATATTATAAACCCGAAAGTTTGTAAGTATGGATGGATGGATGGATGTTTGTTACTCTTGCACGAAAAAAACTACTGAACGGATATGGATGAAACTTTACAGTAATATAGGTAGCTTATACATCAGAATAACACATAGGCTACTATTTGCCACGATAATCGACAAACACGCGGGCGGAGCCGCGGGCAACGGCTAATGTTATATAAACTGATACTTATTACTGCAACAACATTGTGAATGACCCAACCAACTCATTTTTATCGACACTGCCTTTAACAGACATAGGCCTCTCTCTAGGCAGGAGGTTTTAGCTTACTACGAGTAGGTATAACACGCGCTGGTCAGGCTCAATTTACTAACTTTTAATTGGGAAAAATCAGTCTGACAATTTACAATCGTCGTGTTTTTTCTCAATACTAAAACTGCTCAATAATACAATAAAACATCTGCTCTCACTGTTTGTTATCACTACGGTAGATCTTTGTACGGTTTAGCCACAAGTGGCCACATAATCGTTTCGTTTAATTTAATTATCTACACTATATTGTTATTCTGTTGTTCACTACTATTGTATCTTGTTGTGATACTTGTCATTCAATGTATAACAATAAAGCCATGTAATTGTTAAACTGTTACCAACGCACAATGGATTGTCAGCGGACTATCACAATTACAGACAAACCTGTGTTCTTTATTTTGTATCTACGTAAAAATACGTAATACATTACGTCTTGTAATTTAAACGCTATTTTCAATTTAATCAACTTTTTGTATTACGTGTAAACCATTACCTATTAGATAAGATTTTCTTACTAATATTATAAGCGCGAAAGTTTGTAAGTATGGGTGGATGGATGGATGTTTGTTACTCTTTCACGCAGAAACGACTGAACGGATTAGGATGAAACTTTACAGTAATATAGCTTATACATCAGAATAACACAAAGGCTACTATTTGCCGCGATAACCGACATATACGCGGGCGGAGCCGCGGGCAACCACTAGTTTTAAGATAGTTTTTTTTACGAATCACCAATGGTTTTACAATATCATCGCGAATTACTTTGTTTTCTATGCGGCCTATGCGCGTTGTTAATATTATTGAAGCTAGTTTAAAGATCAAGGATATGAGTCTGTAGGTCTACAAATAGCTATTCCTTAATTAATCAAAATTTCAAGTTAAATAAGACGTGGCCAAATAATTCCTCGCGAGCTGTAGTTGTGATTAGCTACATTTACTTTTTGTAGCGACTGGTTTTATCTGCACAATGGCATAGGTACCTATATTATTTAAATTAATATATTTATGTACGAAATTAATTATTAATAGCGTCTAGCAGTGGCAGTGTCTATTGATGACTTGACGACAACACTACACCACAGTATCATTGACTATTTAGAAGGAGGTTATGTTTTAAGTTTTTCGCTCGGTAGTCTAAATAAAATATTTTTAAATTCATATATACCTATTAGAGATGGATAAATTTCTAGTCTAGACATGTTATCAGATAAATATTGGTGTTAACTTACTTTCCTTAACGTCCTGTGTTCCCTTTGATGTAACATAGGGCGCCTACAGTATTCCTCCATCATGTTCGAACTTGAGCAAGACCTCACACAGTTAGGTCAAATGTCCTTTTCTACTCCTTCGTCAAGAATCAAAGATTTGCGCCTTTGATTATATAATCACGATAGTTGCTTGAGATAATACCTGTAGGTACTGCTACGGAATCGGTTATATAATTAAATTTATCTACTTAAGAATACTTAGAGAAATTATTAACTTTTATTAATTTAGCAGAAGGTAATAGTGCAAGGCTCATAGGTAGGTAGGTATAAGCACAAATATACGACATTAATTTAAAATTCTTTCTAGGCTCTACTTTAAAATTCACCAAGAGCAATTATATCTTTGTCTTACCTATTCATACCTAGGTACCTACATAGATATTCGCAACCGTATGACCCTAAAAAAATCTTTATGATGTAGCATCAGGAGAATATGTTGTGTATTTTTAAATAGTCGAATTACGCTTGCGATATTGAAAACGAAATTAATAAAATTTTAATAACTAGGTACCTATAGTGTGTATCACATTACAAGTCGATTAACATTCAACAAAAGCGGTGTAATATAAATACAAATTAATTTTCTCACAAACCCTTAAAGTAATATCCCCCTTTGTGTCCAAACAGTATCCATTTACAATTCAATTTGCAAAACGTATGAATGAATTCATGTCACAACACTCGAATGAGCATTGGTGCGTATACAGAAAGATTGCGGTCATTGATAACTATTTTCGTTCATCCCTTATTATAAAGGGTGGGGCTTACACTCATCCCGCCTCTGTGTGCTTGATACTTTAAGGGTAGAATATGAATGAATACAAGTTAGTTATTCGATAATAGTCATGGATACTTCACCAGTGCAGTCAACTTCAAAGTGCGGTTCCGATTTCAGCATCGAACGGATTCTGAGTAGTGAAAACACGAGACGTACAAGTAGCCGAAGTGAAAATGTGCTGGTTCCAGATTGGTTGTGTTGTACTCGATATCGACCACCTCGTTTTCCACGTAAGAATTCATATAATATGTCAAGCGAAGAAAACTATGCTCGATTTTCGAAGGAATTAGGTTTATATTCCTCCGCTAGCGCGATCATATTGCGCCCAGTTGCACTCAGTGATTAGAAACAATTACCAAGGGTAAGCAACGCGGCGCGGTCAGTACCTGGATGGGTGACCGCTGGTGATTTGGAGGTCACGTTAAGCAGTCTGTCCCGGTTGTTATCGTAGAATAACAGTCCCGAAGCTTAGTTGGAGGCCTTTGGGCGGCTTAAAAACATCCAATAGCAAGATTACATAGCCGCAACGTTGTCTTGCCAGTCACCAACCCGCACTCGGCCAGCGTGGGGACGTATATGGGGCCTACGTTGGCCGATGACTGGGCTACTACGTTGGGCTCCTCTCCTGAGAGGAGACCCGAGCCTAGCAGTGGGACATTATGGGTTGTTGATGAGTTAGGAGATACAATTTCCACAAGACATTTTACGGTATCATTGTACTGAATGTTTATTTTCACACGTTATTGCAAGTTAATGAAGAATGTTTGTTTTTGTCTCAGGTGTAATGAACGGTGGCGGCTGTCGAGCACGTCGGTCCGGACGTCACGCACGGGTGCCGTTTACGGCAGCTCAGGCTGCGGCCCTGGAGGCTGCTTATGCTCGAGCGCCGTACCTTGCACCACCGGCACTGCGCGCACTTGCTGCAGCCTTGCAATTACGAGATGATAGAGTACGTATTGAGTAAAAAGGTTTTTAATATTTCCGTAGAGGTCAATCAATATAAGCGTGGGTTTACGTTTACTTATGTACCTAATCTAAAATTCCAAGATTATAATGTCGCCATTAAATTAAGATTTTAATTTGATTTGTATTTCACAGAATTAAATAGCCAACGTTATAAAGCATCAACAACAAAAAGTTCACAATAAGTGTAGGATAGGTGGCCACTATCCGACCAAGGGGCCGTCCATTAATCACGTGACGCTTGAAAGGGGGGAAGGGGTTTGGTAAAAATCACTAAATATCACAAGAGTCCCCCCCCCCCTCTTAGGTTTAGTAAGAAATCACGTGTTTTATTTTTTTACTAGCTGAGCCGAAGAACTTGGTACCGCCATATTTACATATCTGTCTCACCTTCCCACAGGCAGTGTACAGTCGTGAACAAAAAAAACACTTTTCCCGTTATCTTTTTTTTTCTTTCTAGCAAAAAAAGAATGAATGAAATCGGCCTATGTGTTATTGAATTACCACTAAGTACATATTTAGACTTTCATCATTACTGTTATCTATTATCATCACGCTAAGAGCAATAGGAGCGGGGCACCAATGAACAATGTTACAAAAACGGTGGATTTTTTTTACGCTACGGGCAATAGGAGACCTAAACGACGTTGCGTGGGTCAGCTAGTATTTTGATATACTTACCAGCACATTGTTGTGGTGTTGTTTGATGTTCTTTTGTTTTGGGTCAACAATACCTGATGTTCCACACGCATGACTCTCTTCACATGAAAATGATAATTAGGTACATATGTATTAACCTTAACCTACACATTGTGAGAATGAACTCGTGTGAAAATATTTAATATCTGTTGTTGTAAATAAACTCATGTGACCCTTTCACATAAACATGTTCTAATTTCATCATCTATTAGCTTTTGGCCGCGGCTCAGACCGCATGTTTGTAGGTTATCTCGGTAAAGAGTAGCATATGTCTTTCCTTATGAATCAAAGTATCTCCATGAAAAATTTTTGTTTAAACGGTGCAGCAGTTTAGCCTTGAAAAAGTAACAAAGTTACTTTCGAATTTCTAATATAAGTATAGATTTCGACAATATAACAGAGCTTTTACTACTGTTTTTTAACATACAGACTACAAGAGAAAAGGTTAATACAGCCTTTAATGGGTTGAGATGTTTTTAAAGGTGAAGGTATAGGTAGGTCTATCAGTTTTACTTCTTACACTCGTAGTCCTTTGATACGTTATATTTTTTTTGGGCTTAGCGTGCATTTCTCAGAGGACGCCATTTTATTTTTTAGATATGAAGGAGATGTAAGTGTAAAGTTAAATTCAAGTTTGTGGGGTTGCAACCCTTGTCCCTCGGCAATCTTGGAAAAAGAGGTGCAAATGGTTTTTATTAACCCCCGATGCAAAAAGAGGGGTGTTATAAATTTGACGTGTCTGTCTGTCTGTCTGCGGCACCGTAGCTCGCGAACGGATGAAGCGATTTCAGTTTAGTTTTTTTTGTATGAAAGGTGAGTTACTTGCGAGTGTTCTTAGACATGTTTCATGAAAATCGGATGAGTCGTTCGTTGAGGGTGAAAGTGGGGAAGAATAACCGAATGTCTGCAAAAATATCATCGAGTGGGGTCTCAAATGAAAGCGCATAACGTGTTTTTTACTTTTTAAAGGGAACTCAGGTTATTATGTCGGGGTTTTTTTTTAAATTTTGAGAATTTATAGTTATGGGTTATCTGCCAAAGTACCTATAGGTCTGACAAAAAAAATATTTACACTATTTGTTGCCACTCGAATTATCTACAACTTTGGTCTAATAACTTTTAGTCGTAGAGCCAAAAATACCAACGTTATATATAAGCGAAAATCTATGAAATTTTTTCAATTGGTCGCTATAACTTTTTCTGATCTGACTGATCATTTTACCAAAAAAATATATCAGATCGTTTCTATAGCAGCGTTTGTAAGGAATAGTTTTCATTATATTTTTTTTTTCTATTTCTATTATTTTTGAAGGTTTTACAGCGCTCTGCGAAGAAAACATTATTTTTTATTAGTATTCACAACTATACGATTTACGAAAATTTTCAATCAATTTTTTTATTCTAATATTTTTTATTATTGACTAGCTGTTGCCCGCCGTTTTACTCGCGTGGAAGTTGATTATATGTATTTAATTAAAACTGTGTAAGTATCTATGAATACTGTGTTCATGTTTTTAAACGTATTTATTTATAATAAAAGTCCATTAAAATTGACTTTCATACACGCTTTCGACCCTTATTTTAACCCCTATAGGAATAGAATTCCCATAAATGCTGATATAAGTATTCATTTATTTGTAATTAAAAGCCTGAAGACAAAGTTTCAAGCTACTAAATTAAAAATGACGGACTTCCAGTCTAGCCTAGGGATAGAATAGGGGAGACTGGGGAGGGTTGATCCCCCCTTTTCATTTTGGTCTCTAACTTTTTTACTATTCACAGTATTAGATTGTTTTTTAGATTATTTTATTTAGAATTTATCTATTTACTAAATATATGAAAGAGGGTAAGGCTTGGTTAAATTTGGAGTTATAATTTAATATAATGTCGTATGGTAACTCTTTACCATGTGTCCCCTACTTGTTTCCCACCAGTTGTGAGACTTGATCCTGGGGATCAAGTCTACCACACATAGGGGACACACGGTAACAACAGTGTATTCAGCATCATAATATATCCGTAAAGAGTAAAATATCTATAAATATAAAAGGAAACAGTGCTAGATACTAAATAATAATACAAAATCTGTAATCAGCTTCTTTTATTTGAACTTTATGCTTATACGCAGCTCAATTTCGAAAAGGACAACAAATATAAAATAGTTTTAATCTCTTTAGAACTAATTTATCATCACTCGATCTTGCCTGTGGACGTGCTACACTAAGTTTGCCGAGAAGCGGTCTTCACTCAAGAACCCGTTTACCCCAACGGTTATCGGTTCTACGGCAAATATGGCCAGCCCACTGCCACTTCAGCTGGCTAATCCTGTGGGCTGTGTCGATGAACCTGGTTCTCCGCCGGATCACCTCGTTTCTGATACGGTCCCTTAGAGAAACGCCGAGCATAGCCCTTTCCATAGCACGCTGAGCGACTTTGAACCTGTGGACCAGACGTACCTTAAGTGTCCACGTTTCGGCTCGGTATGTCATTACGGACTAATTGAAGACTTTCGTCTCTAGGCACTGTGGGATCGACGATGAGTAGACCCGACGAAGCTTCCCAAATTCTGCCCAACCCAGCTGACGTCCTCAAAGTTGTTTCTCCCTAACTGCTAAGTATGCCCGAGGTACACGTATTTATGAACAACTTCGAGAACGGCACCGTGTACCGCAACCGGTTCTGGTAGTACATGTTCATTGAACATGACCTTGGTCTTTGTCTAAGTTCATCCGTAGGCCGTTGCGTACTGAAAAGTCAGCCAGGTCGTTTAGCATCTTTTGGAGGTCCTCCAGCATCTCTGCCATGATGACGATGTCGTCTGCAAATCGCCAGTGAGAGATGTATTCGCCATTGACGTTGATTCTGCGCCCTTTCCAGTGCAGCGTGTTGAAGAAGTCCTCCATTGCATTAGTGAACAAGTTCGGGGATATAACGTCCTCTTGTCTCACACTTGGCAACGCTGCAGCCTGCAGGGACTCCAGAACAGACCAGATCTCGATCGAGTCAAAGGTCTCCTCATAGTCCAAGTATGCTCGACACAGGGGCTGATTATACTCTTCGGTCTTCTGTATAATCTGCCGCACTGTGTGGATGTGGTCTATGGTGCCATATCTGCTCCAAAACCCAGCTTGCTCCGGTGGTTGGAATTCGTCGAGCCTTCGCGCAAGACGGTTCGTGATGACTCTTGAAAACAGCTTGTAGACGTGGCTTAGAAGGGAAATGGGCCGATATTTCTTCAACATGGTCTTGTAACTCTTTTTGAAGAACAGGACGACCACACTCCTGCGCCTCCAGCTAATACAGCAGTTACAGATATTTTAAGTTTGTCTTTATCAACTGGTATTCTTTATTTACGCCTTCTTTTGGTTTATATTGCCCCGGCATGGTTTCCTGAAAACTAAATCAAATCCTCTATAGGGGACACATGATCCCTGGGATCATACCACCCCCAAAAAAAAGGATCAAGTCTACCCATACATACTAAGGTTATAAAACGTGTTTCTTTGCGAACCAATTTATCCCTTATTTCATGGTAAGTAACGTTAATCTACAGAAGAATAAACGTCTTAAAGGATATAAACATTTCCAGAAAGCAGTTTCATAGTATCATATTAAATAAATCTAGTCAAAACTTACCGTAAATTAAATATTATAATACAACAAATTTTCGGCGGCCACCATTTGTAAACCTTTGACATCTGCCAAACGAAATCATGACAGAAAGTTAACATTGACATTAACTATTAAGTGTTGCTAACCTAAAAAACTGTAACACGCTTGCCAGGTTCGTGAATCAAGGTTACCAAGTGTCCCTTAGGGAACAACTATCCCCAGCTTCCCCTATCCAGAAACGCTTAAATACGTGTCTCATCATCATCATCGCAGTCCACTGCTGGACATAGTCATCTCCAATTGCAAGCCACTTGGTTCGATCCTCAGCTTCTCTCATCCAGCTCCTGCCAGCCGTCTTGGGCAGATAATTATTCCACCTGGCCTGTGGACACCTGGCCGTTTACCCCAACGGTTATCAGCTCTGCGGCTAATATGGCCAGCCCACTGTCACTTCTTGCTTGCTTGTCCTGTGGGCTATGTCAATAACCTTGGTTCTCTACCGGATCACCTCATTCTTGATGCGATCCCTTAGAGAAACGTTGAGCTTTTGTGATGAGAAAAATAAATCATTATTATTATTATAGCCCTCTCCATAGCACGCTGAGCGACTTTGAACTTGTGGACCAGCCGTGTCGTAAGTGTCTACGTTTCGGCACCGTATGTCATGACAGGTAGGACGTATTGATTGAAGACTTTCGTATTTAGGCACTGTGGGATTGACGATGAAAAGACCCGACGAAGTTTCCCAAACGCTGCCCAACCCGGCTGAATTCTCCTGTTCACATCGTCCTCGAAGTTGTTTCTACTTAACTGCAAAGTCTGCCCGAGGCACCACACATATTTTTGAACAACTTCGAGAACGGCACCGTGAACCACAACCGGTTCCGGTAGAACATGTTCGTACATACGTATCTACTCATTTTAAATCAGTAGCCATAAATAAAGTTGCATGTTTCTAACTTCAAGAATGACGGACTTCCAGAATAACCTAAATACGAAATTTCAACCCCCTTTTCACCCCCTCAGGGGTGGAATATCCAGAAACGCTTAAATATGTATCTACTCATTTTTAATCAGCCAAAACACAAATTTTCATGTTTCTAACTTCAAAAATGACGGACTTCCAGACTGACCTATATACGAAATAACAACCCCTATTTCACCCCTTAGGGGTGGAATATCCAGAAACGCTTAAATACGTATCTATTCATTTTAAATCAGTACCCCAAAAATAAAGTTTCATGTTTCTTACTTAAAAAATGACGAACTTCCATACCAACTTTCAACCTATTTCACCGCCTTAGGGGTAGAATATTCAGAAACGCTGAAACACATATCAATTCATTTTTAATCAGCAGCCAAAAAATAAAGTTTCATGTTTCTAACTTCAAAAATGAAGGACTTCCAGACTGACCTATAACGAAATAACAACCCCTATTTAACCCCTTAGGGATAGAATATCCAGAAGCGCTTAAATACGTATCTACTCTTTTTTAATCAGTAGCCCAAAAGTAAAGTTTCATGTTTCTTACTTAAAAAATGACGAACTTCCATACAAACTTTCAATCCCTATTTCACCCCCTTAAGGGTGGAATTTCAAAAATTCCTTTCTTTGTGCTCACTTACGTTACATAAAGAACCTACATGCAAAATTTTAAGGATTCTAGCTTCAGCGGTTTGGGCAGTGCGTTGATCTCAGGGTATGTGAGTCAGTCAGTCACCTTACTCTTTAACCGACTTCCAAAAAGGAGGAGGTTCTATGTTCCACTGTATGTATTTTTTTTTTATTTTTTTTATGTATGTTACCTGATTACTCCGTCAGTTGTGGACCGATTTTGAAATTTTTTTTTGTATTCGACAGGGTATGCTTCCGTGGTGGTCCCATTGCCAGCATATCAGGATCTGATGATGGGATCCCAGGGAAATCGAGGGAAACCCTCATTTTTTATAGGCACATACTATGTTTTTCGTATATTTTCTGAAGTTACACCGGTATTTGCGTCTGGTAGTCATCATTTTATGATGATGAGCTGATGATGTAAGGTACCACTCCTTAACGGTTAGGAGTTGGAGGATAAATCTTTAAATATCATATGTATATAAGTTACCTTTAGTCGTATTCTTACAAATTATTTAGGTAAGCTGATGATGGAAGGTGGAAGGTATAACTCCTCAACGGTTAGGAGTTGGAGAATAATTCTTTCAATTTCATACGTATCTAAAGACCTTCAGCCGTATACTTTCAAGCTATTTAGGTGAGCTGATGATAGAAGATTAAACTCTTCAACAGTTAGGGATTAGAGGATGATTTTAATATTACACGTACCTTAATTTGTATTCTTGATGATGAAATTTGATGAAATAATTCAACTTACTACTTACCTACGATTGTTTGCGCTAAAAACTGTAAAATAAAAACTTTTTATAAAAAAAAAAACCGACTTCCAAAAACATCCAACGAAAACTCTCTGTCAAAAACCACTTAAAAGCGTAAAATAAACTGGTTCTTCATAAATTGCCTATACCTAATTCTTTATTCATTTAAATAGTAGTATTATAATGGGTGCTAGGTACCTAAAATCTGTTTGAAGTCGGTGCTAAGCCAAAAAGAATACAAACGAACAATTACAAAAGTCTAAGCGATAGTCACTTGGCACCGACTTCAAACAGATTTTAGGTACCTAGCACCCATTATAATACTACTATTTAAATGAATAAAGAATTAGGTATAGGCAATTTATGAAGAACCAGTTTATTTTACGCTTTTAAGTGTTTTTTGACAGAGAGTTTTCGTTGGATGTTTTTGGAAGTCGGTTTTTTTTTAAATTTATATACAGAAGATAATGTAATATATATTTAATAAAATGTAATGTAATATGAATTAGTAATTGACTCTTTTCCCCATCACCTACGAGGTGGAGGCGCGGAGGATGCCACGTAAAATAATATTATCACACTAATATTATAAAGGCGAAAGTTTGTGAGTGCGTATGTTTGTTACTTCTTCACGCAAAAACTACTGAACGGATTTAGATGAAACTTTACAGTAATATAGCTTATACATCAGAATAACATATAGGCTTCTATTTGCCGCGATAACCGACATACATGCGGGCGGAGCCGCGGTCAACAGCCAAAATAAAGAGTTTACCTAAGTGCTTTATTATTTTAGGATGTTTTTAGCATTGTATGCTAAAAATGTATTGTTACGGGTTGGGGTCCGAAGGGTTTGAAAAATAAGCCTTATGACGACTAAAAGAGACTTTAATTTGAACACTCTTTTAACAACACACAGTAAATAGTTCTTAATGATTGTCGAGGTCGCTGTGTGCATCTGGACTGAGCCCATTTTTTTAATTTTTGCGAAACGACATAAAATTCAAATGGATTTTAGTTAAAAATAGTTAAAACCTAAAGCAATCATAAAGCAGGTCATAAATTTCTTTGACGTGAAATAAAGCTGTTATGATCAATTAACTTGGGCCCTCAGTTCAGATGCTTGCAAAAAATGGCATAGCTTAGATCTCACAAAGTACTGCCTCTAGGTCAATGCTTTTTATTTAAGAATTTAGTTACGAATTTCTTAAAGGTTTTAAGAAAATCAAAAAACTGTAGAATACGACATTACGGATTTATGGCAGCTTAATATAGGGCCCTCAGTTCAGTAACGTCTCTACGGAGGAATCTGCAAAAATGCAATTATCTGAACAAATACGTAACTAAGACTTTAGAATATTTTAGTTAAATACCTCTGTGAATTAGTTAAAAATAAATATTGAGACAGAAACCAATTAATTATTGTTAAGGAGTAAATAAAAGTTTTTCACCTTTACTGACTAAAGTCATCCTCACTGATTAACGCAAACAAACCTGACATTTCTTCCGTTGTTCTCAATTCTATATTTTTAAAGAAAATTGGTTTTGAATTTTTCATAACAATGAAAAATTTCATGTTTACATGATTTTTTAGTTTTTTAGGACAGATCCCTTTGCATGTAGGTACCCTACAATATTTTTTAGCGACTATAGCCCACCTAGAAGAAACGAAGCAACGTAACAGGTAGGTACCGAAAAAAAGGAAAGGCCAGACAGTTAGAGTTAACGTGACTTAGCACCGATACCGTTTTTTTAAATAAATGACAAGAAATAAGATACTACTTACTTGCTTAATATTCACAACGAGTGATGAAATGAACAGTTAGCTGCGTTATTTGTTTAAGGGCCGGTTTTTCAATAGTCAGATAAACAGTCAAATAGCATTTATTCCTCAGTTAGCGTAAATTTGGGTCTTTCAATAGTCAGACATCAGTTATCAGACGAATAAAGCTGTAATCTGACTGATAACTTTATCTGTGCTTTCAAACCTCAGTTAGTGTTTTATTCTGTAGAATAGTGATTTGACGTTGTGTATTTCTCTTGTACCTATTTGTGGTAAAGTTTAAGTACGTTGTCGTTATTGAATATTTGATAGATTATGGATGTTTTTGACTCGATTGACTTTTTGTTCTGAGGTAAAAAGGGTTATTAGAGAAATATAGGTTATAGATACTATAGAGAAGATGAAGAATTTTTATTTCACACACTGCTATCTAGTTCGAAACAAAACAGAGCTTGTACTATTGGTAACGAGAAGATTTCCCTAGTGGCCGTTTGCGGAACTAACGTATGACAGACACTTCTACCTGGCAGTTATGTACAGAGCGAGTGCATTGTTATTGTTTCATTGATAGACGTCTACGGAGAAGTAAAAAATACGTATTTTAAAAGTGGAATGTTAACGTGTATACGTATTTTTATCTGTCATACGTTAGTTCTGCGACTTGCCGCTAGGGAATCTGCTCGTCACCATTTAAATTCTTTCTACAATGATTTCATTGATAGACGTCTACGGAGTAGTAAAAAAAATACTTTAGGACCACTTCGTGAGGGTAAACACTATTCTAAAAGTGGAATGTTAACGTGTATACGTATTTTTATCTGTCATACGTTAGTTCTGCGACTTGCCGCTAGGGAATCTGCTCGTCACCAATAGGTACAGAGAACTGACATAAATACAAATATACTTTTTACGTTTAAACACATATTTATTAAACGTAGAAACACCTGTTTAAAAAATTACTATGCACCACCAGCAAACCCGGCATTTCATTTTTATAAATTTTGATTACAATAATTGTTATGGACTCAACTACAGGAATATCATAAACGACTTTTTACTAAATTATTATTTACTACATCTATTATAGACAAATAATAATTATAATCGAATGCTTTCATTTCATTTAATTAAATATCCCAAACCGCCAATCATAAAAAAGACAAAAAGAAATAGAAAAAGAACAGTCAACTTGAATGTTGTCTAAAAGTTTCTGGTCCTTATCTAACGTGTGACTACCTGTATAGCTGCATCTCACTTGCGCATGATTACAGTGAACATAGCTGTGAAGGACCATCAAGTAACTATCTGACTGTTTACTCCCGATTGAAAAACACAAAAAGTTTATTCGCTTGTTAAAGAGCTGGATACATTTATTCCCTTGTTAGTTATTAGACCGTTTAACTGGGGATTGAAAAACCGGCCCTAAAAGAAGCTGAAAAAGAGATTTATTTTTAATGAAGGATTTTTAATTGATTTTATAATTACTTGATAAATATAGTTATTGTAACGGAGAAAGAATATTCTAGTACAACGTAGAGACGTCAGAAAGATCTCGTTGTTTTCTTGAGGCACAGAATAATTAACCTTCATCATTCATTATGCATAAAATCGAATATGGATTTATTGTCGTAAGTTTGAGATGTTCTTTCCGGTGTTACGTCGTCACACGGAATTGACTAGAAATTACTATGGCGTAGTAACAACATATTTTAGGGCCGGTTTTTCAATCCGCAGTTAAACGGTCTAATAACTAACAAGGGAATAAATGTATCCAGCTCTTTAACAAGCGAATAAACTTTTTGTGTTTTTCAATCGGGAGTAAACAGTCAGATAGTTACTTGATGGTCCTTCACAGCTATGTTCACTGTAATCATGCGCAAGTGAAATGCAGCTATACAGGTAGTCACACGTTAGATAAGGACCAGAAACTTTTAGACAACATTCAAGTTGACTGTTCTTTTTTCTATTTCTTTTTGTCTTTTTTATGATTGCCGGTTTGGGATATTTAATTAAATGAAATGAAAGCATTCGATTATAATTATTATTTGTGTATAATAGATGTAGTAAATAATAATTTAGTAAAAAGTCGTTTATGATATTCCTGTAGTAGAGTCCATAACAATGATTAAAATCAAAATTTATAAAAATGAAATGCCGGGTTTGCGGGTGGTGCATAGTAATTTTTTAAACGGGTGTTTCTACGTTTAATAAATATGTGTTTAAAAGTAAAAAGTATATTTGTATTTATGTCAGTTCTCTGTACCTATTGGTGACGAGCAGATTCCCTAGCGGCAAGTCGCAGAACTAACGTATGACAGATAAAAATACGTATACATGTTAACATTCCACTTTTAGAATACTGTTTCCCCTAACAAAGTGGTCCTAAAGTATTTTTTTTACTACTCCGTAGACGTCTATCAATGAAATCATTGTAGAAAGAATTTAAATGGTGACGAGCAGATTCCCTAGCGGCAAGTCGCAGAACTAACGTATGACAGATAAAAATACGTAGACACGTTATCATTCCACTTTTAAAATACGTATTTTTTACTTCTCCGTAGATGTCTATCAATGAAACAATAACAATGCACTCGCTCTGTACATTAAACTGCCAGGTAGAAGTGTCTGTCATACGTTAGTTCCGCAAACGGCCACTAGGGAAATCTTCTCGTTACCAATAGTACAAGCTCTGTTTTGTTTCGAACTAGATAGCAGTGTGTGAAATAAAAATTCTTCATCTTCTCTATAGTATCTATAACCTATATTTCTCTAATAACCCTTTTTACCTCAGAACAAAAAGTCAATCGAGTCAAAAACATCCATAATCTATCAAATATTCAATAACGACAACGTACTTAAACTTTACCACAAATAGGTACAAGAGAAATACACAACGTCAAATCACTATTCTACAGAATAAAACACTAACTGAGGTTTGAAAGCACAGATAAAGTTATCAGTCAGATTACAGCTTTATTCGTCTGATAACTGATGTCTGACTATTGAAAGACCCAAACTTACGCTAACTGAGGAATAAATGCTATTTGACTGTTTATCTGACTATTGAAAAACCGGCCCTTAATATATGTATAGTGTATTATATTTGTGTAATTACAACAATTACAATTAACATAACTAAATAAATTAAAAAAACAATTGCTTGTTAATTGACTGCGCTAACAAGACAAAATACAAACTTATCACATTGGACCCTCAGTTCAAACGTTTTAGTAAAATTCAACTTTTATTTACTTATTAACAATTGGTTTCTGTCTCAATATTTCTTTTTAACTAATTCACAGAGGTATTTAACTAAAATATTCTAAAGTCTTAGTTACATAGATATTTGTTCAGATAAATGCAAATTTTGCAGATTCCTCAGTAGAGACGTTACTGAACTGACGGCTCTATATTAAGCCGCCATAAATCCGTAATGTCGTGTTCTATAGTTTTGGGATTTTCTTAAAACTTTTAAGAAATTATAAACTAAATTCTTAAATAAAAAGCATTGACCTAGAGGCAGTACTTTCTGAGATCTAGCCATGTCATTTTTTACAAGCATCTGAACTTAGGGCCCAAGTTATTTGATCATAACAGTTTTATTTCACGTTTAAGAAATTTATGACCCATTGCTTTCGGTTTTAACTATTCTTAACTAAATTCCATTTGAATTTTATATCGTTTCGCAAAAATTTAAAAAATGGGCCCTCAGTCCAGATGCACACGAGGTCGGTAAGTAAGTAAATCACTCAGATATTCAAACTGAACTGAGCTGTGGTCGACGAGGTGCCTTTTTATATGAGACTTCACGAGTAGGTACTGGTTCGTTCTCGAAGATTCCGACAGCCACATAGTATTTGAGCATGTTGCATGACCGCTTCCGATAAATGTAAACAAGTAAAACGGGCGATATATTCGACCTTACGTTCATTTTGGTGAGGTTCATTGTTATGTGTTACAATACATTCTCATTTGAAGTAATCTAGAATTTGTACGGCCAAACCGTATGTCGAGTATATTTATTTATTTTATTAATTTATTGTACACAAAAGGATAAACATTTTGGTAAAAAATAAATAACACGTACGATGGCGAGCTTATGCTTAACCCAAACATGAGTTACCTTCTCGTATTTTTCTTCGTAGGTAACAGTATTAACTCTTAAGCTTTTGCATAAATTAAGTAATTTAGTTCAAAAAACAATAAAGAAATCATGTTTTATAAAATATTGTTAAAAGTATAAATGAAATGAAATGAAATGATGAAATGATATATATTTGCAAGAATGTAGTATAAAAACAGGTCACAATAATTCTATAAAGATCGAGTACATTCTACCATAACAATGGTGTGCAACTAGCAACATGCAATACACTAAATGTCAGTGTCAATTTTAATTGATTTCAATAATTTTATTATGATTTTAAAATAATAATAATAAAAAAAAAACAATTCAACAAATCAATTACCGAATGTCGAAAAAATAGGTTTATTAAATGTCACAATAGATAATGTCAATTTAGTAAATGTCAAGATAATTTAGAGATGTCAATACAATTCAAAATCAAGGCTACATATGGATTAAATTTAGGATTAAAATTAATTTAAGGATAATTAAAAAAAAAGAAAAAAAAAAACTATAAAAATCATGTCACTATGTTTTCATTCCTTAGTTGTCATGTAATCATTTAAATTGTAAAAACATTTTTCAAGAATCCATTTGGTTAGTTTACTTTTAAAAATATTTAAAGGTTGATCCTTGAATACATTTGGTAATCTATATATATAAAAGGGTAAGGTGACTGACTGACTGACTGACATACCCAGAGATCAACGCACAGCCCAACCGCTGAAGCTAGAATCCTGAAATTTTGCATATAGATTCTTTATATAACGTAAGTGAGCACTAAGAAAGGATTTTTTGAAATTCCACCCCTAAGGGGGTGAAATAGGGGTTGAAAGTTTGTATGGAAGTCCGTAATTTTTTAAGTTAGAAACATAAAACTTTATTTTTGAGCAACTGATTAAAAATGAGTAAACACGTATTTATGCGTTTATAAATATTATACCCCTAAGGGGGTGAAATAGGAGTTGAAAGTTTGTATGAAAGTTCGTCATTTTTTAAGTAAGAAAAATGAAACTTTACTTTTGAGGCTACTGATAAAAAAATAGTAGATATGTATTTAAGCATTTCTGAATATTGTACCCCTAAGGGGGTGAAATAGGGGTTGAAAGTTTGTATGTAAGTCCATAATTTTTTAAATAAGAAATATCGAACTTTATTTTTGGGCTACTGAATAAAAATGATTAGATACGTATTTAGGAGTTTCTGGATATTCTACCCTAAGGGGGTGAAATAGGGGTTAAAAGTTTGTATGGAAGTTCGTCATTTTAAAAGTTAGAGTCATTAAACTTTATTTTTGGGCTATTTATAAAAAAAAATAGATAAGTATTTAAGCGTTACTGGATATTCTACCCATAAGGGGGTGAAATAGGGGTTGAAAGTTTGTAAGGAAGTACGTCATTTTTTAGGTGAGAAACATGAATATTTTATGAATTAAACATGAATATTTAATTAAAAATGAGTAGATACGTATTTAAGCGTTTCTGGATATTCCACCCCTGAGGGGGTGTAATAGGGGTTGAAATTTCGTATATAGATTAGCCTGGAAGTCCGTCATTCTTAAAGTCAGAAACATGTAACTTTATTTTTAGGCTACAGATTAAAATGAGTAAATACGTATATACGAACATGTTCTACCGGAACCGATTGTGGTACATGGTGGCGTTCTCGAAGTTGTTCAAAAAATTATGTGGTACCTCGGACAGACTTTGCAGTTAAGTAGAAACTACTTCGAGGACGAGGTGAACAGGAGAAATCAGCCGGGTTGGGTTTGGGAAACTTCGTCGGGTCTTTTCATCATCAATCCCACAGTGCCTAAATACGAAAGTCTTCAATCAGTACGTCCTACCTGTCATGACATACGGTGCCGAAACGTGGACACTTACGACACGGCTGGTTCACAAGTTTAAAGTCGCTCAGCGTGCTATGGAGAGTGCTATGCTCAACGTTTCTTTATCTAAGGGATCGCATCAGGAATGAGGTGATCCGGCAGAGAACCAAGGTCATTGACATAGCCCACAGGATAAGCAAGCTGAAGTGACAGTCGGCTGGCCATATTAGCCGTAGAACTGATAACCGTTGGGGTAAACGGGTTCTTGAGTGGAGACCGCGTCTCGGCAAACGTAGTGTAGAACGTCCACAGGCCAGGTGGAATAATGATCTGCCCAAGACGGCTGGCAGGAGCTGGATGAGAGAAGCTGAGGATCGAACCAAGTGGCGTGCAATTCGAGATGCCTATGTCCAGCAGTGGACTGCGATGATGATGATGAGATACGTTTTTAAGCGTTTCTGGATATTCTATCCCTAGGTTAAACTGGAAGTCCGTCATTTTTTAATTTAATAGCCTGAAACTTTATCTTCAGGCTTTTGATTACAAATAAATGAATACTTATATCAGCACATATGGGAATTCTATTCCTAAAGGGGTTAAAAGAGGGGCGAAAGTGTGTATGAGAGTCGACTTTAGTGGACTATTGATTATAAATAAATAAATACGTTTAGAAACATGAATAAATTATTCATAGATACTTACACAGTTTTAATTAAATACATATAATCAACTTCTACGCGAGCAAAGCCACGGGCTACAGCTAGTTTGTTATAAACTTTAATTGCAGTTATATAAGAGTTTCTTTTATGTATTTCTAGATTGCTTCTTGGTTGAAAGATTTTGTGGACATTTCTGGGTATGATGTCTCTTTTTGTTACATTTGATTGAAGATCAAAGTATTGAGGATGTTGTTTTACAAAAACACAGAGTTCCCTAATGTACATGCATGCTAGCGGTAAAATATTGAACTGTTTGAAAATTGGTCTGCAGCTATCCATAAACCATGCCCCGCATATTGCTCTTACACACTTCTTTTGTACACGAAATACCTTTTCAATTTCAACGGAATTTCCCCACAATAGTAGGCCGTATGCAAGTACCGAGGATACATAGCCATGGTAACCACTAAGTGCTGCATCTGTTGAAACAGTTTCTCGGATTCTTTTTATGGCATACACAAATTTATTCAACTTGTCGCAAACGTGTTCAATGTGCTACTTCCAACTACAATTTTTATCTACAACTATTCCTAGAAACGTTGTTGAATCGACTTCTTCTACCTTAGTATTGTTATAAGTTATATTTAAATCAGTTTGTTGTCGTCTATAGGTTTGAAACTGTATCATTTTAGTTTTAAGTAAATTAATCTTAAGGTTATTGGTACTAAGCCAATCAACAACGGCAGCGATAGCGTTATTTATTTCCACTTCATAAGTGTCTTTATTTTCACATTTTACTATAAGTGTAGTATCATCTGCAAACAGTACTGTCTTATGTTGAGTGACATTAGGAAGATCATTAATATACAGTAAAAACAAAAACGGACCAAAACGCTACCCTGTGGAACGCCTAGTTTATTGCTTTGAAATGTTGACCTATAGTTTATTTTTGTATCATTTTCAAGTTTTGATAATTCAACGCATTGACTTCTATCCGATAGATAGCTTTTAAGCCAGTCATTAGCCTTTCCTCTTATTCCATACCGATTTAGTTTATGGAGTAACGTGTCATGATGAACAAAATCAAATGCCTTGCTCATATCCAAAAAAACTGCAGTTACAGGTTTATTCTCATTTACCGCTTCCGTAATTACTTTAATAAGATTAAAACACGCTAAAGATGTAGTACTATTTTTACAAAATCCAAATTGTTCTTTCTTTAAAATTTCCATATCGGTGACAAAATCGTAAAGTCTTTTTAGAATAATTTTTTCAAATATTTTTGAGATTACAGGAATAAGGGTAATAGGACGGTAATTGCTTATATTTGTTACGTCCCCCTTTTTAAACAGTGGCTTGACAATAGATTTTTTAAGAATATCTGGGAAAGTACCTTCTTCAAAGGACATATTAACTAAGTGACTAAGAGGTTCACAAATATATTTTGAACATGCTTTAATTATTTTTGTACTAATTCCATCAGGGCCGACTGACAAAGTATTGTTAAGACTATTAATAGTTTTGAATATTTCCATAGCATCTGTGGGTTTTAAGAAAATTGTATTATAATTATCATATGTCAAAGTTTTATTAATGTTATCTATTTTAAAATCAAATTTAATGTCTTGTGTAAAATTAATATAATAATTATTGAATGCCTCACATATGTCAATAAGGTTATTGTATATCATGTCACCTTCTATGATTGTGTCTATGTCAGTTTTTATATTCCCATGTCCTATTTTTTCATTAATAATGTCCCATACTGCTTTACATTTATTTTTTTTAGTAGCAATGTATTTTTTATTTTGTATTTGTTGTGACTTCGATATACACTTTTTTAGTATTCTACTATAATTTCTATACTTTTTTTTATTATGCGTCTTATTTGTACCGGAGTGCTTATAGTTAAAATAAAGATGTCTTTTCACTACAGTAGATTTTTTAATTCCTCTCGTTAACCATAATGTTGTCTTTCTTTTATTAGTTCTTTTGACCGTAACTATAGGAAAATGGAGGTCATAAAATAGTGCTAATAGTTCATGAAATAATTGAAAAGATTGATTTAAATTTGAAACATTATATATTTCTGAAAAACTAATCGATGAAAGGTTGCTACAAAACTTTTTAATATTTTCTTCGCTACAGTCTCTTACCTGATCATACCAACATTTTATTTCACGGTTGCTATGTGATTTTATTGTTAAGGTCTGACCTGTTTCATGGTCTGATAAAGCTAAATAGTGAACGGCGCTTATAACGTCTTTCTTAATGTTTGTAGCAAATTGATCGAGACAGGCTAGTTGACGCGTTGGTGATTTAATGTGTAGTACCATATCGAAATGTTTAAGTAAACTCATTAGAGTTTCACATATCTTGTTTGGTTTTAATGTGTCAATATTCCAATCGCCACATATTATTACCCTTTTCCCTCTACACATGATTCTTAATAGCATTTTTTCGAGCTTCTCTATAAATATGTAGGGGTTGCTATTTGGAGTTCTATATAAACAAATGATTATAATTTTTTGTGTTGTCAGTTCTATACCTGTACACTCAAAATTGAAGTTACAAGCTAAGTCATTAATGTTAACTATAGGTTTATAGTCTATATAATGTTTAATAAGTATACAGGCACCTCCCCTTTTTGAATTGCGACTAAACGATGAAGCTAATTTATATCCACAGGAAGTTTCAACAGGTGTTCAGTACCTTTTTGGATAAAAGTCTCTGTTAGGCATACAATACTAATTTCTTTATAATTTTGCGACAATTCTGATAACGCGATGACAATGGCATCTGTTTTATTTAAAGCACCCGCAATGTTTTGATGCAATATAGTTATATAACATTCGGTGTTATGGACGAAAAAAATTATTGTTAAGTTTTGCCTTTGAACCGGATCGGCTGAAGTAGAACGGGATCGTTCCTTTTTTTTTAATAGGCGTAGCTTTTATAGTAGTCTCTTTTGGCCCAGTAGTACTATTAAGGTATTCCGAGTCAATATTATTTAATTGTGTTTGTTTTGGTTTTAAATATGTTTTGGTATAAATAAAAAAGTGTTAAAAGAAATTAACCAAAATAAATATCTCTTACAGATAAAAATCTGGTTTCAAAATCGTCGCGCTAGAGAAAGAAGGGAGAAATGTGTTAATATAGCACCGCCAATGGCAGTAACTCTGCCTCCTACTGCCGGCGTACAAGCGCCTTGGATACCGACAACGTGCTCTTGGAAGGGAAATAGGGTACCAGGTGAAACTTTAAACATCAACACCATGGTGAACAGTGAAGAGCAAATCGTTTCCAATGAAGGCACGACAGTTTATGTCCGAGATGTGGCGAGAATGGATAGGTCTTTGTTTCGTGAGTCCATGGATGAAGATCATTCCGAGTTACCATTAGATATTGAGACGATTGAGGAATGAAGAAGAATGACAGCATTTTTGCTGTCGTGTTTTGTTGGTGAGGGCGAGACCGGAGAACAAATGATGCAAACACATCTCAATAGACCGCCATAGTGTGAGTCACCATGCTGCATTTGTGCATTGTCTGATGTGGCGACTTTCACATACAGCGCCACAAGAAAACATTTATGACAGCGCCATCTGCCGAAGATACACTTAACTACGGAGTAACGTACAACACAACATTTCTAATCCTGAATCGCGAAATTAATGTTCTCGCGCCGATTATCATATATACAACATCCCAACATCATCCGTTGGGCAGTGGCCCGCCAGGCATGATCACCTCGCCTGGTCGGAGGATCCTCCCTTTGTGCTGGAGCAACATGACACCGTTCGTACACATCTGCATTCGAAATGAGTATGGTGACCACAACTTTGGGATTCTGTTCATGCTATTTATCAAGCAGTCACTTTGGCAGGCCCATATATAAAAAAAATATTACAATTTCTTTTTGTACAAATGCGCTGTGATATACGAGATGAAATGTTAAGTATAAGAATAAAGTATATACTAGATTAATAAAATGATCTTTAAATTGTGGATCGCTTTTTATTTACTGTCAACATTTTGAATTGACAGTGCTGAACGAGCAGATGAAATCACCTGTCGCATTTTCAAAACGGCATTATGTATTTTGTTGTACGATTTTCTGATGCTAATGATAAGATCTATTAATTGGCGTCTGTTTGTCTCAGTCAGTATTATCATTACAAGCCTTTAAAAATTCTATATTTATACGTAACATTAATTTTTAAAAGTATGTTTTATTAATTTAACATGGATCTGATATTTAATTATTATTTTTTAAGTAGCGACCTCCCACATTAGGAATATACATTCTGTGTCGCGGGATACTTTACAGACATACATAAAACGGATACAATTGTGAAGTGACGGGTGTGTCATGTCCCTCCAACACAAAGGGAGGATCCTCCGACCAGGCGAGGTGATCATGCCTGGCGGGCCAACTGCCCTACGGTTGATGTTGGGATGTTGTATGTATCTTAATTGGCGCGAGAACTTTCACTGCGCGATTCAGGATTGGTAGTTTCTTAGTTTCCTTCGTTACTCCGTAGTTCAGTGTAACTTCAGTAGATGGCGCTGTAGTATATTTCTGTTGCGCTGTATGTGGAAGTCGCCACACAATGAACACTCAGACTCAGAACAACAATTTGCGGATCACACAAAGTGTTGTCCCACGTAGAATTTGAACCCACAACACTTGGCGAATTGGCAAGCCGCGTGGCGACCGTCTAAACCACTAGACCAATCGTGCAGTCGAAATAAGCCATCCTTGAAACATAATAATACTGATGAAAACGCGATCCGTTGCGTACTTTACTTTTAAAGTCGCTTTTCGTTCTTATAAGCTCTTTTATACCGTGGGAGAGCCACGCTTCGGCATGAATGGGCGTGATCGACCGGAGCGATACCACGGCCTCACAGAAAACCGGTGTGAAACAGCGCTTGCGCTGTGTTTCACCGAGTGAGTAATATCGGAGGCCCATACCCCCCCAACCTCTCCCCCCATCCCCCAAAGACCGGCAACGCACTCGTGACGCCTCTGGTGTTGCGGGCGGCGGTAATCGCTTTCCATCAGATGATACGCCTGCTCGTTTGCCCCTATTCCATAAAACAAAACTTAGATCTTTATATAAGCTTACAAGAACGAAAAGCGACTTCTTTTCATAATGTGTAAAGGACTATACGGATAGCATAGTGGTTTAAACAGTCACCACCGTTTTCTACTGCACTTAGTTTTGTGAGAACAACCCCCAGATGGGTCAGCAGTCTGTGTAATCCACAAATTGTTGTTCTGAATCTGGGTATTCTTTGTGTCCGTTTCATTTACGTTTGTAATCTCCTCGAGACAGCCCCCCTAGCCAAGTTGCAAGCGCTCTTTTTTCTGCTATTGTTAACGCCTATCGCAATACGCTACGCTAATCGTAGACAAAGTAATCTTAGGCAATGTATTAGCCAATGACACACGAGAATTTAGGCGTTAACGATTGCAGAAAGGAGAACGCTTGCAACTTGGCTAAGGGGGCAGGATATGTTACTAACGCGAGAGATATGATAATTCATTGGGTAGGTACTGTTTGGGTAGCTGCTACACATTGCCCTTTCAATTTTTGACGGATATACTATAGCCTTAGTTTTTAAGAACTTACTCAAACTGAGATTGAAGCCAGCCTTGATAGTAAGAGAGCTACTGAACCTTTCGACTAACGGTGTGTCTGTAAGGCTAGAAACTCTTGTAGTGATGAGTCATAACCTGCTAAGTACGTAACCATCGCCTGGCAGGCCTCAGCCCTGCACATCATCATCTTTCATGGTTTCGAAAGTGTAAAAAAAATGAGAAAAAAAAACTTGTTCCTGTAAGGCTGAAGTTCAAAAACAAAATGACAGGCGATTCCGATGAGCACTAGTACCTGCCAGGCGAACAGAAAGACACCTTTCTTCAATTACATCATCAATGTAAATAAATTTCATTCTGTAAAGTTGTAATTCATATATATGTTTGTCTGAGCGATTAAAAGAAAGTAGGAACAATGACCGGCGGTGCTGGCTAGTATATTTCCTTGACAGGTGAGGAGAAAGATAGCACTGGAGTGCAACTAAAAATGTGTCTGAGAACACTTGGTCGGTCCCAACACGACAAACTTCCAGTGCCGGATTAAGCCAGCGCGGGGGCTGTAGCAAATTCAGCCAAGGGGCCCTTAGTTTGCTTTAGGTTCTCAAGTTTATTATTAAACTCAGATTGAAGAATAAAACCGAAAATGTGTGTACGTGAAAACCAGGAGCGGCTATGTAAAAAATAAGGAACACGTATATCTGTGTGCGTGTAATGATTCCAGTTTTTGAAATATACTCCCTATATTTCTTTTATTTCTTTACAAATCAAATTGGTTGGGCCACATGGGATATATCTCTATTAACGTTGCTCGGCCATTCACCAACATCGTTGGAGTAGATTTTACATTCGTTAAGTGTTTGACTTGAAACTGTAGTGACATTAGAAGCATGTACTACTTTTTGGTCAGAACACGACGACTCTAGATCGAGAATTCAAGAGGACTGGCCATACTTTTAACTTATTTTTGGTTAGAACATGATATAGCTTAATTATTAGGTAACTACTGTACTGTCTCCTCAACTACAGCATTACTTATATTATAGAAAGTATAGCTTCATCAGAAACATTAGTAGCACCACTATTATATATGTACAATGAGATACAACCTCTGTATTTTCTGATTTACTTTTTGTAGATTCAGTAACATCACTCTGAACATTAAAAAACTCGAACAGTGTTCGGTACCAAATAAACATTTTGGTATATGCTCTAAGTGAAATTATATGCTCTGAGCTAAATGTAATTTGTGGTTATATTTAGGTTATGTCAAAAGTCGGAAAAATGTAACCAATACGTGCGGACGTATCATGGCGCGGGCCGGCCTAGTAATTGTTAAATTCCTTCCTAGTTGTTCGGTAATTGTTATAATTCGCTTGGGGAGTTGTTTAAGAGTTTTGTACGCCTACGGGAGCCTTTAGCACATAAATGTAATGTCACGGATAGATTCGGAACCTAGAATGGACTAGAAGGTTCCATTAAGCTTCAGTGTGAATTGTTCGGCCACTGCCTTTGATAAGCTTTAATATATAAACGAGTGTTTTGTAATCGCGTTGTAATTGTCAACGTAATGGAAGTAGCGTGCGATTCCTCGCGAAGCGATTGTAATTCGGGTGTGTAGTACGGATCCGGGGATCCGCCCCGACCATCGAGTGTGGTTAGATATAAACGGAATCTGGTGTAGTGTACCAAGATCTGCGCGGTGGACAGCGTTACAGGGGCACCCCTAACCGCTTGGGATGTCGACACAGCATAAACGACTGCACGTTTGGCCTAGTGGTTTAACGGTCACCACGCCGTTTCCTACTTCGCCAAGTGTCGGGGGTTCAAATCCCACGTAGGACAACACTTTGTGTGATCCACAAATTGTTGTTCTTAGTCTGGGTGTTCTTTGTGTCCGTTTCATGTATGTTTGTAAAGTCCCCCGCGATACAGGATTGATTCCTAGTGCGGGAGTTATCTTTAAAAAAATAAATTTAAAAAATACCCCAGGTTAATGATAAGAAACTTGTTGTAAAAAGGCTGTAAGCGCCCTAAAGTTGAAATCCTTTCACCAGGTGATCAGCCTGCGAGTGGCTAGCCATATAGCCATAGCATAGCCAGCCCATAGTCAGGCTATACTATGGGCCCTATAGACTAGTACAAGGGTTCCAAACGGAGAACGCAGCGCCTGGTGATTGGACTAAACAAACAGCTTACGTGTTTTTGACAGAACAGCCTCGTTCCTTTTTTTCTTTTCATCTTTTGCTTTGCGTTTAGCACTTTCAGAAGCGTAGTGCCGACCCGTATCTCTAGATCTGCCGCTCATGTTACCTACGGTTAGCCAAAAAATAGTACCTACTCGAAGCTTATTCAAGGACTTGAACAACTCGAAAGGGTCGAACTCAAAACCATTTTTCTCAAGAATGGCTCACATATAAAGAGGTTTTAGTTTATAAACTTTTATGAAGAGCGTTTTTTCGTTGTGCCAAATATAAATGTACATCAATTTCTAATAGTTTGATAGTCTGCTCTTATTTTATTTGTTCGGGTTTTATGACTAGCTCGATCGATGACAACATCAGGGAATTCCCATGTTAGTTTTGCAGTGCTACCAACTTGCGTGTAGCGCAGTGCAAGTAGTACAAACACATAAATTGTGCGGCAAAGGCTCAATTTTAGAAATGTGGTACCACTTCAAATTTTTGTTGTAGATTTTTATACCAACGTTTCTCGTGATATGTATTATACAACCTATACCTACGATTTAACGTGACGAAATCGAGTTTTAGATTTACAGGTAGGAGTACAGCATAGCCTAGGACCCTAGGCGCTTCGCGCTTAAGGCATGCAAGATATTTACGCTTATCTAAACTTATTTTTGAAGTGAAAACTTCTTTAGCGGTATTGTAAATATCGGAGCAGTGGCAGTTAATTAACTCATATATCTTTATATTACTTTTAATATTACTCAAGACAGGCTTACAACAATACATCATATTTGTGAAAAAAAAAGTGAACCACAGATAAACTATAGACATGCTAACATTACTTTTCTTTCTTAATAATAGTGTTGGGAATGTATGAGTTGCCTACTCAACAAGCGGCGTTGTGCACTTTATTGAAATATTGATATGAATAAATATATATTGATATGAATAAAATAAATATGAATATTGAAATGGGTAAAAAATCTTGAACTCGCATCAGGACACGTGACCTGACCGAATATTCGTAAGACGGAGGCGTGGCGTAGGAGAGGAAGTCATATATCCCCCTCTCTTTCTACCGCGCGGCGAAAATGTATGCCTGCTCCTGCTGTTTCGTTAAAGCGGCACAGGGCGCAAATCAAAATATATTACTGCAGCCTCATGAAAATCCGTTCAGTAGTTTTTGCGTGAATGAGATCGTGCGTGCGTGAGAATTGTTTATATAAAATTTACATTGTTATAAACAATGAGTAATTTTTTAAAGTCATATTTTGTTGTTATCCAGTAATGTTTTCTCAATACCGACTTAATTTTAAATGAAATTGTATTTTGTATTTGTATTTATTCTTTATTGTACACATAGAACATAAAAATATATAAAAGAAATACAAGGAAGTGTCATGTACAAAGGCGTGCTTAACCCAAAATTGAGTTTTCTTCCAGCAAACCCTGAGTGAATAGAGGATAGTAGAAAAATGTAAGGGCATAGTCATGCGTACTTAAGAATCAAAAGAGTAACGAATATAATAAAAATGAAAAAGGTAATAATAGTAATTATGAAGCTGATTTATACCTACAGTTGAATATATTAAACATATTAATACACACATACGATGTTTATGCTTACATATATACATACATATATACATATGATACAATAAGGGTCTGGTTATTGTAGGGACAGATAATAATCCCTGGTTCTACTCTTGAACATAGTTAGAGAAGGACTAGCGCGTATCGCACGCGGTAAGGCATTCCATAGCCGAACAGCTGCAACACTAAAAGAGTTATTGTAGCAGCTCGAAGTATGAGAAGGAGTTCGGAGAAGGAGAGAAGAAGAAGATCGACAGGGTTGGCTTCTGGGAATAAAGTGCTCGAAGCGGTCACGAAGATATGAAGGAGAGTTGGGGTTGTGAATAGTGGAATATAGTAAGGAAAGTATATGTAGATCTCGACGCTGCCGAATAGGTAACCACTTCAGTTGTTTCCGGAATTCTGAAACATGGTCGAACTTTTTCAGACCAAAAATGAAGCGGATACAGAGATTTTGTAACCGTTCTAGCTTATTCCAGAGTTCTTCTGTAGCGTCGAGAAAAGAAACATCGGCATAATCAAGAAGTGGAAGGAGAAGGGACTGAGAAAGTAGGACTTTAGTCGAAAAGGGGAGAAAATTTTGAAGACGTTTGAGAGAATGATATGTTCCAAAAACTTTTCTGCTCACCTCTGCAATATGTGTGGTCCATGACATGTAGCAGTCCATAAAAATCCCAAGATTTTTAATTTGTGTCAAATATGGTATGATCGCATTGTTATAGGACACTGGAGGTAGTGAAGTCAGATCGAGGCTATTATACATGTACCTGCCACCAATAATGATGGCTTGAGACTTGGCGGGATTGACAAGCAGCCCAAACGATTTTGCCCATGTATAGATGTTTTGGAGATCATTATTGATGGCAGTTACAGCTTCTGTGACCTCGTTAACCTTAAAATGTCGGTAAAGCTGCAAGTCGTCCGCATAAAGATGATAACGAGAAGAAATTACTTTAGTGATAGCATTTATGAAAATGGAGAAGATGATGATGATGATGAGGATGATGATGATGATGATGATGAGGATGAGTAATTCTTGTGCTTGTGTCATACGCACAATAGTGTGGGCAATGCTTTATTTTTGTTCATAAAAATCGTATATATCGATTAGTTGAAATGTATATTGCATTGATATAGATGCTTTCGACGATTTAATGTTATTTATGACTAATAATTAGAAGTTTGTCGTGTTAGGACCGACCAAGTGTTCTCAGAAACATTTTTACTTGCACTCCAACACTCCATCTTTCTCCTCACCTGTCAAGGAAATATGCTAGCTTGCACCGCCGGTCATTGTGCCTACTTTCTTTAAATCGCTCAGACAAACATATATATGAATTACAACTTTACAGAATAAAATTTATTTACATTGATGATGTAATTGAAGAAAGGTGTGTCTTTCTGTTCGCAAGGTACTAGTGCTCATCGGAATCGCCTGTCATTTTGTTTTTAAACTTCTTAATGAATGAACTAAATCCTATAAAAATTTCAGCCTTACAGGAACAAGTTTTTTTTTCTCATTTTTTTTACACTTTCAAAACCATGAAAGGTGATGATGTGCAGGGCTGAGGCCTGCCAGGCGATGGTTACGTACTTAGCACGTTATGACTCATCACTACAAGAGTTTCTAGCCTTACAGACACACCGTTATTCGAAAGGTTCAGTAGCTCTTGGTCCATGATGACAATTAATGACTTTGACCAATATGAATGCATTGAACAACCTATTTGAAAATAGTAATATGAACACTCTGGCAGATAACAAAATATTTACAACTGATATTTATGATATTTTGTTTTGATTTAACAACAAATTGGATAGCTAGACTGTGCATCGTGTACCTATTGACACACGATGCACTTTTTTGCTATCCAATTTTGTAAAATTTTTAAAAACTCCCAAGAGAGATAAATAAAACATCATCTATACTTATAATAAAAATGTAACAGGTCAAATTCTGTACATTGAAGATATTTTGAAATTTTTTTTTGGAGGGCGCTCGATTATCGATACAGAAGCCAAAACTGTAATTTTTTTCATTTTTGTCTGTCTGTCTGTCTGTCTGTCTGTCTGTCTGTCTGTCTGTCTGTCTGTCTGTCTGTCTGTCTGTATCTTGGCCGCGCATCACGCCGAAACTACTGAACGGATTCAAATGAAACTTGGCATGATTTGAGTTCATACTACGAGGTAGGACATAGGATACTTTTTATCCCGATATTCAGCACGGTTTCCTGGTGGGAGGGGATGAAAGTCAAAATATGTACATAGTTGTAATTCAATAACACATGGTCCGATTTCATTCATTCTTTTTTTGCTAGAAAGAAAAGAAATAAAAGATAACGGAAGTCTTTTTTTTTATCCGCGACTGTACACTGCCTGTGGGAAGCTGAGACAGATATATAAATATGGCGGTACGAAGTTCGCCGGGTCAGCTAGTATGTACTAAAATTTGTTTTTATCATTCAACTGTCTTTGTTTTCATTCTTTAATTATCTATAATACACTTAGATTTTGAATAATGTTTCTTTATCAGCAAAATATTAAAATTACTATTGCCGAATATACTATCGCCACAAGACAAAAACCTGTCTCAAAAAGTATGTAGTTGTTTTTTTGAGAATTTTTTTCATTTTAACGTAAAGACTTTCTGTCTAGTTACTTATTTCATGTTAGTAATTAATTATTTCTAACGCCATGATAATTCATTCTGAATTGTTTTACTGATCTTACAATAAATAAAAAAAAAACAACCATTTGCTATGTTTCACAATCCTAAAATGCTTGGACATGCTACAAAATTATATATTTCTTATTCTTTTATGTCATTCTAAAAATATATTTTTCATAGTTGCGTTTTAGTTATGTTAGCTATAATACACTGTACTGTAGATATAAAAATACTGCCATTTGTATATTGGCTTTTTGCCGATTCCAAAACTCAGTTTTCAACAAATATTTGTATGCATGGGATATGTCAATTTGCATTCGTAGTATTAGTACGTAAAAAAATGTTTTTTCATGTTCTACAAACCCATACGTGTACAAGCTCGGATCAGTTATACATTACTTTTATTTTAATCTCTTGCCTGCTTATTCATAAACGTTATTTAGCTTTAAGCTATGGTTCTGTGTTATTTTCAACCATAGAGCTGTAAGATTAAACTTGAAAATAACACAGACGCGTGCTTAAAATTAAATAAAGTTTCTAAATGAGGTGTTTAGTGTCTGTGCCTAATAACTAGAATCATTACATGGTAAACACTGCTATTTTTTTTTCTTTTTTTAACACATACTGACATGACTGACACTGACATACAACACTTAGACACACACCTATCAAAGATAAAATTATTCACTTATAAATAAAATGAAATTTCATTATAAATTAGGTTTTTTTTTAAATTTAATTAACTATGTAACTGGTGTCATTGGTCTACTTGTACGGCGCGCATACCGTCACTGAGAGGACACTTGTCTTCAGACTGTGAGATCTCCTCCTGTTGAGCGCAAGTCAACTTGCTCAAGATTTCGTAGTGGGCAGCTTCATCTATGGTTGGGCTGGTTTCGTCTAAACTGTATCTGAGGATAAAAGGAAATAGGTTTTTCTATAATAAAGATCTCCTCACCGAGTGGTGACGGATAATACAGTGTCTACTCCTATGCATCCCGTGAGTTTCGTAAGGGGCGACTAAAGGAGCAAACTATGCATGCAAACAAACCTTAAGCCGAGTCTCCACCGAACAAAAGTTATCAATTTTTGTGTTGTCAACACGCTCACATGTCCATACCAAGTTAATCTGTTGCTTCTCAACTTTTCATTCACTGGTGCTACTTTCAGGCTCCCTCTAATGTAGTCATTCCTCACCTTATCCATTCTAGTCACCCCACACATGCATCTGTCTCTGTCTATGTAATGTCTTTCATCCGTTTTCTTTATTATCCAACACTCAGATCCAAGCAGGACGGCAGGTCTGATGATCGTTTTATATATTTGTCCCTTTAACGTTAAGGGTAACTTGGGATCGCAAATAGATCCTGTTACCTGCCACCACTTCATCCATCCTGCATTGATTCGATGCTGCACACACCTATCTATTTCGCCATTTTTTTTTTTTTTTAATGTTTGGCCCGCCAAAATGACTCTACTCTGCCTGATGGAAAGCATAAGCAGAATCCAAGAGTTGTGGTCACCATGCTCAGTGCGAATGCAGACAATGCAGCATGGTGACCCACACCATGGCGGCCTAGTGATGCTACTGCATCTTTTAGTCTAGTCAACAAGTATGGAACTTGTTGACTAGACTAATTGGGCCTCCGGTCTCGCACTCACCAACGAAACACGACAGCACGAACGCTGTCATTTTACGTTGATTTTCTGTGCGAGGGTAGTACCGCCCCGGTCGAGCCGGCCCATTCGTGCTGATATCAGCGTGGCTCTACTACCTTCTAAACAGCTATTTTGTAACAGCTAACCGAGGTACTTGAAATCGGTGCAGACCGGAATCGCTGTTTCATTCAGTGTCACGGCAGCAGAACCGGAGAGACCGCCGAAATCGCAGAACATGTATTCGGTTTTAGTTCTACAGTCTTTGCTGCCATGTCCCTAATCTGCGCTCGACCTCGGACGCGTCTTCACCGACCAACACAATGTCATCTGCAAACAGCATGCACCATGGTGCCTCCTCCTGTATGTCCCATGTCAGAGGTGTACGTACGTGTACGATCGTACATAGGTGCTAGATTCCATGTACATCGCTTGAATCAATGCCACATACTTAGCAGGCACTCTTTCTTGTTTCAGAGCCCACCACAAATTCTCTCGAGGTACCCTATTATACGCTTTATATATAGATCAATAAACACCATATGCAAGTTTTTGTGGGCCTGTCTTGTCAATACGTGTTGGTGACAAAAGTTTCTGTAATTTCCTTGTGTTGGCAACAAAAATTGTCAACAAAATAATGTTGGCAACCGTGTTCTGTTTTTGGCGGTAAACATCAAAAGCATACGGTTGTTGCAGTTTTTTATTGGCTCTGTGGAGACGCTTAGTTCGAATGTTTTTCAAATTGTTGGCGACTTGGTGTAGACACAATGGAAACAAAAGTTGGCGATTTTTTGAAGTGTTGCAAACAGCTGGAAACACTGAAATTGCCAACAATTTTTGTGGAGACGCGCCTTTATACCATCCCGTCTAGCTTAGTATAGTAGGCCTAAACCTCCTTTCTAAGGAGGATCCCATGTGTGTGGACCGTTTAAGACTGTTGGCGATGATAATAAGGATGTTGATAATGATATCCCGTAGCTGTTTTCATTCTTTTTACGAAATAAGAAAAATCGCGATTTGAAATATACAAGGTGGATTAAATAAGTAAATTATATCTTTTTCGGAATTGTTCCTTTATAAACTGTGCCACTGCGGTTCATATTCCTTTTCTTAGTTTTAAAGAGATGTTATCTGTTGACTAAGGAACGTTTCGGGAAATGGATTAGTATGTAGGTAATCATCACTTTCAAACCTTACAAGCTACGTTGTTGGACGTAGACATACACTTATAACGAGAAATGGGCAATGAGAACCGGATAAACGAGGTACTGAGGTAGATAAGTTCCAGTAGTGGCGTGAGCACACAACTTACCCGCAAGCTTTGAAAAATGCTGACGCGGACGGATTGTGTGTGAGGGCAGTAAGTCTTACGTAGCGCATATGAGTAGCGTGCGCAAGTTTCTCAAGCACTGAGAGAACCCGCTGTCCCAAGCCTTGGCGACGACCACCTGCCTCTACTTGAACCTCGTAACTGAAACAAAATATATAATACTTTTTTTTATGGAATAGGCCGGCAAACGAGCAGACGTATCGCCTGATGGTAAGCGATTACCGCCGCCCATGGACACCCGCAACACCAGAGGCGTCACAAGTGCGTTACCTGACTTTGGGGGATGGGAGTGGGGAGATAGGGGGAGGGGATGGGCCTCCGGTATCCTTACTCAGTGGGTGAAACATAGCGCAAGCACTATTTAACACCGGTTTTCTGTGAGGCCGTGGTATCACTCCGGTCGAGTCGACCCATTCATGCCGAAGCGTGGCTCTCCCACGAACGAAATCTCTTAGATTGATAGACACGAGCAGTACTTGTGTGAAGAGTTTTGTAGGTTGTATTGTCTATTTAATAAGTGTCAATTTTTCTTTTAAAGCAGTCATTTAAATATTTTAAAACTATCGTTTTAAATGTAGATTTTGCCAAAATTAATTTTAAACATAGCGTAACGTAAGCTTTAATAAAATATTGAAATGACAATGTACATTATTATGTATATTATTATTCAAATTAGTATAACAAAATACCTTATAGTGCTTCACGCGGGGACAAACAATACTTTGTTGTAAAAAGTTACGTTTGTCACCGCATGTAGCACCAAAAAGTATTTAGTTGGACTAATTTGAATATACATAATGTAGTCATTTCAGTATTTTATTAAGCTTACTAAACAATGCATTAGTCATTCGAATTTTGTAGAGATATTGTGATAGGTACTTGTTTTTCCCTTATCAGTTTAGGCAGTCGGGATTTTTGTTTTGAAAATAATATTTTTCATTTCCAGTGCTTAGAATTTAATGTTAATTTATTGTTATTTGCATACGACGTCGGTACTCTTTGTCCTTTGACTCCAATAGCTATAAAATTTACAAGATAAAAGTGCATTGATAGCTTACTAATATGTTGATGTGCAGTTATCTGGAGGTCAATTCTTTCTTATTAGAGTTATTTACAATCTTGAAATATTCATATGCTCGTACTCACTACTAAAGTCACCTTCATTAGCCTTTGACAAGTACCAGTATCCTACTAATATTATAAAGGCGAAAGTTTGTTTGTATGGATGGATGTTTGTTACTCTTTTACGGAAAACCTACTGAACGGATTTGGATGAAACTTTACAGTAATATAGCGTATACATCAGAATAACAGGTAGGCTACAATTTGCCGACATATACGCGGGCGGAGCCGCGGGCAACCACTAGTATTTAAATAAAGAAAGGAGTGCTCAGACAGCTTACAATATCAGGGTCGCGGGTATTCGTCTCAGATTACATAGAAATTGGTTCCGCGTACGGTTATAAGACGTGCCTGTGGTGCCCCTTCGTCGGTGACGCGGCGCAGTGGCGTCACCCGACGCCCTGGCCGCAGACGCAATACGGAGCCGGCTAGGCCTTGTACCGGAGAAGCTCCGTACTCTTCCCACGAGTACCGTGGAAGATGGAGAACTCGTACCCGTAAGGTGGACTCGTACTTGAGTACAAAAACTATACCTAAGCCTGCCTAGGCAGAAAATCTATATTTCGGTTTAATGATACATTTATTATAGTTATGCGAATGAAGTTCAATGATGCAGAAGCATCTCAACATGCTGCCATAGTGTGGGTCACCATGCTGTTTTGTTTGCATTCGGAATGAGGATCGTGACCACAACTTTTGGATTCTACTCATGCTTTATATTAGGCAGAGTAGAGTCACTTTGGTAGACTATATATAAAAAAAAAGAAAACTTGGTACGCAAGTCTATTTTGTTTATGGCTTGTAATGATAACGCATAATATAATAGCTTCTTAATTACCAACAATACGATTTATCTTCTTTACACTGAGAATTTAAACAACAATATAGCTTTGTTTTTGTACAAAAGGGTCATTCAATATACCTAGACGGCTATTATTTTTTATGAATATGTGGCGATTTCCACATACAGCGCAACAGAAATATACTACAGCCCCATCTACTGAAAATACGTCGAACTATGGAGTAAACTAGGAAACTACCAATCCTGAATCGCGCAGTCAAAGTTCTCGCGCCGATAATCATATATACAACATCCCAACATCAACCGTTGGGCAGTTGGCCCGCCAGGCATGGTCACCTCGCCTGGTCGGAGGATTCTCCCTTTGTGTTGGAGGGACATGACAGACCTGCCCCCACAGTGGTGACGGTGACCGCGACGTGATTGGAAGCAGCCTTCGAAGCAGCATCAGCACGCCACCATCATGTTCACTCCCACAGCAAGTCTCACAGCCAGCCAGCAACCTCGGCCTCAACAGGGATACACCACACGCAGGAAGCGACCGATCCAGCCTGGTTACCCCTACGGCTTCATCAGCGTCTAGGCACAGCACACTGCAGCTACAGTTCATGTAAGCAGAGCATATCTCTCCCGTCTACGCAGCAGCTGGGGACCTCACCGCAGCACCGCGCACCGTTTGGCATCCCGACTCACTGGGATCAGCGGACTTCAGCCCCGACTCACTGGGACTAGCGGCATTCAGTTCCGACTCACTGGAACTTGCGGCACTCATTTCCGACTCACTGGAACTACTCACTCCTGGCACTGGCAAGCTCCGCAACAGAGCACAGACAGCTGACTCATCATATATCGACCTCCGGTCTTGGAGGGGAGTGATGTGGCGACTTCCACATACAGAAATATGCTACAGCGCCATCTACCGAAGATACATAGAACTACGGAGTAAACTAAGAAACTACCAATCCTGAATCGCGCAGTCAAAGTTCTCGCGCCGATTATCATATATACAACATCCCAACATCAACCGTTGGGCAGTTGGCCCGCCAGGCATGATCACCTCGCCTGGTCGGAGGATCCTCCCTTTGTGTTGGAGGGACATGACACACCTGTCCCCCACAAATATATCAGCTAAATATCCTCTGCCACCCAGTTCATTGTTTTTTTTTATTTATTGGCCTGCCAAAATTACACTACTCTGCCTGATGGAAAGGACAAGCAGAATCCAAGAGTGGTAGTCACCATACTCATTGCGAATGCAGATAATGCAGTATGACCCACACCATGGTGGCCTGGTGATGCTTCCTTTTACCCGACTACAGCAAAATCTAAAGGAAGGGTGATAGTCTTGTCAATCTATGTGTGTATGTTCCACCGTAGCACCTAAACTACTGAACTAATTTTAATGAATGAGGTGTCAATAGATTCCTAATAATGGGCCGGGCGACATAAGCTTTAAATATTTTTTTTTTTGCGTAGTTTGGTTATATAGTGTAAGTATTTTTTTTACCGTGGTAGAGCCACGCTTCGGCATGACTGGGCCGGCTCGACTGGCGTGATACCACGGCCTCACAGACAGACAACCGGTGTGTAACAGCGCTTGCGCTGTGTTTCACCGAGTAAGTGAGGATACCGGAGGCCCATACCCGAGGCCCATACCCCAACCACTCCCCCAAAGGCCGGCAACGCACTTGTGATGCCTCTGGTGTTGCGGGTGTCCATGGGCGGCGGTAATCGTTTACCATCAGGCGATACGTCTGCTCGTTTGCCCCCTATTCTATAAAAAAATGATTTTTTTTTGTTTTTTTTTTTAATTTAGGGAGATGAAATGTTGTGAAATCTGACCACTTACCATGCAGGCCAATGCAATACAACGAATGCTTAAACACGTAAACAAAAAGCTAAAAATAGATGGTCATTTTCGAGATAAAACACAGGTGAATTCCCAAATTATAATTAACTTTTTTTTATTCCTTTCTTCCCGGCCGAAATCGGATAAAAAAAATTGCAAAAATGTTCTTGTAACCTAATTTCAAAAATAAATTTTCCATTGATCAAGATTCAGGACTTTTGCATTCGGTGAACTACCTCGTAACTTTCATGTAACCTGGTAACAGCCAGTAACCATTAATTTTTCAGACAAATTTTAAGTTTTCATTATGCAACTACAGGATTTATATAGTAGACTTGATACGAAAATAGGTTGAACAATAAGAAAATAAAATTATCTGGATAAAACAGTACAACCCAAACCCTTAAAAGTTACCACACAAGAAAACAACTCTTCAAAACTAAAAACTAAGGTACTTAAACTCGTTTAAGACTTATGGCTAAGAAAATTATATCATAATTTTCATTAAAACAACTAAGCTACGAAAACCGAAAGCTAAGAGATAAAACACTGATAGACGATTTACACCAAAACTTCACAAGTCACACTTAAATAAAACTATACCGAACTAGTTTAGGTCATGTCTAATACAATGCAAGTTTCAAAGTAATGCATACTGGTATTCAAACAAACAATATGACAAGTAGAAGACATCAAGATTGGTAAGAGAGCGGGAGGATATCAACGGTTCAAAGGGTTCCTACCACCACTATTATCGGTTCATTCTCGGAGAAATGATGTCAGTGTTTATCAGTAGCATGTCTGCGATTTCAGACTAGACGGCTTCACAAACCGAGCCAAACTGCAGCGAGATGCAGGCGCGGCTCCTAAGTGTAGTACTGTGGTGGACGGCTGTGGCTCAAGCAGCTCGAATGCTTGCCGTGTTACCGACTAACACTAAAAGTCACTATGTCATGTACGGACGAATATTAGAGTCTTTGGCTAAAAATGGCCACGAACTCACAGTCATCACACATTTCCCAATGGTACGTACTTATTACTTTATTTTTACTGTAGTTTGTTATTTTTTAAGCCCCGACGCAAAAAGAGGGGTGTTATAAGTTTGACATGTCTGTCTGTCTGTGGCACCGTAGCTCGCGAACGGATGAAGCGATTTCAATTTATTTATTTTTGTATGAAAGGTGAGTTACGTGCGAGTGTTCTTAGACATGCTTCATGAAAATCGGTTGAGTCGTTTAAAAGTTATGGGGGTGAAAGTTGGGAAGAATAACAGAATGTCTGCAAAAAAATCATTGGCGTATGATTACTCGATTAAGTGCTTGAGTAGGGGGTTTTTTAAATTTTGAATTTATTATACGTTTCATTTAAACGTGAAAGCTCTCTGACAAATAAAAAAATATTACTACTTTATTATTGATTGATTAATAGAAAAATTAAATACCTTGTAGCAGAAATTAAAAACTGTTAAACATTGTTACATTAATTTCCTTTGCAATATATTTTGACACAGTTTTATTTAAAACAATTGCCATATCTCTAAAATGTAAAATAGTAATGGTCTAAAATACACACATCAAAAGTGTCTAGGGATCAAGCATTTTTATGCGGATTTCTTGAGATTGAGATGTGGCTTTGGCCCTGGCCTGCTCAGTCGCCAGACTTGAACCCGATTGAGCATGCATGGGATATGCTACAGAGAAGAGCTCTGCCGAATATGGAGGGTATCCAGTCGCAAGAAGACCTTTTTTTGTTGTTGCAACGAACATGGGCGGCCATTCCACAGCGCGATTTGAATGAACTCATTTTGAGTATGCCAAACCGATTCTTGTGTTGTTAGTGTTCGCGGTAGAAACACGGATTATTAATTGTTTAAGTTACCTAATAACAATTTAAAGAAAACTGTTATTTCAGTCTTTTTTTCGAACTTTAATGTTAGTGGTTCAAATGTCAAAAATCTCTTTATTAGGAAAATGGCAAATTTCTTTATTAATGCAAAGGTGACTTGGTTTATCGTTACTGTGACAAACGAAAACACTTTATTTGATGAATCCTTAAAGAAAATTTTAATTAATATCAATCAGGAGAAAAGTTATTGCAAACATATATGTTGATCCCTAGACACATATGTTGATCCCTAGACACTTTTGATGTGTGTATTATTAAATTTTAATATAGAAATACAACACATTAGCACATTAGTCTAATGGTTTCCAACAACAGAGGGTTAATGAATAAATTTAATCTCGACGAAATTAAGAGTTAATAAAAAAAGAAACATCATGGAAAGGTTTATTTTCATATGATGGATATCTTACTTGAAATAAAGAACACTTTGTCGATATATGATGTATAAACAAAAAGCAAAAAATTTTGGTTTCAGAAAAAACCGCTGCCGAATGTAAGAGAAATAAGTTTGGCGGGAACAATACCAGAAATCAAGAACAACCTGAATTCCATAAAACATGACTCTATAACACCAGATTTTATTAGAAACTTGGAGCAAATATTTAAAGAATGCGTTCATTCGTGTGATATTGTATCACAAGTGCCTGCAGTTAAAGCGTTATTGAATTCATCGCAGACTTTTGATCTAGTCATAGTAGAAGTGTTCGGAAGCGATTGCTTTCTACCATTGGGTGTCAAGTACAAAGCGCCTGTTGTCGGTCTATTATCGAGCGTGCCACTCCCGTGGGTTAATGTGCAATTAGGTAACCCAGAAGCTATATCTTATGTGCCTTCTTACATGGTTGGCTATGGACAAAGGATGAATTTAGGGGAACGATTTTCGAATACCATATCTGTTATTATCGCCAAAGTGTTATATACATACAAATCACAAGTTCCTTCGCAGGTTAGTAATGAGAAAACTTTTTAGCGTCACAGTTTAATTGAAAGCAGTGTAGTCGAGTGGTTAGAACATCTTTCACCGGGCTATAATGAATATTTTGCTTTAACTTTGCTCTGATGTATAGAACACTAGCTTACTCGTGCCCACTTGGTTGGGCGTTAACCAGTTTTGGTTCAATCATAATAAAATACGGCTTATGTCAGTCTTGAATAGCGTCGCTTTCTGTCAGTGAAATAATTTTCAGGATCGGATCAGTACTTCCGAAGATTACCGGAATTATAGATATTATATATATCTATCTATATATATAAAAGAGTAAGGTGACTGACTGACTGACATACCCAGAGATCAACGCACAGCCCAAACCGCTGAAGCTCGAATCCTGAAATTTTGCATGTAGGTTCTTTATATAACGTAAGTGAGCACTAAGAAAGGATTTTTTGAAATTCCACCCCTAAGGGGGTAAATCAGGGGATGAAAGTCTGCGTGAGCGAAGCCGCGTGTAAAAGCTAGTATTAGTACCTATATGTAGATGTATTTCTTGATTTTAGGTTATCGCAGATCGTCTTTTTGGCCCAGGGCCGAAGTTGGAGTCGTTGGCACAGAACTACAGCTTGGTGTTATCAAACAGTCATTTTAGTATTAACGAAGTGCGCCCTCTAGTTCCAGCTTTGGTAGAAGTTGGAGGATTACATTTAAGCGACTCACCGACGCTGCCTAAGGTGAGTTGATTTCTTGTTTCCTCAAAATAGGATATAGGCTCTTTTTGACATTTCTTAGAAAGGTTGAATAGAAATTCGTAGGTCCGAGCACTACAAAAATAGTGCTCCTTTTCTGGTGACGATTAGAATGGATAATATTAAGAAAACATAAGTAACTAAGCCAGTGTTGGTGTCATGCGGACTAGGGCAGTATAACGGCTAAATGTTTGTTTATTATGTGAACAAAAATGAGAAAAATCAACAAAACAAGAACGTATAAGAAAATAATTAAAAAACCATAAACCGACGACGTAAAACATTTGATAAAATTTATCTATGTCACCCGGGTCATTATTACGAATCTTTACACCTCATTCATTAAAATCGGTTCTGTAGTTTAGAACTACAGTGGAATAAACAAACAAACATGGCCTGCCAAAACTATTACCTTTCCTTATGGCTTCACTGTAGCCGGGCAATAAAAGACAGTTTTAACAAAAAAAAAACAACCGACTTCAAGAACTGGACCAAATTGAAATGGTACCACACGGAAAGCACCAGCTTTCAAATAAAAAAAATCATCAAAATCGGTTCACCCAGTCGAAAATTCTGAGGTAACAAACATAAAAATAATACAGTCGAACTGAGAACCTCCACTTTTTACCCGACTACGGCAAAGCCAAAGGAGGGTTATGATTTTGACAGGCTATGTATGTATGTATGTATGTTCATTTGTTCCCTCATAGCTCCTCAACTACTTATTAGAACTGGACAAATGAGGTATCGTTAGAAGCGTCTTGATCGTCTGCTGGTTATAGGCTATATGACGTGTCGCTGAATCTAATGTGGCGCCCTCTAGCCGACATAAAGTAATGAATTAAAAAAATAATTTGAGATAAATATGCCGTGTTTGGGCTATCATTGGAAAGGGCGTTACTTGTACATTTCAAATATATATATTATATATATTAATAATGGCACCAAAACATTTTAAATAAAAAAAAAGTAAAAACTAAAACCCAACTACGACAAAAAACGACGCTGAAAAAGTATGAAACAAGTTTCAAAAGACGTAGTCACACGTTACATAGAAACGCGCCATAACACTAACAACGTGTGACTACGGCTTTTGAAACTTGTTTCATACTTTTTCAGCGTCGTTTTTGTCGTAGTTGGGTTTTAGTTTTTACTTTTTTTATGTAGTCGGTTAAAAATACTGCTGTAGTAGAAATTAGTAGGTAGGTTACGGTGGACACTTCATTTTATAATATTATATCATATCAGTATGTCATTCAGAAAGGGCGATGAGTGAACACGCTGTTATTTATCACCGTTATTTATTGTTCGGCCAATCGCATAACTCAAATAATTATCACACGAACCAGATTCTAGACATTACTAAATAGATTTATGTCTTTTCGCGATAGAACTATTAACGGTGACAGATTCTTCTTATGAATGATCCAAATTAGGCCAAAGGTCATTTCTATAGTTCAAAACATTAAAGTTAATCATTTAAATTGTCTAAGTACTACCAAAATTATAAATTAATTAATATTGATTCCATATTCAAAATTGAGGTATTGATAAATTAAGGTGGAATATACAAGAAGCACAGTTGCTCGTATGTTTTTTTTTTCAATATTTGTGATTCGACACAGAATATAATATCCTAAGTATCGAGTAATCTAGGCCCGATGAGGAGTAAAATATAGTCATGCCATTTATAAATTTCACCTTGTGTGTCCATACAAGTATTATAATTATTGATATTAATGATAGGTCAACTGGAGGTAAGTATTATCTTGATTCGGAGACAGTCTGTCTCATAAACTTGTAATTACGATTTTCCTTATCTCTAGCCTTTAATACCTCACTAGACCATTCATATATTTATTTTTAACTAACTTTTGCCCGCGGCTCCGCCGGGTCTATGTCGGTTATCGCGATAAAGAGTTGCATGTCCTTACTCAAGCATCAAAAAGCAGTGGTTTATCCGTGCCAGCGTTACAAACGGACCGACAGACAGAGTTACTTTGGAATCTATAATTTTAGTATTATATGCTCAATATTAGAATATTTTTCTCTTTTTAACCGACTTCACAAAAGGAGGAGGTTCTCAATTCGACCGTATATGTGTTTTTTTTAACCGATTTTAATGATTCTTTTTTTAATGGAAAGGAGATATGCTAACGGTGGTATCATGATAAGGACACTAAGATCTGATGATGGCATCCAAGAGAAATCGAATCGAACCTTGAAGTCGGTTTTTATTTTGTTATTTTTTTTAAATATTGGTGTTCGTCATTAAATTTCATAATGGATGATTTGGAGCTTCCTCCTTTTTCCCTCCCAAGACTCCCTGTACAGCTTTTTCTTAAACGGAGTCATAGAAATTACAGAACATTATGCTTTATTAACGCATAAATTTATGTATAACAATAAATCAACAATTATGAATCAGTATCACTGCAAGTAACCTCTTCAAAGAAATAATAACATGGCAAAAACAAGTAAATATAAAATGTAATACATAAAGTTATCGTTGAGTATATTAGAGTTCTTAAGTTACGATGAACCTTTCAAGCAGCAAGTCTGTTTAGTAAAAATCCTCCTAAAATACCTCACCTACATCTATACTAATATTATAAACGCGAAAGTTTGTAATCATCCATATGGATGGATAGATGTTTGTTACTCTTTCACGCAAAAACTACTGAACGGATTTGGATGAAACTTTACAAGTGACCGACCGAAGGTTCGGTTTCGGTTTCGGCCAGTTTCGGGCAAAAAATGGCCGAACCTTCGGCCGCGCCGAAACTCGAGTGAGTGTGAATAATCGTGCGTCATTCGGCGAACTTTGTTACTCACGCGTGCTCACACGCTCACATGGCCGGCTCAGTTCGCTCCTCGTAATTCCATTGTTAATCGAATTGAATTGATTTTATGTTTAACATATATACAGGCTTGGCCAAAAGTATTAGGCACCCTATAATTTATGGATTTTTTCATGTTTAAGGCCAAAAATAAAACTAGTTTCGATTTCAACATTAATATTTTTAACATCGTATGACTTAGGAAACTAATATTTAGTTGGACCACCCTAAACTTTGGTCACAGCAGCGATTCTCTGGGGTATGCTGCTTAGAAGCCTTGTACATTCGGCTGCAGTTATAGCATTCTATTCTTGAAATATAGCATTTTTTAATACTGTCTTAGATGTAATGCTGTGCTCACGGACCTTGCGCTTCAGGATACCCCAAAAATGCTCGATGGGGCGCAGTCCCCAGATCTAAACCCCAGATTTGGGGACTGCACCGGCCAATCTAAAGAGTCAATGTTGTTACTTCTAAGCAAACGCATTGTGGCTGCTGATTTATGACAAGGAGCATTGTCTTGTTGGAATTTGACGTCATTCAAGTTTGTGTCACCCAAAATGCATGTAAGCGAACGCGATAGCGCAGTTTCGAGCACATTTATACACTATGCGTTGCTCTTAAGACCTTCACAAGCAAACATTTTTCCGACACAACTTGGTTGCCATGCAGCCTCAGATAATATTGCTACCTACGCTGTGTTTAGCAGTATACACCGCATAATCTATATCTATCGCTTCATAAATGTTACAGCCGCTGTACCGAATACTTGCGAACACGAAAAAAAAAGAGTTGAAATGTGTGGTCATTATTTTTATGGAAGTGGAATTAAAATAAGAATGATTAGTGTTATTGTTTGTAAAAATGAAATAAAAGCTTGCCTTTAAAGTTTAATTCATTTTATCACACAACATTTGACCAATCTTCCTCCGTGAAATGTTGGTGTCGTAGAGTCCGTTTCAAACGGAGCTTTTTGATTTTTTTCTCAGAGCCATGGTTTCTTTTTTGCTGTACAAGCTTTTGCTCCTGCTTTAGCAAGTCTTCTTCTTACTATTCGAGCAGTAACAGTATCTTCAATTTCCTCGGATAGAGCAACAGCTAGCGTACAATTTTTTTTTTGCGTTTTTTTTCGAGATTTCCAGATGAGTTTTCTATCCTAACGCTTAGTAGTCACACATTTTCTGTCAGTTCTGATTTGTTTACACTTGAAACAGTCTCTACAAACCGTTAATTAACATATTGTATTGCGCACCGTGAACATGTTACAATTTAATAATCTCTACTTGAGACTTCCTTTGTTAGTGCAAAACTGCGTTTTTATTCGTTTCTTATTACACAATTCACAGTTTTTTGAAATTTTCGAAAAATTAGAAGGTCAATTTCATCACTAAACTTCACACGGTAACTTCTTTACGCTGGATATTTCTTTTTCTACTATCCGTATTTTTGGTTTTGTTCACCGGATAGTTTATAGGCCATAGAAATAGGCTATCTATTACTTTTATTATCGTTTAAGGACACTAGTTTGACAATAGTTAAAAACAAAAGCAAATTTATTCAATACTTATTGAATTATTTATGTTTTATAGGGGTGCCTAATATTTTTGGCCAAGACTGTATATTTACTACGTACTTTAATTATAGAATATGCAAATACATGTTTAAAATATCCACTAAATTTCAGTATATAACAGGAATCTTTTATATGTTTAACTCTTATTCCAATAAAAGTTACTATCATCACTTTGAGCTTTTTTAAAGGTATTAAATCAACTTGACACGATAATGTCACAGTTCTAATCTTGTCCTTTATTCATCTTCATATTTTTATTATTATTATATTTTTTTTATTATTTATCTTAACTTATCAAGGTCATCCATCGCTACAAGTTGATTTGACAACAACAAAATGACCAAACCTTTTGTGTGAAAATATTCACAATTTTTGAGCGCAATTGTAATACTGTTGCAAATTTATTCAACGAAAATTGTAATAATAATTTTTTTGAGGTAAATACGCAAACTATGATATTTTTAGGATAAGCTTACTTGTAAGCGAAATTTTGGTGGGCAAATCTATATATATATAAAAGAGTAAGGCGACTGACTGACTGACTGACTGACTGACATACCCAGAGATCAACGCACAGCCCAAACCGCTGAAGCTAGAATCCTAAAATTTTGCATGTAGGTTCTTTATGTAACGTAAGTGAGCACTAAGAAATGAATTTTTGAAATTCCACCCCTAAGGGAGTGAAATAGGGGTTGAAAGTTTGTAAGGAAGTCCGTCATTTTATAAGTGAGAAACATGAAAATTTAGTTTTGAGCTACTGATTAAAAATGAGTAGATACGTGTTTCAGCATTTCTGGATATTGTACCCTTAAGGGGGTGAAATAGGGGTTGAAAGTTTGTATGGAAATTCGTCATTTTTTAAGTAAGAAACATGAAACTTTATTTTTGGGGTACTGATTTAAAATGAATAGATACGTATTTAAACGTTTCTTAATATTCTACCCCTAAGGGGGTGAAATAGGGGTTGAAAGTTTGTATGGAAGTTCTTCATTTTTTAAGTTAGAATCATGAAACTTTTTTTTAGGATACTGATTAAAAAAAAAGGATATACGTATTTAAGCGTTTCTGGATATTCTACCCTAAAGGGGGTGAAATAGGTGTTGAAAGTTTGTACGGAAGTCCGTAATTTATTAAATAAGAAATATGAAACTTTATTTTCAGACTACTGATTAAAAAAGAGTAGATACATATTTAAGCGTTTCTGGATATTCTACCCTTAAGGGCGTGAAATAGGGGTTGAAAGTTTGTATGGAAATTTGTCATTTTTTAAGTAAGAAACATGAAACTTTATTTTTGGGCTACTGATTTAAAATGAATAGATACGTATTTAAACGTTTCTTAATATTCTACCTCTAAGGGGGTGAAATAGGGGTTGAAAGTTTGTATGGAAGTTCGTCATTTTTTAAGTAAGAAACATGAAACTTTACTTTTGGGCTACTGATTGTACATGACACATGTACAATCACATGTACATTGTTCATGGCTACATGAAAATTTGTGTTTTGGCTGATTAAAAATGAGTAGATACATATTTAAGCGTTTCTGGATATTCCACCCCTGAGGGGTTGAAATTTCGTATATAGGTTATTCTGGAAGTCCATTATTCTGGAATTCCGTCATTCTTGAAGTTAGAAACATGCAACTTTATTTATGGCTATTGATTAAAAATGAGTAGATACGTATGTACGAACATGTTCAACCGGAACCGGAGGTGGTTCACGGTGCCGTTCTCGAAGTTGTTCAAAAATATGTGTGGTACATCGAGCAGACTTTGCAGTTAAGTAGAAACAACTTCGAGCACGAGGTGAACAGGAGAATTCAGCCGGGTTAGCGTTTGGGAAACTTCGTCGGGTCTTTACATCGTCAATCCCACAGTGCCTAAATACGAAAGTCTTCAATCAATACGTCCTACCTGTCATGACATACGGTGCCGAAACGTGGACACTTACGACACGGCTGGTCTACAAGTTCAAAGTCGCTCAGCGTGCTATGGAGAGGGCTATAATAATAATAATGATTTATTTTTCTCATCACAAAAGCTCAACGTTTCTCTAAGGGATCGCATCAAGAATGAGGTGATCCGGTAGAGAACCAAGGTCATTGACATAGCCCACAGGATAAGCAAGCTGAAGTGACAGTGGGCTGGCCATATTAGCCGCAGAACTGATAACCGTTGGGGTAAACGGCTTCGTGAGTGGTGATCGCGTCTCGGCAAACGTAGCGTAGAACGTCCACAGGCCAGGTGGTATAATGATCTGCCCAAGACGGCAGGCAGGAGCTGAGAGAAGCTGAGGATCGAACCAAGTGGCGTGCAATTGGAGATGTCTATGTCCAGCAGTGGACTGCGATGATGACGATGAGATACGTATTTAAACGTTTCTGGATATTCTATCACTAGGCGAGACTGGAAGTCCGTCATTTTTTAATTTAGTAGCCTGAAACTTTGTCTTCAGGCTTTTGATTACAAATAAATGAATACGTATATCAGCATTTATGGGAATTCTATTCCTAAAGGGGTTAAAATAAGGGTCGAAAGTGTGTATGAAAGTCAAATTTAATGGACTATTGATTATAAATAAATACGTTTAAAAACATGAACACAGTATTCATAGATAGTTACACAGTTTTAATTAAATACATATAATCAACTTCCACGCGAGCAAAGCCGCGGGCAACAGCTAGTGGTGAATATTATGCTTGTGATACAAAAATGTTTAACTAAACAAATATTATGAAACCTTTCTAGCTCACTTCTGCACTTTCGATTTCCACTATTAGTAAGACAAGAAGTAGTTCAAAGTTATTATGTGGAAACGTAAATAGTGAGAGTTCGTATCAATAATATTTATTCAACATTTAAATTTACAAGAAAAAAATAAACTGAAACAAATAGTGGTCACTATTTTAGCACTTCTGCATGGATAATTTTAAATTATTTACCACCTCAAAAACCAAACAATCTTATTTCGTTCAATTTTGATGAAATATACAAATTTTTATTTTTTTACTGACTTCAAAAACTTCAAACGAAAACTCCATGCCTAGAAACACTAAAAAGCGTAAAATAAATTGGCTCTCCTTAAATTACTATGTGGCAACTCTTGAGTATTTTTAAGTATTTATTTATTTAAACAAAGTAGTATTATAGTGTGTGCTATGTACCTAAAACCTGTTTGAAGTCGGTGCTAAGACCAAAATAATACGAACAATTACAAAAATCTAATTGACCTTTACCAAAATTAAAATAGGCCACGGATTTATAAAAAAAAAATGAGTTGAGTCGCGTAATCGCACTGGATGGTCTTGCTCTTTACGACAACGAAATTCCTAACAAGCTGCATCATGAAAAGCGAAGAAGCGTCACACAAAGAACAACAGTTAGCTTTAGAAAATATATGATAAACATGGAACGTGCCTAAAAACATTGCGGGTATCCTTCGATTTCCTTGAGATCCTGATATGGTGCCAATAGGACTACCTCGGGTGTATGCCCTTCCGAATACAAAAATAATTTCCAAAATCGGTTTACAATGGACGGAGTAATCGTCAACATACATAAAAAATACATACCCTAATTACCTAAAATATAACAACTTTTGAAAAAGAAATGGGTTTGGTTAACGTAATTGTCAAGGGCAAAAAAGGTTCGGTTTCGGCCGAAACTGAGAGCCAGGCCGAAGGTTCGGTTTCGGCTGAAAAACCAGTTTCGGTCGGACACTAACTTTACAGTAATATAGCTTATACGTCAGAATAACACATAGGCTACTATTTGCCGCGATAACCGACATATACGCGGGCGGAGCCGTGGGCAACCACTAGTAATGAGTATTTGTGTATTTTCGTAAACGGATTTCTGGACCGAAGAACCGTTTTTACATATCAAAATCATTGAATTACACTTGTTTAATTTACTATGTAATTTCAAGTTACAACTTTTTAGTAAGTACTAAGAGCCTAAGGGCAGGAAGTAGGTGGCCATGATTAAAGTCTAAGTTTCTCATTTTATGTAAATTAAGGAACTCGAGAAATTAGTTTTTTTTAAATTCTAAATCAATAGTCACTCAAAGGACAATGGCAGGTTTGTATGGGACTTTTGTACCGCTTGGCGTATGTCATGGTAGGGTATGTTTTTGTATTTATTTGGCTGCTAATATCACCGACAATAACATTTTAAATTCCTAGATTTTTACAACTCGGCATTAAAAAGTTATTTTAGTTTTTAGATTACAAGGAAATACATGGATCACAAATGAGTTGTCATTATTGTCAACAAGATGGCGTAATATTATATTTTTGAAATCAAAATCATTTGTTTACGATTTTCGTGATCCGTCATTAAAATCTTGCTCTGTTACTAAATTCACCAGTAAGCTTATTCATAAATATAGATTTAAATATTTAATCGTTTCATGAAATAAATATTTTAAAATAATGAAAAATACTTTCGGCAATCTGACACACAACGCCATCTAGTTTTCAGACTAAGTAGACTTTAATCATGGCGTGTCTTAAACACGTAGGAATGCGTTTTGTTATTGCAGTTGTAACAACTTTATGAGCAGAATTTAAATTCTGTTAGCACAGTTCTAAAAATATATTAAATACATGAAAATAATTAAGATGATTCACTAAATAAACAGTATAAATCTCATAACCATTCATAACATATTGCCAGCGGTACAGGATCTGCCATTCTCCTTTCGTATTTCAATCGACCCCACAAACGGATCACCTGACCGAACCAATAAAATAAACAAAAATAGAAAACGTTTCAAATGACTTCACTTTTATTAAAGCAAATAATTATATAATTTAACAGCCACATTATCCTACAAAATGTGTGGTACGTTATCCCGGTTCTACGCAAAAAAAATTGTAAGTGGGAAAATAGGGCGTCTCATCAAAATGAAGTCACTCACGAAAAATTAGCTTGATAGTGATAACTTGTGAAATTGGTTCCGGGGATCCCGGACTATATATTTTGCACAACACTATCTTTTAGTGCAACATAATTATATTCACTTGAATATATTACCAAATATACCCCCAGACTTTTGGTTGACCTGTAAAATCTGCTATGAGAAAATAAAATTTTAGGAAAATACGAATATTTCTTAGTGCTATCATATGGAGACAGGATAATTAACCTAAATTAGATAGTGCAATAGGGAAACCTCTTATCTTACTGACCCAGGACCTAAGGGCACCAACACCAACAACAGATAGTGTCAAATTATGATTCACTTGAGGAGTATTTGATGTTTAAGACTGTTTACTATTCAAGAAATCGAGGGTTGATGATTGCTGGATTCTTGTTTTAATTTGTCTCTACACATAACAACCAGTCAGCCGTCCTTTTTTTTTACGTATGGAAACCCCCTCGGGCCGTCCGCCCGCCGTCACCCCACCGGGGTTTGCGGCGGGGCGGTGTGTCGGATTCGAACCTACTAAAACCACACGGTGTGCCACTCTGCGCCTGAGACGGGAGGGATCCGGGAACTGCTGTTATTAACACATCCGGGCCCCTCCCACTCCAAGCGCTTTGCCCGCACTGAAGCGGGTACCGTCAGCTGCTAAAGGTTCTCAATTTAGGCGACGTACGGCACACGCGTACGTCGCCCCATTGCGGGTGGCCACTAAATGATGGAGGGGAAAACCCGTCCCGACCATCCGCGGCCACACTCAGAGCGGCAACCAGTCGGCCGCCCTCAGGCAAGTGTTAATCGAGACCGAAGATTGTTTTAACCTTTCCGACATTTGGTGCGTCTTGTGCGGGAGGGAAGACTAGTAGTTGTCTCTTTCCAACGTTTCTTTGATATTCACCACTCACTATTCTGCTGGCTAGCATAGTCTCACTCACTCCGGATCATGGTAATAGCCAAGGTCTGCTAATTACCCACTCCGATGGCTGCCTTGAGATATTATTTTGAAATGTTTAATCTTGGAGGAAGTTGGAAAATGTTTAACCACTAAACGATATCGTATCATGTAAGTTAAAAATAATGGTTTATTTCCTTACAGAAACTAAAAAATCTATTAGACGCTGCAACAGAAAATGTAGTCTACTGGAGTTTTGGATCGATGTCAAAAATTGAGACTATACCAAACGACGTACTGTCGAAAATATTTAACGTAATCTCAGAATTGTCTCAAACAGTTCTAATTAAAATGGAAAGGCGGATGCTGTCTCAGAATCTTACCGTGCCTGACAATGTCCACGATATGAATTGGATACCACAACAAGCTACATTATGTAAGAACTTTTTAAATTTTAAGCCATTTAATAATGCTCCTTATCATTGATGTTGTAGTGCAAAATTTTTCATTTTTGTACAGGTCATCCAAACGTGAAATTATTTATATCTCATGGAGGTTTACTTGGAACACAAGAGGCTGTAGCTTGCGGAGTGCCGATGCTAATGGTCCCGCTTTATGCTGATCAAGCGCTTAACGCACGAGAAATGGCTGATCGCGGAGTAGCAGAAATTGTAAAACTCGACGAGACAGACACGAACACATGGAGAAAACAATTACGGAATTTATTAACTGATCCAAAGTAAGAGTGAAATCGATTTGTTACTGGAAAATACTTCTTAATAACTGCTTTGGCAATCGTAGTTGTGAAAGTCTGGTGGCAGTCGCTAATTAATTTAGAGTCTAAGGTTATTTAATTAAGGATTAATATCATTATAAGAGTAAATCACCTATATATCATTTGTTATATGTGAGTTACATCTCAATTGAGTTACATGAAATTTTGCATTCAAAATGACATACATTTCATTCAGTAATAAAAGGAGTTTTTCTTACAAAGGATAATGGCAGATCCTGTACCGCTGGTGATATGTTATGAATGGTTATGAGATTTAAACCGTTTATTAAGTGAATCATCCTAATTATTTTTATGTATTTATTATATTTTTAGAACTCGGCTAAAATAATTTTAATTCTGCTCATAAAGTTGTTACAACTGCATTAATAGAACGCATTCCTACGTGTTTTTAACACGCCATGCTTAAAGTCTGCTTAGTCTGAAAACTAGATGGCGTAGTGTGTAAGAATGCCAAAAATATTTTACATTATCTTAAAATATACATTACATAAAAAACGTTAAATATTTGCTTACTGGTGAATTTAGTAAAAGAGCAACATTTTATTGACAAGTCAAGAAAATCGTACGCGAATGATTTTGATTTCAAAAATATTTTAATACGCCATCTTGTTGACAATAATGACAACTTACTTGTGATCCATGAATTTTATTGTAATCTAAAAACTAAATTAACTTTTGAACGCAAGGTTTAAAAAATCTGGGAATTTAAAATGTTATTGTCGATGATACTAGCAGCCAAATAAATACGAAAACAATCCCAACCATGAGATAGGCCAGGCGGTACAAAAGTCTCATACAAACCTGCCATTGTCCTTTGCATCCATGTAAAGCTACAGGGCAAAGGACAGCAAGTCTGTATCTATAACAATGTTTACAAGTTTCGAGATAATGACTAGTATAAAAGATAACCTTAGGTATAGACCAATAACGTACTTAATTAGCGAATACCTTTCTTATCGTAGTATTTACTTTAGAAAGAGTATCGCAAAAACCGAGAACGAAAACGTTTATAAATACGTATACTTATGTATGTATTAAATTGTGTATACATAGAAAGAGAATATGTTTACACACTACTGTACATGCCCACTGTTTCTGAAGTCTACCTAGCATAGTAAGCTTTTCATGTGTGTTTTACACACACACGCACGCACACACACACGACATGGCGGCAGACAAGGTAGTTTTAGCAAAAAGCGACCAGAATTTCATGCATGCACATTTTGCAAAGATTTAAAATAATTCTTTTGACTTTCAGGTATAAAGAAAACGCAATTAAATTGAGAGAAGTGTTCCTAGATAGGCCAATGAAGCCTCTAGACTTGGCAATCTACTGGATCGAATACGTACTAAGACACAAGGGCGCTGCACATCTTCGGTCGCCAGCGCTCGACCTGACGGTCTCCCAATATCTTTTACTTGACGTAATCGCACTTGCAGGTGCCATAGCATTACTAACCACATTCATATTACATAGGCTATTTAGATACCTATGTACCCGGTGCATCAAATGGCGCCCTCAAGAAAAACTTATATTTGAAAAGAGACTGTTAAAAAGACAAATTAATTTCTTTTTATGCATCCTATGGAAGTATAAGGTGAAAACAAACTGAGTTTAATTTTTAAATTAGCTTCAAGTTCATGTAGGTATTATAATTTTGTTAATGTGTAAATAGGTAAATACTATTATAGAATTGAATATTATTAAAAGATACTAAAAAGAAGAAGTCTTTATTTTTAACCCCCGACGCAAAAAGAGGGGAGTTATAAGTTTGACGTGTCTGTCTGTCTGTGGCTCCGTAGCTCGCGAAAGGATGAAGCGATTTGAATTTAGTTTTTTTTTTGTATGAAAGGTGAGTTACGTGCGAGTGTTCTTAGACATGTTTCATGAAAATCGGTTGAGTCGTTATGGGGGTGAAAGTGGGGAAGAATAACAGAATGTCTGCAAAAATATCATTGGCGTATGATTACTCGATTAAGTGCTTGAGTAGAGGGTTTTTTAAATTTTGAATTTTAGCTTGTGTATAGTCTTTTACAGCATCATGATCAGTTTTTGATTGTCCACTGGTGGAAATAGACCTTGTATTAGAAAAACTTCTAGCCTACTACACACATCAAAAGTGTCTAGGGATCAAGCATTTTTATGCGGATTTCTTGAGATTGAGATGTGGCTTTGGCCCTGGCCTGCTCAGTCGCCAGACTTGAACCCGATTGAGCATGCATGGGATATGCTACAGAGAAGAGCTCTGCCGAATATGGAGTGTATCCAGTCGCAAGAAGACCTTTTTTTGTTGTTGCAACGAACATGGGCGGCCATTCCACAGCGTGTTTGGATGAACTCATTTTGAGTATGCCAAACCGATGTTCTTGTGTTGTTAGTGTTCGCGGTAGAAACACGGATTATTAATTGTTTAAGTTACCTAATAAAATTTTAAAGAAAACTGTTATTTCAGTTTTTTTTTCGAACTTTAATGTTAGTGGTTCAAATGTCAAAAATCCCTTTATTAGGAAAATGGCAAATTTCTTTATTAATGCAAAGGTGACTTGGTTTATCGTTACTGTGACAAACGAAAACACTTTATTTGATGAATCCTTAAAGAAAATTTTAATTAATATCAATCAGGAGAAAAGTTATTGCAAAAATATATGTTGATCCCTAGACTCATATGTTGATCTCTAGACACTTTTGATGTGTGTATATCTAACTGGCCAGACAAACCAGATATGGTTTCTTTGAAGTACTTGTTCTGTTTGCTATGATGTTGTTCAATGTAGTTTGTTATGATGATACCTATAGGATGAGTAAGAGTGCTGATTCGCTGATTCTCCAGTATTAATCTGTCACCACAAAGACTAAAATATATTTTGGATGTCTAACACACAACGCCATCTAGTCCCAAACTAAGCAGAGCTTGTACTGTAAATCAAACTAATCACATCACATCAAACTAATATATAAAGGCGAAAGTTTGTGTGTAAACCTACACACAAACTTTTGTGTTACTTCTTCACACAAAAACTACTGAACAGATTTGGATGAAACTTGACAGTAATATAGCTTATACATCAGAATAACACATAGGCTACTATTTGCCGCGATAACCGATATACACGCGAGCAGAGCCGCGGGCAACAGTTAGTCTATGCTAATATTATAAACGCGAAAGTTTGTAAGTATGGATGGATGGATGTTTGTTACTCTTTCACGCAGAAACTACTGAAGGGATTTGGATGAAACTTTACAGTAATATAGATTATACATCAGAATAAGACATAGGCTACTATTTGCCGCGATAAACGATATATAGGCGGGCGGAGCCGCGGGCAACAACTAGTACATTATATACATAGAAAACACCCAAACTCCGAAATAAATATTTGCAGATCATACAAACATTTAGTCCCGCCCAGGAATGGAATTCGAGTCTCACACACAGCAGTCGCATACGCTACCACTGCACCAACAAGGCAGTTAGCATCAACATAAGGTTATTTATTCAGAGTCAATGAAGTTAAAAGAATTATTATAATCATCTTCCATTGTATACTTATAATTCTCGTGTGAAGTTGATGCTCACAGAGTACCTTAAAACTATCTAATCAATAAGATAGAACAGTGAACCTCACACTTAGACAATAGGAGCTGTGGATGATTGAAAAGAGATGCAGACAAAGTTGCGTGTGTCAGCTAGTAAATATGAGTCTTACCAGTACAAAACGGGATCTCCAAAGTCCATGTCAAATCGGAAATGTGAAAAGGCTAGAAGTGATCCATTCTTTTCTTTAGCAATAAGGTACCATGCACTATCATCTGTCATCTCCTCCACTTTGCGCTCTTTATTCCAACCCCAAGCACATGTTGAATATCTGGAATCATATTATATACAATATACAATTTAGGTGCTAGAGTCTCTCTTCGAGAGTTGTTTAAAGATATAGGTATTTTAACTGTTGCATCACAGTACATATTTGCAAATGTTATGTTTGTTAGGCAAAACATTAATGACTATAAGAAAAACAGTGATGTACACAATATTAATACAAGAAATAAGTCTAAACTCGTTGGTACCTATCATCGTTTACATAAGGTACACAACTCGTTCGAAGGTCTTGGTATACGTCTTTATAATAAAATTCCTACATATGTAATTGACCTTCCTATAGATAAATTCAAGCGTACTGTAAAAAATCACCTTATTAGGAAAGCCTACTATACGATTGGCGATTATCTGAACGACAAAGAGTCATGGGTTTAAGTTGTTATTAATGTTATTATATACACACCAACTTCGTCTTGAAATTGAGATAATTATTATTTTTTATTTTTTTAATGTATAAATTTTGACATGTTGGTACTCCGGTATGAATTGTTTGTATACTTTAACCTAACGACATCTAATTCCGACATTTAATTAAGTTAAGATTTTGTTTGTAACTATTTTCTGTATAATTTTCTTTAATAATTTCCTTTTTCTCTTAATTAGTTTGTTCTTGTTTAAATTTTCCTTTATTTTATCTCTTTCTTGTATGAATTCTACTTAATTTTCATCTTTCTTTTTTTTTCTTAATTACAAATTGTTGATTGTATTAGTTGCAACTTATTAATGAAAACATACACACTTACTTGTATAATGTAAATGAATACATGATGGTACTTTGGTACTTATCTAACAATGTTTCCCAATTTATTAAATACGCACTTGTTATTGTATGAGCACCTTGTCGACTATGATTATTATTAATTTCTTTGATATTGACCTGATGATTTGCCGTGCGGCCTGAGTACGCAGCTCAACTATGGTTGAATAGGTCGATGGCTGATCCATGCGTCTTACTCTATTTTGCATTTGTGACATTTATTGATTATTTTATATTTGGACATATTACATCTTTTTAAATTTGACTGTGAGTGAAAGTGCTATTTGGATTTTATTTTCCATAAGTGGACCTCACAATATAACAATACAATGTCACAATATAACAATGTAAAAATCTTGCAGCTATCAGTAAGAACGGCGCATGATTGGTTAGCTCATGCTGTGCAGCAATGACTCCAAACCTTTTATTTTGTTTTCTTTGGTCGACTTCGTTCTCATTCAAGTCTCTTAGTGAAAAAAATATTGTAAACTGTATTATTATTTTTTAAAAGGAGCAACAATGGAGTTTCTTGCCAGATTCTTCTCCATGAAGGGTAGGCTGCACTTGGAACTGGCGACTAGAATCACTCGATTTTTTAATATCAAATATTGACTATTCATAAGTGCCTGTAAAATAAGTGCCTATATGAATAAAATATTTTTGAGTTTGAGTTTGAGTTTGAGCATAACTTCATATCTCAGATCAAATAAAAAAAGGTAGATGACGCAAGGCCTTGTTCTTGTTGAAGCAAAAAAAAAGTAGCGTTGTTTCAAATAAACACAACGAAACTGAAGCATGTCGCCAATATATATAATATAATAAGGTATCGAAATGATGAAAATTAAGTAGAAGGGTGCAAAAGGTTACTAAACTAATAATGAGGATACAACAGATTAGGTTTGGTATTGAAATCAGAGGATTGCATGCTGCATCAATTCGATTGTTGCAGTTTAAGACAACCAGTTTTAAAGTAGAGCAGAATGATTGATAATAAAGTAGGTCTGTCTGTAGGTCATCAAGGTAATATAGCATCTGTTAAAGTACTTATTACAGTTTCCCTGTTAGAATCTTTTTCTAATCTATGATTTAAGCCGCACTCTTTGGCTAGGCGACTTGTCTAGCAAAAGATCATCAGTTTAGTTTAAATTATCAAACAAAAATGCTTACAATTGTTTCATATTTCTTTCAGTCAAATCTATGGCCCACTGGAGAACATTTTTGTCGAGTTCAGTGACCCGTTGCACGTACATATCCACTTCGAGATCTTTATTCCGGTAGACTAAAAGCTCCTTGCACAGTGATGCTAGGTCTTTTATTTTGTTAGCTGAGGTTACATGAGACATTCCATCCGCAATACGACGTTGTTCAAGCTTCCGTGCTTGTCGCTTTTCTTTGTTTTTGTTGACATTTGCAGGTGCTTTCTTCTGAAATTGTACATTTTGGTCAGATTTAATATACAAGTCCTCGTAGCGAAGTGCATTTTTAATTAAAATATGAACTTACTCCCATTTTTCAAAAATTGAAGATAGTACTTTACGATTGCGAAATCTTTGGTTTTAGTTAAATAAATTTAAGCGGGAAAACAGGAAACAAGTCAGAATTCAATCAGATGTCATTTCACAATGTCACCCACTACGGCCACTACTGTCATTTCATGCCTCTCCGATGTCCAAAACCGAAAACTGGTTGCTGTCAATAATGGCCTGGGTGTCCATGACCGGTCCCACATTTAGTCCACTGCTAATTTTGGAAAATTCTGGATGGCTGCAAAATTCTAAATTTTTTTATTTATTTTTTTATAACCCACGTATCTCCATTCTACTTGACATTGGCAGAATTGTCGACACCGGCACAGTTTGCCATTCATAAGAAAAAGAAAGAAAGTCATTTCATTTGTCAATAAATAAAAAAAAATACGCATCATTGCCGACCTACAAAAATAAATCAATGACACGTTTTTTCGAAATCTATTACTGCCACAAAAATATTGATATTTTACAGATTATAAGAGGATATTTGGCTCGTCTGATTTGTCTAGCTCATTGGAAAATATTTAAAAATAGTTCTGAGTTAGTGTGTTGTTAGTTTTTAGTCCATATTGTTGAGAAGTATGAACGCCTACGCTCAAGGCCCGTATTCACTTTGATTAGTGCGTGTGCATGAATGAGGGTGTGTACTAGTGCACTTCACACCTGCACTACAGTGCAGGTGTGAAGTGCAAGTAGTGTCCAACTCACTTTGATGAGTGCGAGTGCAGGTGTGAAGTGAATAATTTGACTGCATAGTTGGCCTAGTGGTTTAAGCGGTCGCCACGCCGCTTCCTACTGCGCCAAGTGTTGTGGGTTCAAATCTCACATGGTACAGCACTTTGTGTGATCCACAAATTGTTGTTATGAGTCTGGGTATTCTTTGTGTCCGTATTTTTTTGTAAAAGTCCCCCAAGACACAGGATGTATATTCCTAATGCGGGAGTTGTCTGTAAAAAAGAAATGAGTTTAACTTTCTTAACTTCTTGCGCATATGTCGACTTCAAGCTTCTTATTTTTGTGTAAACTTCTTTACTTCCAAACCACGGTATGTTCATAGCGTCGCATATTCGTAAAAGTGCCGCATCTCGGGCTCCCTTAATTTTGTAGCTAGGGGCTTTACAGTGTAAAGGCATTGATGTTTGACATACTCATGCACAAATTTATAAGTTACTTGCTGAGCCCCACGGTGTTGGCCGCGGTTAAACAACAACCGCGGGTGACGCCGCGGGGCAAAACTATTCTAAAAAAATTGACTAAGTTACTCCTTATATCATCAGCTATCTGCCAGTGAAAGTCCCGTCAAAATCGGTTTAGCCGTTCCAGAGATTAGCCGGAACAAACAGACAGACAGACAAAAATTGTAAAAAATGTTATTTTGGTTTACGTACCGTGTAATGTAATATACATATATGTATAATGTAATATTACAAACAGACACTCCAATTTTATTGATTTGTATAGATGAATTCGGTCCACTTTGCGATTTTTTGAGGTACAACAACACGAGAGTCAGATGAAATACAAAAATACAGGCACTCTGTAAGTAAGGGGTAAGGAAGGGCGCGCGGGACGTGGCTACTCGCAGTACACTCGCAAAAAAAAATGAAAACGCTTCTAATCAGATTACTACGCAGCCAACTTAGCACTTTCACTTCACAGTCGCTGTCCACTCATATTTTCTACTAATCATTGATCACCTGCACTTCAAATCTGCACCCGCACTAATCAAAGTGGCCTTAACTTATATAGCAATACACATGATGGATTGTAAACTACACATTACTTTATAGTATTTATTGTCCATGTAAAGGTTGCCTGGAAGAGATCGCAGCCGATAAGGCCGCTCATTGTACCACTGTTTTTATTCGTGTATATTTGACATTGTATTTTTAAAACTATGGTGTGCAATAAAGAGTACCTATCAATCTATGACGCGATGTCTGCTGTAAATATAGCAGAGGCGTTAGTTACAATAAACTTCAAAAGAGTCTGGGGGGAAGTTTTGCCACTCAGATTTGTCTGGCTCATTCGAAAATATTTTAATACTAGATTTTGCTCGCGGCTCCACCCGCGTTTATGTCGGTTATCGCAGTAAATAGTAGCCTATGTATTATTCTGATGTAAGCTATATTACTGTTAAGTTTAATCCAAATCCGTTCAGTAGTTTTTGCGTGAAAGAGTAGCAAACATCCATCCATCCATACTTACAAACTTTCGAGTTTATATTATTAGTAGGATATTATATTAAATTATGTTTATGGTATTATCTTTGGTTGGCAATGTCCGCGAATTTCAAATATTTCAGATTACGTCATTGGAAAATCAATAACGTTGAGCATGTATTAAATGCATATTGCAATTTGTATGAATAACATTTATAATTAGAAATAATCTGAATAATACACAACCTATATACTTACTTCCATGTATTTATTTTTTTAATGTATCGTTCTATATAACAATATGCGATTAACTTTGCTGGCCGACTGCCAAATTTAATTCTGTCAGTATTCTTTCAGCCACAGTCTCTGAATTTACGTCTCGAGTGCGCTGGTACTTTGCAAATTCAGTGTTAAACTACCACTGTCGTAGTAATTTGAAGAACATGAAATACATAAAACTGTCTCAAACGAACGATTTAATGCCTACATTAGGTTTGGGGACATGGCAGGTATGAATGTTTAAGAAATGATAGCTCCGTATCATGTCAATTTAATAATTAGATATCTAAGTAATTTATATTTTTAGGCACCACCAGACGTCGTAGAATCAGCTGTTTATAAAGCTTTAGATTTGGGGTACAGACATATAGACACAGCTTTTAATTATAACAACGAAGACGCTATTGGAAAAGCAGTGAAAAAATGGATCGATGAGGGGAAAGGTGCGCGATCTGATTTGTTTATTACTACTAAGGTATGCATTTATTAAAAGCTTGTAACTCAAAACTTTACACAAGACTGACTGGAATCTATATTATTTTCAGCTTCCACATGTTGGGAACAGGGCATCAGATGTGAGAAAATTTCTTAACTTACAACTCGAACGGCTGCAGATGAATTATGTAGACTTGTATCTTATCCACGTGCCTTTTGGATTTAAATGTGATCCAACATCTCTAACTCCCACTGTCAAAGAAACTGGAGATTATGAATTAGACATGGATACTAATCATGGGTTAACATGGCAGGTATACTACTTAATCAATTATTATTTTTACCCGACTACGGCAAAGCCAAATGAGGGTTATGATTTTGACAGGCTATGTATGTATGTATGTTCATCTGTTCCCTCATAGCTCCTTAACTACTAATTAGAACTGGACAAATGAGGTATCGTTAGAAGCGTCTTGATTGTTTGCTGGTTATAGGCTATATGACGTGTCACTGAATCTAATGTGGCGCCCTCTAGCCGATATAAAGTACTGTATAAAAAAAATAATTTGAGATAAATATGCCGTGTTTGGTATAATTGGAAAGGGCGTTACTTGTGCATTTCAAAAATATATATGTTATTAGCATTTGCCTGTGACTTTGTCCGTATTTATTCGATAAGTGTGATATTTCTATGGTATGCTTGTCTGTTCCCACATTCTTTCTAAACTACTAGTCAGAATAAGGCAAATGAAGTATCGTTAGAAGCGTCTTGATTGTCCACTGGTTATAGGCTATATGAAGTATCACTGAATCTAATGTGGCGCCCTCTAGCCCACATAAAGTACTGTATTAAAAAAATAATTTGAAATAAAAATTCCGTGTTTGGTATCATTCGAAAGGGCGTTACTTTTACATTTCAAAAAAATATATATATTATTAGCATTTGCCCGTGACTTTGTCTGTATTTATTCGATAAGTGTGATATTTCTATGGTATGCTTGTCTGTTCCCACATTCCTTCTAAACTTCTAGTCAGAATAAGACAAATGAGGTATCGTTAGAAGCGTCTTGGTTGTCCGCTGGTTATAGGCTATATGAAGTGTCACTGAATCTAATGTGGCGCCCTCTAGCCGATATAAAGTACTGTATTAAAAAAAAAATTGAGATAAATATGCCGTGTTTGGTATAATTGGAAAGGGCGTTACTTGTACATTTCAAAAATATATATGTTATTAGCATTTGCCTGTGACTTTGTCCGTATTTATTCGATAAGTGTGATATTTCTATGGTACCTATTTAAAATATACTTTGCGAAGAAATTAATATTATAGAGGCAACAAAACATTTTAAATAAAAAAAAAAGTAAAAACTAAAACCCAACTACGACAAAAAACGACGCCGAAAAAGTATGAAACAAGTTTCAAAAGGTACGGTACATTACTAAGTTTCAGAAGCTGTAGTTCATGTAGTTTAATGTATCATAGTCCATAACACTTTAACAACGCGTGACTACGGCTTTTGAAACTTGTTTCATACTTTATCAGCGTCGTTTTTGTCGTAGTTGGGTTTTGGTTTCTACTTTTTTTATAATTATTTTATTACTGATACTTAATTTTAATAATTTTAAGGTCATGGAAGAGTGTCAAAAAGAAGGACTGATTCGCCACCTTGGTTTATCGAATTTTAATGAGAAACAAATTGAAAACATAATAAAAAACGCTCAGTTAAAACCTCAAGTTTTACAAGTCGAACTGCATGCTTACTTTCAGCAGTTAGAGCTTCGCAAATTTTGTAAAGACAACAACATAGTTTTAACTGCATATGCACCTCTCGGTAGCCCTGGAGCAAAGACGCACTTTGTTACAAAATATAAATATAGGTAATAAGAGAGTTTATTCAGCCTGTCAGCCATAGTGACATTATAAATAAACTATTACGACATTATTTGTTTCAGTCCTAGTGCATTTCCAGACTTATTTAGTTTACCAGAAGTAAAGACGATTGCAGACCGTTATGGGAAAACACCTGCACAACTATTGCTACATTTTTTAGTACAGGAACAAATTGTAGTGATTCCTAAAAGTACGAATGAACAAAGACTAAAGGTAATTTGTTTACAAACATCTAATATGAACATTCCGCGAATTGCATGCACGTTAAATGTATCTGGACATTATCAGAATAATATAGATTCATTGTACTTTAAGCATTCCTAGTAACTTCCATTGTGAGTGTTCATTCAATTTCGGAATTACGCGTCATGCTTAGGATGATTGCTCATGATCTCGATATCCTGTTTCCAATCAAATAATGTAATCACTATTGCAAACCGGAAATATTGTGTAAAAAGTAGCCCATACTAAAACTCATTTTAGGTTGTAAACGTCAATACAAATAAATAAATAGTATAAAGTACGATTTGCTCAAAAATATTCTGAAAACATGTTTGCTTTAAAAATCACTGATCTGACTTTTATTCTTAGCTTGCTATTTCAACTTTCTTTTTAGGAAAATATGGATATATATGATTTTGAGTTAACATCAAAAGAAATGGATTCTCTGAGGAAGTTAAACAAAGGGGAAGATGGTCGGATTTTTAATTTTTTGTTTTGGAAAGGAGTCGAAAATCATCCTGAATACCCTTTCAAGTTGGCTCAGACTGCTGAAGTATAGAACATACAATGATAATTACATTCTATTTAATTAGTTGTAATTTATATTGTTATCATGAAGTTTATTAATTATATTTATTGTTCTGATTAGGGTCAATTTATAGTAGCGCAAAGTCGAAGCGCATCGAAGCGTCTATCCAAAACTGAACATAACAAATTCAACCTTAACTCCACAGCGTAACGCACACATTACTTCTGAGATTTTAAAAAGAATACGCGCGCACCAGTTAGCCTTGTTCTCGGAAGTAATGTGTGCGTTACGCTGTGGAGTTAAGGTTGAATTTGTTATGTTCAGTTTTGGATAGACGCTTCGATGCGCTTCGACTCTGCGCTAGCATAAATTGACCCTAGCTTTAAAGGATAATTCGATCAGTTAAACTGATTTAAAATGCAACTTTCCACTTGCTTTAAACAGATTTCGATGGGACTTAGTCTTGTCAATATATATTTTATGGTCTTTATTAAACAAATAAGAAGTTACATTGTGTTTTTTTTTTAATTCAACTGGTATCTTACTCGAAAAAGGTACAAAAATAGTTAATAAAACAATATTATTATATTAAGAGAGCCTGTAAAGCATTTTTCTTTGAAGTCGATGCTGTAGTTCTCCACGTCTTATCATCGTATGAATGACCTTCAGGATAGCCCTCTCGGGATACTTTTGTTTCAAGAAATCTTGAATAATGGTCTGTTCTGATACTTGTGAGCCTACCGCGAACCTGCGCTTTAATTGTTTCTCAATACGAGATAGCATCTCATGATCTTCTTCCGAAGTAAAACCTTCTGCTCCTAAAGAGGAAACAAGTTTAATTTTATTATTCCCATTTTATGATAGTTACAGTTCGGCTGGATATTAGTGACAGCTCAAATTATAATTATGGCACAGTTTATAGCATGCCGCTTTTGTTTTAATATAATTTAGAATATTCTGTATCATGTTTCGTGTTTAATCAACTTTGTTTATGAATGATTGAACAACAACAGAAAATCAGTGTAATTTAAAGATAAAACTCGTTTGTATTTTTATTCCATTATTTATATTAAAAATCGAAACACCGGTTAAGGTTTCGATTTTTAATGCCATAGAACAAAACCGGCCAGATTGATTTTAATTGAAATATTGGAATAAAACACAAATTAGTTATATTTCAAGAAAGTAACACTGGATTTGCTGTTAACATTTATTCAAGTGACATAGATATGAGCTAGCTGAACAAGCCAGTGGATTGAATTGCTTATTAAGATTGGTACATTCCAGTGCTAGTAATATTATTTTAATTTAATTTCTGTGCTGTTGTTCCATGAATTAGAATAAGTTCTGGAATAATATATAAAATTGTAGCATACCAGCTAGGCTGCCAGTCATTGCTGCATCTAAAGTTGAAACTTGGAATAAGCGAAGCGATTCAGTGACGTGGGATTCGGTCGCGAACGGTAGTAGTTGCATCTTGGCTAAGGCTTCAGATATTCTTATGATAGCTTCTAATTGCCTGAAAATAATTATACAAATACGTAAAATATTAGAAGTGAACGATGTTACTAAAATAAGCGTCGTAGTATTGTTTGTCATCAGAACTGCACTGCCTAGGAATAATATTTACTTCAAAAGATGCATTTCAATGGATTGATACTTAGCCTGAGTTACGAAGTACAAAATGAACAGTGTAAAACGATACTACTATACTAACCCTATATTATTATCCTTAAATTGTAATAATCTACGACTCATAGCTGTAACTGTAATGTTCATTTAGTATATAAGAGGACACAGGTGCAGGGTACCTGACTGTGATGGGAATGGACAGGCGCTTGTCGACCTGTCGCTCGTGGTGCGAGGCGCCGCTACGCATGAGCACGTAGCGCGCGCGTAGACGCTCGGCGGCGGCGGGAGCGAGGCGCGGCCCACACCGCGCTCGGCAATACGCCGCGTAGCGCCGTAGCAGCGCCAGGGGCAACTCGCCAGCACTCACCTCGCGCTCCGCACTGTCCCCGCCCATGTGCACCGATATTATGTGCTTCGCTAATGTCTGCAACATACATAATTCCCGCATTAGGACTATATTGAAACACACACATGACACTGACATAAAGAACTCCTAGACACAAAACAACAATTTGTGAATTCCACAAAGTGTTGTATATGTCACCGTAAGATTGTAAAAACCGTTAGGTTATAATCTACCTAGCGAGATTGCAAACTATCGATAGATTGTCAACTGTGTTATACTGTTTACGCGCCTCAAATTGTCAACTGTCCCTGATTGGTCGGTTTTACAGTAGGCCGTTCAGTGGCCATAGAGTTAGGTTAGAACTTTTTTGATTAATTACAAAATAATTTTACTGTCACAACATTTTTTTGCTTTTCAAACTGTGAGGTATTTTCAACATGAAATCAATTCACAATCACAAAAATACTTTACGTTTGGCAACAAATACGAATTAACAAACAAATATGGCGGCGCGGGACATAATTATGCTGTCCAACCAATCAGCGCGCGACTTGCGATTCATCGATACCATTTCACAATTTTTCGACTGTTTGCAATCTCGCGAGATAGATTACAATCTAACGGTTTTGACAATCTGACGGTAATATAATTATACACATTTAACTTTGTGGAATCCATGGGATCTAAACTCACAATCATATTAAAGCAATGCACTACTGTTTACTTTTTGTTTACACTTTTGTTGTACTTTCTTTTCTCAAGTTTTAACTATGTATACTAACGATATCTCTGTTTTGATCATGTTCATCTTTAACTATGAAGATCATGTCAAATCTTGACAGAATAGTTGGCATGAAGTCAATATTGTCGTCTGCCTTGGTGTCGTCCCATCGCCCGAATACCGAGTTGGCGGCCGCAAGAACGGAGCATCGAGAATTGAGTGTTGTCGTGATTCCGGCCTGCGAACAAATGAGTCAATATCAGTTAACGAAAAGTAATAAATTAATATACGTATGTATTGGTTTCGGTGCCATTCTATATTTTGTACCTTGGCAATCGAAATTGTTTGTTGTTCCATAGCTTCATGTATAGCCACACGATCATCTTCACGCATTTTGTCAAATTCGTCGATGCATACGACGCCACCGTCTGCGAGCACCATCGCTCCGCCCTCCATTACAAAATTGCGCTGCAAAAATAAAATACGACACTTGAAATTTGTCAAAGTATTTTAAAAATATTATGTTTTCTAAATATGAGCAGAAATATAATTACGCTTGCAGGATCCCTGATGACAGAAGCAGTAAGACCAGCTGCACTTGAACCTTTTCCTGATGTGTAGACGCCAATGGGAGCAACTTTTTCTACGAACTTCAAAAGCTGAGACTTGGCTGTTCCAGGGTCACCCAATAAAAGTATATTTATATCTCCTCGACGAGTAAGCCCATCCGGTAACCTTTTTCGTGAGCCTGTTATCGTAAATGATTTATAATTACAATATTATTTTAATGGTTAAGATTTTTCTTGATCGAGATTTCTCTCGGTTTTTATCGTAATGACCGCTCTGATATACCTTTAGAGAAAAGGAGGTTCCGATTCCCTCGAAATTAAAAATATTATGTTCCCTAAAACTATTAAATTATAAAACTGATTATTTATTTGCAAAATAATATTTTGAACTAGCTTTTACTCGCTGCTCTGCATGTATTTCGGTCGGTATAGCCATTGTTACGAAGAAAGATTATTCGCGAACAAACACACACATGAAAACTTCTCGTCGATGCCCTGAGGCACGAAATAATGAACCTCATTACAGTATCTCCATGCACCATTGAATTGAAGTCGGTAAGCTTTTTAAACGTGAAAGCGTAACAGACAGACAGTTATAGTTTTTACTTTTGAATTTATACTATTAGTATGATACTATATTTAACGTGTAAGTGTGTATTAAAAATAAATCTAGTACATACCACCAAATAACAGAGTAGCAATAGCTTTCTTCATATCAACGGCGCCAAATACACTAGGTGCTATCGACTTTGCGATACGTTCATATATATCAGGAGACGCGGCCAATCTTCGGAACTGTTCCTCTTCCTCTGCAGTGAAGGGGCGTAGACCTCCAGTCACACCTTCCTCAGCTGTGAGGCCAACAGCACGCAAGTATGAAGACCGGACACCAACTGAACCTTTATCTCTGCCTTCTCTCTATAAAACAGTTTTTAGAAGAATTGGTATTTTGTGGTGTAGTAAATAAGAAGCAGCTACTTCAGTTCATATAGGAATTAGGGGCTCACTCATGTAAGGTGTACATAGAAGACTTTGTGTTATTAATGTATTAAGCTCTCTTAAGCGCTTTAACATACTCAATTAGATGCCTTCAAAAAATACAGAAATAAATAAAAAATAAATAAAAAAGGTATACATATATGTATTTATATCAGTTGTCTAGAACCCATAACACAAGCTTTGCTTAGCTTGGGACTAGATGGCGTTGTGTGTTAGATGCAATGATATTTTAAGATTATATAATATCATTGGTTAGATGTCCGAAATATTTATTACTATATTATCTTCTTCTTCTTATACACTCATTTGCAAAAAAAAACGGGCGGTTTCGATTTTCTTCCTGGCTGAAAAAAATAAAATACCAAAAAGGTTTTAATCATTTGAACATGTTACTGGCCAGTTATAAAAGTGCCATAATGTTTATAAGAGTATATTCCAAATTCAAATTTTTGACAGCCTGGTTTTCAAAGAAAGCAATTTTTAACTTAATTTTGTGGCGCGAATTCCCTATAGTTAATATCGACTCTAATTAACTTTTTGTAAATTTTTATTAAATTATCTGATGTCCTTGACATTTAAAAGTATTGTTATTGCTGTTTAGCAATCTCGAAAATGGTAGATAAAGTGATAAAAGCGAGCAAAATTATTGCGCTGCTTGAAGAAGGTTGCAGCCAATGCTTCGTGGCTCAGAGGCTAAATGTGAGTCGGTCGACAGTTCAAAGGACCTGGCAGCGCTATCAAGTTAGTCAAGCGTTGAGAAATCACAAATCTTCTTATGTGGACCTCAAGAACAGCCTCGAAGAAGTAAGAAATGTGAAAATTAGTCTATGGACGGTCAGGAGGAGGCTTCTCGCTGCTAATATACACAGTCATCGCCCGGCACGCCGCCCTAAATTACTCCGTGGACATCGAGTTGCCAGGCTTAGCTTCGCTCGAAATTGTGTGTCATGTACTCATGAAGACTGGGATAGGGTATTGTTCTCCGATGAAGCCAGGATATCTCTGCATGGTGAAGACCGGCGTCGGCAAGTGCTAAGTAGACGAGGAGAACGCTTTGCAGAGGCATGGTTTGAAGAAATCACACCTTATGGAGGGGTTATCTGTTATGTTTTGGGCAGGAATAAATTCTATGGATCGTACGGAGTTAGTCTTCATCGAAAACGGTACACTGACTGGACACCGATATATAAAAACCTGCTTTAACCGCTCTTGGCGAAAACTCAATTTTTATGGACGACAACGCTCGCGCCCACAGGTCTGGCGATGTGGAAGCGTATATGCTAGAAGTCGGAATTCGTCGTTTGGACTGGCCAGCAAGAAGTCCGGACCTCAATCCCATAGAGCATGTCTGGGACGTTCTGAAGCGACGAGTGAGATCAGTGCAGCCGGCTCCGCAGACCATCAGAGAGCTAAAGAATGTGATTACCGCGGAGTGGGAACGTATTCCCCAAGAAACCATAAAAGATATACTCGCTAGCATGCCCAGACGAATGCAAGCCGTGATTTCAGCAAGAGGGGGTCACACTCAATACTTAACTTTTATCTGCTTTTAATGTGTTCAAGAAAAACAAAGAAATTAACGCGTTTCATTTTTATTTAGCGAGCAGGTACAATAATAGTGTTTTGAGCTTAAACATTATTTCTCAATAATTTAATCAAAATGTTATGATAAAGCTGATGAAAACTATTCCTTCATAATTAATTTATAAAATTCTGAGGATAACAATACCTAAAATTGACAAACAAACTAATAGTAACTATAAAATAGTTCTTTGCTTAAGTACCCGTTTAATTTCATTTTTCCGTATAAACTGTTCTACCAACTTTCCTGTCAAACTTTTGTCTGTCAAATTGAAGCACTTATTAAATTAAGGGTTTTAAATAGACACCATATATTATTACATGAATCAAATTAAGGGTTTTAAATAGATACCATATATTATTTATGTATTACTAGCTGAGTCCAGCAGTGCTACCCGCGGTACAACAACAACCGCGGGTAACGCCGCGGGGCAAAGTGCAAAAAAAACCCTGTAAATAGTATCCTATGTCCGTCTCCTGGTTCTAAGCTACCTCCCCACCAATCGGTTCATTCATCCAAATCGGTTCAGCCGTTCTTAAGTTATAAATAGTGTAACTATCACGACTTTCTTTTATATATATAGAAGATTATCGCGTATTTGAATAGGGGCATTTCACGTGAAGCGGACAACGAAAAAAGGGTCAGGATTCCGTTTTCGTTTATATTTTACACAGATACGAAATATTTTTGCTTTTGCAAGCTTAGTTTTTAAAATATAGGTCTTTGAAGATTTCAGAAAACGTGAGGTATGCACTACTTCGAATGTCATTATCAGTTCAAAAATAGTAATTTTGGGACAAATTGAACACTGAGTTATATACTACATTTAATAACCTTTATATCATCATAAATTGAATTTTTATTTTCATTTTTAATAGCTAAAAAAATTAAAAAATAAATAAAATAGTAGGTAAGCACCTGTTCGTGAGAAAGTATATAGGTGTATAGGTATCTATCATATCTTTATAATGCCATACTCACCGCATGTGCGTGATAAGTAAGTATACATATTCAAAGAAAAAAAATCCTGCATATATAAAAACCGGTCAGCGCCATCTGTTGAGCTGTTTCTAAACTACGAGGTACACTAACGCCCTCTTTTATTTAAATACTTTTTGAATAATATTAAATGAGAAACTGGCAAAATAAAATAAATAATTATAATTGCATAAGTTGATAAAAATTGCTATGCAATAGCTTTACCGCGGCAGTCCCCGAGTGTTTTTATGTGTTCGTTATTGTGAGGACAAGGTTTGTGTATATGAAAAATTAAAAGATAGCGGGAAAAGTAATTTTTTTTGTCCACGATGAGAAGCTGTGACAGATATGTAAATATGGCGGTACGAAGTTCGCCGGGTCAGCTAGTTATTTATAAAAAAAAGAAAAATGTATGTAAATTACTTACTCCAAACTTAGCAATTTTCTTGATGGAGTAAATTCCAAGAACTATAACTCTAGCTCCAGGCGCCACTCGTTCGCACAAAATTCGCTCACAGTATACAGTCAAGTGACGCGGCATTTCTCCTTGTGGAATACTTTCTGGCGCTTCTTGCAGTTTTAATACCTGAATTGAAATATTTAATCAGTTATCAGTTGTATGTTAATATATTGTAAAATGCAATAACAAAATATGTGTCCAAAATACCTGATAATCAATGCATTTGCATTTGTCAGGAATTATGAAATAAGGATCCAAAGGACACTTGGGTCGGCCTGCCTGCTCTCTGTGAAATACATTTATATTTATAAAAATTTAAGAATAGTTTCATTTTTGTAGGATAAATAAATTTATGCAAAAACTTGATATCCATATCTTTTAGTCGCCATGCAATGCTGGGTGACTCTCTGTCCAAAAAATATTGTAATTAAGTTATTCAATAGAGAACTAGAGTAAATGAGTAAACGAAATTGACAAGTGGAAGTGTCATGTTTCCCGATCTAGATATGAAAAAATAAAGATTTAAAACTCTTGCTTAGATGCTGGTGCAGATTTCATATTTAATTGGCAAGATGCCCAGTTTAAATTTATTCAAGTTAAGTCGAGATTATGACCTAAGTTGTTTAATTTCTGAATCATAAGTTACATGGTTTAAAAATAAATTTGTAGTGTATGGTAACAGGTATTTCATAATAAGTGTTACTTGACTATGAATTATGTCATTTTCTAAACTTACGTTTACGATTATTTAATTTTATTGTACCTTAGGGAACTGATTTCTTAGTCTTCTTTGGATTCACCCTGCAGATGTCTGGTTTAACGTGTAATAGATGGGTGCACCACACTGTCTAGGCTAGGGCTTGCAACCCAGAAATCGGTTAAGGGGATATCTATAGTGATTGAAATACTTACGTATTGCATTTTCTCGGCATTACATATCCTTCCAAACCAGGTTTTACAGGCAAATTGGGAATTATATTTCGGCATGATCTACATTGGATTGATATTTTGGTTGCCTTAGCTTTAATCCCAGATGCTGATATTACTATGCCAGGAATTTTTACTAGCCTGGATACAGTTTCAGACTGAAATATGAAATTTACATTCTTAATTAACAGTTTAATACCTTAGCAGTCTTTTTAGAATTCTAATGTTCTTGGAATTTCTTGTATGTCAGTTTGGTTTTACTTTTTAACCGACTTAAAAAAAAAAAACTAGGTTCTTAATTTGACTGTTTTGTTTTTATATTTGTCACCTCAGAACTTTCAACTGGGTGAACCGATTTTGATGAATCTTTTTTTTATTTGAAACCAGGTGCTTCCCATGTGGTTGCATTTCAATTTGGTTGACTTCTTGAAGTAGGTTTTGTTTTGTTAAAATTTTGATGGTGATTATAGTGATTTGATTAAAATTAACATTCCATTTTTTTTTATACAGAATTTTCAATTGATTTTACAACACATAGGAAGAGAGTATAATATAATAAAAATTCAATAACTCAAGTGTAATATTGTTTAGTTATTTATTCATTCATTAAAGGGTAAATTTAAAAAATCTGATAACTTTTAGAGCTGTAAGAACTGAAAAGCGTCCTTCGTATGATAACTATTTAACTTATGGCAAGTGAAATGAAAACTAATCAGTAGTTTAATTTATACCTTTAATTCCCTTAAGTTAGCAGCGTGTGCATCTGATGTTAAAAGAACTTGGATGTCTTCGACTTTTTCCTCTCCCTCAGGCCGTGGTGCAGTCAACTCATCAGCCAGCTGTAAAAAGTGTAGAATTGTAGTGTAGACTTCACTTATAGTCTCTCCAAGAGAGTGTACCAACCTTTATGTACAGACTGTTTTATATAATAATATCCAAGTTACATGATCCACACAATTTCAAACTGTAAAGGGCTTTAAACAGTTTGAAAAGAGTTTATTTACAACAAAGTTTTTAGTTGGAATTTTGTTTGGTTAATGTATCTCATGCTTTTAGGTCCCTTTTGCAAGTATATTACTTCAATTTCTTTGAGTTTTTAAATTCTAATAAAGTTTAAGGCCTTAAATTAATATTTACATCTTTTGCTGCTTCTTCTAAAATAGGCAGATGTTCAGTAGGTTTCTTGTACAGTTTCTCAGCTAATAATTCGTCGAAACTGGATAGATCTTCAATATTAATCTCTACCCAATAGTGGCCTAAGTTATAGTTTCGTTTAAGTGCATCTCTGAAACAAGAGCAAAGATTCGTAATAGTGTCTGTAGTCACAGGAATTTATAGAAAATATTTTAATTTGTTATTACTTATTTAATCAAATTTATCAATGGTAAGGAGTTAACTCACCTATATTTATAATTGAAATTGCCCGTGTGAAATTGCCGAATGAATTCTTTAAACTTCTTTTTTACAGCTTGCAGGTTAATTTGATCCTGAGATTCATTTTCCTCCACACCAAAGTTATCAGAGAAAAATACACCGGGATCATCAAATCCTTCCATATTTGTTGGAATTTATTGTACAAAATTACTAGTTTATGAAAAACTTGACTATTAAAAACAGTTACCGACGCTCTTCACTACAAAATCAAACACCTCGTGACAACAAGATTTTAGCGCGTAAAATTGACGTTTGTAATGTCAATGTCATAGTTCTTGAACGTTGAGACTGACTTTGTAATAAAATTTTAATTATTAGTTCCTCAAAGGTTAAAATTCAAAAGTAACTCTGAACTAATATGTTGTTCGATGTATGGAAATTACTGATTTCTTCTTTGCAAAATTTCACTGAAACTGTCGTCAACAACCTTAGAGCATATATATCTTGAAGGACCATCGAACGGGCGGAAAGCGTGATCGGAGTAGAGAGAGAGACTGAGTACGGATAGTGCCTGTCTCGTCGTCTCTTTGGTTGGTGTATTTCCCGCCAAATCAGTCATGCAAATTGGTATGTGCGTCCACTAATCACAGGCTTGCGTGAGAGAGACAGACACTACCCAAACTCAGTGTCTCTCTTCACTCCGATCACGCTTTCCGCCTGTTCGGCTGCCCCTCCAGGTAAATATCCTCATATATTTTCCCAATTGACTGCCTCGTTGGTCTGGCGGTTGGCGTGTGCGACTGCTGATCATGAGGTCTCGGGTTCGATTCCCGGGTCGAACCAAGTGTTTGTATGATCTACAAATATTTGTTTCGGAGTTTGGGTGTTTTCTTTGTATAATATGTTTGTATTTACAAAAAAAAAGTATATAAGTATTTATATCAGTTGTCTAGTACCCATAACACAAGCTCTGCTTAGCTTGGGACTAGATGGCGTTGTGTGTTAGATGTCCGAAATATTTATTTATTTATATTCGCTAAGAATGCAACAGTAAGGATGTCGGTACTCAAACAGAGGAGCAATAGAAATTTTTTTTTGTCTTTACCATTAATACTCGAACAAATCTTTTTGAAGTGGACATTCCCTTACCATAATATTACTGTTCTCTTTGGGACACTTCTTTAGCCGCATTGAGCACTTTTTGGTAGGGGAAAATCATAAGAGTTCACGTCACTGCGTCACTGACATTATGATTTAATTTAAACATTAAGAAATTGCTAATTTTACACGTCTACGTTGTAAGATTTCACTTCTATCGGCAGTTCTAATGACTGCCAATTTTGTTTTTTTGTTTTTTTAGAGGCTGAAAAACACAGAACTGCTTTTAATTTGTACATAAATAGACCCTTTTAAAACATTAAGCTTACATTAAGGCAGGGCTGTTCTAATACTAAATAAAAACAAGTGAGCATTAGTAATGCTGCATTACAGTACCTACAGTAGTCGCACTGTGCAACTAACTACTGTACTAAGGTCTTTGTCACTCTTTGTGGTCTGTGACTGTACTGTAAGGCTCACTAGTCGGACATGATATTAATTAAACTGAAATCACACTATGCTCAAAATTTATTCAGGTACTTTTGTAGATTATTTTTCGTAGCGAAGATTATTTCCTTCCAACTAAATTTTTTTTAAAAAGAGAAATTCATTAAAACCTTGTAAAAATTAAAATTTCATTATTTATCCGATGTTATTTTAGAATTTTTTATTTAAATAAGTTAAACTTATAGGTATAAGATTTTTTTTCTGTGGAGATCCACTCTTCGGCATGCATGGGCCGGCTCGATCAGAGTGATACCACGGCCTCACATAAAATAGCGCTTGCGCTGTGTTTCACCGAGTGAGTGTGGTACCTAACGCCTCCCCCCTCCCCGAAAGGCCGGCAACGCGCTTGTGACGCCTCTGGACCCTCTGGTGTTGCGGGTGTCCATGGGCGGCGGTAATCGCTTACCATCAGGCGATACATCTGCTCGTATGGCCTTACCTCATGGAAAAGAAAAAAAAAATTGTGAAATTGTGAACAAGTCAGAACTTCATTATTTATCCGATGTTATTTTAGCAATTTTAATTTATAATAACTTAAATCTATAAGTAGTTATAGTTGTTTGATAATAATGTCTATACAAATAAATAAAATTTAAGCGATGTTTGTAATTTTTTAATTTACAGTTAATCAGTAAATACATATGAAAGTTTATACGGTACTTACTTATAAAATGCAATTTCTAAATTTTTATCTATCAGTCTGTCCGTCTGCCTGTTTGTTTAGGCTAATCTCTGGAAAGACTGTACCGATTTTGACGGAAACGCTGGTAGATAGCTGATGATAAGTATATGATGGAGTAACTAAGACTACTTTTTTAGACTAGCTTCGCCCCGTGACGTTACCTGTGGTTGTTGTTTTGAAGGTACAACAACAAACGCGGGTAACTGTGAAGCTCATCTAGTTCAAATGTATTCCGCTATGTGAATATATGAGGGCAAGTTGAAATCACTAACCCAGCTAGTGTTCGAAGGCCTTTAATCCTTTTAAGCATATTGCTCCCTTTTTAGGGCTATACTAATAAAAAAGAATTTTAAGACTGGTAATTTTAACAGCCTATTGTGAATGGTATTTTTTTCAAGTGATATAATGTAATAACCAATAGACAATGCAAATTATTTAAATTGAGCTGACTGAAAGCGCACAAACTTTGTAAGCAATTTTATGCTCTACAATTTTTATGGAAGGTACCTAGTTGCCTCTAGCATTATAAAAATATGAAGCGAAATATTTGCAAAAAAATCTATTTTGGGGTCCTTCATTAACGTAACACGAAATAACTCTATGAACACGACACGACATTTACCTACTATTGAGACATGTTATACATTTAACTATCTACGTATACGAGTTTACAGCTTAATATCTCAATTTCGAGATGTAATTCCTGACATAACTTTGATATTACTAGGGGTTTAAATTCAACCATAATTCATTTATTTTTTTAGCTTGCTGCGCTCCTTATAGCCCTCATCCATGCCTTTAACTGTGCCAAATTTTATACTTCTCCGCTTGCATTATTTTCGTGAAAATGGGTACAAAGTTTTTGCTTCACGTATTTAATATATAGATATATGTAGTTCCCTACTTATTTTTAAGTAACTACCTCAAAGAGGTATATATACGTATCCAGCTTTCAGTTCAATAGAGTCTGGCAAGAAGTAATAACAAATTAAATGCTAACACAAAATCTATGTTGCCATGGATACGGCAATAATATACGCCTTAATATACGAATTCACAACATACGTTATTTTTATTATATTTATTTTAATAAAATGACGTAATATAGAGTAAATTGTGTTAATATATTTGTTTGCATATTATTTAGCGCATCATGGGTGACGTAAGTAATCTATACTTCTATATCTATCTATACTAATGTTATAAACGCGAAAGTTTGTAAGTGTGGATGGATGGATGGATGGATGGATGTTTCTCACTCTTTTACGCAAAAACTACTGAACGGATTTGGATGAAACTTTACAGTAATATAGCTTTAATTATACATCAGAATAACACCTATGCTACTATTTACCGCGATAACTGTCATATACGCGGGCGGAGCCGCGGGCAACAACTAGTATTATATATGTTATTATTCATAACAATATTAATGTAATAATAATTTTACTATCATTTTGAAAAATAGGTAGGTACACGTGAATTTAATAACAAAATAAATTAACGACAAAGAGTCGCACTCTATTTTTTCATTTATTATATTTGCGGAACAAAGGATATTCCTTGAATTTATTTATCTTTAACTACATGTGTCTGAATCACACCCCATATTGTTTTGCAGCAAAAAGAAGATGTAGATCTTCGTTTGGAGTTTCTGTCCGAATATTTACTTCGTACGCTGAAACAGAAAACTGAAAAATGGGCTAAGTTCATAACTAGTGATGAACGGGTAAGTTTTGTTTTTAACTAAATCTATTTGTAAATAAACAAATTTATCTACATACATTACCAAGTTTCTTTTATATACTTTTCTGTTATCTGTCATGACTTACCTATTACCTACCCATTACTGACTTGACAGTGGTCTTTCCTGTGTACCAGTGGTCCAGTGTCTTGAAAACTAGTAGTTCTAATAAAATTTTAACAAAATAAAAACCGACTTCAAGGTTCGACTCGATTTCTCTTGGATGCCATCATCAGATTATGTCCTTATCATGGTACTACCGTTGGGATATCTCCTTTCCATTAAAAAAAGAATAATTAAAATCGGTTCTTAAACGACGAAGTTATCTGCGAACACAATAAAAAAAAACATACGGTCGAATTGAGAACCTCCTCCTTTTTTGAAGTCGGATAAAAATATATTTTCTCTTTTTTGTTATGCAGTAAGGAGACTCTTATTGCGTGACAACAGATTTTTAGTAGAACAACGAATAAACAGGTCACCTGATAGTGACTAGTACCGCCCATGGACATACACGCATCTCAAAGGGCACAAGTTCCAAGGTCCTTTTCGTGACTCCTCCATGGAGAATTGGTCGTCAGATAGGCTCACTCATTCGGTGAAAAGCATCGAAAAAATTGCTTAAAACTGGTTTCCTGTCATCATCATCAACAGCTTTTAATAATCCACTACTGTACATAGGGCTCTCCCTAGCAAGGAGATTTTCTGTATCATTCCCATCAATTCGACTCAGATATGCCGAAACATGGACTTCGGACGTATTATATCCACTATACGACGTTTTATACTTATATATATAGATACAAATTGTACCATAGAATTTTATATTTCAGCACATGTTGTTCAGATTTTTTGATATACCCAAGTTCGAAGTGATCGTTTTTCGTATGAGTACAGCAGGCTTGTTAACTTGTTCCACAACATTTCCGCCCATTAGCAGAGGCAAGGTAGTATATTTTCTAAGAAATGAACCCGACAAAGTCACAGCAACCAATTTTCGTACGGTAAGTAAATTTTTTCTAAAACACCTTAGGCCTTGGCGCCTACAATCGGCACGACCGCGAGATGGCAAGGGATCGTTCGGCATAACTACGAGTTGCCGCAATGGTTGCCGCACACTGACGGCAACTATTGCCGAGTAGTCGTCAGGCATAGCGAGGAGAGCTTGGGAACGCAGAAGGTTCTCAGGCATGTCGAGTTGTTCTTAGTAGTTATCAATTAATATGATATTAAATTATTTTAGAGATATCTAAATATGTATTCAGAGGTAAAGTTTGTGAGTTTGTACAGTTGTAGGGAGTAATCTCTGGATCTACTGAACCGATTTGGAAAATTATTTTACCAATATAGAGCTAAATTATTTGTGTCTTAAACTACATATTAACCCGAAAAATTATCCTAACCTAACTATGTTAGATATCGCATTAATATATTTTTTCTAACACTCGGGCGGAGTTGCGGGCAGGAGCTAGTAATCAATAAAGTTCTCCTTCTCTATGTCGAGAATTTTAGAATGACCGAGAATCTAACCCGCTTAGTATTTTATAAGTGAATTGGATTAAAACTACATCGATTCATTTGTTTAAAACTTATGCTGTTAAACCCTGATTCTCGTTAATGAGAATAAAGTTTATAACGATTGTACTATAGAGCTGGGTTTTATTGTAGATTTTGACCATCGGTGAACTGTCTGGAAATGTGTTGATGGATTTGGGTGTGTTAGCGGATGAAGTAATCGGACCACTACTGTGCAACCCTGAGAATCAAAGAGGATGGCCCAAAATAGTACAGCATGACATGAAGAAACATGTGAATGACTTGAGGAATTTAATGCATCAGGTGAGTCTGTCTTACAAGGCAGGGAAAAATAAGTACTGAGCGATCCATTTGTTCGTTATAGTAAGGGTAACACGCTAGTCTACCTCCTACCTACGTTTTTTTTTTTTTTTTTGTTGACGGGGTGGAAAATCCCTTCGGATCTCCGGTTCCTCGGGGACTGAGGAGCCAGGTATGTGGTGATTCCACTAAAAACCACCCCGGCGGCCGGTCTCAGGCGCCCTGCTCTGAGGAGGACCCGGACTATATTATTTCAGGTCCCCCCCAGGAACGACGCCGCGTCTATAGACTCTATCCTGGAGGAAGCCTAGGCTTCCTCCGGCCTGACGGCCCAACCGTTATATTGTATGTTGCGGCCTGACCGCAGTTTTGCGACCCGGCCGCCCCCCTATTGCTGACCGCATCAACTAATCAGCTACCAGAGGTCCCCACTCTCTGGCAGCTTGCGGTCCTGTCGGCGGCTGGTGTCGCCGGCGACGTCGCCTACGCTCGGGATCGGCCCTCTCCCGATCCCGTTCAGCGGTCTCTTTCTGGAGCATTACAGTCTCACAGAAAGAGACCACTGCGTCCCAGCCCTCCTCACCCTCCAGCATGGCAGCAATGATAGCTGACGGGGACAGGTCTCGTCCGATTTGGCCGACCAGGACTTCACGATCAGACGCCCACGCGGGGCAGTCCTCCAGCGTATGCTGGGCGGAGTCCAAGTCGGCTGCGCAGTGGTGGCATTGTGCCGTCTCCTCGCGTCCTACCTACCTAGGTCGCAATCGGTCGAGTTCAATTTTAAGTTCTTTAAATAGTGGAATCGTGGAATCGAAATAAATCCTTTATTAAAAATAAAAAGAAAGAAGCATTAACGTGAACATTATTCAAGAACCGCTTATTTTCTGTCTCTTTGATTTCAGAAAGTTTGAGTTTAGGGCAAAAACTAGCTCGAATTACTGATCTGCTGGTTTCAGATTTGTTGTTAAAAATTTGCTTACTCTTTTCAGTTAAGAGGCGAAATGACTAGTCAAGTGCTCTTGGCGATGCCTGCTGGAGTAGAAGATATCTATCTTGCGGAATCGAGGCTTAAAGAAACGTAAATATAATTATTATGTTAACCTCACACATTTCATACGTGGCCTCTATTCCCAAACTAGACAACTTCTAGGTTCTACAGTATCCCAACTGCTGATAGACATATACAATCATACGAGTATTCTTAATATGTGCATATTATAGATAAACATTTAAGCTTCTACAGGTACTTATACAGTTCATTTTGTAACTTATAATCGCGCAATTGTTTGTTTTCCTGAATAAAAATAAATAAAAGAAAATAATTCAGTAAAGTACCTACTCATGAACTTAAAATAAATCTAGTTACTTGAGCGTATCTATAAATAATTCAAAATAAGATCAATTCTAGAAAATGAGAGATTGTACGTAATACCAAATTTTAACATCCTAGTAAAATACTTTGTTTTTGTATATTTATAAAATAATGCATTCCTATTGCAAAAATGCAATTTGTATTTTTCAGTTCATTTTGTTCTCCTCTTGGTGACAGTGCCAGTGAGTGGATGTATTTTTTAAAAAAATTGAATTTTAGCGCCATGGGATTCCGATTTCTCGTAATTTTCCTCCTTGATTTGATATGTTAAATTACAATTGTATTTTTATAGTGACGGAGAAGAAGTTGATTTGTTTCTAAAGACGAATATAGAAGGTGCTGTTATAAAGTGGGCTCAACAAGTTCACGATCTACTATCTGAGGATTCATACTTAGGTAAGTAGTACATTTTTAGTGAGAAGTAAATAATAAATATTTCGGACATCTAACACACAACGCCATCTAGTCCCAAGCTAAGCAGAGCTTGTGTTATGGGTACTAGACAACTGATATAAATACATATTAACTTTTTTTTGTAAATACATACATATTATACATAGAAAACATCCAAACTCCGAAACACATATTTGTAGGTCATACAAACACCTGAGATCTCAAGCACAGCAGTCGCATACGCTACCACTGCGCCATCGAGGCAGTCAAATGTAAAGTTTAAACATAATATTCTTTCGACTTTAATAAGTTTTTTTATAAAATAATAGCGTGACCAGTGATTAAACGCTTCTGTTAGAAGTCAGTAGTGCTATGGGTGGGGTTCGAACTTTAAACCTTTTGTCGCAATTCTGACGGCTTAACCGTTACCATACAGTCGTTTACGATTATATCTTCGGTTAATGAGGTGACTTACGCTACTATGCATTTTACATTGTGTACCTCAATTTTTAAACAAACACTCTTTAAATTTAGGTTGGAAAAGGTGTAAGTTTTCATATTGCTTTCTTTATAGCTTTCAAGAGAACTAAGTTCCCATTGCCGCTTGCGGACGTAGAATTCTATAGCCAACGTCTGCGTAACCTGGAGGGTATCTACTCGCAGTTGAGGGACCCTCGCGTCAAGAGGATGGCGCACTACCTCGAAGACACACGGAGCGTTTATCTCGGTTGTTTCAAAACTATGCTGACTAATGTTGTCGCAGGTTGTTCATTCACTATACTATATTTTTTCTACTTTACAGAACTACTGCATAAAAACACGACTGAGATTTTTATAAATAAACTAGCTAACAACAGCAACTTCGTCTGCGTCTCTCAAAAGTAATAATAAAATATTCCCGATTTTTGCAACTTTTTTAATATATTCTCGGTGAAACTCTTTGTTTTTTTTTACCAAACTACCAAACTAATTCTAATTTATGAAGTTGAGGTTACACAGTAAGTTATTTTCAATAAAAATCTAAAAGAAAAAACTAGAGATGGTAAGCAGAAGATTAAATATATCTTTATTATAAAGACAAAAAGATTAACTTTCATAATACAAGTAGATCTTAAAAATAGGCTATTGTTGGGACTAGTCCCTCCCAAACACCAACCACTGTCACTTTTGTGCACTAGGATCAACAGCGACCCACGAACACACCGAGTTATTACTCTCGGGAAGAAATATAACAAAATTAATCTGAAAAAACTGAAGGTATTGGAAATACACGATAGGTTTTAGTTGTTGTTAATATTTCACTTTACCTTGTAGGTGAACGTCCACAGAAATTAAAGTCTTTAAAAGAGTCAACGGTTTTTATATTTGAAATTAAGTTTACAATTAGCACAAAAGAGTAGAAAGCACGAATCAACAAAAGATACAGTTTAGGAAGATGAAAGAACAGTATAGTTAAACGAACGAAAGCTAAGGACACAGATTTGAAAGCGCGAATTAAATATTTATTATACGTCAACGAAAGTGAAAGCGGTTTACAGTTAGACATGCGAGCTAGCGGAGCGCGGGAGTGCCTTGCGCAACGGCGAACAAAGGACTGGCGCCAAGACCGCAGTAAAACCGAACGGCGCCCGGCCGCTGCGAAGATCCCCGAAGAGGCACGAGCTTGGAGCAACGTCACTCGTGCGGCGGTGGCGCCGCTACAGCAGCCCCCTGGCCAGACCGTGACTACGGTCGATAATGGTCCGGGAAGTGTACTCTTCTACCGCTGCTTGTCGTCTTGGCTGCTGGTGGAGAAGGTGTGCTGGCTGGAACGGTGGCTGCGTTGTCAGTGTGCCTGTCCTTCATAGTGTATGCTGGTTTCAAGCGATCTAACGAGATGTTGTTAGCTTTACCTCGTACTTCAACTTTAAAGTACTTAGCTTGCCTGTCTAGTACTTTGTAGGGACCAGCATACGGTGGCTCCAAAGACTTTCTCACGTAGTCCTGCCTCACGAAGACATGGGAACAGTGTTGTAAGTCCTTAGGAACATAAAATGTGTCCTTTCTATGCCATGCAGTTGGTTTCGGAGACAGGTTGGCCATGTGTTTTGCAAGTCGAGTAGCAAAACTTGTGATGTCCTCGACGGTGTGGTCATCTGAGGGTGACAGGAACTGGCTTGGTAATCGTAGGGGCTCGCCGTAAACCAATTCGGCCGAGGATGCTTGGATGTCGTCTTTCCAGGAACTGCGAATGCCAAGCAGAACGATGGGCAAGACTTCGGTCCATTGTGTGTTGTTGTGACACATGAGGCCTGCTTTGAGCTGTCGATGCAACCTCTCTACCATCCCGTTTGATGCTGGGTGATAAGCTGTAGTGCTGAAGTGGCGTGCACCGAACAGAGTTGCTAGGGCCTTGAATAGGCCTGACTCGAACTGCCGGCCGCGATCAGTGGTGATCTGCGATGGGCAACCGAACCTCGATATCCAGCCGGATACCAAGGCGGCCGCGCAGGTGTCAGCAGTGATGTTTGTGAGTGGTATTGCCTCAGGCCATCGTGTGAACCGGTCAACGATGGTGAGACAATATCTGAAATCAGAAGATGGTATTAAAGGTCCTACGATGTCGAGATGGATATGTGTGAATCTCGACGAGGTTTTTTTTTTTTTTTTTTTTTATGTTTGGCCCGCCAAAATGACTCTACTCTGCCTGATGGAAAGCATAAGCAGAATCCAAGAGTGGTGGTCAGCATGCTCACTGCGAATGCAGACAATGCAGCATGGCGACCCACACCATGGCGGCCTAGTGATGCTACTGCATCGTTTAGTCTAGTCAACAAGTATGGAACTTGTTGACTAGACTATTTGGGCCTCCGGTCTCGCACTCACCAACGAAACACGACAGCACACTGTCATTTTAAGTTGATTTTCTGTGCGAGGGTAGTACCGCCCCGGTCGAGCCGGCCCATTCATGCTGAAATCAGCGTGGCTCTACTACCTTTGGTTGAAGGAAATTGGGAAAGAGGAGCGGATGTGTGACGTGTAACTTTACAGCGCTGGCAGTGAATACAGCATCTGCACCACTCTCTACAGTCCTTGCGAATCCCTGGCCACACGAATCTCTGCGTGACCAGTCGCACGGTAGCTGTACGCCCAGGGTGACTCAGACAGTGCAGAGAATCAAACACTTGCTTTCTTAGCTCAGGCGTAACGTATGGTCTTGGTGGTTGTGTAGATACGTCGCAGTAGAGTTTCGTGCCTGAGCCTACCTGAGTAATCGTCTGTAGCTTCAGTGATGAACCTTTTTGTAGTAGCTCCTGTAGTTCAGAATCTGTCCCTTGAGAGCGGGCTAAGGCCGTGTAATCAAATGTGGTAACTTCCTCTATGCGCGACAAGGACGACATTTTCTGCGCCAGGTATGTATCGAATGTCTGTAGTGAATTGAGAAATGTAATCAAAATACCTGTATTGGCGTGGTGAGCAATTCTCTCTAGGGTTCCTGAAGGCGTAGGTAAGAGGACGATGGTCGGTGAAGATCACGAACTCTCGGGCTTCCACCATATGTCGGAAGTATTTAATTGCCTCGTAGACAGCAAGAAGTTCGCGATCGTAGGGACTGTACTTGCGTTGTGCTTCATTCAGCTTCTTCGAGAAGAACGCCAGCGGCTGCCACGCTGTACCGACACGTTGTTGCAGCACTGCACCTACGGATACGTCCGATGCATCAGTGAGTAAAGAGAGTTCTGCCTGTGGGGAAGGATGTACGAGTAGTGTAGCGTTTGAGAGAGCCCTTTTACATTCCTCGAATGCTTCCAGCTGCAGCTGTGACATCTGTATCGGTTGTGAGCCTTTGACCTTGTCTCCTGCCAGCATCGAGTGAAGTGGGGCTTGATTTTTGGCAGCGTTGGGTACAAACCTTCTGTAAAAGTTTACCATGCCTAGGAATCTCCGTAACTCTTTTACAGTGCGTGGTGCTGGAAACTCCTGGATAGCCTGGACCTTTGTATGGAGCGGTTGGATGCCAGCAGCCGATACCTGGTATCCTAGAAACGTCACTTCTGATTGTCCCCATACACACTTGCCAGGATTGATGAGGACGCCATATTCTTTGAGCCGTGTCAGTAGCTGGTGCAGGTGAAGTTTGTGAAGGCCTGGAGAAGGAGAGTACACCAAAATATCATCAATATATCCATAGCAAAAGCTGTCCAAACCGGTAAGTACTTCATCTATAAACCTTTGAAATGTTTGTACTGCGTTTCTGAGTCCAAAGGTCATATAAGGGAACTCAAACAATCCGAAAGGCGTAGTGATGGCCGTTTTTGGTATGTCAGCCTCGTTTAACTTGATTTGATTGTAAGCTTTTATTAAATCGATCTTACTGTACGTGGTGCAATCAGCAAGGTGATGGGAGAAGTCCTGAATGTGAGGAATGGGGTAGCGGTCAGGTACTGTACGAGAATTAAGTGCGCGGTAGTCGCCACATGGTCGCCACCCGTCGTCTTTTTTCTTCACCAGGTGTAAAGCTGAAGACCATGGGCTTTTGGAACGCCTCGCAGTACCACTGGCCATCATCTCATCAAACTCCTTCTTTGCGATTTTTAATCGTTCAGGATCTAAGCGTCGAGGCTTGCTAGCGACGGGCGGTCCGGGAGTAGTTTTAATAAAGTGCACTGTATTATGCTTTAGTTTACTTTTATTTACAGTACCTGCCGGGCGCGTAATCTCAGGAAACTCACGCAGTAGCTGATGGAACTCGGTATCCCCGATGACTGTCTTCACGGAAGCCACATCGTCGGGAATCTGCTGCTTGGACGCCGCCACGAAGAGCGAAGTGGTGCCATCTATGAGCCTGTGGTTGCGGCAATCTATAAGCAGATTATAAAAGCTTAAAAAATCTATGCCTATAATTGGTTTCGATACGTCGGCGATGGTAAACTTCCAAACAAATGAACGCCGAAGTCCTAGGTTGAGGCTAAATTGTACTGGCCCGTAAGTATTTATAATACTTCCATTGGCTGCTGTTAAACTATACTTTGAAGTACTACAGGGCGTTTTGATAGCCGACCGAGGGTAGACACATAAGTCCGAGCCCGTATCGACAAGGAAAAGCATTTTTGAATAACGGTCGGTAATAAAAAGACGGCCTGATTTATATAGGCAGTCGTTAGCCGCTAATTCGGACTGCCGTGAAAGTTTTCCGACCGCCAAGTACAAGGTTGTACACATTTCCTAGCGCGGGTGCCATGGGTAAAGTGGTACCAACAATGAGGGTGGTTTTCTGGCTGTTGACGCGGCCTTGATCTAGACCTACCCCGCCAATTATTACTCTTAGATCGTGAATGTGATCGACCACGTACCTGCCTGCGACTGTCCATTTGAGAAGACAGTGAAGATACCTGCCTTGTAAGCTCGGCTATCTGACCTGCCATTTCCTTAATGAGGGTAGATGTGTCCGGGTCCGCCACACTTGCTACCTGTAGGGGTGCAGCCGGCGCGATCTCGTTAACTGTATCAGCCAAGTCAGCCAATTTGTTCAGCGAAAGGTCGGGCTGTGACGCTATAACAGTCTGCAGGTTGGTCGGTAATCGGCTCGACCAAAGTGTCTTGAGGAAATCCTCAGGTACAGACGGTCCAGCTAGGTGCCGTAAATGACGTAGAAACTGCGAAGGTATACGGTCACCCAGTTCCTCGTGCATGAGTAGTTGTTTGACCCTACGCTCTCGTGATGCCGACAAACGCTTTATAAGCTCACTTTTCAGGTTTTCATACTTATTTGTAGCTGGTGGATTCGTAATCACATCCTTTACTTCGGTAGCGTAGCGATGTTCTAACACGGATACGACTTGGTGGAACTTTGTCAAATCCACCGTTACATTAGCCAAGGCGAACTGACTTTCAATCTGTGCAAACCACATTTCCGGGTCATCCGGCCAAAATGGTGGTGGACGAACGCCTACACGCGAAGTTTCAGCACTGCTATAGTCTTCTTTTTGTAACGGCATAGTCGGGGTCACCAATATGTAGGTGAACGTCCACAGAAATTAAAGTCTTTAAAAGAGTCAACGGTTTTTATATTTGAAATTAAGTTTACAATTAGCACAAAAGAGTAGAAAGCACGAATACACAAAAGATACAGTTTAGGAAGATGAAAGAACAGTATAGTTAAACGAACGAAAGCTAAGGACACAGATTTGAAAGCGCGAATTAAATATTTATTATACGTCAACGAAAGTGAAAGCGGTTTACAGTTAGACATGCGAGCTAGCGGAGCGCGGGAGTGCCTTGCGCAACGGCGAACAAAGGACTGGCGCCGAGACCGCAGTAAAACCGAACGGCGCCCGGCCGCGGCGAAGATCCCCGAAGAGGCACGAGCTTGGAGCAACGTCACTCGTGCGGCGGTGGCGCCGCTACAACCTTATTCTTTGCTTGCTACTAATATGAAACTTAAAGTTGCCGACGGCGACGTTACCGATTCTGTTAAAGTTTTTTTCCCGTTCTTCTCAATATTCTTCTAGATTTGCTTTTCGTTATATTTACACTATAACTATGCACCCATAAATCATATCAATATTATTTGAAATTGTAAGAGGAAAAGTTTTGACAATTGTTAGTTGCTCGTTTAAAAATCATCGTCGACAAGCCTTAAAATCAAGCTTTAAGCGTTATCATCGACAGTCCGCTGCTGGGCATAGGCCTCTCCTTAGAAAGGGGGTTTGGAGTACTACGCCGGCTAGACGAATTAGGTTGCTTACGCAAAGCTAATATTAGAGGGCGCCACCGAACTATAACGTAAACATATTAGGGTGGTAAACTTTTAAAGTTTCATTAATTGTATATTTTATTTCACACTTACCAGTCGCAAATCCTTCAATAACATAATCTTCTGCTTTTTTGATGTAAAAAGTACTATTATGTCAAATGTCAACATGAACATTCTAATTTGTTTACGTGGCGGTGGCCTTTAGTTCGGTGGCGCCTCTATCGGGATAATTTGGCAGTAATATTCCCTATTGGTATAATGTTTGTTTGAAGTTTCCCTTCTCTGTGCAGTGCTGTTGTTCTGCGTAGTTTGCTCCCTTATTCGCCTCACGACAGCCAAGAGATAAATAGGTGAAGAGATACTCCGTATTCTTAATGTATCCCCATATGGATAATGTTTAAGTACATATAGTGATTGATGTTCTTTTTCAGCTATTGTCGAATGTCGTGACATCTATGTTTATCAAAGACCTTTAGTACCTCATTTTGAAACGTTTGAAGCAACAGATTTCTCGGACAGCAAACCTCTCATCAGGCCAATGTTTCATTGTGTTGGTCTACTGTGGGGAAATTCTAGATATTTTTGCAATGTTGAAAAGCTTATACGTAAGTGATAAAATGTTATTTCAGTAGGTAACTGTTTTTTTAACCTCCGACGTTAAAGGAGGGCTGTTTAAGTTTGACTATCTGTGTCTGTCTATGAGATCAGAGCTCCTGAAGGAATATAATTATTTGGATGGTGATTGATGATGATTGTTTTTTTTTATTTGAAAGCAAGTTTTCTAGAGACGGTTCTTAGCCACATGATGAAAATTAGAGCAGCCAATCTGAAGATATCACCATAGTAATATTTAGGCTTAGGTATAAAAGTTAGCCATTTTGTTCATACATCATTCTACTTACTCGTTACTGCGTTACTCATCACCGCCTTCCGCCGCTTACTGTTGGACATAGGCCTCTTCAATTAGCTAATTCTATCTGCGTTACTCGGAAAAATATGTCGTGTTTTTGATCATTTCATAAATATTGAAATTTACACTTACAAAAGCCTGATAACGGACAGAAAACGGAGGGTCCGTTGGGCGACCACTAAATAAAAAAAGAATTTGTTAACAGCCCTCCAACGGATGGTGTTTAGTGTCTTCTTGGTTAGTCTGGATAAAAAAAACCCTTTAAGATTGGGAATTGAAGAAGAAAAGATAAGTTATTGCATCGATTGCAAAAAATTTGGGGAAAGGGGAAGAAAAAAGACGATGACGATTTTCAAAACTACAGTTTAAAAATTAATTAAATGTGAGAGTTCATATTTTAAGTAATTCTGTATGGGTCATTGGAAATTAATTAAATAACTAGGCTTAATGAAATCACCAGAGTCATTACAGGAATATGGTATTAGAAATATCACTTTTAATGGAAAGTTATTTACAGCGTTGCTCCGGGAAATGTGCAACTTAATTATACAGCAGTGTACAAATTCAGTAGAACCATCGGCAATATTTCAAGGAGATCCGGAAGAACAGTTATTGAAGATAAGAAAAGCTATAGGCACACTGAATCATTTCATGTTAGTAACTAACTGTTATTGCATAACTTATAATAATTTAGATTTTAAGGGCCAGTTTCATCACTTGTTGATAAACTCCTTGATAGACTATTCTGAACTTATCTGTCAGAAAACTACAGATTTCGGTTTCGAGGGTATTGGATGGATATATTATTTCAGATAAACTAAAATATATCAGCAACCTTTAAATTATTACTTGCAAACTAATATTATAAATTCGAAAGTAACTCTGTTTGTTTATCTGTTACGCTTTCACGGCTAAGCAGTTGCACTGATTTCAATGAAATTTGGCAAGGAGATACTTTGATTCTTGAGGTGTGTGCATGGGACAATAACTAGTGTTTTAAAGCACTCATCTTCCTAGCCTTTATTATTCCCAAGATTTGGGATCGGCTACTAGTACAACCGGAAAAATTTGAATTTGAATATATGTTCATTACAACCGGGACCGGCGACGCGACGCCGACGGCTCAACGTGCTCTCCGAGGCACTGGCGGGAAACACCGCCATCTTCCATACTTCGGGCTGCTATTAAGAATTAATTATTAATTCTTGAAAGAAAACCCCAACAGCAGTCGAACCCGAGACCTCTTGATCTGCAGTCGCTTACGCTAACAACTAGACCAACGAGGCAGTTTAGTGTTATATAGTACTATCTCTGATTTTATCAGGAATTGTTGAAATTGGCTCTAAGACATCTAAATAATCTAATTGTATACTATTTCAGTGATACATACGAAATGAATCGCAATAAGGTGATATCATTTTTTCCTACCGGTGTATTACCAGTGCGTTGGTCGTTTGACTTCGATCGTGTGTTTATGAGGTTCAATGTCTATATGAAACGGCTTAAGATGATTGAAAACATTTTGGAAGCTACAGTTGAGATTCTCAAGTTAGAGAAAGTTGAATTTTGTGGACTTAGAGGCAAGACATTAAGCCGTGAGTGCATGAAGGTAAGAGCTCTACATACATTAGATTAATAAAATTAATGTAAATAAATATTTCGGAGATCTAACACAACGCCATTTAGTCCCAAGCTAAGCAAAGCTAGTGTAATGGATACTTGACAACTGATATAAATACATTTAAACGTTTTTTTTTATAAATACATATAAATAAGATATAAATAAATGTAGGTAATATATAGATAGATCATATACAGACGAAGACCAAGAGTCGGGGTGTCCAAATATGCGCAGCGCCCAATGCTAAAACCTACAATACCCTAAATACGGGTAAGGACTGGTAGGTAATGTGTACCAGTCTGTACTTGTAATACAGCCCTTTTAACCCTACGCTTTATTCCTTCAATTACACGTCAAGTAGACACGACAAGGTTAAAAGGTGAATGAGTCTTACGCCATATTGAGGGAATGGGATGGTCACCTAGGTCACTGATTTGGTGCATGATATCTACCTATTTGTTGTCTGAGGACCGCTACTCTGGATCGTAAGCGCCGCACGACGTGCTTAAATGTAGATGGCTGTTATATTAAGCCGAGTCTCCACCGAACAAAAGTTGTCAACTTTTGTGTTGTCAACACGTGTTTCTGGCAAAAGTTTCTGTAATTGCCTTGTCTTTGCAACAAAAATTGTAAACAAATGTTGGGAGCCGTGTTTCTGATTTTGGCGGTAAACGTCAAAAGAATACGATTGATGCAAATATTTTTTGGCTCTGTGGAGACGCTTAGTTGGAATGTTTTTCAAATTGTTGGCGACTCGCTTTAGACACAATGGAAACAAAAGTTGCCGATTTTCTGAGGAGTTTCAAACAGTTGGAAACACTGAAATTGACAACAATTTCGGTGGAGACGCGCCTTTATATTATGCTAAAGTACTATGTTTATGGGTAAATTGATACGTGAGTGGTCTGAAAAGTTTGCGATCTTTTCAGCCCACCTAGTACTATAGAGCTATATAGCTTTTTAACGTATAGTAAATAAGTATTTCCTTGTAATTATTACAGATATTAGACGAGTACCAGCAATCGTATGTGGTTTTAGGTAATATGACTTATGATCCAGCTGAACCTGAAAGTAACAGATTTCTGGTGGACTATGAGAAATTTCAAGGTGTGCTTGAAGACACTGACCGCAAGTTGGCATCCATATTTACACAAGGACTTGATGAGTGTCATAATTTTGAACATTTCTTTAAGGTCAGTGGTTTTAAAAGTCAAACAGGAGTTAATAATTTTCTTTCACAACTAAACCAAAATAAGTATGAGAGCTTTTATTTTTTTCCAATGTTATTATACTTTCTTATGAAATTTTGTCATTATATTGAATAGACTAGACTAACTACAGTTTTTTTAACTGACTTCAAAAAAGAAGGAAGGTTTCTGTATTTGACTCATACTCCACTCTCAATGTATAACTACATACATTGCAAATGAATAAAAACCTGTAATTTCTATAGTATTTCGTATTTTATCTGCTTTTCTTCTTCTTCCTAGCCTTTATTATTCCCAAGATTTGGGGCCCGGCTACTAGTTCAACCGGTTTTACCTGAATATCAGTTTTTACACGAAGCGACTGGCATCGGACCTCCGCAACCCTGAGGGCGAACTAAATTCGATGATTGAACTACACACATCAAAAGTGTCTAGGGATCAACATATGTGTCTAAGGATCAACATATATTTTTGCAATAACTTTTCTCCTGATTGATATTAATTAAAATTTTCTTTAAGGATTCATCAAATAAAGTGTTTTCGTTTGTCACAGTAACGATAAACCAAGTCACCCTTGCATTAATAAAGAAATTTGCCATTTTCCTAATAAAGGGATTTTTGACATTTTGACCACTAACATTAAAGTTCGAAAAAAAGACTGAAATAACAGTTTTCTTTAAAATTTTATTAGGTAACTTAAACAATTAATAATCCGTGTTTCTACCGCGAACACTAACAACACAAGAATCGGTTTGGCATACTCAAAATGAGTTCATCCAAATCACGCTGTGGAATGGCCGCCCATGTTCGTTGCAACAACAAAAAAAGGTCTTCTTGCGACTGGATACCCTCCATATTCGGCAGAGCTCTTCTCTGTAGCATATCCCATGCATGCTCAATCGGGTTCAAGTCTGGCGACTGAGCAGGCCAGGGCCAAAGCCACATCTCAATCTCAAGAAATCCGCATAAAAATGCTTGATCCCTAGACACTTTTGATGTGTGTAGTTGTCAGTATATTTGAGGGCACTGACTTCCCAATAACGATTGTCATAGGTGTTCATGACAACCGGGACCGACGGCTCAACGTGCACTCCGAGGTGCGGGCGGGAAACACCGCCATCTTTCATACTCCGGGCTGCTATTTAGAATTTCTTGTAAGAAAAACCTAACAGCAGTCCGACCCAGAAATCGAACCCGAGATCTCTTGATCTGCAGTCGCTTACGCTAACCACTAGACTAACGAGGCAGTCAATGTTTCGTATTTTATGATGTTAAATATTTATTTTAATTCCAGTTCTTTCAAATCCTTGGAGACTTGTTTCATCGCCCTATAATAAAAAATGAATTGAAGCCCAAACTTGGCAGATTAATTACTCTGATGGATAACAACTTAGATGCTGTGAAGGAGATATTTGATGAGGAAATGGCGGTTGGTTACATTTATTTCCTAATACCTTTGTCACCTTGTGTTCTTTTCTGAACCCATTGAAAAAATTAGGCGAAAAAAGACTTATAACATTAAAGAGATTCAGGAAACGTTTACAAGATTTGACGTTAGAAAACGCATAGTTTCTCGATCTGGAGCGATTAGCAGACTACGGGGTATTTGCGGATTTTTTTTATTCGCTCGTTCTGCTCGCTTCTGCTCGTTTGCCCCGTATTCTATAAAATACAGAATAGAGGGCAAACGAGCAGACTTATCGCCTGATGGTAAGCGATCACCACCGCCCATGGACACCCGCAACACCAGAGGCGTCACAAGTGCGTTGCCGGTCTTTGGGGGAGGGGAAGGGTCTCCGGTATCCTCACTCACTCGGTGAAACACAGCGCAAGCGCATTTTCACACCGGTTTTCTGTGAGGCCGTGGTATTACTCCGGTCAAGCCGGCCCATTCATGCCGAAGCGTGGCTCTCCCACGGTAAATGCATTCAGCTTTAGGATTATAGATGATGGTAACATTGTCACAGCTTGCTATTTCTATATTTGCTCATGACGGTGTTCTCTATAAATTGCCTGAACTAATATTAAAGCGACTTTCTGATGCAGCCGTCGAGCGGAATATGATGAACTGTTTATTTGCGTGTTTATAAAAGGTCGTATAATCTGAAAGGTTGGGACAATAAGAAAACAATAAGACGTCTCAGAAATATTTATTTGTACTTCCCATTTTCAGAAATTAGGCAAAGGTCCTGAAAGACCCATGGTAGATAACTATCTTCCGCCAGTCTCGGGTGTGATATGGTGGGTCCACAAATTACGACGTCGAATTTTATCTCCCATGGAAGATTTTATGGTGTTTGAAGACTCGTGAGTGTTTTTGTAATTATAATTAACTAGCAGCCCGTTACGTGTTTCGCTACGTATAAAGTGAAATTACAAAAAATGTGATAAATTATGAACCGCTTGACCGATTTTGTGCAAACTTCACTTAAACCATCTACGAAATAGTCCGAACAAAGCCTAAACATTTGATTTGTAAAGGTGAACCCGTTCTCGAGTTATAAAATTACAACGAAAAGTGGCATAGATTTATATATATATATATTAATTTTCGTTCTATGTAAAAATCTATTTTACGATTTTTATGCAATGTTTCACTTTTATTAACCTAAGAAAAACATTTTTAATGATTTGCTTGGAAAGTAAATCAATAAAAATGTACTATTTGTCGAAATAAACATTTGAGACTGACTGCTACATAAATGCGTGAACAAATGATAAGAACACGACGAGTGGTCAACAAGTCAAAAGTCATGTTCTTAGTGGTGGTAACTCCATCCCTATTATACAATTTATTATTTCACTATTATTACTGTGGAGGAACGGGTCACATGTCCCTCCAACACAAAGGGAGGATCCTCCGACCAGGCGTGGTGATCATGCCTGGCGGGCCAACTGCCCTAACGGTTGATGTTGGGAAGTTGTATATATGTTAACTGGCGCGAAAAATCTTACTGCGCGATTCAGGATTGGTACTGTTGTGTACTACGTGTCGTGACGTCACACCGTAGTTCGGTGTATCTTTGGTCGATGACGCTGTAACATGTTGCTGTTGCGCTGTATGTGGAGGTCGCCACATTACTATATATTACTAGCTGACCCAGCGAACTTCGTACCGCTATATTTACATATCTGTTCTCAGCTTCCCACAGGCAGTGCACAACTGAACAGTCGCGGACTAAAAAATACTTTTCCCGTTATCTTTTAATTTTTCTTGTACCTAAACCTTGTCCTAACAATAACCAACACACAAAAAAAAAGAATTGTTTAATTTGGTGCAGCCGATCGGCAGTTGTGCGCGTACATACATTTAATGATTCATTTTTATTTAAGTATATAGATTTAATATCTCGTAAAAGTGTCTGTAAAATCTGTAAATAGAAAATAAAAGACTTCGACTTTGATTATAATGTCACTCAAAGCCTTAAGCTGAGTCTCCACAGAACAAAAGTTGTCAACTTTTGTGTTGTCAACACGAGTTAGTGATAAAAGCTTCTGTAAAGCCGAGTCTCCACCGAACAAAAGTTGTCAACTTTTGTGTTGTCAAATTTCGGTGGAGACGCCCCTTATTGTGCAGCACCGACTAGGAGACTGCAAACCGCTGATTTGTGAGCCACCTTTATTTATGTAGTACTCTGTATTTGTATTTTAAAATTAAGAATATTTTTTTTAGATTTTTTTAAATTATTTCTCTTTACCGGTATTAAATCAACGATTGCTTACAGTATAATAGAGTCAGACTACGCAATGTATATGAAGCAGAAGACCAATGAAATGCTCGGTTACTTAAATTCAGTAGAAGACAAACAATTCAAAGTGTGGTGTGTTACTGTTCCACCCACTTGTAAAGTGCACTTGGCTAAAAACTTAATCTATAGAGATCCTCCTTACGTCAGAAATAATTTCAGTGTTGAGGTAAACCTTTTTTCAATCCGTTATTTATAGGAATAAAATAGCCCTTTCTATCACTTTATTCCCGTGTAGTGATGGATTAAGAATACGTAGTGTCACCACCTCTATTTATCCCGTGGGTGTTGTAAGAGACGACTAAGGGAGATATGCAAAAGAGATGGAAATCTTGAAATAAATCCTATATTAACTCGTCTGGCCAGCGTTCTTGAAGTAGGCCAAAATCTCTTTTCTAAACAGAGGCCTGTCTGGTAGTGGACTGCTTATGGAATATAATGATCTTGATGTATTGTCTAAAAAGTTGGACTCGTCTTTGGTAGTTGTCGGATCAGTATTTTTTATTGGACAATGGGGACCATTACTAGACCCGTCATCCAACCGATTTATTTTATCAACTGTTTGTAGTGGAATAAGAAACTTCTAGCAACTAGCTTACCTTTTCCCGGTTACAACACAGGTATATTTTTCTATGAAGCGACATTTGCTATCTTTCGATATTGTGTGCCTCTCATATTATCATCAAAATAAACAAAAATATATCTTGCCATTCACATGTCTTTGGTTATAACATTTATTTTATCATTGTAGTTGGCAATACTACTACGTGAAATACGCTATATGAAATACTTAGATAAGCAAGGAATACCAGCCGAAGGACTGGAGTTATTTGCGAGAAATGAGAAATTACAGGTAGGTAAATTTTATCACTTGCCATTGTAATAATCGAAAGAACTCGGATGTTAATTTGTTAATTTCGCTGATGATTTTATAAAATATACTTATTACATTAATAATGTCACAGTACGATTTAAACCGGTTGAACCGGGCGATCTCCTGGTACAACGCCATTCGAGAAGGAAGCCATGAGACGGAAGTAGCACTCATTGAAAAGGAAATCTCCGCCATAGACAATCTGCTAGGAAGAGGTGTTGAAGAACTCACATGGAATGATGACTGTATTTATTCTATTATCTTTATTTATTTTATGTCTGTCATTTTAGTCCTGGAAGCACTGTTAAAATTAGGCTATATTTACTGAGCCATCTACTAAATTATATACGATACCTTGGACAAATTACACATTTTTATTTGCATTACCGTGGGAGAGCCACGCTTCGGCATGAATGGGCCGGCTCGACCGAAGTGATACCACGGCCTCACAGAAAACCGGTGTGAAATAGTGCTTGCGCTGTGTTTCACCGAGTGAGTGGGGATATCGGAGGCCCATACCCCAATCCCCTACCCCTACCCCTACCTCCCCCCCATCCCCAAAAGGCCGGCAACGCACTTGTGACGCTTCTGGTGTTGCAGGTGTCCATGGGCGGCGGTAATCGCTTACCATCAGGCGATACGTCTGCTCGTTTGCCCGCCTATTCCATAAACCAAAAAAAAAAGAAAAAAAAATAGTTGTAGAAGAAATGTAGGTATATCTTTGTTTCCATTATGTGACACTTGTAAAAATTTTATTTCATCACATAAATAATCTGTTTCTGATTCTCAATAACAACAAGAGATGAAAGTAGAGAAATATAAAATACACATATCACTCACCATCGAAAACACTAGCATAAATTATTTAGTAGCGTAATCTACTTTGCTTTACAAGGGTCGATAAAGCTGTAAGGAAAGACTGAATTGATTATGCTCAGAAATTCAAAAGAATTCATTGTTTTCCTGTTCTTATAAACATAAATAAAAAATATATAACAGTCAAATTGTGTCACAAACTCACTTAAAAGTACTTTTAAATTAATTCTTTTAGTTACGGAGTGGATGGCCGAAGTATATACTGCCATTAATACACTCCAAGAACGAGTGTTGACTGCACAGAATAACGTCAGAGAAGGTCTTGCGGACATTGCGAAGTGGGGAGATATACCCTTGCATAATCGCAAGGTAAATCCTGACAAAATGGAACTACTTGCCGTTTTTGAACGACATCCAAGATTCGTTAAAAGGTACACAAATGTACTTAATATTTACTTACATAACTCATACAGTGGCATATAATGTGCTATAAATATTAATTATAAATGGCTAGATCACGATATAGTGATTAATATTTTATAAATGTATTGGCAGACGTAACAAGATACTAGAAAGCTGGGATGACTTTCAAGATATCTTAGAAGAGAATTATAAATTATTTTTCAACATTCAAGACGATGAAGATGAAGAATCATCGGAAGAAGAATTAGAAGAAGTTGATGAGTCAACTTTAGACGAAGATGAAAAAGCGGCACGAGAAGCAAAGCTCGCAGAAATAGAAGAGCGTAAACTTGAAAAGAGACTTGCTAGAGAAGAGCGTGAAAGGATAAAGGCTGAGGAAGAAGCGATCAAGTTTGAAAGGCGAGAAGCGCGTAGGCTAAAAAGAGAAGCAAAAGCAGAAGCAAAAGCTGAACGGGACAGGCAAAGAGAAGCAGGTATTTTACCGTTACTTATAAAGTTGCTTAGTTTGGTTTTGATTACAAGTAATTCGGTTTCAATAAGCCTGCGCAATAAACAAATTTTGATTTTGGACATAAAACAAATTATTCTAATTTGAAGGTGAAGAGATCGACTCACCAACAGAAGAAGAGGAAGAAATAACAGATCCAGAAGAACTGGCTGATATAGAAGCTGAAAGAATCGAAATGGAAGAGGAGGCTTTCAGAGCAAAGCGTTGGCCGGCTTACGTTAAATACGTTGATTCACTGGTAACTATTTTTAATAACTAACAGCATTATTATAAGAGCGTTTCACATTATCCGATCCGATATTGGTGTCGGGCTGAGATGCGATATCGGAGGAAGTAAAATGTATACAATGTATGTGTCGGCTCCGATATCAGGCCGGACAATATGAAAGACAGATACATATTTCATACATTCTACTTCCTCCTATAACGTATCGGTGCCCGACACCGAAATCGGATCGAATAATGTGATAACGCACTAATGATTTATCCAGCCATCCAAACAGACTACTACAAAAAAGCGCGTCAATGTAATCTTCGCCTAACATAGCCGATGAACATCCGTTATTTCTATTCAATATAAATATTCACTTCTCAAACTATTTAAGTAACTATTTATCTATAAAAAAAAATTTGAGCAATGGAGGTCATTGACTGTCTGTCTACCTACTATTTTTCGTAAATTTTTAACCGAATTCAAAAAAGGAGGAGGTTTTCAATTCGACTGTTTCTTTTTTTATGATTGTTACCTCAGAACTTTAGACTGGGTAAACCGATTTTGATGTTTTTTTTGTTTGAAAACTGGTGCTTCCCGTATAGTCCCATTTCAATTTGGTCCTTGAATTCGGTTCTTAATGTTAATTTTTTAAAAACTAAGGTGTCAACTAATTGCCACGTCATTCTATTTTTAACCGACTTCAAAAAAAGGAGGAGGTTCTCAATTCGACTGATTTTTTTATTTTTTATATGTTTGTTACCTCATAACTTTTGACTGGGTGAACCGATTTTGATAATTCTTTTTTTTATTTAAAAGCTGGTGCTTCCCGATTAGTCCCATTTAAATTTGGTCCAGATTGAAGTCGTTTTTTTTTTGTTAAAATTTGTAGGTAATTATTTCATTAATTTGTTGACAGGTTTCGAAACAAGTAATGAAAGCTGTACAGTCGAGTTTAAATTTGTTTGAGACTCAAACTAACTTGGAGAAGGGGCCGAGAGTCGCTTTTAATGAAGTTATAGCAGAGCTAAGGGATCCATGTACGTATTTAGACATCAGTAAAAGTGTTTCATCAACAGAAACGTCTAATATTAATTTTATCATTGTGACTGTAACTCGAAATTCCTTGAATGGTAATTTGATCTTGTATGGCACACAAAAGCTTACCAAATGACTGTCTCTGTGGCGCAGTGGTAGCGTATACGACTGCTGTGCTCGAGGTCTCAGGTTCGATTCCCGGGTCGTACCAAATGGTTGTATGATCTGCAAATATTTGTTTCGGTGTTTGGGTGTTTTCTATGTATAATATCTACTCATGTATTTGTAAAAAAAAGTATAAAATGTATTTATATCAGTTGTCTATTACCCATAACACAAGCTCTCCTTAGCTTGGGACTAGATGGCGTTGTGTGTAAGATGTCCGAAATATTTATTTATATCTTGAGAAATGGTTATTTTGAGTGCATTTTAAGCTTCTATACTCACACTCAAAAGAGCTACCGATACATTGAAATGTCCGTCGATAGAACCTTATGTTGACACAAATACACGAACACCATCGATCGATGACGAACACTATTTCTTTTTCGGAAAAATTTAGTAAACTTGATGACTTTTGTACCTTTTGATCAAACTTGTAACAATTTTGTTTTAGACATATACTTCAGTCCATCATTAGATGTTGAGGAAGAGGACGGGTTATACGATACGATGAAAGAGATGATGAAAGACATGTTTCTTCAAGCTACACTGTTCCCTAGAATAGACCCGATAGTGCCAATACCCACTTACGAAGGTAAAATAGTTCATATTTACATTACCTATAGTTCCTTTTTTAATACATTTTTGTACTAAAATAATTTATATCTGCATTTCAAGATGATCTAGCTAACGAAGATGCATTGATAGACCTGTATAATGAAATATTGAAGAGAATAGAAAATAGTATTCATGATATAATAACGTATTCTTCGGTAAGCAATTAAACAATTTCGTTATTTTGAATCCTATATAAATTTATGTACACGAACATAGTACCTACATGTAGCACATTAAAAACCCCAAAAAGGATTTGATTTGATATAATTATTTTGATTGTAAAATTGTTCTTTACTACACAAAAATTATTTTTTAGGGTGGTTATTAAAACATCTCATAGTCAATATCTACTTTTATGAACATTAAAATCTGAAATCATGAATGAATACTAGGTTCGGCTACGATTGCGTGTCGCGGGCCACGCCCACTGTCTATCGGCTTTGTAATCTAGACTTTAAACACTGTGTACACGATTCAATATCATTTAAATATTGTAAACTTCTTTCAAATGCCGTTCGGTGGAAATCAACCATTACTATTTTTAATGCGTAAATATGCCTCTCTCTGCAAAAGCAATTCAATAATAAAGGATTTTATTTGCTTCGCGGTTAGAAATACGAAAAATACACATATTTGTGGTTGGAGGACCGACAGGAAGTTCTTGCTGGATTCCTAAAGTACGGACGCTTCATACCACCCGAAGAGTTTGACAGGTACAGATTTGAGAATGGATGTGATCCTCCTGAAGTGAAACCCACACTAGAACAGTATCAGAAAGAGGTAATTTGTATATTTATAAGTTATGAATACAAGAATACGAATAAAATACGAAGGTCATCGTGACTAACAACGTGACACGAGAATTACCTATAATATATATTAACTTTTTTGACTTAGTGATGGTTAAAATTTATTACTAATATTAATGTGTAATTTTAAACTAAACTATTTTACAGTTTCAGTTTTTACTTTCAAAAAATAAAGTAAATACCTATGCAGTCACACACACGAATACACAAATAAAAATGATAACTTGTTATAACAGTCTCAATTCGACTGTATTTATATATTAACTAGCTTTCACCCGCGGCTTCGCTGACATCCTATGTTACTTCTAAGACCTCCAAGAATATGTGTACAAAGTTTCATGATGATCAGTTAAGTAGTTTTCGCGTGAAAGCGTAACAAACAAACTTACATTCGCATTTATAATAATCCTTATTAGGATGTATGTGTTTAGAAATATTGTTTGTTACTAGTGTGGTTACCGTAGTACAGATTCTGCATAGTTTGAGATCAGACTATGCAGAAATGTGTGAAGTTATTTATTAATCTCTATTTTATTTTTTTCTTATCCACTATTTATATACTATATTTATTAGATAATATGGAAACCTATATACATAACCATAATTAAAAAAACAATAACAATATTTACATACCAGCGTCAAAAAACTCCACATCTTCGCCTACTGGTAGCGTTCCCAAAAGACTGGCAGCATTACCACGTTGAGTGGCAATGCTGATTCTCTGTGCTAGAAAAAGGCCGGCCTTTTGGTAGCGAGAAAAATATAATGATATTATTAATTAAAAATCATGGCGATGAACATTAAATTTTTTTGTTAATCGTTTTTTTAAAGTTTGAAATATGTATATGAAAGACATGGTGATAAAACAAGAAAAACTAATGTTTCCAGATTGATAAATACAATGCTTTATATGACGAAGTGGCAGCATTACCTTCTGAATATCTTTGTAACGGGTGGTTAAAATTAGACTTGAAACGACTGAATCAAGCTATCAAGAACATAATATGCAAATGGAGCAATTTGTTTAAAGAAAACTTGAAAGAACATGTTCACAAGAGGTTTGTTATAAGTTATGTTATATCATTTATATACTAAAATAATCTAGCTAACTCGTACAAGTTTGTCAGCGTCTCGCAAGAGAAACCAGCTCCTTTTTGCGCCATGTTAAACTAGTCCATTGAAAAGTTACATTTGGGGTTGCGTTTTTTAGAGGACGCAATTTAATTTTTTTGATGTGTAGTGGGTCAGTGTAAAGCTAAAACCAAGTTTGTGGGGTCGCCACCCTTGTCCCACGGCCGCCATCTTGAAAATAGTGGTTGAAATGGTTTCTACGATATATCTCTTAGACTATTTATTTGATAAAAAAAATTGTTAATATTTTTTATTGCAAATTAAATTCTCTACAACTTTGATTCAGTAACTTTTTGTCGTAGAACTATAAATAAAAAAGTTATAAGTGAAAATGTTCAGAAATTCGAGTTTTTTTTAATATTTTTCGATATAACTTTTTTCTTAATCATTTTACGAAAAAATGATATCAGACCATTTTTGTAGATCGTTTTTTGAGGAATAACTTTTATTCGCAACATTTTTTTATTAAGTCAATAGCTAAGGTCTTACAGCGCTCCGAAGTGAGTACTATTTTTCAGTACTCTTAACCATACCTATATTATACGTGTGTACTAATAATGTGTCATCAGTTATTGTGTTTTATTTTTTTATTTTTTGTTATACTTTTTTTAATTACAAATTAAGCAATATTATTAATAATTAATTATTGACTCTTGACTTAATGAAAAAATGTTGCGAATAAAAGTTATTCCTCAAAAAACGATTTACAAAAATGGTCTGATATCATTTTTTCGTAAAATGATTAAGAAAGAAGTTATATCGAAAAATATAAAAAAAAATCTCGAATTTCTGAACATTTTCACTTATAACTTTTTTATTTATAGTTCTACGACAAAAAGTTACTGAATCATAGTTGTAGAGAATTTAATTTGCAATAAAAAATGTTACCAATTTTTTTTAAACAAATAAATAGTCTAAGAGATATATCGTAAAAACCATTTCAACCCCTATTTTCAAGATGGCGGCCGTGGGACAAGGGTGGCGACCCCACAAACTTGGTTTTAGCTTTACACTGACCCCCCCTACACATCAAAAAAATAAAATTGCGTCCTCTAAAAAACGCAAGGTAAGGCCTAAAAAATGTAACATTTCAATGGACTAAACAGTTTATACTTTGCCTTCCTTTGGGTTGGGTTGGATTGAATGGGTTCGGCGGCGGAGGCGCGCCTATCAGCGCCTCATGCCGCCCTGAGTGTGTCGGCGGATGGTCGGGACGGGTTTTCTCCTCCATCCGCTTTAGTGGCCACCCGCGAGGGGGCGACGTACGCGTGTGACGTACGTGACGTACGTCGCCTAAATCGAGAGTCTACCAGCGGACGGTGCCCACATCAGTGCGAACAAGCGCTGGGAGGGGTCCGGATGTGTTAATAACAGCAGTTCCCGGATCCCTCCCGTCTCAGGCGCAGAGTGGCACACCGTGTGGTTTTAGTGGGTTCGAGTCCGACACTCCGCCCCGCCGCAAACTCGGGGGGCGGGGTGACGGTCCGAGGGGATTTCCACACGTAAAAAAAAGGGTTGAACCGGTTATCCAATTACGAAAGAATTTTCATTAACCCCTTGATTTATCAAATTAGCTAGTGCAAACCAAACAATCAAACTCTTCAGCTTTATAATATTATGTATGTTATGACTGCCTCGTGGCGCAGTGGTAGCGTAAGCGACTGCTGTGCTTGAGGTCTCGGGTACGATTCCTGATTTGGATCAAATGTTTGTATGATCTGCAAATATTTGCAGCGGTTTGGCCGTGAAAGCATGACAGACAGAGTTACTTTCGGATTTATAATATAAGTAAGTAATTAGTGTAGTACGTTTGTAAAAATTAATTATCAAAGACGATCATGATTTCTTAGCTTGGATGACCTCGAAGCATTTATAGCATATGCTACAAAAGAGTTGAACGTAGAATTAGACGATGATGACTACGAAGGGTTGCTGAATGTAATGAGGGTATTGAATGAGGTTCGTGCTAAGCAGGACGCCGGCACTGACACCATGTTTGAACCTTTGAGAGACATTATTGATGTCCTTAAAGAGTATGGCGTGGAATTTTCAGAGGAGACCTACGAACAGGTATGTCTTTAAATGTTTTAATACGTGAAACAATAACTTTGTACCCCTTTTTAATCGACTTCAAAAAAGGAGGAGGTTCTCAATTCGACCGTATATATGTTTTTTTCTATCTGTGTTCGCTGATGACTTCGTCGTTTATGAACCGATTTTAACGATTCTTTTTTTAATGGAAAAGATATATCCCAACGGTGGTACCATGATAAGGACACTAAGATCTGATGATGGCATCCAAGAGAAATCGAGTCGAACCTTGAAGTCGGTTTTTATTTTGTTAAAATTTTACTTGTTACCCGACTGCGTCAGAAGGAGGGTAGTGCTTTTACGAAAATTATGCGCATGGTCCCCAACCCACACTCGGCCAGAGCGGGGACGTATGGTCTTAACCCTGTTCTTAGAGGAGACCCGAGCCCAGCAATGGGAAATTATGGGTTGTTGATGATGATGCGAATAAAAGGCACAGTTAAAATTTATATATGGAGGATGAGTGCAGAAAGCTAAATCAAATCAAAATCATTTATTCATCTATGACACCAAGTGACACTCATGAACGTCAAATTGAAGCTATAGTTAAAAATCATAGATCGTCACAAACAGACCCCACAGCATGTGCTGTATTGTCTAGGTAAATTAGGCTAAAACACCAAAAATCTACTGCCTGCCTGTGTCGATCCATAACTTCTTTATTAAATATTCTTCATAAATAATTAAATGAAATATGGTCGAATTTCGGCTACTTGGTGACCTCTAGTTGAAGACTACTTTCGTGTGTATAAGCAATGAATTTATTTATAAAAGCACTATTATTAGTTAATAGATAATGATTTTCATAATAATTAGAAACTATTTTCTCGATGTACCTATATATAAAAGTTTACTTAAATGTATTATATTTTTAAATAAAACACTTTGTGTTATGCTTACGTTATTGGTATAAGGATGAGACGGTACACCAATATTCAGTATATACTTTGGTAAGTCATTTAATGTTTCATGATCAATCTATTATTTAGTTTTTTTTTGCCAAAATGACTCTACTCTGCCTGATGGAAAGCATAAGCAGAATCCAAGAGTGGTGGTCACCATACTCATTGTGAATGCAGACAATGCAGCATGGTGACCCACACTATTCACCATGGCGGCCTAGTGATGCTTCTGCGTCATTCGGCCTTCGTTCATTTTATATAATCAACTTGATATCGCCTGCAAACTATTTCTTATCTCTAAATTTCGAAATGCTAAAACTTCCATACAACCATTCCTCCTTATTTGAAACTAATATTAGTCGATGGTTACTACGTAAAAGCATCAACTTACGAAATTTCAAGTTTGTAGCCTCAGTGGCTCTGTATGCATAAATCAGTCAGACTGTCATGGCAAGCAACTTTCACAACACACACTTATTTGATTTCTAGAATTTTATTTTGGTTTTAGTATCTTTGCTTATTTCAATACAAATCAGTTAAATTTCAATTTATTGAATCCTCAATTTTTCAATATTCGCTTTCAGTTGGAACTCTTACCTGAGAGATGGAGAAATCTAGTGAAGCTTGCCACAGTTATGAAGAACAATGTGGCTCCTATGCAGGCTGCGCAAGCTGCTCTCATAGCTAAACGTGTTGCGCTAATCAACTTGCGTCTCACGATGTACAGAGAACAGTTCAAAGTAAAAGAGGTAAGTACACTGTTAATAATAATTAATATTAATATATAAAAAAACAATATTACTAGTACATATTGTGGTACTCGCGGTACTCTACTTCCTCAAGTACGAGCCCTGGGGGTTATGTGTAGTCAGTGGACTAATGTACCTGAAATTTGGGAAATAACACCACGACTAAACGTATTATACCTACGCTTTTACTGCAAGATAAGAATTTACAATATCGGAATACAATTTATATTTCACTGCTAGTAGGTCTTGACTCCACGACTCCTGCAGTCTATCTTCTCTTCAGCATTCAAAAAATCAAAGTTTCAAATTATATAAATCAATTTTAGAACATTTGCCTCAAACAGGAGATTTCATCTGCCAGTATTATGAAGTGGAGGTTGTATAGGTATAGCGAAGGCTTCAATCGCCACAATATATATCAACGTGCATTTTCAGTTTAAACTAGAAAAAAATATTAAAACAAATATAATCAAAACAAAAAACATTCTAATAAAATGAATACTTTCTTTTAACAGGTATTTTTTGAGTCCTGTAAAGAGCCTTACAGTAGTATTGATAAGGTTAACCTTGAGCTGGAGCATTTCGACGATATCTTAAAGAGTCTGAAGAAGTCGTCTTCTCTTTTCGACATTCAGCCGCCAGATGAAAAGAATCTCAAAACATGTCAACGGGAATTAAAACTTGCCAAGGTGCGTAAACTATAAAAGGCAAATGAAGATTTTTCTAATATTTGTTTCGGCAGACTCACTTTTTAAAATTTTAATTTATTAACAGCAACTGTGGGATTACTACTATTTGGTTATGGGAACTATTGAATTTTGGAAGAAATCATCGTGGAAGAAAATTGATGCCGATGGCATGGACCAGGAATGTAAGCGATTCACCAAAGAGCTTCGACAACTCGACAAGGATATGAGAACATGGTAACATTTATGCAATGTTGTGCTGTTTTAAAACTTGAAAATTTCATTACTTTGACTATTTTTTTGTCTTAGGCAACCATACTTGTCAATTGAGTCGACAATCAAGAATTTGATAACATCCCTAAAAGCTGTAACTGAGCTTCAGAATCCAGCAATTAAAGATAGACACTGGTTGGAACTAATGATGCTTATTAAGGTTTGTACGTTTTTAGTGATTATAGATTTACTACTGTTACTTAAAATGTATGCTCTATAGATGGTGTGGAGGTGTACTAATAATGTATCTTTAGAAATCAACCCCCTTTTGGGTTTAAAACGGGGGATGGTAGTTTGGACGCAAACGAGGTTGCGTGGGTCAGCTAGTGCATATATAATCTTCTATATCCCTAAACTTGTTTTATACTATTGTATACTTTTGCATGCAACACAGAGTTTCTTCAATACTACCTCAGATGTTTTTTCAAAGGAGAATGGCAGATCCTGTAGCGCTGACAAAATGTAATGGATGGTTGTGAGATTTATACCGTTTACTAAGTAAATCATCCTAATATTTTTCATATATTTATGATATTTTTAGAACAGTGCTAAAATAATTTTGTTTCTGCTCTTAAAGTTGTTACAAGCAGCCAAATAAATAGAACAACATCCCTACCATGAGGTACATAAGGCGGCACAAAAGTCCCATACAAACCTGCCATTGTCCTTTATATAAATGTGATACTACTTACTTAACTGTTCAATATTAAAAAAAAAGTGAAGTTACATTGAACAGAAAATAAAATACTTGAAATAAAATAATTGAATGTTAAAAAACTTTATATGGCAGGTTAAGTTCCATATTGACGATGATACAACTCTAGCAGATTTACTTGCACTGAATCTACACAAGTATGAGGAAGAAGTGAAAACTATTGTTGATAAATCTGTTAAAGAGGCTGCCATGGAGAAAACTCTAAAGTAAGTATATGATTATTTTGGCTACTCGAATTTATTAATTCTTATTATGTTTTTATAATAGGGAATTAGAGATAACCTGGTCCCAAATGGAGTTCGAGTATTCGCCACACGATAGAACTGGCATTAAACTTCCAAAAACCACGGAGGAACTCATTGAGATTCTGGAAGATAACCAGGTGAGATTCTGTTTTAAGATTAAAATAAAATAACAATTATGAGACAAACTTAAGCAATGTGTTTATAGTCTATTCAACTTCCTCTGAGACAAAAGGTAAACAAACCAGAAAAAGGTTCTTTAATATGTCAAATTTTATATGCACCTAGAATCAAAATAAAAAAGTGACATTTTATTTCTTTTTCTTGGAAAATGGCAAACTGTGCCGATGACAATTCTGCCAGTGTCAAGTACAAAGGAAATACGTGTTAAAAAATAAAATAATTGCAACTGTCCAAATTTTCCGAGTTCACAGTGGACTGACTAAAAAGTGACATTAAAAACACCTAAAACTGTAGCTGTTCTCAAACTTTGAACGTATTATAACACTACTAAATTGAATGATAAGGCAAATAATTTACGTAGAAATGTAAGATTTTGTAATGGTAGTTTGGTTACACCGGCCATCTTTACTCTCGATCAACTCGTTTGAGAAACATTGGTTTCTTTGTTTACCTTTTGTCTCAGAGGAAGTTAAATAGGGTATAGGTAGCTTTTGCATGCATCTGCAATAAGAATCAGTCGTAGTGCTATAAATGCCTTATGACCGAACGGAATCAACATCGTGCACTAAGAATACTGGAAGAAAAAAGTACTTTAGAATAAACATAATTAATGTGGTTGGTAACTGTACATATCAAAGGGATAAAAATATAGCGAAATAGCCTGGGATAATGATACTCAAAAGGCTCTAATCTTAAATACAATATCGTTATACGTACTTGCTATTTTAAAATGGAACGACGCGACAATTTTGAATTGCAATGGTGAAATCGTCATCGCCGGGTATTTGTTGTGCTTCATGTAACGCTTGTTGTTATTTCTTAAGTTATTTATGTTTTCTTTTATAAATTATACAGATTCATGTGTAGCGAAATGTTCATCTATACTTTTCTATACTACTAGCTGACCCACGCAACGTCGTTTGCGTCCCCTATTGCCCGTAGCGTAATAGTTTCCCCCCGTTTTTGAAACATTCTTCATTGGTACTCCGCTCCTATTGGTCATAGCGTGATGATATAGATAAACTCGATAAACTTCCTCGATAAATGGGCTATCTAACACTGAAAGAACTTTTTCAAATTGGACCAGTAGTTCCTGAGATTAGCGCGTTCAAACAAACAAAAACTCTTCAGCTTTATATATTAGTATAGATGACCCACGCAACGTCGTTTGCGTCTCCTATTGCCCGTAGCGTAATAATTTCCCCCCGTTCTTGAAACATTCTTCATTGGTACTCCGCTCCTATTGGTCATAGCGTGATAATATAGATAAACTCGATAAACTTCCTCGATAAACGGGCTATCTAATACTGAAAGAACTTTTTCAAATTGGACCAGTAGTTCCTGAGATTAGCGCGTTCAAACAAACAAAAACTCTTCAGCTTTATATATTAGTATAGATGTATTTATTATACTCTTCTAAGATCTAATACTCATAATCAACAACACATTTATTTGGATAAAGACTAATATTAGGTATTATGTTGATAAAAACTCTTTGGCAAATAACTCAATAATAGGTACCAACTCTTAGCGTCTTATACTCGTGATAACTTCTAAACGAAATGTCCAGATGGGATGAAACAAAAAGTATTTTACTTCTACATAAATACCCTTGATAACATAATGCTTTATTTAGATAAGGATTAATATTACGATACACATTTAACGTAGTTTCTTTCTTCAGACGATTTAATAATTTTTTTGAACACAAAAGCGGTTATCGTGACCAAACCATGATAGTTAGATATATGCTCTCGCTGACTTTTTTGTAGATCTTAATGGGACCTACAAACCCGTAATACATTATTTTGTTCTATTGTCAATACTTTTTGCAGCGCACGCAAAAATAGGTTTTCGATTTCACACCTTGGGTTACAAATTAGCAATTTTCTTACGGATCTCTATTTTTTATGAAAATAAAATATAGCCTATAGCCTTCCTCGATAGATGGACTATCCAACACTGAAAGAATTTTTCAAATCGGACCAGTAGATCCTGAGATTAGCGCGTTCAAACAAACAAACAAACAAACAAACAAACAAACAAACAAACAAACTCTGCAGCTTTATAATATTAGTATAGATTATATAAAGCTGAAGAGTTTGTTTGTTTGTTTGAACGCGCTAATCTCGGGAACCGCTGGTCCGGTTTGAAAAATTCTTACAGTGTTGGATAGTACATTTATCGAGGAAGGCTATAAGGCTATATATCATCACGCTACGACCACTAGGACCGGAGCACCAATGAAAAATGTTTCAAAAACGGGGGAAAATTATCACGCTACGGGCAATAGGAGACGAAACGAGGTTGCGTGGGTCGGCTAGTGATGAATAAATTTACGACTATATTTAACCACCTTTTTCATGTTTTCGAAATAAAACTCATTTGTAATTGTTTTGGCTATTTCATTAAAATTGGCCTTATATTGGTTTGAAAGTGGTTTTATTTGCATAATGTAATATAACAAGTTACCTCAAGTGCCGACATTCAAGGGTATAAACCCCTTTTATATCAGTTTCTAAAGGTTTCTTTCTGTATTACATTTATTAGACAAATGCTTTATATTAAAAGTTTATTCTTTATTTAGAGTCAAGTGCAAAATATGATGTCGTCCAAATTTGTTGGTTTTTACCAAAAAGAAGTGACAGAATGGCAGAAAAAGCTGGGAACAGCAGATGCTGTAATTGCGTTGTGGTTTGAAGTACAGCGGAAATGGCAATATTTAGAGAGCATTTTCGTAGGATCTGATGACATAAGATCCCAACTGCCCGAGGACTCTAAGAGATTTGATTGGATTGATTCCAATTTCAAGGTCAGATCCTTTACGTACATATATTTATATATATGTTCATTTACGTTAAATAATGTATTTTATTGGCTACCATGTAAATACCTTTTCAACATTTCAAAAAGTTTAAAGGTAAAAATAAAGGCCAAGTGTGAGTTTGGTTAGCACATATTCGATCGTCAGAGTGACCGCGTTCGCTGTTGTTTGCCTCCTCGCCGTTGGCCCACACTGAAATCTCTACTAATCATCAAAGGCAATCGCTGTCAGGACCGAGTTGATATGAAATAAACCCACACTAGGCCCTCGGAACAGTCCTTGGAAACTTTTGCATCATGCTTTTTAAGCAAACTTATTATCTATACAATTAAATAAAACTAACGTGTCTGTTTGTAATTTCAAATTAGCAGCTTTTAACTATATGCATATGATAGTATATACGGCACTTCTAACAAAAAAGTTATTTAAATTTTTTGTCTGTGTTTTTTCCGGCTAATCTCAGAAATGGCTTTACCAATTTTGACGGGATTTTCACGGACAAATAGCTGATATTATAAGGCGTAACTACGGCTCCTTTTTTTAGAATAGCTTCGCCCGGCCTAGCTTCTTAGGGGCACTCACACAGTCTTGTTGTTTCAGGTACTTTTAAAAGATATACTCACTACGCCAAATGTCGTTGAAGCAACAAACAAACCGGGATTATTAGACAAGCTAGAGGACTTAATGACTGCGTTGAACCTGTGTGAAAAAGCGCTCAACGATTACCTTGAGACTAAGCGATTGGCTTACCCTCGTTTTTATTTCGTGTCGTCTGCTGATTTGCTCGGTAAATTACATATTACCAATTTAACTGTTAAAAATTTAAATTTTATTTTGTTCATAGACACAGGACCTCTAAAGTACATTTTTGGTTATTGTGAACTATTGTATCATCGTTTTCAAATCTTGATACATAACATGAATCATTTACAGGATCTCATATCTTTGCACAAATATTTTACGTTACTAATTGTTATTTTGACTTTTTTACTCACACAAATCTTGGTCCACAGACATATTGTCTAACGGTAACAACCCACCGGCCGTGTCTAAGCATCTGACCAAGTTATACGATAACCTAGCCAAGTTAGTATTCCCCAAGCCTGGTAGCAAGCATGCTATTGAAATGATTTCAAAAGAGAATGAGGAGCATGTACCTTTTAAAGCACCATGCTGTGACTGTTCTGGAAAGGTTGGAAAATTTTACAACAATATCCGTAATAAGAATGAGTTCATTGTCGTAGACACATAGTTTTTGTTATGGTATATGGAGCAAACGAGCAGACGTATCATAGGAAATAGATGCTAAGCAAATTCTTTCGTTGCTTTGCTTTTTCTTTCTTTCGTTCTTTTCGAGTGACTGAGATTATCAGATAAGTTTCAGGTGTCTATAAGTCATGTGCCCTTACGATTGCTTTCTATGATACATAAGATACTCTATGATACACATCTTCATTGTATCAACAGTCTTTAACAGCTCACTGCTGGATATAGGCTCTCTCTTTAGAAATTTTTGTTTTGGCCTATTTAACTACGCTGGCCTGGCTTACGAGGCCACGGTTGAGGTATAGGTATAGGGTTTGTTACAAATTGCCCTTCTCTTTGCAGCGATGTTGTCATGCGTAGTTTACATCCTCAGTTACCTCTTACGACACCCATGGAATAAATAGAGCTGGTGACACTCCATACTTTTAATCCGTCACCTTGAGGACAGAATTTTATATAAACTTTACCCTCATATTTTACGTTGTACAGTAAGATGCGATCATAATATAAACATTCAATGTACTAAAATCGAATTCTCTATCATCCTTAACTACTACCATTCTAATATCTGTAATCATTTCACACAGGTGGAGACATGGCTCAATCGAGTGACAGATTGCATGCGTTTAACTTTAAGGGATATATTTGAGCATTCTGTCAAGTCGTATGAGGAAAAATCTCGAGATGAATGGGTATTTGATTGGCCCGCACAACCCGCGCTTGTTGGCACTCAAATATGGTGGACGACTGAGACGAATCAGGCTTTTGAGAAATTAGAAGAAGGTACTGTGGAACTTTAGAATCTGAAAATAGCAAAAAGTGTCAAATGTCATATGTCATAATTATGTTAATTGTTTGCCAGACAACTTTTATCATAAGTGAGAACTGGACCCAGAAATTCTGGCGTAACAGTCAGGATTACTAACTACTAAACCCACAGGCCATTCTTAATAAAATTAACTAACTGAGAACGGTTTCACCAGTGGCGTAGCTAGGCGTGGGCAAAGTGGGCCCTGGCCCACGGCCTCGCACTTAGAGGGGCCTCGCGAGGCCTCTTTGAATGCGATGCTACCAGATTTAAAATTGCCATACTTTTTTTCATTACATAAAAACCTAAAAAATGTTGGGCGTACTCGTCACAGGCTGGCAACACAGCTTGGCTTTGTAAAACGTTTCTTTGCTCACATACTTCATTCAAAACAGCAAAGATGATAATAATTTTGGAAAAAAGTGAGGATTTCTAAAATTCACAATTCGGCGGGGGATACACGCGGTTGTAAATGTACAACAATAACCGCGGGACTCAGCTAGTATGTAACTATGTTTGTTCGGGTGGAATCTTGCAACTCAATTTTGAAGCAGATATCTTCAACCGATTGTGTTGAAATTTTGCAAGCATAATATGTATATAGCGTGACAATGCAATATTACAATTTTAGGGAACTGATCTGATGCTGGAGCCGGAAGGTGGTCATAGGGACTCAGTAATGGAACGGCGCAACACCATCGAGTTTGGAATCGTTTGATTCATCTTGACAAGTACTTTATGTTTTGATAGTATCCAGGGTCCGATGATGAAACCGGAAGCTAGTTATAGGAATTCTATCATGAAAAGACGCAACACCATCGAGTTTGGAATCGTTTGATTCTTCTTGACGAATATATTATGTTTTGATAGGCTCCAGGGTCTGATGATGAAGCCGCAAGGTGGTTATAGCAACTCTACAATGAAACTACGCAACACCATCGAGTTTCGAATCATTTGATTCGTCTTGACGAGAACTGTATGGTTTGATAGTATCCAGGGTCTGATGATGAAACCGCAACTTTATGTTATAGGAATTCTATTATAAAACGACGCAACACCATCGAGTTTGCATTCACTTAATTCGTCTTGACGAGTACTTTGTTTTGATAGTATCCAGGGTCTGATTAAGGAGAGGAAAGGTGGTTATAGGGACTCTACAATGAAAAAACGTAACCTATCGAGTTTGGAATCGTTTGATTCGTCTTTATGTTTTGATAGTATCCAGAGTCTTATGATGGAACCGAAACGACGCAACACTATCGAGTTTGCATTCATTTGATTTGTCTTGACGAGTACTTTATGTTTTGATAGTATTCAGGTTCTGATGATGGAAGATTTTGTATTATAGAAATTGTGTAATGACATTGTAAGTTAATAGTAAAAGTTTACAAACAATACTTTATATTATTCTGTTTAGAGAATTTCAGTAAAAGCTTGTACCGACTTAAGAAGTTCTTTGTGTTAATTAATTTATTTACATGGTAAATTACTGTATTTGTTTTATATATCATGTCCGAGCAGGAACAGATATGCGCACCTAAAATAGGAATCCGATGCATCGAAGCGAAAAAGAAAAGCTGAGATGACCGTAGCTAATGATGCTCTTGGTGCTAGTATGCGATTTTTTTAATAAAAATAAAAATTTATTGACCCCTGAATTTGTAGATTTGGATATGATTATCGAGTCTCAAATGAATGAAGCGAATATGTCGTATAACTTATTAAAAACTACTTAAGAAACAATATCAAGCAGGACCGACAAGCGGTTTAGCAATACTCTCAATAGAAGCAGATTTAGCTGCAAAAATAAATTACAAAACCGACTTCAGTAAAGAAAAAAGCCGAAGAACATTACTAGTTTATTAAGAAAAATAATTTAAAGAAAAAGTATTAGTAAGAAAAATTAATCACTCAAGTTGTTTTAAAATGAAACCTTTTTTCATATCTGTATGCTTTTTAATATTCTCCCACTATTCATTTATATTTTTTTTTACTATTATGAGTAGGCATGTCGAAAGAAAGGGGGCCTCGCTAGTGTGACTTCGCCCACGTCTATGTAAATTCACACTACGCCACTGGGTTTCACCATAATTATTGTGCGAGAGATTACGAGAATATGGATGGTTCGTTTTTATTAGCCAGTCATCCATAGATGAGACGAATCATGCAAGGAGCTTAAGGTGTATTTTATTTATTTATTTATTTAAACTTGATGCACATTTTGATGAAGGCGGACTTAATGCAGTAGGGCATTCTCTGCCAGACAACCTTAAGGTGATGTTAAAACATGATGTGGTAGGTGCAAGAGAATATAGTATAATTTAACATATATATTTGGTACGATGGTATTGGATAAAACTAATATACACAAATCACTACTGAACTTTGCACATAGATACATAGAAGTATAACATACACAATACATAAATATAGATATACATAAATATAATATAATACATACTTACTCAGTCGGAGTACTATCGTTGTGACTGTTCTGCCAATTCACTGCGAAGTAGATCGCGTACTTTTCTTGAATGTGAAGCGGCTAGTGGACATCTTGATTTCGATAGGGAGCGTGTTCCAAAGAAGAACTAACTGCACAAAGAAGGAAGAGTTGATGAAGTTGAAGGTATAAAGGAGTAGGAGGTAGAAGAAGCATATTGTTTCTTGATCGAAGATTTCGATCATGATTGGAGCATAGTAGAAGTGGGGTATATTCTATATATATTCTCCCACTAAGAGTATGAAATAAGGGTAACTTAAGACTTCAAATTAAATTTAAAAATCTAATTCTTTCCAAAACAATTTAAGGTTACGAGGGCGCCCTGAAAGATTATCAAAAAAAGCAAATAGCTCAGTTAAATGCTTTGATCGTCTTACTGTTGGGCGACTTGAGCGTCGGTGACCGACAAAAGATCATGACCATCTGTACCATTGACGTACACTCGAGAGATGTCGTTGCTAAGCTTATATCTGCTAAGGTGGAGAATTCCAATGCTTTTCAGTGGCAGAGTCAACTAAGGTAAAGATAGAAAGTGTACGGTAAATAATTAAATCGACATAAGCACACAATATTCTCAGTATGTCTTTCTGCTTATAGACATCGCTGGAGCATTAGCCTTAACAATTGCTATGCAAATATCTGTGATGCACAGTTTCTTTATGACTACGAGTACTTGGGAAACACCCCCCGGCTTGTCATCACGCCACTAACTGATCGTTGCTATATCACATTGACACAGGTAATACCTAAAGAATAATTGTTAAAAATCGTTTTAGACTCATAGACTGGTGGACATAAAAGTATAAGTATAGTATATAATATATAAGTCATCTTTTTTTTTTTTTTTTTTTTATGGAATAGGCGAGCAAACGAGCAGACGCTCGCCTGATGGTAATCGCTTACCATCAGGCGATACCTGATGGTAAGCGATTACCGCCGCCCATGGACACCTGCAACACCAAAAGCGTCACAAGTGCGTTGCCGGCCTTTTGGGGATGGGGGAGGGAGGTAGGGGTAGGGGATTGGGGTATGGGCCTCCGGTATCCTCACTCACTCGGTGAAACACAGCGCAAGCACTATTCCACACCGGTTTTCTGTGAGGCCGTGGTATCACTCCGGTCGAGCCGGCCCATTCATGCCGAAGCATGGCTCTCCCACGATACGATAAATGCATCGTAACATTTTAAAAACCGTTAGATTATAATTTACCTAGCGAGATTGCAGACTATCGATAGATTGTCAACTGTGATATACTGCTTACGGTCATATTGTCAACTGTCCCTGATTGGTCGGTTATACAGTAGGCCGTTCAATGGCCAGTTAGAACTTCTTTAAATAATGACAAAATAATTTTACTGTCACTACAATTTTATATAACTAATTCTAAAGCTGTGAGGTATTTTCAACACGATATCAATTTACAATCACAAAAATACTTTACATTCGGCAATAAGACGAATTAACAAACAAATATGGCGCCGCGGGACATATGCTGTTCAACCAATCAGCGCGCGACTTACGATTCGTCGATACCATTTCACAATCTTTCAACTGTTTGCAATCTCGCGAGATAGATTACAATCTAACGGTTTTGACAATCTTACGGTATCATTTATAAATAATAAATTTTCAGAGCCTACACTTGGTAATGGGCGGTGCGCCAGCAGGACCTGCCGGTACTGGTAAAACCGAGACCACTAAAGACTTGGGCAGAGCTCTTGGAGTCATGGTCTACGTATTTAACTGCTCAGAACAAATGGATTACAAATCTTGTGGAAATATATATAAAGGTTTTATCTTTAGCACATCATCATCATCATCAGCCTATCGCAGTCCACTGCTGGACATAGGCCTCTCCAATTGCGCAATAATTTAAGCACCTATTTTTTATTAAATATTTTTCAATTTCAAGGTAAAAAAAACTTTAGCACCTATTTTTTATTAAATATTTATTTTTCAATTTCAAGGTAAAAAAAATACCAAAACCAAGTTTCATTTCAGTTGGTTTGGTTTGGTCGTAGCTGATAGACAACAAATTTACAGTAACCGATTAAAAACCGATAATTTCAAATTGAATTTATAGATTATTTACTATCGAATATCGCAAATATGTGATATAGAATAGCTGGCAGAAAAAATACATGGTTATTACGATTATGACGAGTACACACGACACAAAGAGTACATGATTAATACGTACCTACAACTTGATAGAAAAACACTCGAGAAGTAAATACACACATCAAAAGTGTCTAGGGATCAAGCATTTTTATGCGGATTTCTTGAGATTGAGATGTGGCTTTGGCCCTGGCCTGCTCAGTCGCCAGACTTGAACCCGATTGAGCATGCATGGGATATGCTACAGAGAAGAGCTCTGCCGAATATGGAGGATATCCAGTCGCAAGAAGACCTTTTTTTGTTGTTGCAACGAACATGGGCGGCCATTCCACAGCGTGATTTGGATGAACTCATTTTGAGTATGCCAAACCGATGTTCTTGTGTTAGTGTTCGCGGTAGAAACACGGATTATTAATTGTTTAAGTTACCTAATAAAATTTTAAAGAAAACTGTTATTTAAGTCTTTTTTTCGAACTTTAATGTTAGTGGTTCAAATGTCAAAAATCCTTTTATTAGGAAAATGGCAAATTTCTTTATTAATGCAAAGGTGACTTGGTTTATCGTTACTGTGACAAACGAAAATACTTTATTTGATGAATCCTTAAAGAAAATTTTAATTAATATCAATCAGGAGAAAAGTTATTGCAAAAATATATGTTGATCCCTAGACACATATGTTGATCCCTAGACACTTTTGATGTGTGTATATTCAATATTTAACTAACTTTATTTATTTTAAAACTTCTGTACCTAGGTCTCAGTCAGACCGGCGCTTGGGGCTGCTTTGACGAATTCAATAGGATCTCCGTAGAGGTCTTGTCTGTAGTATCGGTGCAAGTAAAGAGTGTGCTAGACGCAATCAAGGCCAAGAAGAAAAAGTTTGACTTTATGGGGGAGTTCATAACTCTAATACCTACTATAGGCATGTTTATCACTATGAACCCTGGTTATGCTGGTAGAACAGAGTTGCCTGAAAATTTAAAAGCCTTATTCAGGTAAGAAAGTCTAGAATAAATTTAATTCAATATATAATTTAATGTTATTTATTATATTTAAATATTATTTTCTCTATTTAATTGATATAGTTTAGTGACTAGATTAAATCTCTAATATAATTTGTTTTAGCATTTTTTTCCTTTCTTTTAGTTTCAAATAAAATTGTTTATTCAGCACTTATAATTTTTTCAACAGGCCATGTGCTATGGTGGTACCCGATTTTGAGCTGATTTGTGAAATTATGTTGGTGGCCGAAGGTTTCCAGGACGCACGTTTGTTGGCTAGAAAATTCATCACACTGTATACTTTGTGCCGTGAACTACTTTCTAAACAGGATCATTATGATTGGGGCTTGAGAGCTATCAAATCTGTGTTGGTGGTCGCTGGGTCTTTAAAGGTAACGCTTTAATTAAAATTCCACAGTCCTTTATTGTTTTGTTCCTTATTTATTTATTTATAAATAAAACTATCATACCTATCTCACTTTTATCTTATTATTTATACCAAATGCTTTACAATTCAGATAGAAATGAGAATAGAAATGAAGTTCTAAATTCAATCTTAAATATTAGCGTATGAAAATTTGGTCCTATGAAAGAAATAAAGCGAAACATCGCGATGAGATGGGGTGGCATCCAAGCATGCTCCTATGATTTTTAATAAAATCATTTTTTATATGTAAAATAGTTCAGAAAAGAAAGATTAACTTGATATTGTGTAATATTTATAGCGAGGTGACCGACTGAGACCGGAAGACCAAGTACTCATGAGAGCATTGAGAGATTTCAATGTTCCAAAAATTGTTACTGACGATACGCCTGTGTTTATGGGATTAATTGGCGATCTGTTCCCCGCACTAGATGTACCGAGGAAACGAGATTTCGATTTCGAGAAAGATTTAGTGGCAGGTGCTTTATCGATGAACCTGCAACCGGAGCCTGGATTTATTTTAAAGGTACCATTATTTGTATGTTTTCATTTAGGTTTTTTTTCCACTCCATTGCCTGTTTTTATAGGGATATATTTGTGTCTCCAGATGGTACAACTTGTAGAGCTGTTTGCTGTGAGGCATTCCGTTTTCATAGATGGATTTGCCGGTACTGGTAAATCTATGGTGTGGCAGTGTCTCAACAAGACTTACCACATGCTAAAGATGAAGCCATTTTATAATGACTTAGATCCTAAAGCGGTGACCAATGACGAGCTATTTGGTATAATCAATCCGGCAACACGAGAGTGGAAGGATGGTCTATTCTCAACGATTATGAGAGACATGGCCAATATGCCCGGAGATGGACCGAAATGGATTGTGCTTGATGGGGATATTGATCCCATGTGGATTGAAAGTCTTAATACTTTAATGGATGATAATAAAGTAAGTATCCACAGTTTTGATTGTTTGCAATGCATTGTTTTTTTTTATTGTATAGGGAGCAAACACCTGATGGTAAGCGATTACCGCCGCCCATGGACACCCGCAACACCAGAGGCGTCACAAGTGCGTTACCGGCCTTTGAGGTATGGGTAGGGGGGTGGGGTTGGGTTCTGGACCTCCGGTATCCTTATTCACTCGGTGAAACACAGCGCAAGCGCTGTTTCACACCGGTTTTCTGTGGGGCCGTGGTATCACTCCGGTCGAGCCGGCCCATGCATGCTTCGTAGCTCTCCCACGTGATTAAAAATGTGATTTAATATTATGAAGCCCGTTAAAGTTTCTGTGTAATGACATTTTATTTTAAGGTATTGACGTTAGCGAGTAACGAACGTATCGCTTTGAATAAAACTATGCGATTGCTTTTTGAGATCTCAAATCTAAGAACTGCTACACCAGCTACTGTATCTCGAGCTGGTATTTTGTACATCAATCCTCAGGATCTGGGCTGGAATCCGTAAGTAATGATTTTCAATAAGTAGGCAAGATACATTACTGAGTTATACAGACTAGAATTATTCTGCGTCTGACATATCACAATTCCTAATTATGCTTTTCAAATATAGATTTGTAGCGTCATGGATAGAAACAACGCGTGATGACGAATCAGAAAAAGCTCTGTTGACGGTAATGTTTGACAAGTATATCCCACCACTGCTAGAGTCATGTAAGAAGTATAAGCGTGTTACACCGTTGACGGAGCTACAACAAATTCAACTCACTTGCTACCTACTAGAATGTTTCTTCAATAAGACTTTGCTGCCTTCCGAATGCCCTAAGGAATGGTAATATTTGCTTAAACATTAACTAGTGATTTACAAATATATATATATCTATATATATTTATTTGTTTTTTTTCCTTGCAGGTACGAAATATATTTTGTATTTTCTGTAGCGTGGGGCTTCGGATCAGCTTTATTCCAAGATCAATTAGTTGACTGGCGTAATGAATTCAGCAAGTGGTTCCTTAACGAGTTTAAACAAATTAAATTCCCTTCTACTGGGAACATTTTCAGTTTCTTCATAGACCCTGAAACGAAAAAGTTTCTTCCGTGGTCTGAGCGAGTTGAGTCTTTTGAACTGGACCCTGATTTACCTCTTCAGGTACCAACAAATTCCTTTGAATTTTAGATTTTCTTAATTTTCATACAAAAACGAAACAAGATTGTAATATCTTAGGTATTTTTTTTACAGTCATGCCTAGTGTCAACGTCTGAGACTACACGAACTAGGTTCTTTATGGATTTGTTAATTGCAAAAGCGAAACCAGTCATGTTAGTGGGCAGTGCCGGCAGCGGCAAGACTGTCAGTGTGGCAGCGAAACTCAATTCGTTGCCTGACTCTTATGCAATCACTAATGTAGGACTAAATTTTTATACAACATCAGGTATGAATATGATCATTCCTAACCCAAAACATTACTTGTGCACTAATTGTATTACCACCATGATGAAAAAAAAAAAATTGATACAACTAATTATAAACGGAAGTTCCGATTTTAAAGGAACACTGATTCAGGTTGTTAAATTAGTTTCTCTTTGTTAACATAAAAACGTTCTTAATAACATTATAGGTAACGCCAAATAACTTGAACAAATTACGTTGTATGCGCAGAAGCCAATTTAAGACAGCACGGTATGTTGTGCGGCGCGCGGGGAGTGAGGTATCATCGACGCGAGCGCGTCGAGCCGCGCTATTGGTAGATCAGTCAACTATCGCTCGCGCTATTGGTAGATCAGCTTCCCGCTTAGAGTTTACGTTGCGTCGCTACTCAATTACACTTGCGCATATTTGCGCGATGCGCAAACATTTCCCCACCACGTAAAATTTTGTTCAAGTTGTTTGGCGTTGATTATACACAGGTTACATTTCCTATCCCAATCTATACAGAGCTGGATCTGGATCACTCACTCAAGTTTTTTTTTAAAATACATATTGGAGACAAATTACGCTTAAACACCTAACAAATGGTTGTGTTCGTCACACAATTATTTATTTAAGAGAAGATCGAAACATCAAAAAATTATTCCTTCCTCCGATCTTTTTTTCAAAACTAGGTTGGGATCGGCTTTAAGTCTACTATGGTACGTCTGGGCACAATCATAAAGGAAAAAAATACTTTGTTGTAGAAATGATCCAAAAAATATTGGAAAAGCCATTAGAGAAAAAATCAGGTCGAAACTTTGGCCCTCCCGGTGGTAAGTTCATGATCTACTTCGTGGATGACATGAACATGCCGGAGGTGGACACCTACGGCACTGTGCAACCGCACACACTAATTAGACAGTTCATGGATTATCGACACTGGTAACCCCTCTTTTGTACTATCTTCTTATTCGTTTATAACACGCTTTTATTGGTTTCATTCAAAATTTATAGCCAATGTAACACAACACTACAAGGCTGACGACCTAAAACGATGGTTAATGTGAGATAATTAGTTAGATTATTGAAGTTCTTGATGCTATTGAGACTATTTCCCAACGTAAAATGGACTGACTGTCTATATGTAGTAAGAGGATTGGAAGTTTGTTAATAGGAAAAGTATTCGTCTTCTATTAACAAACTTCCATTTAATTCGTTGACGTTTCTGCAAGATGTTTCATTAATGTTCGCTGCTAATTGATTGTATCGTGGCTATATAGCCTTCCTCGATTAATGAGTCATCCAAAACTAAGGCTTAGCACGCACTGCGATTAAACGCAAGCGGTTTACGAATAGCTGAAAACGCAAAACCACGTACAACACGCACTGCGTCTGGCGTCTTGCTTAAATTTATTTTCTGTTCCACCATGGATTTCTGGCGAGCAGCATGTGCTGTGGCTTAGGTATTGAAATAAAAAAATAGAAAACGTAAACAACGCCGCCATAGGTAATGGGTACATTCACTAACCGATCAAAGACATTTGATAGGATACTTTTGCAAAATGTACCAAAACGTGCGTCAGTATCCCGATTGCTTGTTTAATTACTACAGATTTTTTACCACAGGATTTTTACTATGAGATACAGAAAAAGAGCGCGTTTTCAAACCGCGGTCAAATCGTAGCAAGTTGCGTTTTTAAAATCAGTCACTGAAGAAAGTCGCTAATATGTGCGCTTGTATAAAAAGCTATGTATTATTATTTTTTGGGGTTTCAGGCCTGTGGTAAAACGCGGGCATTTAATCGCAGTGCGTGCTAAGCATAAGAAACCATTTCAATTTAAATCAATAGTTCCCGAGATTAAACGCACTGTTCAACCAAGTAAACTCTTCAGCTTTATATGTTCAGCTCTAGATTCATTGTTAGATATTCTATTAAAAACTCGAACTCACTTACTATCGTCCAATGATTAGAAGTTAATAGAGGTGTATTTTTACCAGAATCTCATTACTAAAACACAACTTTTTTAGAAAAGGAAACCGACGTTAATAAAAAAAATTAAGCATAACTTATACGATTTAGTCAAGTCATGATGAAGTAAGGTAAAACGCTGAAATAGGAATAATTCCTTGGCGATATCCTTTTTAAATCCTCCCCAATGCTCGCTTTTATTCCTGTTTTAACGTTCAGAGTACGTTCCAGGTACGATAGACAAAAGTTGTCTCTTAAGGATATATCAAACTGCATGTTCATGGCGTGCATGAACCCAACAGCTGGATCTTTTACCATAGATTCACGGCTACAACGACATTTTTGCACATTTGCCATCAGGTATGCAGTTTATTTTATTTGCTTAGCATTTATTTCGTGTTTCCTTTGCTCAATGTAGTACTAAATAGTAGATTAGTGCCGCCTCAGCCTAATCGCATCCTACCTTGTAAACGAATATAAGCGACTAGCTTATCACTTTTCGGGTTAATAAATAGTCTGACACACAAATAATGTCGCCTTCCATTACTAAAATAATTTTCAAAATTGGTTCAGTAGATTTAGAGATTACTCCTACGATCTCACAAACCTACAAATTTTAACTCTCTATAATCTATCTATCTATATAAAAGTATGTACGCGCATAACTTCCGATGGACTGCACCAAATAGGATAATTCTTTTTTTTATGTGTTTTTTATTGCAAGAAAAAGGTTTGTACGGAAGAAAATGAAAAGAAAACCGAAAGTGTTATATATTCTTAGTCCGCGACCGTACACTAATCGTGGGAAGCTGAGGCGGGCGTAAATACTAAAACAAATTCGGAAATTTAAAAAATATTCACAAAAAAATAAATAAGGGAGACATTTTTCTTTCTGAAAGAGATAAAAAAGGGAGACAATTTTTTTTTGAAACAACAAAGGTACAACAAGGTATTCATTTGCATGTTATTCTATGCCGTTCGCTGTTCTATGCCCAGTCTCCTGTATTACCCGTGGGTGTCATAAGACACTTTCCATTCTTCTCACCTACGCCACGCTGGCCAGAAAGGTTGGCTTAACACGGTCCGGATGTGTAAATAACAGCAGTTCCCGGATTCCTCCCTTCATAGGCGCAGAGTGGCACACCGTGTGGTTTTAGTCGGTTCGAGTCCGACACACCGCCCCGACGCAAACCCCGGTGGGGTGACGGTCGGAGGGGATTTCCACAAGTAAAAAAAAAATGTTGGCTTAACAGGTCAAAATCTCCTTTCTAATGTCCAGCAGTAAACAATACAATACACAGTACACAAGCAATCTAATATATTTTTATTTCAGTTTTCCAGGTTTGGACGCTTGTCAACACATATACAAACAAATTCTGTCGCAGCATGTTATGAACCCGCTTAACAAATATGGAATTTTAGTCATTCGCTACGTTGATGTTCTGGTCAATACTGCTCTCGCACTGCATGTTAAACTAGCTACTACATTTCTGCCTACTGCTATCAAATTCCACTACCTATTCAACTTGAGGGATCTGTCTAATATATTCCAGGTACCACTAATAATTTTAAACTAAAATTTAATTTAAACACCATGTAAATTTTTTTTAACCCATATACATGTATTCCAAACACAAATCCATGTGATCCACAGGGTCTATTGTTCACTACTGGGGATGCAATCAAAAGTTCATCCGAATTTATAAGGCTATGGATGCACGAGGCCACGCGAGTTTACTCCGATAAGCTAGTAGATTCCGCAGATAACGATGCTTTTGCAAAACTTATCGCTGAGACTATAAAGAAAAATTGCGAAGTAAGTCCATATTAATTATATTAGATCAAAGACGATTGATGATTTTTTTTACATTTTGACTGCACGGTTGGCCTGGTGGTTTAAGCGCTTTTTACGGCGCCAAATTTTGTGGGTTCAAATCCCACGTGGGACAACACCTTGTGTGGTTCACAAATTGTTGTGCTGAGTCTGGGTGTTCTTTGTGTCCGTTTCATGTATGTTTGTAAGGTCCCCCGCGACACGGGACATTAAATTCCTAATACGGGAGTTGTCTTTTTTTTTAATTAAAAAAATAAATGTTTGTTATACCTATTATATCATATTTGTTCCTTTGCTCGAAAACACAAAAACGCTCCAAGACCGAAATTGCTCATTGATCGAAAAAACAGCCCACAATGTGTTGTGGACAAACAAACTACAAAGAAATTAAAGCTGTGGCTGCATATTAGAGTACTGCAACACTCATTAAAGCAGCCTCTTTCTTGCAATGCATATAATACAGGTATATAGAGGTGCGCATCTAGAATTTCCATTTCTATACATGTACATTGTACGGCTTCTGCAACAAATACTTAAAACTCCATTCAAAGTATTTGCTTCAGTAATAGTTAAAAGTCATTGCAGTTCTACCTTTTATTTGATTTATTTTATAACTTCATGCACTTCTACATCGGAGGACTTAATGCCCAGGGCATTCTCTAACTTTTCTTTAATTATTGTAGGATTTTGACGAAAATGTAGTTTTCGAGAAACCATTGATATTCTGTCATTTTGCGGAAGGAATTGGAGACCCCAAGTACTTCCCTATTAGAGACTGGGCCCAAATAAAAAATTTGTTGGATGAATCTTTATCAGGGTATAACGATTTAGTTGCTACAATGAACCTTGTGTTGTTTGAGGATGCAATGTATCACATTTGCAGGTGAGGTATAAAGTTCAAAAACATAATCTTTTATTAAATCTAATCTCTTGCAATCGTTTATATCATTGACTTTAACCTAAAGATAGTATTAAATAGTACAGTCGTTTATTAAATTACCTTACCATATAGAATAATAGAAATGTATATTTTCTTGTATCAAGGATCAATCGCATCATGGAGAGTCCTCGAGGTAATGCATTATTGGTTGGCGTGGGCGGTTCTGGCAAACAATCCCTCTCCAGACTCTCAGCCTTTATCTCTTCACTGGAGGTCTTCCAAATACAGCTTAGGAAAGGCTACAGCATTAATGATTTAAAAGTTGATTTAGGTACATATATTTCTTATTTACTATTGATTATAATTTATTCTGGAGAATGTGTGGTTTCCTCAGATACAATCATTCTGATTGCTATACCTATTATTACATACCTATAGAAATTTGTCTAGTGCTCACGTTATTTGTAATGAGGAGAATTGTCACGCGAAATAAAATACTCGTGTATTTTATTTTTATGTATTTTATTAAAATACACGAATAAAGAATATAGATAATAAATATATAAAATTTCGTTCTAGCTGGATTAAATTTGAAAGCGGGCTTGAAGAACATAGGCTGCATGTTCCTAATGACAGACGCTCAAGTGGCCGACGAAAGATTTTTGGTGCTCATCAACGACTTACTATCCTCCGGTGAAATACCTGAACTGTTCGCAGACGATGAAATAGAAAATATTATAAACGGTGTTAAAGCAGAGGTCTGGTCTGAGCTACTAATTTAATTAATTACTTATTATTATTACTTATTTGTTTATAACTAGCTGACCCTGCTAGGCTTCTCTGTGTCACATGACGAACAAAAGTAACTTGAAAAATAGATGAAAACAATCTCCGAAGAAGTGCACCCAAATCAACCTTAATAAAATACAATATATACCTAAAGCGCCGCACGGCCTTAAGAGCTAATTAAACAAAATGATTAATTCAAAAAAATAGATTAATATTAGGTCGTTACCTATGAAATTGCCGTTCTTCAGTACTGGTCATTTCAAATAAAAAAAAGTTTGAAATGGCTCTGTATTCTAAATTCAAATTAATTTTGTTTTAAAACCATGACATTCTATTTACAAACTCAGTCTTTTGTTTTTTGATTAGCGTTGTATATTCATTACATTTGAACATTTTTCGACATAATGGATACTTTAAAAATTCGTGTAATTATGGAATATGAGTTCCGTCGTGGCACCAACGTGACACAAACGGCACGTAACATCAAAAACGTTTACGGAGAGAACTGTACAAACGAACGCACAACCCGTTATTGGTTTTCCCGGTTCCGTTCTGGAAATTTTGACTTGAAAAATGAAGCTCGTGGTCGTCCGGAGACTTTGGTTAACAACAATGAATTAAAGGCAATTGTGGAAGCTGACGAAACTCAATCTACAGCTGAGATAGCAGCAGCTTTTAATGTAAGCATCGAAACAATATTGATCCATTTTCAACAAATTGGCAAGGTAAAAAAGCTTGATAGATGGGTGCCCCTCGACCTTAACGATCGCCAGCGCAACGTACGCGTCGAGACCTGCCTTGCGCTGCTCAACAGGCAAAGAAATGAAGGAATTTTGAAACGAATTGTTACGGGCGACGAAAAATGGATTCTGTTCGACAGTCGAAAGCGCTCAGCAAGTTGGTCAGACCCTGGTTCAGCACCAAAGCAATGCCCTAAACCAAAAATGACCCCTAAAAAGGTGATGGTGACTGTTTGGTGGTCTAGTGCGGGTGTGATTCACCACAGCTTTTTACAAAACGGCATGAGCATTAATGCAGATGTGTACTGTGAAGAACTGGAGAGAATGATGGAGAAACTTGCACATCTGCAACCAGCTTTGGTCAATCGATCGTCCCCACTGCTCCTTCACGACAACGCGCGACCCCATACTGCGCAACAGACAGTCTCCAAGCTGCAAGAGCTGGGGTTGGAAGCTCTCCCTCATCCGCCATACTCACCAGACCTTGCACCTACCGACTATTACTTTTTCCAAAATTTAGACAACTTTTTAGTGGGTAAAAAATTCAATTCCTGAGAGGCAGTACAAAATGCCTTTGAAGAGTTTGTTGACTCCCGTCCAGCTGATTTTTACAAGAAGGGCATCAATAAACTGCCAATGCGTTGGCAAAGATGCGTCGATTGCATGGGTGATTACTTCGAATAACAGAAATAAAAAAGTTTGATAAAATAAGTACTTTCACTTATTGCATACAAAACGGCAATTTCATAGGTAAAGACCTATTAGTAACATGCATAAAATTGTTTATTTACGCTGAAGCCAAGGTACGATCTTTTTCAACACTCTTTTTATCTCTCATTTAATAATTTCAGACTAAAGCTAGTGGTGTACAAGACACACGTGAAAATTGTTGGAGATTCTTTATCAATCGCGTAAGATACATGTTAAAGGTGAGTACGAACGAGGCACTATGTTGTTTTGAACAAACATCATTACAGTAGATTTCTGTGTTGTTCCAAATACCCCATGTAAATTAATATAAATAGAAAATTTTAAGTAAATCTTTATACCTACAATGTTATGATGATAATAATTAAATATCACGAAAATTCGAGAGTGGAAGATTGAACCGGACGATTCCAGAAAGGCTCTGTCTACTAGGATCCCCTGTTTAGATCCCCAGGGGATTCAGTTGGAAGTTTTTATAAACTTATGAACACAACGTCCATATTTGAATCCCCTGCTTAAACCGATGGGGGATTTGGATTTTTTATCTACGACGATCTCCAAATGATTTTTTTTGGGCTTTTAATACATTTTAATCCCCCAGGGGATTAAATTAGAAACTTTTTTAAATAAAAATCTTCTAAATATTCATATTTTCATTTCAATTTAAAATAAATGGCCATATGTCGTGGGAGAGCCACGGTTCGGCATGAATGGGCTGGCTCGACCGGAGTGATACCACGGCCTTACAGAAAACCGGTTTAAAATAGCGCTTGCGCCGTGTTAAACCGAGTAAGTGAGGATACAGAAGGCCCATACCCCAACCTCTCCGGCAATGCATCTGGTGTTGCGGGTGTCCATGGGCAGTGGTGATCATTTACCATCAGATGATACGTCTGCTCGTTAGGCCACTAGCCCAAAAAAAAGGCTTTTTAATGAGTTTTGAGTGTTGTAGGTAATCTTCGTGGTTAAATGGATTAACATGTATAGTATTTGACAAAAAAACTGGATAAAACTCCAAAAAAACCTCCATCGGTTTAAGCAGGGGATCCAAATGGACGTATTCTGTATAAAAACTTCCGAGTGAATCCCTTGGGAGAAATGAAATCCAAAGAGATTCCCTAGGGGATCAGTGTGGATGAAAATTCCAATTGAATCCCTCAGGGGATCTAAGCAGTGGACGGAGTCTTCCAGAAATAATAATGGTGGCACAGAACAATTAACTTTATAACTAGGTATACACATGAGATCGAATATAGTTTTTTATTTTAGTTGTGACTTTTAATCTGGTAAATGTGGTAATGCTATTACTAGTTATTAGGTCTAAATAAAGGCATCAAGGGACAAAGAGTGCAATATTTTAATTTAATGTCATGTTTTATTTGAGCATGTGGCAACTCTGAAAATTTGCAGGTGTAACATATCTTTATTCCGATTATTAAAACAACAAAGCATTATAATTGTGAAAACTTGTTACAATTTGAAATGTTAAAATGAGACCAGCACACGTCGAAGAATTTTCAGTCGACACAGTGCATCTTTTTTCTTTAGGATTTTGTGGAATCTCGGGTTTATGCGAATAAACCAGAAACAATAGGGTAGATGACTGATCTCATCCTATTCCTGAGCTCAAATCCGAGATCCAATGCGTATTCGGTGAACAACAGCCACATCCAGAAAAAGTCATGGAAAATGTCATGAAAAGAGTAATGACCCCTCATCAGAGCCGTGGGCCATTTGATGTATATTTTGTTACATACTTAATCGGAACATGTCTTCTTTACAATCCAATAAAAAACTCAACTCTCTAAAAAACGAGTTTTTATTTAAAATAAAAAGTGCGCTCTTACTGGGACATCCTTTAATTATAGAGTTTGTTTATCCAGGTTGTGTTGTGTTTTTCTCCGGTTGGTGCGACTTTGCGAGTGCGCGCGAGAAAGTTCCCGTCGGTAGTAAATTGCAGCGCCATCGACTGGTTCCATCAATGGCCGCAAGAGGCGTTGCAGTCTGTCTCCAAGCGGTTCTTATCTGAAGTCCATTCATTGCCGGTTAATACATCACAAATTTTACATGTTATATTTATTCACATTTTGTTATAGATTCAGTCTTTGTGTTTCTTTAATTAATCTTTGACAAAAAACTTTTTATTTCTCTAACTCCGATTAATCTGAAATCTCCAATTAAATGATCTGTGACGAGAAATAAATCATATACGAATATAGTAAGGTACAATAAGGCGCTCTATTATTTAAGTTTACCTAAAAGACTGCCTCTGTGGCGTAGTGGTAGCGTATGCGACTGCTTTGCTTTAGGTCTCGGGTCCGATTCCCGGGTTTGGGTGTTTTGTTTGTATAATAGGTATGTATTTACAAAAAAAGTAAATATGTATTTACATCAGTTGTCTAGTACCCATAACACAAGCTCTCCTTAGCTTGGAAATGGATGGCGTTGTGTGTTACATGTCCGAAATATTTATTTATTTATTAAGATTTTAGCTCAATATTCAGCACATGGAAATAATATTTTAGATATTATTTTTTGTTATAACAACTACATTTATTAACGTAATTTCACAATATTACAGCTCGAATTGGTCGTTCCAGTGGCGGATTTCATGTCGCATGTGCACCAAAGCGTAAATCACATGTCGGAAATTTACTTCCAAAACGAGAAGAGGTATAATTATACCACGCCTAAGACCTTCCTCGAACAGATAGCTCTGTATAGCAAACTACTTAATGAGAAAACCACGAACTTGAAGATGATGATCTCAAGACTTGAAAATGGTCTGGAAAAGTTAGCATCATGCGCTGCCGATGTCGCTATTCTCAAGGTAAATGAAAATAAGTTAACTCAGAAGTACTCAAAACGAATCAATTTTAGTTTATAGGTACTTTAAAGCTAAAGCTTTACAGATCATGTGACAAATATTTAGTGTAATGGGCGTGATACGATATTATTTTTTTATTGTTTTATGTAAGTATCTGTTTCCTCTTTTCTTTCCTCCAATATAATCTAGCCCTAGCTTAATGATGGTCTCAAGCAGACTGACTATAGGTAGAACAACCTGATGAGATTTAGGTAATTCAAAAATACGTAATATCGTGCAACCAGTAATACCTATTTATCGTATTTAGTTATAATAGTTTAAATGTTTGAATAGTCTTATTTCTTCTATGGGGGTCTCAGTATAGGTAAGACCCCACCCCTATATACTTTGTCCCGTGGCGTTAACACTTGGGTAGTGGTGGCTTTAGCAGGTAACAGGTAACAAAGGGGTTTAAAATTCCACCTCATATTTATCTATCTATATAAAAGAAAGTCGTGTTAGTTACACTATTTATAACTCAAGAACGGCTGAACCGATTTGGCTGAAAATTGGTGGGGAGGTAGCTTAGAACCAGGAGACGGACATAGGATTTTTTTACTCTTTATTTATTTTTAAGGGACATTTACCTTATTAGGGTATGCCAGTCCCATAAGGCCTTATCTTAAACAAGTATCAATTTAGATATTATATGCAAGACTGTAGGTAGATACAATTTAATAGCTTTTTTGATGTCGGTATAGCCGAATAGGTACTGTCCTGTGGCGTTAACCGCGGTTGTTGTTGTACCGCGGGTAACACCGCGGGGCTCAGCTAGTCATAATATAAAACTCTTTTTTTTTTTTTTATTCGTTACAATATCAAAACTCGCTTTGCTCATTGCCAGACAGTATGGTTCCAACCCTTTACCGGACACCCCTAAACTATTGTAATTTGTTATACTTTCGTTATATTATAAAAGCTATTTTTTTATATATTTTTTGGGGAACTATTAAAACATGTTTCCTTATTAGCTGTCCGTCGAAACTGTCCGTTCTATCATCTTGACAGACGCAGTCAAAGTGTGCAAGAGCTGTAAGAGCAAGGAGCATACGCAGTAACTAGTGCGAGTGAAACAGAGCGCTTGGTCTATTGCGATCTTTTACTGTCCATCCACTTATCGATTTCAAATTGTGGAGTAATTTCTTTTCATATTCAAGAAATTTTATCAAATAAAATTGTTATAGTCTGCATAATAATTATTTAAAACAATAATCAGTAAAAATAATCTAATAAAATGAAATAATAAATATTTCGGACACCTGTAACCTGCCAAAGCCACCACTACCCAAGTATTATGGGTGGGGATCATTCTTATCTGTACTGGGAATACACATAGAAGAAGTTTCAGCTTTTATTAAAATCTGAAAATCTGGCACTCACGGGCTCTTGGACCATAAGCTTGTCGCAAGATTTAAGTAGGTACTTGTACAAACTTTAAAAAAATAAAAAATTTATCTTATTTTATATACTTAGAACAGTTGTTTATCTTACTTATGTGAATCTCGCGATAAGTTTTTATATCTTGATATTGTGTTACATACCTACGTATAAACAAATATTGTATCGTCCAGTCCAAAGTGTCTTTTTGCTAATTCAGGTAACTTTAGCTGAGCAAGAAATTATTTTAAAAGAAAAGAACAAAGCAGCAGAAGAACTGATCGACGTGGTAGGCGCTGAAAGCGATAAAGTCTCAAAGGAAAAGGCATATGGTGAGCAATATGTTATTATAGAATAATAGTTGTTGCCCGCGGCTCCTTTATAAACACGCGGTTAACACTTTATATTAATGTCTTTACTAATAACCACTACCTAGACTTATTTATTTGCAAAAAGTATACCAATTTTATTTTGACTCGATTGAACAGCTGCCGAAGAAGAGAAAAAAGTAAAGGTGATAGAAGAGGATGTAACAATAAAGGCTAAGATCTGTGCGGATGACTTGGCTAAAGCTGAACCTGCATTGATAGCGGCCCAAGAAGCTTTAAACACCTTAAATAAGAATAATCTGACAGAATTAAAGGCTTTCGGTTCGCCACCAGAAGCAGTCGTCATGGTCACCGCTGCAGTACTTGTACTATTTTCCAAAAAGGGCAAATTACCCAAGGATAGATCCTGGAAATCTTGTAAAGTAAGTTAATTTTTATTATTACCTCTTGTCCTATTTAGTGAGATTTTATTTGAATTGCATTAATTTACTTGAACATGTTCTTTTGACATTTCAGTTAATGATGGCCAAAGTGGATCAGTTCTTATATGATTTGATTTACTATGATAAGGAAAACATTCACCCCGACGTTGTTAAGGCAAGTAATCATAATTTGAAAAATATATAATTAAATCAACTTTTACAACTTTTAGAAACTTTATTTTATGTGTAAGCTTACCAAAGTAACTCCACTCTAACTGATGGAAAGCATGAACAGAATCCAAAAGTGATGGTCACCATACTCACTGCGAATGCAGACAAGGCAATATTGCAGCATGTCACACTGTGGCAGCCTATTGAGATAATAATAATAAATAATAAAAACTTTATTGAAATTTTACAAAATTGCAGTACATGGGAATAATAGTTGCTACATTGTAAAATAACTAACATGCTACAATTATTGTCGGTGCAGTTCTGACCTCCTAACTAGGTTACGATATAACCTGTGTGAAAGAGTGACAGTACCTAACTCCCAATGAATTACAATAATTCTTGTAATATTACAATTTGAGTATATTTGTATCGTACTGGTATTTAAAAATGCTGTATATACAGAAATAAAAGAAAAAAAAACCAAAAGACACAAGCATACTTTAAGTTCTCACATTCACCAACGAAAATTGACCAACGAAACACGATAATACGAATGCTGTCATTTTAGGTTGATCTTCTGTGCGAGGCTAGTACCGCCTCGGTCGAGCTAGCCCGTTCGTGCTGATATCAGCATAGCTCTTCTAACTTAAGCAAAATAGTCCTGCTTGAGCTTTAAATGTTACATCTAGTAGGAGCGTTCCAATGAACAGTCACATTTTTAATACATTTGTTCTCACTTCTCGGACAGGCCGTCCAGCCATACATCAAAAATCCCGAGTTTCATCCAGATTTAATTCGTGCAAAATCGGCGGCCGCTGCTGGTCTCTGTGCTTGGGTTATTAATATCGTAAAGTTCTACGATGTGTATGTAGTAGTCGAGCCTAAACGACGTGCTCTCAACGCCGCTAATGCTGAGTTGCAGGCAGCCAGGGATAAGCTAGCTTTTCTCACGGATCAAATTGCTGTAAATATTTAACTATGATTTATGATTTGATTTATGATATGACTCGTTTTATATTCACATTTGATTCTGTAATGTAGGAACTCGAGGAGAAATTGGGAATTTTGATGAAAGCATTCCAGGAAGCTGTGAATGAAAAAATGAAATGTCAAGCTGAAGCTGACGCCACTAATGCAACAATTGATTTAGCTAATAGGCTTGTCAATGGACTTGCCTCAGAGAAAATAAGGTTATATATACCCATACTAGATCTAGAAATGCTTATATTGTGTAAAGAACTTATCGTGATCGTCATTCATTGATAACAGATGGTCAGCAACAGTAGTTAAGATGAAGGAGTCAGGAGTGTTATTACCGGGAGACGTGCTATTGGTGTCAGCTTTCATTTCTTACGTTGGCTGCTTCACACGTGGCTACCGTCTTCAGTTGATGTATGAAGATTGGGTGCCTTCTCTTGGTAAAACGAATGTAAGTTTTATACACTTAATTTCTAGCGTTTGTAATGAAAGTCAGTCCAGATGGTGTATGAACTTGCTGTAATTTATACTCTCGATTGTCGGCACTTGATGGAACTTGTTATAATACATTTTTGAATTAAATCACTTGTACTTATTCCACTATTTTATTTTTGTTTACACCTGACCGGTTTCGCCTTATGGCATCATCAAAGGTTACTGATTATACAAAATAAAATATTCACATCTAAAACCCACCAACTGCGGGTACATGTAAATATCAGTGTGTCCGTGTAAGGAATTTTCCCCGAAATCAGGGAAATTGTATTTGTCTCCACCTACGCTATTTGTGAAATTAGTAACTTACAGCTATACAAAGTCCCCGTTATGATATGAAATACTAATTACAAATAATATATTAATTTTAATAATTAAAATTATTAAAATCGACATTAATGCTGAAAATTTTTGAAATAAAATGATTATGTCATGTCCTCTTTATATTTAATGTCCAAAATTGTGTCATACTATATGTCTATTAAATTATATGTCAAAAATTCATAAAAGTCATTAAATGTGTTAACTATACCCGTCTACATTATACAAACTCCCCTTACAAATATTGTAGATGACATTACTTGAAATATTTCATTACATTGTATAATGTAGACGGGTATAGTTAACACATTTAATGACTTTTATGAATTTTTGACATATAATTTAATAGACATATAGTATGACACAATTTTGGACATTAAATATAAAGAGGACATGACATAATCATTTTATTTCAAAAATTTTCAGCATTAATGTCGATTTTAATAATTTTAATTATTAAAATTAATATATTATTTGTAATTAGTATTTCATATCATAACGGGGACTTTGTATAGCTGTAAGTTACTAATTTCACAAATAGCGTAGGTGGAGACAAATACAATTTCCCTGATTTCGGGGAAAATACCTTACACGGACACACTGATATTTACATGTACCCGCAGTTGGTGGGTTTTAGATGTGAATATTTTATTTTGTATAATCAGTAACCTTTGATGATGCCATAAGGCGAAACCGGTCAGGTGTAAACAAAAATAAAATAGTGGAATAAGTACAAGTGATTTAATTCAAAAATGTATGAACTTGCTGTTTATCTTTACAGTTCAAAATTGTCGTATAAGATCCGCAAACCATAATTTACTTTTGCAGCCTAAAATAGAAATGACGGAGGGTCTAGACCCACTAACGATGTTGACGGACGATGCTCAAATAGCAACTTGGAATAACGAGGGTCTTCCTACCGACACTATGAGTACAGAGAATGCTACTATTCTAACCAACTCCGCACGCTGGCCACTTATGATTGACCCTCAGCTGTTAGTAAATAGTTTTTATTCAATAGTTTTACTTAGTGTTTTTTTTTAAATTTATTTATTTATTATAAACTTTATGCACTTTTGTACATCGGTGGACTTAATGCCCAAGGCATTCTCTAACAGTCAACCTTAAGGTGGTGGAGAAATTTTATAAGGTAGGTGCACATAGGTTACAGATGAAGCAGTAAATAAAAAGGTAACAGTTAACTGCATACAAAAACGTATGTACATAGTACAAGACGGAAACTCCATTTGGCTTCCCTTATGTTTGGTGTCATTAAGTGCCATGAACCGCCTTACCTTTACCGCAAAATAATTTGGGTTACAAATGGACGTGACTGCGCGAGGAGAGAGTGTTCTTTGCAGCTCTCTATTCCATCACACAAGACAGCCGCCTTCAGGGGAAGCTTCCGCTATGCAGCATCTAAAGTGTGGAATAATCTGCCACCGCCTATCAGATTGCGAAACACTTTAGGCTCTTTCAAAAAACATTTACACCGTTACTTTATTGACGCACAGCGGAAGCTAGATATGGCTAATGTGAACATATCGTTTGTATAATAAGTATATGTATACGTTTCTTGGAATATTTATGTATGTTTATAAATGTCAAATGCATAGCACATTCACACCGTCAAGGTATGGACACTTGTGCGGTGAATCAGTATTAATTAGACTTATTATACGGGGATATTCGTGTGAAGCTTTCGGGTGGTCTGAAATTATTATAGATGTATTTGTACAACTATGTGTCTTTATGTTATATGTGTGAGTACTCGCTTATTGTAAAATGTATTATATATTTACGACATCTCGTATTTCTATGTATTTACGACATTTAAATGCCGGTTGTTATGTGTGAGTCACTTTAGGGCCTAGTTGAAAACCAGCGTCAGGCTTCGTCTGGCATTTGCTGAACTTGGTACTATTCTGACACGTTCACGAGGAAATCATCGCTCGGTTGTGTTTTTTTTTCTTTTTTTCAAAAGTGTATTAGATCTTTATATGATATTGTGTCTTATCGTGTATGTGTCAAAATAAACATTATTTTCTTTCTTTCTCTCTATACACATTTTTAATATATTTCATATCTTTTGAAATATGCTAAATGGTAAATATGATTCGTGTGTTTACTTTGTTATGAATTGATTATTATATTGTTTAATTAAACTTCATGTATATTTTAGATCATAAGGTGTAGCAGGACCTTAAATCTTTACATATATTTTATTGTGCTAACAGAAGAACATCTCTATTAGAAAATAAAATAGTTATTAGGATATAGAGAATGAACTAAGTAAGATACATATAGAACTACGAATAAAAATACGTACATACATATCAACGCTGCAAAAGAAAAAAAAATTGCCACAGTAAGGATGATATTCAGTTAGGACTTTTTATTTCTAGGGTCGATATGTTCAGCTATAGTTATAGCATGCACATACTAGGGCAGAATAAATACAGCTAATTTCTCTATTATTACATTGAAATATTCTCTTTTTTCACTGTTTTCTTAGTCGTGTAAGTACAAGTTTGTATATTGTATAAAAACATTAACAATAATACTCATTTTGTGCATGAACAGTCAAGGTATTAAATGGATAAAATCCAAATTCGGCGATTCTCTTGTGGTGATTCGACTAACGCAGCGCAACTACATGGACCGAATTGAGAGGGGTGTCTCTAATGGTGACGTGTTGATACTGGAGAATATTGGCGAGACCGTGGATGCTGTACTCGAACCTCTGCTTGGCAGAGTCCTTATACGTAAAGGCAAAGTGCTCAAGGTAATGAAATGTTAATGAAAAAGTATAGAAAAAATAATAAGCAGGTTATCTTACTTCATAAAAAAGTCATTTTCAGAAAAATAGAGAACCTATAAATTTTATAAGAACATATTCCTATAAATACATGCCTAAAAATGATAGATAATAATTATATCCAGACGCAAAAGAAATGAACATGTTCATCACACAATTGTTTATTCTGAGTGGAAATATTTTTCACAACGTTGGTATTTGTGTAAAATAAAATATCTTAATTCCATTAGTTACCTGCATTAGTATTATTATATTTCAGATAGGAGACAGAGAGATAGATTATCATCCAAATTTCCGCTTTTTATTGCAAACGAAGTTGGCAAATCCACATTATCAACCGGAAATGCAGGCACAGTGCACTCTCATTAACTTTACTGTGACAAGAGATGGGTGAGACATATATATTTCATCATTTCGCATCGAGTCTCTTTCTACAATCGCTAACGTCCCTATTCTCTTGTATTATTAGCTAATATTTTGTTTTGATAGTAAGTTTTGTAGAATGTCAACTTGGCCAAGGGAACTGTTTTATGAATACTTACTAGTATGATTGTGTGTTTGTATTTAAGTATTGTGTTTGTATTTATTTATTTAAGTTTGAATTTCTAGTATATAAATGTAATTTAGAAAAACCAAGCAATACGCTTACAAAAGTTGGTTACAGACAAACAAACAAACATACAGGTGAAGCTAATTAAAGTGTGTTAAAAATATAAGCATTATAAGCACTTTTATTTGACTACGAGTTTGGATGACCTGGTACATTTCATTCATATATTCTTAAATTTTTAACCAAGTTCAAAAAAGGAGGAGGTTATCAATTCGACCTGTTTTTTTTTGTGTGTTCGCGGATAACTTCATCGTTTATGAACCGATTTTAATGATTCTTTTTTCATGGAAAGGAGATATCCCAACGTTAGTACCATGATAAGGACACTAAGATTTGATGATGGCATCCAAGAGAAATCGAGTCGAATCTTGAAGTCGGTTTTTATTTTGTTAAAATTTTCAGTTTAGAGGAGCAGCTTCTTGGTGAAGTAGTGAAATCTGAGCGTCCAGATTTAGAAGCTTTGAGGGCCGGTTTGACCAAACAACAAAACGATTTCAAGATCACGCTGAAGTCTTTAGAAGACGATTTGCTCAAGCGATTGTCATCTGCAGGACCAGACATTTTAAGCGATGCAGCTCTGGTTATTAACTTGGAAACCACTAAAAAGACAGCCGCCGATATTGAGATCAAAGTAGAGGAGGGTAAAGTTACCGCCGTCAAGATTGACGAAGCTCGAGAAAGATATAGGTGAATATTCTTATTTTGGCAGTAAAAACAATAAATGCAAATTTGATAGCTCTCTATCGCGTTTTGGGGTATCATCCTAGGCACGATATTGCTCTAATACGCACGCTTAGTGTAAACTTGCGGCCCGAACACCCTCAATCTGTGCACAATTTGTTGATTAAGAACGTAATAACTAAATCTTAATAAGATGATAATTTAAACCGCTATTTTGTACATGTTGTTTTGATTTACTAAAAAATATATATAAACTAGCAACCTGCGCCGGCTTCGCCCGGGTTCTTTACGGAAATATAAAATAGCCTATGTTACCCCGAGAAGATGAGCGGGTTAACTTTTTCCAACGTCTTCAACAAATATCGTTATATTTTAGCCAATATACTCAAAAATTTAACAAATCCTATACGAAAACCTTCCTCAAGAATCACTTTATCTATTGGTAAAAACCGCATCAAAATCATGCAAACAGACAGACAGACGCGGCGGAGGACTTTGTTTTATAATATGTAATGATAAAAATAGAAAATTTTGCTTAATTTTAATCTGTTCTAAATTTTCACAATTTTAACTCATTTATTTCAATTTGTAGACGAGCGGCTACAAGGGCGTCTATGTTGTATTTCATTCTCAACGAAATATGCAAGATAAATCCGATGTACCAATTTTCACTAAAGGCATATAGTGTGGTATTCAAAGACGCTTTGCATACTGCCGAAAAGGCTGACGAATTGGAGAAGCGAGTGAGAAACTTGCTCGACAGCATCACATTTTCCGTCTACGTGTACACGTGTCGAGGTCTCTTCGAAAGGGACAAACTCGTATTTCTGTTTCTTGTAACGCTACAGGTGAGCTAAATTGTGTATTTTTAATCAATAGCATTATCTCTTTATTATTAGGCTATACGCAAGACATTTTGATAATATACATTACTAGCTTTTACACGCGGCTTCGCTCACGCAGACTTTCATCCCCTGATAGAGAGATCCCCCTTAGGGCTGGAATTTCAAAAAATCCTTTCTTAGTGCTCACTTACGTTATATAAAGAACCTACATGCAAAATTTCAGGATTCTAGCTTCGGCGGTTTGGGCTGTGCGTTGATCTCTGGGTATGTCAGTCAGTCACCTTCCTCTTTTATATATGTCGCAGCCAACTGGTTAAAATAGCCGTTCAATCAAGCAGCTAGCCCTTTGATAGAACAACGCCATTTAATCACACGGCTGTACGTCGCTTAGCCGACTTGTTGACTGCAACGTTCAACACTACAGCTAGACGACGCTTAGCCAACTGGTTAAATGGCAAATTAACTAGGGTTACCATTAGTTTAGCATGTGATTTGAAAAAGAAAAAAATTATATATAAAACTGGCTTCAATTATGAGGCTATTTCTAGGTGGTTTTAAAAAAATAACCACGATGGCTAGCCATCTAACCTAACCCAATCAAGTCGGATTGTGCCAACTCGGAGTAATACATTGCTATGAATCCATGCTATGAATATCCAATAATAAGACATAGAAGTCCTGCATTCCGTGTTAGTCATGGACACCCTAGCGTTCTTCAGAAGGCGGCTTTTGAATCAGCTGTAATGTTGAACGTTTTGAGCGCGTCAAATATTCAATTAAGAAGCTAGACATGTGATTGAATGGCGTTGTTCAGTCAAAGGGCTAGCTGTTTGATTAACCAGCTATTTTTACCAGTTGGCTGCGATATATATAGATAATAACTACTTAAGTAGGTACTTATTCAAATGACAACCTGATATTGGCGGTTTTATGGTATTGCACACTTATTTTCGGCCATGGTAAATGTGCTTTCGGTCATTATGACGTAATTTATTCTCGTTTTAATTGACGCATTATTTTCAACGTATTTTTTAAATTACATAGTATTTATAGTGAATTTGATGTAGCCTACAACATAAAAATAAATAAATATGGGGTAAATAAGAATGAGAACCAATTACGTGAAAAGGATTGTTTTTGTTTGCATAAAGTCATTTCTTTTAGCTTTATTGAGAAACGAAATCTGAGTATTTATTAACCACAATAATACGTATTTATTGTGCATGCTCTAACAAACATTTTCAAGATCTGCTTAGTGAAGCGTTCAATGTAGAATTTTCTAAAAAGATTGTGTTTCTATGATATACCATAGCCTGTCATGGTGTGGCGTTACATAATGATAAAAACCTTGACCAAAAAACCAAAAGTCTGATGATACACTCGTAAGGAATAGGTTTAATACTAATAAAACATATAATTTAAAAAGTAGAAATGTTTCTATACATAGTGCAAAATATTGTTTTTACAAGGTTCTTCAAACAGAAGGTCGACTAAATATGCGAGAATTAGATTTCTTGCTAAAGTATGCTGTGGCACCAGAAAATTCACCATATTCTTGGTTATCTAACAACTGTTGGGGTGGCATTATAGCACTCGCCAAAATGGATGCTTTTGAAGACCTCGATAAGGAAATTGAGGGCGCTACTAAAAGGTAAACTTCACATAAAAACACGTAGATAATATCCATAGTTCCATATTGTGACATCATTTTCCAAAAAAAAACTTACATTATTTTAAACGAACTTCAACGATGTCTTTGTCTATTACTTACTTACGTCAGCACACCAACCATTTCGTCTATTGATGAACAGTTTTCGATTCATAAAATGTCCTAAACTATGTGACCATTCGAGTTTGGTTTAACCGTTATGAATTCTGAAGACGAATTTTTGATGTAATTTGCTTATTTCCGTTATCTATTGTATTTATATATTGGATCCAACATTTCGGAACCCAACATTTCTATAAAAAAAATCAACCTAATTATAAGCCTTGACTGTACAAAACTTTAATTTATTGTCACTTAATATAACAAGTTTATTAAGATATCTTCTTGGATACCTGATCTGTTTGTCTGAGATTGCCACAGAGGACAAAAACTGAAAATTTCAATCCTGCGGTAATGTCACGCTCTCGATTGAGGTTAAATTTTTGGTTGGTTGTCTGGTTAAACTTTTCGCAGCCACAATGGGCCCATATGTGGAGAGCCACATCTGGGCATAGTATAGTTGGTATTTTGTAAAATCAGAAAAGCTGTATTTTCAATATCAAATAATCATGGATTGTTAACATTCGTATGTGATTTATTTTGATATTTTAGATGGGAGAAATATACGGAAGGGGAAGCTCCGGAAAGAGATAAGCTGCCAGGTGACTGGAAGAACAAAAGTTCCCTGCAACGTTTATGCATAATGAGAGCTCTGCGACCAGATAGAATGTCTTATGCTTCCAAGTAACCGCTTTAAATATCATTTCATCAGCTTTTCGCATATTCTCTTCATACGGTTCTGCTAGACACTGACTCGGAGTTACTAAATATGCACTTGGTTGCCTGGCTTTCAACCTTGAAAATTTTAATAATGTTAATTATTCTTCTGGTTATTATTGTTTTGTTTTAACAGTGCATTTTGTGAGGAAATTTTGGGTTCGAAGTTTGTTGAAGCCCGTACTCCTCCTTTGGAAATATCCTATCAAGAGAGTAATTCACAAACGCCTATGTTTTTCATCCTATCACCTGGTGTTGACCCCCTGAAGGTATATATAATTTACGTAATACATATAGCTTGTAGAAATAAAATAAAAACAATTTTATTAATGAATAACAATGTACTTATTATAACGTGACAAAAACCATATTGGTATTGTAGCTAAGTACTTACTCGTATTTTCAAATTCCTTTAACATATTAGAAATCATGGTTAATGTTATTGCAAAGTGCATGTATACTATTAAAATCTTACATGTTTATGATTGCAGGATTTAGAAAAGTTAGGTCGCAAGTTAGGCTTCGCAACTGACAAGAAGAATTTCCACATAGTCTCATTGGGCCAAGGTCAGGAGGTAGTGGCTGAAGCTGCTATGGGTGTTGCTTCTGCTAGTGGACACTGGGTTATATTACAAAATATCCACTTGGTGGCCAAATGGCTTTCGACATTGGAGAAGAAAATGGAGGAATGTTACGAAAACCCTGAAGACGACTATCGGTAAATACTCATTAAACATCTTTTAAATCAATTCATTTTATAAGACTAGCAAATAACTAAGTATATGTTGTTTAAAGATTGTATCTAAGCGCTGAGCCAGCAGCTGACCCCGCGTATCATGTCATACCGCAAGGTATTTTGGAGTCTGCAATTAAAATAACAAATGAACCGCCTATTGGAATGTGGGCGAACTTGCATAAGGTATGAACAAAAGCTGGCAACTTTTTTGTTGTCAACACGTATTGGTGACAAAAGTTTCTGTAATTTCCTTGTGGTGGCAACAAAAATTGTCAACAAAATGTTGAGCACCGTGTTTCTGTTTTTGGCGGTAAACATCAAAAGAATACGCCTGTTGCAAATGTTTATTGGCTCTGTGGAGACGCTTAGTTGGAATGTTTTTCAAATTATTGGCGACTCGGTGTAGAAACAATTGAAACAAAAGTTGGCAATTTTCTGAAGAGTTGCAAACAATTGGAAACACTGAAATTGCCACCAATTTTGGTGGATTCACGCCTTTATAAATGTTGCTTTTAAAGTAGAACCTCTTTTCGCATTCGCTAGAGGTGATTTGTAAATAGGAAGTCAATTTTGATTGCACGAATGGTATAGTGTTGTTGATTCAAATCTCAGATTGAATACTACTTTTTACGACAAATAAATTATATTACAATAATTCATAAATCATTCAATTAATTTTATTCAGTCTCTGGACAACTTCAGTCAGGAGACATTAGAAATGTGCAGTAAGGAGGCAGAGTTCAAATCTATTTTGTTCGCACTGTGTTACTTCCATGCCGTCGTTGCGGAGAGGCGCAAGTTTGGCCCACAAGGCTGGAACAGGTATGAGAGAGTCTTTAATATTCTGCTCTGAGAACAGGATCTAAGTATGTTTAAATTTATGTTAAAAATGCATTTTAGAAATATAAACTGACCATATAAGGTATCAACTAATATTCTTTGGCATATTATAGTAATCTTCTGAAATAACTTTGTTTGTAATATATTATTTTCATGTACAAATGTATAATATTGTTGCCTCGTTGGTCTCATGGTTGGCATGTGCGACTGCTGATCATGAGGTCTCGGGTTCGATTCTCGGGTCGGACGAACTGTTTGTATGATCTGCAAATATTTGTTTCGGAGTTTAGGTGTTTTCTATGTATGTATTTACAAAAAAAAGTATATATGTATTTGTAACAGTTGTCTATTACCCATTACACAAGCTCTGCTTAGCTTGGGACTAGATGGCGTTGTGTGTTAGATGTCCGAAATATTTATGTACTATTTATTATTTACTACCTATTGTATTTTATGAATTACTGAGAGTATACTCTGTACTGTATCAGTAGTTTCACATTGAATCATTCCCCAGAGTTTATCCGTTTAACTTCGGCGATCTGACGATCTGTGTCTACGTATTGTACAACTATTTGGAAGCGAATCCTCGTGTGCCCTGGGAGGACTTGCGCTATCTGTTCGGAGAGATTATGTACGGAGGGCACATTACCGACGACTGGGATAGGCGACTGTGTCGGACATTCCTGCTTGAATATATGGCACCAGAACTGGTATGTTAAGACATATCAGTATATTGAATGTGCTTCGTTTTACCATTCATTTGATGTGCTTGGAAATTGTTTTAGGTGGATGGCGAATTGCAACTGGCACCTGGGTTCATATCGCCTCCTAACTCTGACTATGTTGGCTATCACGCCTACATTGATGACTTTCTGCCAGATGAAACTCCATATCTCTATGGGCTACATCCTAACGCTGAAATCGGCTATTTGACCACAGTATCTGAAAGACTATTTGCTGTAAGTGTTTTTTTAAGATAAAATCAGATTTCTAACTTCGATGTTAATGAAACAAATTTTATCTTATAGGTAGTGTTTGAAATGCAACCAAGAGACACAGGTGCACAAGCTGGTGGTGGAGCAACAAAGGAAGAAATAGTGAGTAATTGGCTGATTAAAAATAATAATCACACACTAACTCATTCCCCGATAGTTAAAATTCCAAGATACGGCTAGGACACACAGGCTTTAAATGAACATGGTTAGTTTTCAGCCCATTGTCTAAGAACTAGCTGTATTCATGAATGAGAATCAAACAATTATTAACTTCCGTTTAATTTAATTAAGGATTGAAATAACATAGTGACTTAAACAAGTTATTTTGTATTTGATAGAATTTTTATCACTTACACGTAAGTCTAAGTTAAGTCTATTTGTAAGGATATTTGTTGAAGCCGTCGGAAAAATTAAGGCCGCACATCTTCTCAGAGCAACATAGGCCATAATATATTTTCCGTCAAGAACCCGTGCGAAGCCGGGGCGGGTTGCTAGTATTCTTATAAGATATAATAAATTTATAACAAATAACAATTTGTCTGTTTTCTTGTAAAGATACGCTTACTTTTGGATGACTTCTTGGATAGAGTGCCAGAGCCTTTCAACCTTCAGGAGTTGATGGGGAAAGTGGAAGAACTGACCCCTTATACTATCGTTGCGCTGCAAGAGTGCGAGCGAATGAACCGTCTCATGGCAGAGATTCGTAGATCTTTAAAGGAAACAGAATTAGGTCTTAAGGTATACATTCTTAACACTTGCATTATATTTTATACATTTTAAGCGACTTCAAAAAAGGAGGAACATATTATTTATTAATTATTAATATAAATGGTATTTTTTTATGTTTATTACCTCAGAACTTTCGATTGGGTGAACCAATTTTGATGATTCTTTTTTATTTGAAAGGCTGTGCTTCCCGTGTAGTGCCGTTTTATTTGATCCAGTTCTTAAAGTCGGTTTGGTTTTTGTTAAATTTTTTAACTTATGTCTATGGTTTATTCCACTATATTCACTTGGGTTATATGTATATCACCCGGGTGAATGCAGTAGTCTTTTTGCTGTTCACATTTCACCTAATTGATATCACTTAGGTGAAATAATTCGACATAAACAGAGGCCTTTGTTCAAAATTGGAACTGGAATTAATTCTCCCAGGCGAACATATGCAACTATTTGAATTAGCTTGTGGATTTTTATCACGGCAAAAAATAATTAAGTATATAAACTTTCAAAATTACTTTAGGGTGAACTGACAATCAGCAGTGACATGGAGAAGCTAATGGAGTCGCTGTTTATGGACAAGGTGCCCGAATCATGGACAAAACTGGCCTATCCCAGTTTGTTGGGCCTCGCTGCTTGGTTCTCCGACCTTTGTATGAGGTTAACCGAATTGGAGAACTGGTCTGGCGATTTCAATGTAAGTTACAACTTCGACGTTTAAAATGAACGCTTAACAACCAACAACTTAGTTAATCGATACGGTTACCACTTAGCATGGAGCCCCTCTTGTTATATTTCAAATAATTTAGCTTTATTTTTAACTTTTCAGTTGCCACCGGCGGTATGGTTGGCAGGATTTTTCAATCCTCAGTCATTCTTAACTGCCATTATGCAGCAGACAGCTCGAAAGAACGATTGGCCGTTAGATAAAATGTGCCTCAACTGTGACGTCACTAAGAAGAACAGACAAGACTTCAAGTAAACCTAAAAATTACTGTTACCTCACTCTATATTCTACGTATTCTTATAGTTTCTTCTGAAGGTTTGACTGGTAGTCAAGTGAAACAACTCAACATGTCAAAAAGGGTTCATTTAAAACATTAACCGATTTGAAATAACTAATTATATTATTAATACACTAATCATAGTAAAACCACCATGTCCGATTTCCACTTGACGTTTAATATTTAATTGAAATTCTTCATATTTTACTAAAGTATTTCAAGGTAGTAGACTACGCTGATTATGGCACGAACGGGCCGGATTGACCGGGGCGTTACCACACTCTCATAGAAGACTAATTTAAATTATGATATGACAGAGTTCGTGCTGTCGTGTTTCGTGAATGAAATGATGCACAAGCATCACTAGGCCGCCATGGTGTGGGTCACCATGCTACATATTGCGTTGTCTGCATTCGCAATGAGTATGGTGACCACTTCTTTTGGGTTATGTTAATGCTTTTCATCAGGCAGAGTAGAGTCACTTTAGCAGACGCCTACATACAAAAATAGTAGGTAAGTTTATGTGAAAAACTAAATTAATGAAAAATTCAAATCTATCTCTAATCTAATATCTCTCTACGACTGTCATAATCATGGTATTATAGGAATAAATTAAGTAACTTAAGTTCATCCCATTTCTTAGTGCTCCGCCTCGTGAAGGTGCGAATATTTGCGGATTGTTCATGGAGGGTGCTCGATGGGATACCACCACCGGCGGCATCGTCGAGTCACGCATGATGGAACTCTTTCCCTTGATGCCTGTTATATTTATCAAGGCAGTCACGCAAGACAAACAGGAGGTTCGCAACGTATACGAGTGCCCTGTCTACAAGATTCGGTTAGTTTTACCTTAACATTTAGTTAAACATTAGCCCGTTGCAGTCAATTGCTGGAGATGGTCAAAGTAGCTGGACATTCAAGACATAGGCCAAAGTAGCTGGACATTCTGGACGTAGGCCAAAGTAGCTGGACATTCTGGACATAGACCAAGGCACATCATAGAGCCTGGTCTGCTGTTATTTGTAGACTAGATTAATTTTTAGCTCGAAAACTACAAAAAAAAACAAGTAGGTCAACTGAATTTAAAACGTGTGAGTCTCGGGACGCTGTACAGAAGATATAAACTAAACTAAGTTGAACTATTTAATATTGAAATAGTTTAACTTGACAAAAGTGCTGTCCGAAATTCAGCTAGCGCTGTGGGTCAGACTGAGAGAGGAGCCTGGCTACCGCTGCCGTATGCGTGAGAGAAAGGAAAGCCAGACAGACTGGCCTCGTAACGTGATACGTAACGAAGCGGTTTACCCTTCATAAGAAGTTGTCACTTCAAAAATTCTATGGCACTAGATGGCTTAAATCACGAGGAAGGCACACGAAATTTAAATTGTGATAATTTACTTAAAACAACGGCGGTGCAATGACTCTTTTTTGTGTTTCCTTTACAAGACAGCAGCTAGTTTTAAAGAAAATAATTCACAGAGCAGTCTATCAGTGTGAATTATATTAGTTAATAATCTTAGGTGTGATATATTGTAGATAATTACTATACATTTTTGAATTAAAATCACTTGTACTTATTCCACTATTTTATTTTTGTTTACACCTGACCGGTTTCGCCTTATGGCATCATCAAAGGAATAAAATAGTGGAATAAGTACAAGTGATTTTAATTCAATACAATACAATAAAAATGTATTAAAACAAGTTCCATCAAGTGCCGACAATCGAGAGTATAAATTAGATAATTACTATTCACTAATCATCTATTGTTCAATCATCATACGCCTATCGAAGTCCACTGCTCAACATACGCTTCTCCAATTGCATTCTGCTTGGTTTTTATTATTGGATTCTCTTATCCAGAGAAGATATTGATATTCAGGTTGTTCTATTCAACTCAGAAAACAACATTATATAGTTATTTAATTACTCAGTCAGTATCGATCTTTAATGTCTTTAAATATATCATACTAGCCGTTATTATTCCCAAGGTTATTTGAGGTCGGCTACTAGTGTAACCGCTTTTACCTGAATACCAGCTTTTCAACCCTGAAGGCGAACTGAAGTTAACTGAAGAAACTAGTTGTCAGTATATTTGAGGGCACTGACTTCTCAGTAACGACTGCCATAAATGTTCATGACAACTGAGACTTTAATGTCTTTAATGCAATTTTAACTTTTGATGTCTTTTTTTAATAGAATGCGCGGTCCAACATTTGTGTGGACATTCAACTTGAAGACCAAAGACAAGCCAACTCGCTGGACGCTCGCAGGAGTGGCTCTACTTCTCGGTGTTTAACTACCTAGTCATTAAAAGCTATTATTGTTTAAATTATTATTAGGTTAGTCTCCAATACTTCTAGTCAATAGTTTGAGACATGTTACCAATAATTTTTCTTCATTATTTTACATTATATATTTATATTCTTAGAATAATAAATGTTTAGTTTCTTTCGAATGGGCCTTTTATTTTTGTTCTGATTTCAAATTAGTGGTGTATTATACCTACTATACTGCTTTTTTATTCGCTGTCTCTATCAAATTCACATTCCAGTACTTCTTGAGAAAGAATACACATATTGACTGGTCCGTTGGTCTATCTAGCGCCTAATAGTAATGACCATGCATGGGTCTGTGGGGACTTTGGGTTCGATTCCCACCTACAAGATGCACAATATAACTAATAACACAAATAATTGCGCACGCGCAATATGAAATCATTTGTTGTCTGAGTGTAATTTTTGTCTTTTGTTTATTATGTGTTTAAACCTAAGTAAGGTTAAATACCTAGTTGTTTTATTTAAACTGGTTATTTTAATTAAAAACAAAGGAGGATTACTGTTGTGACTGTACTTGAAACACTCAAAATACGAAAATAGAAACGGTCTTTGCTAGAACAGCCCTTCCAGCCAAGTTGATATTCTACAAACGAAAACGTTATTAGAAAACAAAAGGCGTGTCTCCTGCTCCTAACAATGGTTTGCTACCATGGTTTGCTAACACAAAACGTGCTTGTTAGCAAGCCATTGCGGTCTCCTGCGACTTTTAAACGACCATCAAATACGAACATTAAACATAGGAAGGGACACGGTATCGAATATAATGTATCGATACTTCAAAGTATCGAGTACTTTTCTAGTTTTCTTACCGAGGCCTAATGACGAGTTTTTTTTTGGTTGATGGATTGACCGGTTGGAAAATCATTCTTTAATAGAATAGAGCATAAAAAAACAAATATCGTAACCGTACGTGACGTAAGGTCGTAAGTTTTGAAGATTACGATACCTCCAACAGATACAATCCAAAAGTACTCATTGTGTAAAAGTATCAAGTACTTTTCTTATAGAGGCCTAATGGAAACCTGTTTTTTTAACCTTTTAATATTATTTAAATTGTCCTTTATAGTATAAATATGAATTATATAAGTATTATTGTAAGCTCAGTTCAGTTTCATTAAACGAGAAGCATAAAATTAAAGTAAAATAAATTACAGTTTAAAAAACTAAAAAACACAGCAATCAAACTAAAAAGCAGAAAATAAACATTCACAGCTCCGTCGAAAACGGAGATCCAGCTAAGGTCTGGCAATTTTTAAGGTCATTAGGAGTAGGCAAATCTGTTCATGAATCATCTCCTAAAAATATAGACTTCAGTTTACTCAATCAACATTTCTCTTCCTCATCAAGTTTCGATAAACGAACAAAAGATGCTACTCTGAAAGATCTAATTTCTGCCTCTACTCCTGACTGCTCTCCATTTTTCTTTAGTCAATTTTCTGATTGTGATGTTAAGAAGAGCATAGTATCAATTACTTCAAATGCAGTGGGCTCTGACTGCCTGAGTCGGAATATGATCCTTCTAATCCTTGATGAAATTCTTCCTGTTATCTGCCACATCCTCAACTATTCGATCTCCTATAGCGTTTTTCCTAAGTCCTGGAAAGATACAGAAATTATACCTATCCCTAAAAAGAAAAACTCTGAATCCTTTTCCGATTACCGCCCCATTTCTGTCCTCCCCTTTCTCTCCAAAGTCCTTGAACGTTTAATCCATACTCAATTTTCCAATTTCCTTTCCAAAAACCTGCTCCTTAACCCTTTCCAGTCTGGGTTCCGACCCGGCCACAGCACCACCACTACTCTAATTCAGATTACGGAGGACATCAGGGATGCTATGGAGAACGGTGAACTTACGGTCCTAACACTCCTCGATTTCAGTAACGCATTTAACACCGCGTTGACTTTGACATACTGCTGTGTATATTACGCTCTCTTAACATATCTTCAACCGTGATTGACTGGTTTCACAACTACCTGTTTGGTCGCCGGCAGCGTATTAACATTGGTTGGTTGTCTCTTCTTGGTGTAGTACTAAAGCTGGTGTACCGCAGGGCGGCGTGCTATCTCCTTTACTTTTCTCCGTTTTCATTAACACCATCACTAATGATCTGACTTCTTCCTACCACCTATATGCAGATGATCTCCAAATTTATTTTAAAGCCCCACCGGTTGACCTGGCTGATGCTATCGACACAATAAACGCTGACCTGAATAAAATTTGTAAGTGGAGCATTTCCTACGTACTCAAGATTAACCCAACCAAGACCCAAGTCATAGTCGTCGGGAGTTCGAGACTGATTTCCAAAATGGATTGGACTATACTGCCTCAAGTATCTTGCGGTAGCACACCCATTCATTTTAGTGACAAGGTAAAGAACTTGGGGATTTACATTGACAGCACTTTATCCTGGGGTCCTCAATTGCAGGAGCTGAGTCGCAAAATGTTCGCCGCTGCAGGGTCTCTGCGTAGACTACGCAATTTTCTTCCTATCTCTACCAAGATTGCTCTCACACAATCCCTTCTTTTCCCTATCCTTGATTATGCCGATGCCAGTTATTTAGATCTCACTGAAGACCAACTGAATAAGCTTGAAAGGCTCCAAAATCTCTGTATAAGATTCATATTCGGATTACGTAAATATGATCACATCTCCGACTGTCGTAAAAAGCTTAAGTGGTTACCTATCCGCTTTCGCCGGAATGCACATATACTTTCTCTTCTTTATAACATTCTATTTAATCACTGCACCTCACATTACCTTAAATCACGGTTCACTTACTTACTCGACACACATCCCAAATTACTGAGATCGTCTGAGAACTTGAAACTAAAAATACCTTTACATTCTACCAATTTTTTCGACAACTCTTTTTCGGTCCAAGCAGCTCGACTGTGGAACGCCCTACCAGTCGCAATAAGACGTGCACCTACACTAACTGCCTTCAAGAGACTAGTGAAACAGCATTACCTGGGAGACATTTAGGTCCCAAAACCTATTTCTCTCGCTTAGTCATTAGATCACCTTACTCCATTTTATTATGTAAATAATATTTTATACACTCTTAAAAGTATTTATTTAATAATCCACTTTTTGCCTGAGTTTCACCTTATATATAATATATACTGCTTTAATGTCTACTTCTTATATACTCTTTAAAACACCAGACACAACCCTCTACTTTTTCCTACCTTGATTTCTCTCCATCCTATGGTTGCCTGTAAGAGATTGCCTCCGGGCGATAAGGCCGCCAATTGTACCTACTTATCTTGTATTAATACCCTTCGTAATTTACCTGGTATACAATAAAGACATTATTATTATAATTTTAATGTAAAAAGCGTGGGGTGCTTTCTGAAAATATTTCAATAATCGCCCTATGCTTTTTACATTAAAAATTAGTTATTAGTTCGATTTCGACTTTTTAGTTCGATTGCTTTAAAGCGTGTTTTTTAGTTAAAAAACTATAATTTATTTTCTACTTTTTAGTTTGGTATATTTACGCAAGCGTGTTAGTTTAGTTTTTTAAAACTATTTCTTTTTTAGAAAAAAATCTGAATATCTGAAAGAGTGTGCGTACTGGAAATCAAAATGGAAAACCTGTGTTTTGCAATAATTCAAGCGCACGCCCCAACTGAAAACTCATCACAGGAAGAAATAGACAAATTTTACGAGGACTTAGCGAAAGCTCATGATTCCACATCTACTGAGTACGTATTTTCTATAGGTGATTTTAATGCTCAAATCGGAATTCCAGAAAAGTACGAACGTTCCACTTCAGGAGGGTATGGATACGGCATCAGAAGCGCTCGAGGCACGAGACTAATCCAATACGCGCAAGAGTACAAACTAAAAATTATAAATACAATGTTCAAACTAAAACCAAAAAACCGCTGGACATGGATCTCGCCAGATAAAAACACAAGAAATGAAATTGACTATATCATGACCACGAAGCACCACATGATCTCTAAATATGAAGTACTACCATCTTTCTCTTTTGGATCGGACCACAGACTACTAAGAGCAACAATACACCTAAATTCAACAAAGAAAAGTAGGCGCAATTTCTCTAATACATCTACTAAGCTAAAAACTCTAGCGGAACAGGAAATGTACCTTACAAACCTCTACAGCCTTATACCAGAACTTATAAAGAATCAAAACAACTATAATGTGGAAGAGTACTACCAACAAATCATGCACTGCATCAAGATAAGTCTAAAAAACATTAAAGGAACACATAAGAGCAAAATCCTATCCACGAAAGCGCTAGAACTCATGAAAGAAAGAAGCGAACTACAAAATAAACCCAAATTAAGCGTAGCTGACAAAGAAAAACTTAAAACTTTATATAAACTTACTAATAAAGAAATAAAAAGGTGTTACGTTACCTACAGAACAACAACTATACAAAGACACCTCAATAATACTAGATCTGCAAAAAAAGCTTATAAAGAGCTAAATCAAGCCAAAACATGGGTTCCTTTTCTCAAGTCTGGCAACAACAAATGCAATTCTCGCACGGAAATCATAAATGCTGCTACTGACTTCTACGCTGATCTATACAGGCGATCAGACGCACAAAATCAAAACACGGTTTCCTACAGCTACACAAATACCTCTCCAATACACCAGTTTACAGAAAATGAAATACTGAAACAAATAATGAGACTTAAGCCAGAAAAAAGCAATGAAGGCTAAATGGAATTGGGCGGGTCACGTGGCCCGTTACAGAGACGATAGATGGACTCTACGGTCAGTAAAGTGGTCTGGGCCTAAAGGCACCAGATCAAGAGGTCGACCAAAGGCCAAATGGGCAGATGAAATTGTAGCGTGCGCAGGTAAAAATTGGCTGAACAGAGCGAATGACAAGGAAGGATGGCATTCCTTGGGGGAGGCTTTTACCCGAACGGGGTCCATGTATTAAATAATTAATTGGGTAGTTTATGATTGAATATTATATAACAAATTAATTAATTACAAAATAGAATTTATAATTAGAAACCAAATTTATCAAAGTATAATAAATGTAATCGAATATTATAGGTTAATAGGTTACCAATTGATTTCGTTTAGTATGTACTATGCATGGAATGAAATAAAGCTATATTATTATTATTATTATTACTAATTAATATACGGGCTGCCTCGACCGGGGTATTTATTACAAAGGCCACACAGAAAACTAGGGTTGGGTCATTCTTTCTTAGCTAGTTGCTGAGTAAGGTTACTGGAGATTCAACCCCCCGGGAAAAAGCCTCTAAAGACCACCTGTGAGTCTGTTTCTGTCTGTCTGTTTCTAATTTGTTGAAGAATTAAACAAGGATAAAAGGACCTCGAAGTCGAGACAAATAATAATAATTGTAGTGTTAAAAATGACAATTAAATTTACGAGACAAATGCAACTAGCAAATAAGGAAATAACTGTAATTATAATACTAAAATAGTTTCGCGGTGTATATTCTATTCCAGTCAATGACCTCATTAAATTTAATAAATAAATATTCCATTGGTGGAACAAACAATATGAATATGTGATAACAACGATTTGTTCCTCCTTGTTCTAACTTGAATAATCTCTTACAGAACAAATTAAAATGTATTTTGTTCCTTAACTTTCTACCTCACCCGCTTCCTACTGCGCTGAGTATTGTGGGTTTATTGATGACTATAGTCCCATGTGAGGAATAAACCCACAATACTGGGTGGGTTTTCTCTGTGTCCATTGGACGTATAATTATCTGTAAAATCAGGTAAAATCCTCCGTGACAGAAGTGTATACCTAGTGCAAATAAAGAAAAAAGAATGCTATTTATACTTTTCTCTAATTTATTTCCTTTGAACATTTAGACAAAATATTTAGTGCAGACAACATCACATTATATCGGTTCCTTTTATGTGGCTCCATTGATTATTTTATTAATGGAAATTACAGAAAACTCCGTACTTCAAATTTCAATAAAACCACAAAAGGCGATGACGAAACACCTTGTCACTATACTCTTTGAGCTAAAGCATGGTGCGGGTGAGTTCCAGTAACATATCATTTCACTCTTGAAAGTTGCCGCGATTTACAAATTATGACTTAGTATTTCAGCTGTACCACATTCGAAATATATTAAATAATTAGTAACTATAGTAAATTAAATTAAACCAACCAGAATGTTCTAGTCTACAAATAACACCCGCACCATGCTACAGCGCAAAGAGTATAGTTATTATTTTAGTAATGTGCAATACAACGCTTTAACAGGAAGACTACACATTTATTTATATAATACTGAATTAAATTTGATTCAAATGAGCTCTCTTAGGTATACATAATAATATCTGTGTATATTTATAAAAATAAATATGCTTCATTCTAGTGGACGGATTCTCTCAGTCTAATGACAGAAAACCTGTGCAGACGCTCCAAAGCAGTCATTTCACACTCACTCACACACTTCAAGCAATCACACTAATATTTTAAAAATAGTAACTTAAATCAATAGACTAAGACGAAGGAATCGGCTTTACCGTCAATTGATTGCAGAAGGGAACGCCTGCAATGTTATGTACCCGTAATATTTGTTTTTACTTTCTTCTAGTGTGCCCTCATCAAGAACTCAAAAGGAGAGTATTTTTAGGCTAGCATACATGTATATCACATTATAATTTTTTAGATGCAGATGCATTTACATTGGAATTATGCAGAACCCAAACAATTTGGCGGATCTCCGTAACTTAATAAAGTAGCAACTACACACATCAAAAGTGTCTAGGGATCAAGCATTTTTATGCGCATTTCTTGAGATTGAGATGTGGCTTTGGCCCTGGCCTGCTCAGTCGCCAGACTTGAACCCGATTGAGCATGCATGGGATATGCTACAGAGAAGAGCTCTGCCGAATATGGAGGGTATCCAGTCGCAAGAAGACCTTTTTTTGTTGTTGCAACGAACATGGGCGGCCATTCCACAGCGTGTTTGGATGAACTCATTTTGAGTATGCCAAACCGATGTTCTTGTGTTGTTAGTGTTCGCGGTAGAAACACGGATTATTAATTGTTTAAGTTACCTAATAAAATTTTAAAGAAAACTGTTATTTCAGTCTTTTTTTCGAACTTTAATGTTAGTGGTTCAAATGTCAAAAATCCTTTTATTAGGAAAATGGCAAATTTCTTTATTAATGCAAAGGTGACTTGGTTTATCGTTACTGTGACAAACGAAAACACTTTATTTGATGAATCCTTAAAGAAAATTTTAAATAATATCAATCAGGAGAAAAGTTATTGCAAAAATATATGTTGATCTCTAGACACATATGTTAATCCCTAGACACTTTTGATGTGTGTCTAATAGAATGAGTTGATGGCCAACGAAGTTAAATTAACTTTAACTGGCAGTGATTCACATGTTTGTGCATTATATGCATAAACTTTAATTAACACAATCAGCCATTACGTACGCTCTTAGTACTCGTATTGTGTGCGGCGTTAAGAGTAGAGTTATCGTTATCCGATGTTGGTTCAGAACCTTTTACAGTAAATGTTACATAATATCGTTTGTTCTTGTCAAGCTTCTCAGCCGGTAATGCTATCAGCTGCTTCTCGGTACCATGGGATACCTCCAGCGTTACATGCGCCTTAGATGTACCAGGTGGAGGCTTAGAACTGATTTTAGGCAGAAACCCTTTAGATTTTGAGTTCAAACCGGCGGTCATAGGTTTCGGCATCGTATGGTGGTCCCACTTATGCGGAACTGTAAGAAAAAGTCGTATCTTATAGCCCATTACTAAACAAGTTTCTAATTAGTACTGTAAATGCAAAACACTTACTGTACGCGGAACATGGTATCCCTGTATATGCGTGTACAGCATGAAAACAACGATGTGTTTTGCTAGTACAAAGACAGGGATTATCTGGAATACCAGTCATTTTGTAAAGTTCACTCTCTCCATAGTCAAAGTCTATAGGCCTTTCTGGAAGCTTATCCAAATGCTTTTTGCTACTTTTTTGTAACTTCCGCAAACTCTCATATAAAAACTTCTCAAAACTGCTAAAAGAGTAATCTGGGCTGTTGTAGGGCCCTAATCCCACATGCGCTAAACTTGACCTATTGTAGTCTTCAATAGCTCTCTTTATTAGGACAGCTTCATTTGCTTTACTCGTTCTTATTTGCAGCCTTTTAAGCTCCAATAATTGCTGAAATATCTTCCTCTCGCAGTAGTATCTGAAACAGATTGTTTCTAAATTGGCAATATTAAAAATATCCTGCAACTTTTTTACTACCCTTTATATTAATGTGATTAGAAATATAACTTAATGAAAACTGAATTGATTTTGATTTAACGTACCGTCTCATATTAGTTTGAATTCTCTGTGTTACCGATTTCATGTCTACGGCATATTTGTCACCTGGCTTTCGAACAGGTATTCTGCTATCAGACTTCCCAGAATATCTTCCACTGGCATTTCTTTGTTGATAATAAGCAGCAAGACGCGGACTCGCTATACAACGTTGCTGAGCTCTAGGACTTGGTTCAAAACCAGAATCCATTAAACCACTCGATTCATATCCACGTTCTGAATTTTCACTCTTCGATCTAACAGTTGTTCGACTCTTAGTTCGGCCCTTTTTACGAAATCTTTTTCTGCGTCCATCTCCTTCACTATGACTATATAATTCGTTATCACTGATGCTTGGAACTCTTCCTATATAACTATCGTCTTTTGAGACCTTTTCTTTTATAAATTCTCGTTCATCTTCCAAAGAGCCATCATCTATTTTGCTTGAGGTTTTTTTTAAAATTCCCGTGACATCAGGTGCACTAGCACCATCAGAAAGCACTTTGTAACTCTCTGTTTCGTAAATACTACTTTTTCGACTGCTGCCTTGACCTTCTTTAGAGATTGTTCTAACTTTTTTTGGTGTTTGTGGTAATATCAAATTAACATCATAGTCACCAGAAATGTTTTCCAGAATAACTTTTTGTACTGCTCGATCACTAGTATCCATCTTGTCATCAAATACTCCTACAAGGCCTTTGTCTTGACTTTGTGTATTTTCAGTACTGCTTCCTGTAGCAGAAGTATAGTCTTTACGCTTCTCTTCTAAACTCATAGCATTGCTCTCACTACTGTCTTTTTGCAAGATACTGTCTTGAACTTGTTTATCCGTTTCGGGGTCTAAGCTGTGATCAACGGATTCTCCCATATAATGATCTGCTTTACATTCTTTACTTACAAATATTTCGTCTTTATTTGAAAACGACACAGCCGGTAAACTACTCTTCTCCTGCGTTTCAGTTTGTTCAATACTGGGAATATCTAAACTTGTCTTTAACTCTACAGAATCCTCTTTGCTTACGGGTGTATCGTCCGGTCCAGAGAGAACTTGAAATGATTTTCTACGAACTAAAGCTACGTTTGAATTAGGAGTAACTTTTATTTCGCCATTGATGTTTTCTGTTGTTCCTTCTGCCGTTTGTGTAGTGTCGTTTTTGGAAATATCTACCTCAGCTATAGTATCTGTAGATTGTACTGCTTGTACTTGATTGCCTTGAATTTCATGACTCTGTGTTCTAGTTTGTTGAGCTGATTCTATATTTTTGTTACTGTTTTCTTCATTCTGAATTTTAATTTGCGTAATGCTTTCTTCACCAGATATTTCTTTACATGCGTCATTATCTTGTTCTTTAAGAGTAGAGTCTTTATTTTCACTTTGTTGGTTGGTATTTTCACAAGCAGTTTTAGTTTCTTGAGTCAAGTCTTTATGTGTAACTGATAAATTCGATGTTTCAATTGATACATTATTAGATGAGTCCACACTTAAGTTTAGTTCAGAATTACCAAGTTGACTAGATTGCCGTTCCATATGAATTTGAGCTTCAGTTGTAATCATATTAGTTTTCACTGAAAGAGTGTCTGTTTCAGTTTCACTCTGACCAACACATTTAATGGGTTTAATTTCTTCCTTATCAGGCTCTGACTTAATAATTTCGCTTCTCACTTCAAGCTCAGAGATTGTACCGTCATTTCTTTCATTAACTTGAGAATCGGTACCCTTATATTTAATTATATTTACACTTTGTTTTTCATTATCGTTCTCTATATGAATGGAAGTTTTTTTACCCTTTCGCTTGGTGTTACGCCTTTCACTCGATTCAGAACTACTAGTTTCTGAAGGTGAGGTTGATTTTCTTTTACTACGTTTGTGATGTCGTCTATTTTTCTTTCTGTCGGAATAAGTTTCAGAATGCGATGAACTGTCCGAACGTGATCGATAGCGTCGACGGTGTTTGGGGCTACTCTTATACCGTCTTGAAGGCTCGCTTTTTGACCTATTCTTTCTTGAATGTTTTCTTTCTCGTGAGTTTTCTCTCTCATAACCATCAACTTCACTGTCATACCCATCACTAAAACTCTTTTGGGTATGCATTAGTCTTTTTCGCCTCTCCTTGTGTTTATCCGCGTATTTTTTTGATTCGTTTCTTTTCCGACTTACTTTTTCACTGTAAGAAGAAGATTCATTAGATGAATCACTATCATCCCTATACTTTAATCGTCGCCGTTCTGGAACTGGGCTAGGCAATTCCACTATTTCTTTCTTTTCTATACGTATTCTATCATGAACGTCTATTTTGGTACTTGTAACTCGACGCGTTGGTAATCCTGTTATTGGTGCTCCATCTATTACAATTTGCATGTTTGACAATTTTGAGGCTGGTAATCCACCATGCATTTGAAGATATTTAGCTGTAGATCTATGTCCCCGAGTCGTTGCACAGTCCAATGGCGTCATTGGTTCATTTCTTGATGACCTGGCTACTAAATTTACTTCAGCTCCCCTATCTAATAATAGCCTACAAAGATCAGCGTTATCTGTAGCTGCTGCTATGTGCAGAGGAGTACGACCTTCATGGTTAGTAGCATTAACTTGAGATGGTCTGCCATCTAATAACCATTTTACTAACTCTCGTCGTCCCGATGCAACCGCTTCATGTAAAGGCAAATCACCCTTAGAATTTCGCAACCATAGGTTGGCGCCTCTTGCTCCTAAAAAATAGAAAAAGGCTTAGGTATATAATCCGTTTCTACAACCAAAAACTTTGACTACAAAGAATAAAGAAACAATTCTCAATTATAAGATACTGACCAAGAATCCGTACAGTTTCGATTTGTCCTTTAGCTGCTGCTGTATGTGCAGGACTGCGTCCCCTCCTGTCTTGGCGATGGGCATCAGCTCGATGTTGTAACAAAGCCGATGTTGCATCTGCATGGCCTAATGCAGCCGCATAATGCAATGGAGTGCATCCATGGGAATCAGCTACATCTACTCGGGCACCACATAAGCCTACTAAAGTTTCTAAGGCTTCAGTATGGCCTCGAGCAGCTGCACAATGCAGCGCAGTCAGCCCATCTCTGTAATAGTTAAAAAAGTCATAAAATTCGTTTCTCTATGATCTGTGTTCGTTTCTATCAATAAGATTCACAGAATATTAATTTAGACATTCTTTCATAAGCAAAATTAGAAATATTAAACGTAAATACTCTCACTAATAATACATGTAAGAGTATTGAATAATAATTGTTTAATAGATGGCGAGTAGGCCCACATAGGCGTATGGGATCACAATTTGCTTAACAAACTTACATAAGTACGTCTAAATGGAAAATTAAACATCTACACTAATATTATAAAGCTGCAGAGTTTGTTTGTTTGTTTGAAAGCGCTAATCTCAGGAACTACTAGTCCGATTTGAAAAACTCTTTCAGTGTTGGATAGTCCATTTATCGAGAAAGGCTAAAGGCTATATTTTATTTTTTAAAAAATTAGGGATCCGTAAGAAAATTGATATTTTATAACCCAAGGTGTGAAATCGATAACCTATTTTTGCGTGCGCTGCAATAGAACAAAATAATGTATTACGGGTTTGTAGGTCCCATTAATATCTACAAAAAAGTTCGCGAGAGCATATATCTAACTATCATGGTTTAGTCACAATAACCGCTTTTGTGTTCAAAAAAATTAATAAATAGTCTGAAGAGAGAAACTACGTTTAATATGTATCGTAATATTAATCCTTATACAAATTAAGCATTATGTTATCAAGGGTATTTATGTAGAAGTAAAATACTTTTTGTTTCATCCCAATCGGACATTTCGTTTAGAAGTTATCACAAGTATAAGACGCTAAGAGTTGGTACCTAATAATGAGTTATTTGCCAAAGAGTTTTTATTAACATAATACCTTTAATCTTTATCCAAATAAATGTGTTGTTGAATAAATGAGTATTAGATCTTAGAATAATAAATACATCTATACTAATATATAAAGCTGAAGAGTTTGTTTGTTTGTTTGAACGCGCTAATCTCAGGAACTACTGGTCCAATTTGAAAAATTATTTCAGTGTTAGAGCCCATTTATCGAGGAAGGCTATAGGCTATATATCATCACGCTAAGACCAATAGGAGCGTAGCACCAATGAAGAATGTTTCAAAAACGGGGGGAAATTATCACGCTACGGGCAGGGCAATAGGAGACGCAAACGACGGCGACGTTGAGTGGGTCGGCTAGTATTCTTATAAAAAGATTTTAAGTAACGTGATTCTCAAACCACTAAGTAGTCGTTAGAAAGGTAACCGTATTTAAAAACTACAGGTGCCTTAAATAGACCCGATAAATAGGAAAGTTTATAAAGCAACTAGCTAACCCACACAACTTCGTAGACATTCGAAAAAAAAACGTGAAAATCGGTTAGTTACTCTTCGAGGTACCGGTACCTATTATAGTTATTATTATTTAAATTTATTAATCATCGAAACATCTAAAATATATCTAATATCTCTATACGAGCAATTCGACCTCGTTTGCGTCTCCTATTGCCCGTAGCGTGATAATTTTCCCCCGTTTTTTGAAAAATTTTTCATTGGTACTCCGCTCCTATTGATTGTAGCATGATGATATATAGCCTATAGCCTTCCTCGATAAATGTACTATCCAACACTGAAAGAAGTTTTCAAATCGGTCCAGCGGTTCCTGAGATAAGCGTGTTAACAAACTCTTCAGCTTTTTAATATTAGTATAGATTTAACCTGAATCTCGGAAACTGCTCCAATGAATTTAATGAAATTTAGTATGCAAGGGGTTTCGGGGGCGATAAATCGATCTAGCTAGAATTCATTTTTAGATAAATTAAAATTTACCAAAAAAATACCAAGCAAAACTCGGTCATCCAGGTATTGAGTACTTATATGGGAAGCAACAATCACAATTTAGAACTCACTATAAAGTACTCGACAGAAATGTCGGTGGGAAAAATAGTCCTTTGATTAAATAAAGAGAAAAACAATAGATATTTGTATGTACTAACATTTCAATAATTCTCATTGTCATTTCATTTTGACACCTGCCCTGTCCTTCACTCAATCTTCCTAAGAATGACTGGTAGCTAATGCCTGTGACAATAAGTCCTCCTCGTGCAATGTTAATGCAGGCAGTTTTAAAATAAAAAAAATAGTTCAGTTGTTCATACCTATCAGCATCATCAACTTTGGACCCTGCTTGATGTAATGCTAGTACTGCGGCTGCTGACCCTGCTGATGCTGCCCATAATAGTGGTGTCCGTCCATCAGCGTCTCTCACATCCACACGAGCTCCACCCTCTTTCACTAACGCCCGCAACACTTCTAAGGCAGCACCTCTGCTCTGTAATTAAACATTGCTTTTGAACATAACTGGATCGTGACATCTAATTAAAGAAACTCACTTATTCTATACTCAAAATTCTCTAGTGATATATTCTCTTTAGGCTCCTATTCCGTTAATAGTTTGGAAAAAAATACACTAGTGTCAAATTTAAGTTAAGATACAATAAGTTGCTGTATTGGGATTCATATAATATTTATATCACGTGCTAGTCTTTTGGCTTGAAATAGATATTTCAGTTTTCTTTCCCTAGTTAATTCAATATAAAGGGAAGTTTCTACGAATTCTATAGGTATTCAATAGAATCTCACTTGATGGTCAGTAGCAGACGGAGCCCCGCACATTTGTGCTGCGTAGTGTAACGGATATCCGCCGTGTTGATCTGGAGTAGCTGCGTCTGCACCAGCTGCTAGCACTGCCCGAAGTGCTCCAACTTCACCACACACTGTAAAATACCACTTTGTAATAACTAAGTCTACAAATGATACAGACAGGCAGTATATAAATAGCGATGAATAGACAGAGGTAAATCGCTAGGACCTTCGATAATTCCAAAGCCTTTTATCTAAGAATATGTTTGTACACATCGCTAATCCGACTTTAGGGACCGTTTGTAAGACAGTGTTTTTAATGTTACTGTTTGTTTCTATATGATATGATAACACATAACACGTTAAAATTTTCAAAAGGTTTGCATACTATGTACAAAATTAGCTAAATATGGAAAACTAATAACACTTCGAATGTTTCCGCTATACGTTATGTTACATGTTATCGAGTTTAAGTGTCCATTAAAATTGCAACCAAGCTGCCATGTTAACTATGTTGCAATTTCTATAAATACAGTGACAATTGTACCTGTCCAGTATTCGTGTCACGCAACAACTTACCTAGGTAAATTGTTACTGGGTAGGTGCTCTTGTAAAGCATTTTGAGTCAAAAATAAATTCAAATAGCGAACTATTTAGTAGATATTATTCTTTGAAATCATAAGTGTTATGTTCATGTTATCATTAATGTTAAATGGTATTTATCACAAAACAAATCTAATTCACTCAGCTCAAGCCTTATTAAATATCTAACGACTCATTACGTACAACCGATTCAAAACCGCCTAATATGTCTACTTGTTCTGCATAAAACATTAACCTGTCAGTCTGACTCGACCTTTTCACTTATGTTTCTGAAAAACCTAGTCCTAGATACCCGTGGACTGCGGTCCGATTGAGTTCAAGGCTTCGCCGACCTTGCTAGCCGCTCAATAACATCGCGCCGGACACTACCTCCTGGCAGCCAACCCAAACTTAGGCAACCTAACCGCCACTATCGCCGCAGGTCACTTTTAAAATGATTTATAATGCGATATTTGTATGAACCTTTGTATATTGTTTATATTTCTTATATAATAATTTCTGCTATTAAGAATATAATAACTAGATGTATATAATACTTAAAAAGCAAGTATCTCAGATGACCTAAAGTTTAAAGTAAAAGATATGTATGGAAAATATCAATTGGTTCGCATTGATTGTATCAAGTTCCAAAAGCAAAATATAGCGGTTTATAAACGAAGAAAATAGATTTCAGTATGTTCCCTACTAAAGTTATGAGTCATTTATCGACTTTATATTATATGGTATGAATCAACTCTTAGCACTTATTCTTTTTATATCAAGTAAGGTTAAACTAACAAGCTGCGGCATCGGAAGTCCGTTTCTATTAGTCACCCACGTTCCTCGGAATGAAAGTCCGTGGCCCCGGACAAACATTGCATATTATAATCATAGCAATCTCTGACGTAATGCATTAAACACACATACATGGCATCTGACCTATCCTTGCGCTATGATAAACCTCATACATTACCCATATATTATGTGTTTTCCACTAACACTGACCTTGTTTTATGCCAGCTAATGGTGAGATTTATTGTTGACAAGAAATGATGTTGTGTTCTAATGTTATTTCCAGCGACATTTTTAGCAACATTGATATGTTTTCAAATTTTTCATGGCTTTGATATCTTAAACTTGTTAGGATTTCATACCCAAAGGACAAAAAGGCTGTATCTAATGAACCGTGATAGTTTCACAGATGATGTATTTCTTATATCACTATAACAAGAAATACTAAAAACAGAAAAAAGAAATTAATGCGGGCTCCCATACAAAAAACGTATTTGCTCGATATTAACAACGGCATCAGGTAGACGCTTGAAATATTCAAAGAATATTTAGTAGTTTATTCACTTTAAATATAAATAATTAAATTAAAATAAATTAATCACATATAGCAACACGTTTTTTCGTATTTTTTTCTCGAATCCTTTTTTTTTGTTGACAGGGTAGAAAATCCCTTCGGATCCCCGGCTCCTCGGGGACTGGAGACTTTTCTTGAACCCTAAAAAAGGTTATAAATATAGTGTCTAATGATGAACAGAACCCTTCGTGCGCGAATATGACTCGCACTTGGCGGATTTTTTAAATGCAACCACCACCAACTAAACCAAGCCATCCCACTTTCAAATCTGTTTGGTGATTCCTAAGAAGAACTCGTTAGACATGCGAGACTGATAAGGAATAAATACACAGACGGTTAGACTATGAAATTATCATGTTAGGAAAATTCTTTACGATACGCGATAAGTTCATGAGGTATGTGCTATGATTGACGGAACGTGGTGAGTAACTAATTGGTTCGCGTGCCACTAGGCATCAGCCCTGATGATAACCACGAAGGCATGGCTGCGCCGCACACCACCGAGTGACACCAGTTAGATAACGTCTCACTCAACGGTATCTATTATAGCGACGCCTTTACAAGCTGTCAATGGATAAATTGCAGTTAGTTTTACCACGCGACGATGGTGTAGTTTACATTATATTTGCGTACAGTTGGCAAAAAAAAAGTATTTTTAATAAATTTACATTACAATTAATGTATCTGAGGTAACAGAATTTTAAAGTTACGGAGTTTTGCGAATTTCCTTGCAACTTATTTTTATTAGGTACTAGTTATTAGTACTAGTATTAATTAGTAGTACTAGTAATTATTTTAATCGTTTTGACAGCTTAGTCAGATTTTTGGACTTTTGTAATAGAACCACAGTTGTAGTTTGACAATTTAATACCTAATTAAAGACATAGGATAGAGAATATTCTCTAGAAATCCACTTTCAAACCGTATTCGTAGACACGTGACATACACACATGAGCATTTAAAATATTGAATAGTACTAACCAGTTGCCCAATGTACAACAGTATGATGCTCGTCGTCTCTCGCGTCGACATCAGCGCCGGCAGCCAATAGGGTCTGAACAAGAGGGACGTTGCCGTGTACTACAGCGAGATGTAGGGGAGTGAGGCCATCTGCGTCACGAGCGTCTGCCAGTGCCGGCGCCGCCATCAGCACGCGGTCGGCACACGCCGCCCTTGCAGCAGCAGTGGCACCAGCGCCACTCGAGGCGCAGTAGTGCAGGGCACACCGTAAACCGCGGTCACGTACGCGGACTGATGCCGGCTGGTAAACGATAACTGGGTTTCGATTGGTCCATTTTATTTTTATTAAATTAATTAGGTATTTAACTATAGATAAACAAACCAAAGTACCAAACCTCATTTATTACGCTATAATATGTTAGTAGCTATTTACTGTTTTGTAATGAATACGCCAATCCTTAGGTACTTAAAGTATTTTAAAAGTACAGCCGAAAAACAATCAATCAATGATATAATAACTAACATACAAGTTCCAATTAATCAGTTCAACCTTATAAAAGTTTTACTACATGAGTCTCATTTCCGTGTAGACAAAAAATACTGAATATTAACAGTAAACAAAACACAGTCAACAACAAAACATGTATACATGTACGAGTATAAACCCACTACCCTAATTACATACACAAATAAATAAAGGACTCTAGAATATAAACTGCTGTCAAAAAAGTGTTTTGTGCCCGCATATTACAGACAGCGAACATGTCAAACATGATTGAATAGAATAAAGTAGGACTGAAACCCACATATCTGCTTAGTAAAAAATGACTTCTTCGTGGAAACACGTTTGCGGTTGCGTTTTGTTGACAGGTACCTACACACCAGTGATGTACGCATAACAAATTTTAGGTATTCGTAAAATGTGGATGAATGTACTACGAGTACATACTGATATTCTTGAATGCGAATATTCTTAATATTGGTAATTTGCATAGATGAGACTATATAAATAAAGGTTAGTTGTCAAAATTAACCCGTAGGACTCAGTTTTCACTAAACTGTATTGGTGACGAGCAGATTCCCTAGCGGCAAGTCGCAGAACTAACGTATGACAGATAAAAATAGTTAACATTCCACTTTTAAAATACTGATCCCCCTCACGAAGTGGTCTTATAGTATTTTTTACTACTCCGTAGACGTCTATCAATGAAATCATTGTAGAAAGAATTTAAAATAACAATGCACTCGCTCTGTATATTAAACTGTCAGGTAGAAGTATCTGTCTTACGTTACTTCCGCTAACGGCCACTAGGGAAATCTGCTCGTCACCAATACACGTTAACATTCCACTTTAAAAATACTGATCACCCTCACGAAGTGGTCTTAAAGTATTTTTTACTACTCCGTAGACGTCTATCAATGAAATCATTGTAGAAAGAATTTAAAATAACAATGCACTCGCTCAATAGATTAAACTGTCAGGTAGAAGTATCTGTCTTACGTTAGTTCCGCAAACGGCCACTAGGGAAATCTGCTCGTCACCAATACTGCGTTATCCAATATAAGCTTGATAAAGAATCATCTGTTTTATTTTGTGTTAGTATATTTTACTTCTTCAAAAGAAGAGTTTTTAAGTTCCAAATAAAATAGATTTAGACAAAGCTTGCAAGAATTCCCGAGAGGCAGTACAAAATGCCTTTGAAGAGTTTGTCCCGGCCAGCTGATTTTTACAAGAAGGGCATCAATAACATATATACATTGTACTCTGTGATCAATAAACTGCCAATGCGTTGGCAAAGATGCGTCGATTGCATGGGTGATTACTTCGAATAACAGAAATAACAAAGTTTGAAAAAATAAGTACTTTCACTTATTGCATACAAAACGGCAATTTCATAGGTAAAGACCTATTATAAAAATGAATCACCAAAATCTATGTACGCGCATAACTTCCGATCGGCTGCACCAAATTAAATAATTCATTTTTATGTGGTCGTTATTGTTAGGACAAGGTTTGTGACAAAGATAACGGGAAAAGTCTTTTTTTTTGTCTGCGACTGTACACTGTCTGTAGGAAGCTGAGACAGATATGTAAATACGGCAGTACGAAGTTCGCCGGGTCAGCTAGTAACTTATAATACCAAACTAACCAATCGCAGCATACAGTAAAGGCTGATTGCAATTAATATAATTACAATATAAAAGATTTTTCTCTTAAGTTCACTTACAAATATCTGTTGTCAGGTGTTGATATTTGCAAAATATTTGCATCAGTAGCGAATTCGAATATTCGTAACATCACTAGTGCACACGTTATGACAGACACGTGTCGATAAACTACACAACCGTATTTATTACACGTACATATCAAAACGTTTCTTTCCTATTGTGTGCCAGCCAATGTTAAACCTATTGATTGACTACACCCCCACCCCTGGTCTAACCGCGGGCTCAGGTGCATTTCCATCAGTGACAGTGCGTACATTCGATAACTCTATCAATGAAAATATGTAGATTGAGTTGTTATTCTCTTTGCTATTTGCAGTTTCTTCTACAGCAAGTTTTTACTTGTAGGTACTCTTAGTCAACTATGTAGGTATTTAAGTTTTAAACGTATCAAATAGATTATTTTATTTTATTTTTTTTCTTAAAAAGACAACTCCCGCACTAGGAATAAATACTGTGTCGCGGGGGACTTTACAAACATACATGAAACGGATACAAAGAACACCCAGACTCAGAACAACAATTTGTGGATCACACAAAGTGTTGTCCTACGTGGGATTTGAACCCACGACACTTGGCAAAGTAGGAAACGGCGTGGTGACCGTTAAACCACTAGGCAAAACGTGCAGTCGAAATAATGTTTTATATTGAAGGAAATACTGGCTGGTGGTAGGACAGCGCTGGTTGTTTACATACAAATATGAAGAGATCGACGGTCGACTAAGATCGCGTGCTCTGCTCAAGTTATACAAGTTTATTTAACCCCTAATTTCTTCAGTTAGTAATACAACGAACCAACTGTATTCGCCCAAAATTACCACCAACCTAAGAATGTATTAACATAATAGTTCAACCATAATATAAACTCGTCATCGGTTTTATTCGCACGCTCAATGTGGCGATGAAACTTCAAACGTTGAACTCACGTCCTTGTTGAGTATGTCGATGACTGCCTTGTAGTCTGCTTGCTGGCAGGCATACATAAGCGGGGTGCAACCCTGTTGAAGTGGCGCATTCACATCTCCGTTTTTCTTCGAACCTTCCGCCTTCTCACGTTTGATCTTTGTACTTTTATCGAGAAGGTCACCCTTTTGCCGGCCTTTAGGTTTCTTAAGTATGCTTGAGATGGGCTCGCCCCGGCCGCTGGTCGCGCGCTTGTCCATTACAGAGCAGGTTAGAGTGGCTCGCTCGCCATGTGTGTCGTGTGTCACGGCGGCGTGGGCGTGTGGTGAGCACTGAGGAGCTCGCGAGGGCGAGTGGGCGCGGAGGGCGCGTGCCTCAGACTGGCCCTCTATCGCCCGCTGCTGCCCGCTCGGACAGAGGTGGTGCTGGGCGGTAGGCGCCACGCAACGCCGCCCAACACCTAATCTATTAGCGTGTTCAAAGCAGGTCACCGTTTCGAAAGTATAGTCTTGAACGGATCGAACATTTATGTACGCCTTAACACAGGTCTTTGAATGTTACAATAAATATCGAGACCGAGACCGTTAAGAACATAGTTAAGCGTACCCAATTATATATTATTTACACGGGAACTAAAGCGAGCAATTTATGTTAACTCCGTTATTGTTAATAATTTTATTAGAAGTGTTCTAATATATTTATTTGTTCCTTGAAAACTTTTCAATTGATATAAACGTATAAAATAAATCACGTATTAAACGCGATAGAATATTTGAACACATAGCTCAAATTGCAAGACCTAACAGGAAATAGTGTATAATGCATGTATATTAAATATGCTCGTATTAATTGTGCTACACTTTTCATACTAGATAGTTACTTTTTTTTCCTTCATAGATTTATTTTACAGAACCAATGAATAATAACACTAGCCACAACCCCTGAAGACGGCTTAATATAACTTATATCACGTTATGAATCAACCTTCAAAATGGTTTCTGTGTACAGTAAGATTCATATCATGAGATGACCTTGAACCAAAGGCAGTACACAAAAAAAGTATTGCGTGTGATTGTAGTCATTAGTAAGTCGAATACTGTGCTCTCGTAAATGTCAAAAGTTTTCATAATCACTGTCGAGGACTGGCAATCGCAGAGCTTTGCCAAGGATGTAGAACGATATGTGACTTTTATGTGACACGTTAGGACTCAAGTTTGATTGAACATGTTTGTAAGTTTATAGTGATCGCTATGAGACTATTATAGTTTGGTGTTGTGTGGTGTGTCGGGTAGATGTAAATTGTTGGCAGAGCGGAGTGATGCGTGACGTAAGGCCAGCACGCTACCGGCAGCCCTGAGCTGATCGTAATCGTACTAACATAATTTGCGAGTTATGTTCCAATGATTTGCAGATAGATTAATTTTGGTTGGGCAAAACAAAAAAAGCCTGCCAAAATGACTCTACTCTGCCTGATGAAAAGCATAAGCAGAATCCAAGAGTGGTGGTCACCATACTCATTGTGAATGCAGACAATGCAACAATGCAGCATGGTGACCCACACTATGGCGGCCTAGAGATGCTTCTGCATCATTGGGCCTCCGGTCTTGCACTCACCAACAAAACACGACAGAACTAATGCTGTCTTTTTACGTTGATCTTCTGTGCGAGGGTAGTACCGCCCGGTCGAGCCAGCACGTTCGTGCTGTAATCAGCGTAGCTCTACTACCTGTATATTTAATACGAATCGGGTTCATTGAGGTACATGATACATCTACGTTTTATTGAATGTCACATCTAGTTCCATCGAGGTACGGATAAAATTTTAACAAAAACAAAACCGACTTCAAGGTTCGGCTCAATTTCTATGGATGCCATCATCAGATCTTAGTGTCCATATCATGGTACTTACTAAAAAGTTTGATTATATTTCCTACATTTAATATTAATAAGCCATCATTAAATACTAAGTGTGTTATTCGGGGATTTATAATTATCATGCTTACATAATGTTAATTTTAAAATATTTCTCGTTGAGTTTAGGTTGTATCTACCTACTGGTTTATTGCTACTTGAAAATAACTTGAATATAATGTTTATCTTTATTCTAAGAAAATTATACATCACCCGTTAATAGGTTTCAATTCAATATTGGTTTGAATCACATCTCTATACTCTTGATCGCAGTATGTTCTTAGTGTCTTTATTATACAATAGCTGCACCCTGTGGTAACACCGCAAGGCGAAGCTAGTCTAAAATAAAAGTAACCTAAGTAACTCTTTGTATCATCAGCAATTTACCAGGGAAAGTCCCGTTAAAATCAGTACAGGCTTTCCAGAGATTAGCAGGAACAAAGACAGTCAAGGCACAAAAAAAATATATATACGTGCCGTATATGACTGCACGATTGGCCTAGTGGTTTAAGCTGTCGCCACGCCCATTTCTACTACGCCAAGTGTTGTGGGTTCAAATCCCACACATGACAGCACTTTGTGTGATCCACAAATTGTTGTTCTGGGTTTAGGTGTTCTTTGTGTCTGTTTCATGTATGTGTGTAAAGTCCCCCGCAACACAGGATGTATATTCCTAATGCGAAAGCTGTCTTTTTAAAACAATAATAAATAAATACATATATACTTTCATATCCATTTAGTGAGAAGCTGTTTGAAATAACAAACTGGCACTTGAATTAAATTTATTTGTATATAGATTATGTAGCTAAAAAAATCAAAACTCCATATATTAAACTGAATATTGAGGTGGCCGCCAGTTTCCTTGTAATTATAAAAATACCAAAATGCACAAGAAAGAAGCACTACCCACACTGGCAAAAATTATATCAACATCTGCTTTATTAAGCTTTTGATCTATCGCTCTAGTCTAGTAGCGTTGCCAGACGTCCCGCTTTTTGAATCAAAATTGTAAAGTCTCGCGCGGGACAGGTTTTGTCCCGCTTTTTGGGGATAATTGGTCGGACGTCCAAAGTGAAATTAGTTAGCCGTAGTGCTTTATCGTCAATAAAATTGGCAGGCATTAAAAGAATTAAGATTCTACCATTACATTACAAATAGGAAATGGCACAGTTCCTTCACGAATTAGGGATGATGTAGCAGAAAAACAAAAATATTGCGAATGACCTTTTTTTGGTCACTCTTTAGGCATGTGTCGTACGTTTTATTGCTTTGTCCCGCTTTCGACGAAAGAATCCCGCTTTTTTTCACAATAAAGTAAAAAAAAACTGGCAACGCTCGTAGTTACATCTGTAAGTCTATGTTCACAAATCAATGGTATATCAAAGCAGCTCTTGAAGTTTCAGCAATTTACTTTAATATAGATCTTTGGCGGCCTACATTTTGTTTGACAAGGACGAGTCCCCACAATCATCTGTGTCTGCTTCATACCCAAAAACCAATTAAACTTTCTGAATCTGTAACAGCTCATTGCTTTGCGCCCCATAAACATATTCGACAAATGTACAAGAACATTCTTCACGCCTGGACTTCACGCCACGTCAATATTTGTATCGCTACCTAACCTCACGCAATCTTCAAGGACTCATTTAAAAACAAAATGATTTTCTCGTGCTTTGCCGTAGTTTCCTTAGCATCTAATAAAGTAAAAAAAAACTGGCAACGCTCGTAGTTACATCTGTAAGTCTATGTTCACAAATCAATGGTATATCAAAGCAGCTCTTGAAGTTTCAGCAATTTACTTTAATATAGATCTTTGGCGGCCTACATTTTGTTTGACAAGGACGAGTACCCACAATCATCTGTGTCTGCTTCATACCCAAAAACCAATTAAACTTTCTGAATCTGTAACAGCTCATTGCTTTGCGCCCCATAAACATATTCGACAAATGTACAAGAACATTCTTCACGCCTGGACTTCACGCCACGTCAATATTTGTATCGCTACCTAACCTCACGCAATCTTCAAGGACTCATTTAAAAACAAAATGATTTTCTCGTGCTTTGCCGTAGTTTCCTTAGCATCTGACGTTCGGTTGACCCACTGCCCTCAATTTAATTTAAGAGCCAGCAGTGTTGTAGTAAAATGTAAGCTTACAATTTCATATAATGTTAACACGGTCTAGACTTTTATATGAAGTCAAATAGCTATATACTTCTTAATTAGTTACCTAAAGTCAATATTTATCTGAATAAAAGCAGTAGAAAAAATAGAGTATGATGAATAAGTTTCCATACATATTTATAACAATACAACAATATACAAATTAAACGAACTAATTTATATAGTACTATACCCAAGCTCACAACTTAAAATCATTTTTAACCGACTTCCAAAAAGGACGAGATTCTATGTTCCACTTTATGTATTTTATTTTTATTTATTTTTCATGTATGTATTTAACGGTTAGGAGTTGGAGGATAAATCTTTAAATTCCTTATGTATATATGTTACCTTTAGTCGTATTCTTTCAAATTATTTAGGTATGCTGATGATGGAAGGTGGAAGGTACAACTCCTCAACGGTTAGGAGTTGGAGGATAATTCTTTCAATTTCATACGTATCTAAAGACCTTCAGTTGTTTACTTTCAAGTTATTTAAGTGAGCTGATGATAGACGGTAGAGGATGATTTTAATATTAAACGTACGTATAGACCTTAATTTGTATTCTTGATGATGAAATAGTTCAACTTACTACTTACCTACGATTGTTTGCACTAAAAACTGAAAAATAAAAACTTTTTATAAAAAAAAAACCGACTTCCAAAAAACATCCAACGAAAACTCTCTGCGAAAAAAACACTTAAAAGCGTAAAATAAACTGGTTCTTCATAAATTGCCTAGGTATACCTAATTCTTTATTTATCTAAATAGTAGTATTATAATGTGTGCTAGGTACCTAAAATCTGTTTGAAGTATATATTTGTACATATATTGAGTGGCGTTGGTAGGCCCCCACAAGGTGGCCCGACGACCTGGTGAAGGCCATGAGAAGCCGCTAGATGCCGGCAGCACAAGACTGGTTCTTGTGGAGAACCTTCCGGGAGGCCTATGTCCAGCAGTGTACCTACGTCTTTTTACTGAGATGATTATGATTGGAATTAATTATGGCTTAGAATCTTAAAAGACATAAATAAGTTAATTATTTTAGTTGTTTTTTTTATTTCCTAGTTAATTTAATTGTAATATTTGTAAAAATAGTGTCCTATTTCTTAAAATACCCCTACAAAGTAGTACCCCCAGAAGAGTAGATAGTTTTATCGTTGTTTTCTTAACCTTTTTTTGGAATTAGTTGCTTATACGACACGCTACGATTGTGACTTAGGAGGTAATACAAGCATTAGCTCTAATAACAGAAAATCTTTAAATTCTTCAGCTACAATTGAATTTACCATCCTAGTATAGGTTACTATGTACGATAATATGGAAGCAGCAACAGGTCTTTTTTGAGGTTTTTGTCTGACTATGACTTTAATTTTATACAAGTTTCGAGTCCGTTACTAATACTTCTTAGCATTGCTTTCATAATTTGTAGTTAGAAAACATGTTCTACTAATCTCACGAGCGATGTTAGTCTGCTGCATTTAAATATCATGGCACTATCTTCTGTCGGTAGAGCATTCATACTTGTGGTGTTACCGGGATCTCTGTCTGAATGAAGCTTCCCGTGGAGGTTTTCTAGTCAGAATGTCTCTAGAGGTCCTTCAACTATACTATAATTCTTTGGTATCTTTGTACGCTTTGATACACGGATCAGTGATGATAAGTGTATACAAAGATAGCTAAAACTTACTGTGAAGCGACTTACTGAAATAGCATTCTATGTCAGGTGATGTCAATCCTATAGCGCACATGTGAGGCAATAGGACTTTCTCAGTCAACTTTATCCATCTAAATACTTTATTATAAACCTTGTTGAATCACCGGTGTATAAATTTAAAGAATTTCCGCAGAATAATTAAAATTAACAAAATTTTGATAATATTTTACAAACACCTTAATTCAGGCTGTTTGCTACTGTTAGGTACATTACGGCAAAGTTGCTCCATCTTGTGTAACTTGTGATATGCACATTTATTGGTACCAAACCAAGTAAAATTACAGTAGGAATAAAGTAGGCCGTATGTCGACCTGGTTCTACACGATGTTTACTTTTCCCTTCGTGTGCGAAGTATCAAGTATATGACACGTCCGTCCAGCTTACAGTGCGGGTACTTACACATGTGCATTGAACACGTAATTAATCACGGACAAATTGAGAACGCCTACACTATACTAGATTTTACATGCTATTGAGCAATTAGTACACTTCCACCCCGTAAAACATGGTAAATAACGTTATCTACATAATTAATTTCACCACTTGTAAAGGAGAACTTTAATAAATGTCATTCGTAAAAATTTTAAAGTCAAGGACTTTGGTGACGCTAACAAACCGTGCATGCTTATTTTCAATTATGAAAAAAATGTTTAGACTGAGCAAATATTTTATGTTCAAGGGCTCTTTTGTAGTTTTTAAAAATACCTTTTAACGCTTTTAACATTTCGTTGTTATAGCTTCAAATACCTATTTAAAATATCCGCGGGTCCTGTTTTGCATTTCAATTAATTACGTATTCCTAATTTAAAAGCATATTAATCTGCTAGAAGCCGAAATGAAAACTTGAGCACTTTCCAATACTAAAGAAAGCTTAGTCCCTTTTTTAACCGACTTCAAAAAAGGTCGAGGTTCTCATTTCGACCGTATATATGTTTTTTAACCGACTTCAAAAAAGGAGGAGGTTCTGAATTCGACTGTATTTTTTTTTTTATGTTAGTCACCTCATAACTTTCGACTAGTTGAACCGATTTTGATGATTCTTTTTTAATTTGAAAGCTGGTGCTTCCCATGTTGTCCCATTTTAATTTGGTCCAGTTCTGACATGTCGTCCATGAGAAAATCATATAAATCTTCAATTTGCATTGTGTATGTGCACGTCAAATTTACGAATAACTCAATTCAATTTGGTCGTTGTTAAAGACGGTTTTTTTTTGTTAAAATTTTGTATTATTTTTAGAGATGTGCCGACTAGTCGGTAAAGCCGACTATCCGGCAACAATCGTAGTCGACGATTAGTCGGCGAATAGTCGGCAAAAAGCGCCGACTATTAGGCTTATAACTTTGTATGTATTTCTCAATAACAAATTTGTAAATTTTTATTTTAAATTCAGTTTTCGACATTTTGAAATGTGAAACAAAGCAATCTTTCTTTTGGTAACCAGTTTCTAAAATTACTTGCTGATAAAAAACATATCTGACATTTATTAAACAAAATGTTTGCTTGTAGTGTTTGCACTTTTTTTCCTTTCCACCGCGAGAAATAATCATTGACATTGATTTCACATAACTGCATTAGGGTCCAATGCGACGGCGTGGCCTCTGATTTTCTAGAGGTAAACGCTGGCGTACCTCAGGGCTCCGTCCTGTCGCCCACACTGTTTCTTCTGCATATCAATGACATGTTAGCCCATGGCAACATGATAATTGTTAGGCAGACAACAGCACAGTCCATGGGCGATATTTTGGACAACTTGCAGTCAAGCTGGCAGACGTTGAGTAAAAACGACAGGAGCTTGTCGCTGAGCTCAACCATGTCCTGGGCGGCATTTCTCAATGGGGCTGTCAGAACCTGGTCGAGTTCAATGCCTAGATTAACAGGTGTTCGCGTTATCTGCCAAAAAGTCTCCATTCCTTCCACTTATCAGAACACTCAAATGCAATTACAAGGTAAGCTCGATATCTTTGGCATAGATTTCTGCCGGGTTCTTAACCCGCACGAATACGCTTCGCGGAAGCTAGGTGTTTTAAACAAAGTGAGACAGTTCTTCTCGCCCGAGCGTGTGTTCGCGTGTGTGCGCGATCCGTGTGTTCTTTACAAGACCCAGGTTCACTCGTGTGTGTCGGAGCCGTTCTGCCGAGCTTCGAAGCTTGCATAGGGAGGACCGACTGTGTCACCTACCGATTCACTCAGGTACTCACCGGGCACGGTTGCTTCGCAGAGTATCTGAACAGAATAGGCGAAGTGAGGCTACGGCACAATGCCATCACCGCGGGTCCGACCGGGACTCTGTCCAGCACACGCTGGAGGACTGCCCTGCGTGGGAGTCCGAGTGTCGAGTCCTGGTCGGACAGATCGGACGAAACCTGTCACCACCTGCATTGATTGCGGCAATGCTGGCGAGTAGTGAGGGATGGGAGGCCGCGGTCTCCTTCTGTGAAGACATTATGCTTCAGAAGGATTCCCCAGAGCGGGATCGGGAAAGGGCCGACCCCGCTCGCATGAGGCCACCTAGGAGACGCGGTAGAGGCCGGTAGCTCCCCAATCGTCGCTAAAGGCTCATTTTGGCCACATCTAGGGGAGATGTGGCCGCTACAAACGGCCCGAGACCGGTGACACCCCGGTGCAGCCAGGGTGTGTCGTCTAAGGCGGGTCGGTGTTCCGACTCTTACTGTGTAGAGCGGTAGGAGGCGCAACAGCGAACCGCTCTGGGGGTGACTATAGTTACCCCGGGATGTACCTCAGTCATGAGATACGGCAGGAGGGTTTCCACACGCCCTTCGTGTGTCCCCCCCACGGAGGGTATGGTGCACAATGCATACCCCGCGTAAAAAAAAGAAAAAAAATGGTTCGCTTGTGTGTGGAGTACTGTTCTCATCTTTGCGATGGTATCGCACAGTATCTGTTTGACGCTCACGACCAGTTACGGCGGCGAGCAATCCGCATTGTCGACAGTCCCTAAGCCACCGAGTCCCTTGAGCTGAGCCTCTGCAGTTGCGAAGAGGTATAGCCCCCATGGTAGTCCTCTATCGCCTTTGTCATGGTGAGTGTCCTGAAGAGCTCTTCTAACTAGTCCTCTCCTCTCCCTTCCTCTACAGGACAACACGAGTAGTATAGTATTGGGCATTCTGCCCCACTATCGTGGGACAGAATTCCCAATACTATTTTTGCGAAACAATAAAATCTACAGTGGGGTAGAATGCCCAATACTATTTTTTCGAAGCAATAAAATCTACAGTGGCGTAGAATTCCCATTACTATTTTTGCGAAACAATAAAATTTATGATGGGACAGAATGCCCAATACTATTTTTACGAAACATTAAATCTACGATGGGACAGAATGCTCAATACTATTTTTGTGAAACATTAAATCTATAGTGAGGGCAGAAAGTCCAATACTATTTTTGCGTTTGTTGTATAATTTTTGTAGTTTGTTTTTGCGCGTCCACACTAGCAACACAGTTATCTGACATAGACTATGTAAAGCATGTTGTTTCATCGCAAAATTAGAACTAAAAATCAGTGTTCATAGTTTGCTTTTGCGCGCCCACGCTATTAACACAATCGTATGATATACAGAATTTTGTGATTAGTATGATGTTTCATCGCAGTAGCAATCAGAACTAAATGGTATAGTTTGCTTTTGCGTGCCCACACTAGTATCACAGTTATCTGACTCAGACTTTTGCGTTCAGCATGTTGTTTCATCGCAAAATTAGAACTAAATAACAATGTTTATAGTTCGCTTTTGCGCGCCCACGCTATTAACACAATCGTATGATATACAGAATTTTGTGATTAGTATGATGTTTCATCGCAGTAGCAATCAGAACCAAATGGTATAGTTTGCTTTTGCGCGCCCACACTAGCAACACAGTTATCTGACACAGACTATGTAAAGCATGTTGTTTCATCGCAAAATTAGAACTAAAAATCAATGTTCATAGTTTGCTTTTGCGCGCCCACGCTATTAACACAATCGTATGATATACAGAATTTTGTGATTAGTATGATGTTTCATCGCAGTAGCAATCAGAACCAAATGGTATAGTTTGCTTTTGCGCGCCCACACTAGTATCACAGTTATCTGACACAGACTATGTAAAGCATGTTGTTTCATCGCAAAATTAGAACTAAATAACAATGTTTATAGTTTGCTTTTGCGCGCTCACGCTATTGACACAGACGTATGATATACAGAATTTTGTGTTTAGTATGTTGCATAAAACAAAAAAAGAAAACAACGTTAATAGTTTACTAAAAGAATATGATTATTTATTTTATTAATTATATAAATTATGTAAAATAAAATGTTTATAAAATGTATATAAAACTCATGAATTATTTGAGTTAAAACTAGGTTGTTCGTCACATAATGAGTCTATAGATTGTATGAGAGATTGAAGCTTACACCATTGGGGTGTATCTTCGTTGGTCTGAACCTTTATTCGGACCAACGCTTTTCTCCAGAGGTCTTGTGGTTCCGTTTTAAGAGCATCATCAGTTCGATACACTTTGAGATCCACGAGATAGTCACCCGTTGTGTTGAGAACTCGACGTTCGTTACCGTTTGCAACTCTATTCACAAAATATGTTGCTAGCGGGGTTGAGGAAGCCACTTTATATTCCCTGTTGCGGCTAACATTAAACACATCAGAAGTTTTCACCTTTTTGCTGAAACAAAAATTTAAAAATCATACATAAGTAGAACAATAGCTTAGTGAGTGTCATATAAATGTCGTATTACTTTGTTTGCGTTTTGATGTAACATCAAAGTATGATATAATTATATTTATCACTAATTATACGATAAATTCCTGTGGAATGAATTACTAAACAATATTGAAAATTTAACTCAAAAACAAAACTCAATAATGTACATACTTTAACTAACCATAAGCTTGCGTAAATTTAAACAATAGATCTAGGTATGTAGATATTGTATAATTAAAGCAGATAATTACCTTATACTAGTAGGCGATTTCTTCACTCTGGTACCTTTAGGTTTGCTTTTATGCGTGACTAGGTTTCGGAGATTGTGGTCATCATCTATTGTAGAGTTATTGAATAGATCACACTCAGAGTCTGACCTGTAAAATTTCAAATAAGATTTGTTTAACATTTTTATTTATTAAATATTTGTAGGTGTAGACAGCGACAATTATACCTCGAGCTCGTTACACCCCTCACAATACTTCTACACATAATTAAGGATAATGTGTAATAAAAACATAAAAGTGGTAAAAAATATTAAGGTACATATTATCAAGAACAAAATCAGGTGAATTAATTTAAAAACAATAATTAAACTTATAACACTTACATTTTATTCCTGCGAAGTAGTAAATAGCTTCCAATCAGACTGAGGCTCGAATTTAATGTATCGAGTTCAGAAAACCATGTTGTTTATATATCAAAATACAGATATAATATTGAAATTTAAAAGTATAGTTGTACTCAATGAAAATGTTTATCAAATAAGACATATTTTATTGTATGTATTATACTACAAATAAAGCAGCAGAAGGTTCCAGTATATTCATACATTATCATCATTTGTAAACTCAGCAAAAAAAAAATGCAGGGCTGCCAAACCGAATTAATAGCGTTGTGCAAATATAACATTTAATATTGTAAATTAAAACCATCACCAACCAAAGAGTAGACATAATATATATTTTTACATTCGCTATCTAACGGTAAGGTAAATTGTATTGCTAAGAAATTCAACTTTATAAGGTTATTAGAGTGTAAGTAACTATATTTTATATAATTTTGCATGAAAATGTGAAATAACACAGTATAATAAAAACAATTAATTTCACAAACCAAATCACATTTCAAAAGTTAGTTACTATTTTTCGAACTTGGTGTGCTGATGTTGTATCTATATGGATATATGGTGTAAACCAATAACGGTAGATGATGCAGGCATTAAAATTAATAATAACAAACGGTTCTGATAGCGTAGTGCAAGCCTCGGATAGGCAACGGTGTGGGTTCAAGTCCCGTCTATGAGTTTTGCTTTACGTCTCTAATATATTTCAAAGGATTTTAAAACTATGTTTATCACCCCTGATTATAAATGCATGACAGCAAACATCATTTGTAAATTCAGCAAAAAAAAATGCAGGGCAGCCAAACTGAGTACTTGCTTCGGCAGTACATATACTAAAAATTGGAACGATACAGAGAAGATTAGCATGGCCCCTGCGCAAGGATGACACGCAAAATCGTGAAGCGTTCCACATTTTTTAAAAAGAGGGCCGAGCGGGAGCTTTTGCTCGAGGCCCTCCTTGAAAAGGTTCAGCCCGACGGACCGAGCACCTCCGACACGAGGCGTGGTGACTCACAGCAAGAGGAGCCACACAGCAAAGTGGATAACCCCGTAGACAGGATACAAGAGGCAATCGGCGTAGCCGATTGCTTACTCCAGGCACACCAGGAATCCGGGGGTCCTGAACAAAACGCCCTAATAGCGGTCTTAGGAAAGATTATCGAGGCGGCAAGACTCCTAGTGGCCGAAAATAGAGTACACGTAAGGGAGAAAGCCAGCCTCGAGAGAGACCTCGCGGAAGCGAAAAAGAAAGCGCTGGGCTCCACTCGCTCCAACGATAGTGCCACACCGGCGTCAGCGACAACAGTGGCAACGTCCCACCAGGTAGAGCCGGACATAGTTCGACTCATGGCGGAAATGGAGGAGCGATTGACAAGGCGCATCTCTGTGATAGAGAGCGTTCATTATCGCCCACCTCTGGCTCCGCCAAGGGTAAGCTACGCGGCCGCTGCTAAGGTGGGCTCAGCAGCCCAGCGGGCAGCTAGGGAGGCAGCAATAAAAACACCCCAGAAGGCCACCCAGGGGAAGGGACAGGGGAGAGCGAACTCAACCCAAACCCCATCTTCAGTTCCAGCCCCGGTTGATACCGCACAGCACCCGTTGGAAGGAGGCTGGATGGTAGTCGGGGATAAAGAAAAGGAGAAGAAAAAGAAGCGGAAGGCCAAAAAAGCGGCAAAAAGAGCCAAAAAGGCCGTCGCTGCTGCGACGGGAGCGCCTAGAAAGCTACGCACACCTCGCTCAGCGGCAGTCGTCGTAACGCTGACGGCAGAGGCAGCGGAGAGGGGTTTGGGGTACGCCGAGGTCTTGGCGAAAGTTAAGGCCAAAGTCGACCTCAAGGCCCTAGAGATACCAGGCGTTCGGTGTAAAAACACACGAACGGGAGCCCGGCTTCTCGAAATCCCAGGCGCTACCAGTGGCCCCAAAGCTGACGCCCTAGCGGCTAAGATTAGGGACTCACTGGACGCAGCCGACGTTCGAGTGTCCAGGCCCACAAAATGCGCTGAATTACGCATCACTGGCTTGGACGAATCAGTCACGGCGGATGAGCTCAGGCTCGCCGTGGTGGAGGTCGGAGGTTGCCCTCTGGACAATGTGAAGGCCGGAGCAATACGCTTCGGGCCCTTTGGACAGGGGGCAGCGGTTGTCAGCTGCCCCATCGCAGCGGCCCAAAAGGTCGCTGATGGCCGGACCCTCCTTGTTGGGGGTTTCCTGAGGGCGCAGGCACGACTCCTGCAGGCCCGACCGGCAAGGTGCTTCCGGTGCCTGTCGGTGGGACATGTGGGTGTCCAGTGTACATCAGCGGTCACTGTAGGTGATCTCTGTTTCCGCTGTGGCCAGCCCGGTCACAAAGCGGGTACTTGCAATGCTCCGCTGCGATGCTTCAGATGCGCAGCGGAGGGTAAGCCTGCCAACCACCGGGTTGGCAGTAAGACCTGCGCCGGATCGAGACCGAAGCCGGGAGGCCGGCCTTCTGTTTCTGTTTCTAAGCCGGTCACAGATGGTGCCGCTGTAGAGCAGCAAGATTCGCGGCGGAATGTGGAGATGGAAATTCAATAATGGATTGTCATCTCCGCATTCTCCAGGCGAACGTGGGCCACGGTGCCGCTGCTCAGGATCTTCTGCTCCAGAGCATGGCACAGTGGTCCATTAACATTGCCGCTGTCGCCGAGCCATACACCCATCGGATTCTTGGGGCAGCTTGGGAGACCGACTTGGATGGCTCGGCGGCACTGGTACACGGCACCGCCGCTGGCACCCCTCCTTTTGCCGTAGTTGCAAGGGAACGGGGTTGCATAGCGGCGGTGGTTGGGGATATAGCGGTCGTGGCCGCTTATTTCACGCCGAACCGAGACATAACTGAGTATGAGCAATGGCTCGCTCAGTTGGCCGTCGCCGTCGACGCCTGTCGTCCTCACCCGGTTCTTGTGGTCGGGGACTTCAACGCCTGGTCAGAGGCTTGGGGTTCCCGGCGCACGAACCGGAGAGGCAGAGCGCTGGAGAACTGGGCCGAGAGACTTGGCCTAGTTCTCCTAAATCAGCGGGCCGTGCCCACGTTCGTGACAGCGAGGGGCAGTTCAATCGTGGACATTTCGTTCGCGTGCCCTTCGCTGGCGCGCCGGGTTCAGGACTGGCGCGTCGTGGTGGGGGAGGAGACTGGTTCGGATCACCGATACATTCGGTTTGATGTCTCCGCTCCCACGGATGACGCGCCGGCCATACCGGCTCCACCAGAGCCACGTTGGGCGCTCAAGCGTTTAAATCGGGAGCTCCTCCTGGAAGCCGCCATCGTACAGGCCTGGGCCCCTGCGCCGGATGGGCCTGTTGATGTGGATGCTGAGGCACAATGGTTTCGGGAGGCTATGACCCGTGTCTGCGATGCGGCGATGCCTAGGGTTAAGCCCAATACTGCGAGGCGCCGGGTCTACTGGTGGTCGCCGGAGATCGCAGGGCTGCGACAAGCCTGCGTGACCACGCGCCGTCGGTGGTCCAGGCTCCGTAGGAGGCGTCGCCGCCCCGCAGATGCGGCAGCCCGAGAGGCGGAGTTGTTGGTGGAATACAGGGATGCCAAGAGAACCCTACAGGCAGCCATAAAGCGGGCCAAGGCTGAGGCCCACCGCGAGCTGCTGGAGACACTGGAGCGGGATCCATGGGGGCGCCCTTATCGCATGGTGAGGGGCAAGATGCGTCCATGGGCTCCACCGCTGACCCGGTGTCTTCAGCCAGAGCTGCTTGAGGGAGTCGTCGGCGCCCTGTTTCCATCGAGAGTGGTGGAACACACTCCACCACAGATGGCTCCGCCTGTGACGCCTGAGGCGCCTAACGTGGATGATGACGACGTGCCTGAGGTCACTTGGGCAGAACTAGCGCTGGCGGTGCAACGGCTAAAAGCTAAAAGCACCGCCCCAGGACCCGATGGCATCCCAGGCCGAGCGTGGGTCCTGGCTCTAGATGATGAGGCGCCGGCTCTCGAGCCCCGACTAAGAGGGTTGTTCAGCGCTTGTCTCGAGCAGGGCCAGTTTCCGAAATTGTGGAAGACGGGGAAACTGGTCCTCATCCGGAAGGAGGGGCGCTCGGCGGACTCACCATCCGCCTACCGGCCCATAGTGTTGCTTGACGAGGTGTGCAAACTCTTTGAAAGAGTGATTGCATGGCGCCTCGTCAAGCATCTCTTCAGGGTGGGGCCGGATCTGGCGGACAACCAGTACGGTTTCCGTCAGGGGCGCTCCACCGTGGATGCGATCATGCGCGTGAAGGCCCTGGCGGAGGAAGCAGTTTCCCGGGGTGAAGTGGTGTTGGCGGTGTCCTTAGACATCGCCAACGCTTTCAACACTTTGCCCTGGAGTTGCATCAGGGAGGCACTAGTATATCACCGCGTGCCTTCCTACCTCCGCCGCATAGTCGGGGCATACCTGTCGGAGAGAGCCGTCATCTACCCAAGTAGGACCGGTCTCGGTCAACGTGAAATGTCGTGCGGTGTCCCGCAGGGGTCAGTCTTAGGGCCGCTCCTGTGGAACATTGGCTACGACTGGGTGCTTCGCGGTGCATTCTTAGATGGTGTCGCCGTCACGTGTTATGCGGATGACACGCTTGTGACGGCGAGTGGCAGGACGTACCGTGAGGCTACCCTGAGGGCCACGGCCGGGGTTGCCCAAGTCGTCGAACGAATCCGGCGGCTGGGTCTCGAGGTGGCTCTGCACAAATCCGAGGCTTTGTTTTTTCATGGGCCTCGGAGCAAGCCACCTGATCGACTCAGCCTCATAGTAGGAGGTACTCGCATCGGCATCGAGCCCTCTATGAGGTATTTGGGGCTCGTACTCGACGGCCGATGGGACTTCGGACACCACTTCCGAAGTCTGGTCCCCAAGCTGGTTGGCGCAGCACGTGCATTGGCACGGTTGCTGCCAAACATGAGGGGGCCCGATGAATCCTGCAGGAGACTTTACGCGGGGGTTGTGCGGTCCATGGCCCTTTATGGGGCCCCAGTGTATGCGGAGGCCCTGAAGGCCAGCACTATCGCATTACTGCGGCGACCGCAACGGGTGCTGGCCATCAGGATCATAAGGGGGTACCGCACGATCTCTTTTGAGGCGGCAAGTCTCCTGGCTGGAACTCCACCATGGGACCTGGAGGCGAGAGCCCTTGCGGCTCTTTATCAGTGGCGCAAGGAGGCGCGGGAGTTGGGTAGGAGTCCTGAGTCTCGAGAAATCGAAAACCAGAAATCCCAACTCCGCCAGGTCCTCATGGAGGAATGGAAGGAACGACTTGGGCAACCAAGCGCTGGGCACGCCGTTATTGCGGCGGTAAGACCCGTTATGGAGGATTGGCTCGAGAGGCGTCACGGGACCCTCTCATACCGGCTGACGCAGGTGATCACTGGGAAAGGATGCTTCGGAGATCACCTGTGTCTGATCCGTAAGGAGCCAACGCCCGAGTGCCACCACTGCGATGGCCAGATCGTGGACACGGCTCTCCACACGCTGGCAGAATGTCCGGCATGGGGGGAGCCGAGGCGTGATCTCGTCGCGGCCGTCGGGGTGGGGGTTCTCTCGCTCGGTAATATGATTGCGGCCATGTTGCGGAGCGAGAGCGCGTGGAACTCCGCCGTTTCCTTCTGCGAGCAAGTTATGCTTGCCAAGGAGACGGCGGAGCGGGACCGGGAGAGATTTAGAACTCTACCGGCCCGCCAGGCCCGGGAACGGGCCAGGTACCGCAGGCGACTCGGGCGCCGGAGATCTCAGAACGATCTCCGTCCTCCATAAGCGCAAGCCTGAGGGTGACAGATGAGGCCATCTGTCACCCTAGCAGAAGCAGGCTCGGGTGGAAGCGCGGACGCGGCGGATCGCAGCATCCGCGCCCCAGGGGAGGGTAACGGGAACATCGGGGTTCCCACACGGTAGGGGGCTGTCTACGAACCGTAGGTGGCCCGAGGTACGTCGGGGTTCCAGGGCTTTCCTTGCTAGGGTACACCTGGTCCCCGGCTTCTAGTACCCGAGACGGCGTGCGGTTTTAGTCGGTTCGGGTCCGACATGCCACCAGGAGGTGGTATCCGAGGGGATTTCCGCACGGAAAAAAAAAAAAAAAAAAAAGGGCAGCCAAACTGAATTAATAGCGATGTGAATATAACATTTAATATTGTAAATTGAAACCACCACCAACCAAAGAGTAGACATAAAATATATTTTTTACATTCGATACCTAACGGTAAGGTAAATTGTATTGCTAAGAAATTCAACTTTATAAGGTTATTAGAGTGTAAGTAACTATATTTTATATAATTTTGCATGAAAATGTGAAATAACACAGTTTAATAAAAATAATTAATTTCACAAAACAAATCAAGACTCAGATAGGTAATGGTGTGGGTTCAAGTCCCGTCTATGAGTTTCACTTTACGTCTCTCATATATTTCAAAAGATTTTAAAACTATGTTTGTCATCCCTGAGTAAAATTGCACGACAGCAAAACCTGGTTAAGTAACTCAACACTTTTGTTATGCAGTCATATGAGTAGAGCAAGTTCGCGATAAATTGAGTCATTATATTTTAATCAATTTCGTAATATATTTTATACTAGCTTTTACCCACGGCTTCGCTCACATTTTTATCTTGCGTAAAAATATTTTTCATTTTTACTTTTTAAATAAAAAGTAGTCTATGTTACTTCTAATACCTCTAAGAATATGTGTACAAAGTTTTCGTGTGAAAAACGTAACAAACAAACTATGTTCACATGTAAAATATTAGTATGATATATTTTTTATTCATGATCCGTCATAACTCTATCGTATATACCTATGGGTAGACGGATTTGCAAAATTCAAAGTTTATTTATTTCATAATATATTCATTCTTATACAAAGACTCAAGTCTTAAAGTCTCAAGTAATTAAAAAAATTCAATCTCTATATAATTATAAGGTAATTATAATGGTTCATATATTTATTTATGTATTTGTAGTGTTTAAATTATTATTAAAGTGTGATTTTAATTTCAGCGTGAGGTCTGTTTCAAACAAAAGTTTTGTTTGCTGACAGATTAAACAGGACATTAATTAATCACTAAGATTTTTTATTATTGTAGACCACAATAAACATAAGGTAATTGATTCATAGTACATTTCTCGTTACTTAATTATATGAAGTTATGGTGGATATTTAATATTGTTATTGAAGTGTGATTTTAATTTCAGGGTGGGGTCTATTTCAATCAAAAGTATCGTTTGCTAGCAGATTAAGCAGAACAGTAATTTAACACAAAGATTTTTCAATATTGTGGACTCTAATAAACATAAGGTAATTGATTACATTTATCGTTACTGTAATACGTATGGTTGAGATGATGTGATGGTTGAGATTATTTGATTATCTAATATCACAGTTCTATAAAAATATCTAATTAATAACCTAACGACTCTAGTGGTTTGTGTGATAATATCATCCACTGGCTGTAGGTTTGAATCTCCCAAGATTCGAGTAATCCAAGAATTGATGTTATAAGTTTGAGTGTTCTTGGTGTTTACATTATTATGTATTTATGTGCATTACATGTCTAATTCCAGAACCAGTCAAGGACAACAAGAACTATAACAGATTGTAATTATATTATGAACAAACAATTGAAGTTCTGAAGGTTCAATTGCAGTTATTAGGTATATGTAAAATAAGTAAAATTAATTTTAATATTATTTAACTTATATTTTAGTTTGAAAATGCCTTTCTGTTCGGTTTGCAATATAGAAGTGAATTTTAAGCGTTGGATAAGTCACTTAAGGACCAATAAACATAAAAACAATAGTTCTGAACGTATCAGTGAAAATGTAGAAATAATACATTCTTCTTTCAAGAGTCGTATTACAAGTTACAGAATTATCGCATCTAAAAATGAAGTAAATATTTATCCAGAATGTTTTTTGAATAATATTTATGATCAAGTTAAAATTTTAATATATAGCGCACTTGAAAAACATTATTCAATTAAAATCAATTTTGAATTATTTGCAATTTTTTTAATGGTAAAAAATGACACCCAGGAATTGAAATCTTTTGCTAGTAAAAACTATGTTATTCATTTAAATTATAATTTTAAGGTTACTTACGAAAAACTTGTTTCATATTTATTAAAAAGAATTGAAGAATTTCAAGAAAGAGATAGTGGGTGGACATTTCTACATAATTCACATTTAGAAATCAATATCAATAAATACCAACCTCTTAGTGGCTCGCGATTTATTGATTTACCTAAATTTATAAAAAATAAGAAAGCCTGCTTAAATATTCAAAACGATGATAGTTATTGTTTTTTGTGGTGTGTTGTTGCTGCTTTGTATCCATCCACTCGACACCCTGAAAGAGTCACATCATATCCACATTTTCGTGATG